>JACAXG010000023.1:2449082-3049082 GCA_018881555.1 Amblyornis subalaris | reverse complement strand
TCAAATTCTTTTGAAAATTCTCTAATACTCCCCTGTCTGCTCAACGCYGAATTTTGTGGGAAAAGGTCTTGCCCGGGTTTGAAGTAATTGCGRGGAGAGGGGAGGCAGGAAGAGGAGCGTGCACACCTTCCCGAACAAAGGCAGTTATTTTACATACCACACAGCACCACTGTAATTTAAATGATGTCAAATGCAGCTCTTAGGAACTCTCTGCTCCAAGAAATAAACTTCCAGACAGTTTTAATACCATTCAGTTGTCAAACAAAGTAGTAATTTACATAATAGCGTGCTACTATGTCTGAAAGTCCCAACTCTTCCACGAAGCTCCTTGGAGTAACACTTCTGCCTCCAGGAATATTTACATTATTTTATTCAGTACAATGCAGCTCTGTGGGTCCCAGCGGACTGAGCCGTACCAAACGTATTTTCCTTGAAAATAGGGAAGTCTTTTGTGCTTATTTTGACAGAAGAAACTCGATCACCTGGTCTCGGAAGAGTTGCAGGAGCTCGCTCTTGGCTCCAGCACACACCAAAGCTCCTGCCCGCCAGCTCAGTTATGGAAACGGCTTCGTGCATCCTCCTGCTTCTCAGCAAACGAGAGGTAATGAGCAGAGAGGGGAATAATTAAATCCCAAATTTGATTCCTAGTTTGCACGCTAATTCTACTTTGTAATCCACATYCCCTTGAGCCTCCAAATGCAGCGTGGCTAAAGAGGTTTTTGTTCAGCAGTCAATAGGGAGGTGGCAGCACTGACCACATCTGGCCCCAGCTGGTGGGGGCAGCCACGCCCCAAAGAGCTGGCTTTTATTGCAAATTAAGTAATCTGATTAACGTCTGCATTCTTAAACATCCATAAACTGCTCAGTGCTTTTTTCTTCAGCAGCATAATCTGAAGAAAAATAATTAAAAAAAAAAGAGTGCCTGCAAGAGAGCTGAACTCCTCCTGGTTTTGGGAAGCAGGGATTGCACCCACACTGTCATTGCTGGTCCAAGGGCACTGTGAGCCTGGGAGCCTTGTGCAGACACTGTGGGAGAGCCTCTGCTGCCCTGAACAAGAACGACTGGGAGAGGTTTCTTACAGGTGATGTCAAACCTGAGGAACTCGGGGGCAAGGTGAGGTTGTAGGACCTGTAGCGACTTTCTGAAGGTTTCTGTTTGCACAAATCTCGAGAGCCTTGTCACCCCGGCCCATTTTAAGACTCCAAAGAACTGTGTTTGTTATTCAAAAGGATGTTATTTCACTCTGAGTGCAATTTTGAACTGTGATATTGCGTATCTGAACCTACWTTTTCCACATGAAAGCAACTGAATTCCTAAAAGCAAAGCCTGTTTGAGAGATGCCTATCTGGGCTGTCTGGAGTTTTACAAAAGAATCTTCTATTTTTGGCAGGTATATGACCTACAAACTGCTCTGGACAGTGCAATTTCCAGGAACCTCAGCTAACCTGAGTTTGAGGGACAGGCTGCTGCATTTGCCATTTCTGCAATTATGATGCCTGGAAAAATAGAGTGATCCTAATCACAGTTCTGCTCATACAGAGCAGAACAAGGGGGATATAAAACAAAATGCTTTCCTGTGCAGAATGGATTTTGAATATATATATGGATAGTATATCTATGCCAATAACATCAGTGATTGATCTTAAGGTCAAAGAAAGGAAATCTCCTCCTCACTGGTGTAGGACACCAGCCTCATACGGCAGAGTAGCTTTACAAAACACTTTCAACTTCACTGTGTTTCAGCCATTTTTTGTTCTCTTGGCTGCAAGTTGGGAATTGTGGGATCATCCAGCCATTCAAAGTGTTTTTCCTTTCACTTCAGCATTGAATTAGGACAACTCCCTCCCCATGCCCTCCCCCCAAAAGCTGCATTTCAGCTTGTGAAAAATCATCTAGAACACCTGTGAAATGGTGTGTGCACATGGTTAGCCAAGAACAGCTCCACCATAGAATTACAGCTTGGCTATCTCGGTGTTTACTTTGATGGAAATCTAATCCTTGTTCCTGCCTCAGCAGGGCTGTCTTGGCTCAGCCTCTCTGCTCTGATAAYSTTGCTCGGAATACAAGGAGCTGCAGCTCACAACTTTGCTGTGTGTATGTTGTTTTGTTAGGTGTATGCTGAGCATCTTAAGGAGCACTGCAGTCATTAATGAACAGAATTTCAATTTACTGTCATCTAGTCGTGTAAATGTGGGACTTTTTACGTCTCTGCTGTTAAAATCCCCGCCCCTCTTGTTTCATATTGGCTTCCAGGTATTTTAATTACTGGCCTTGCATGTAGAATATTATCTTACAGTACTACATCTTGCTCAAGTCAGTCTCCAGTTAAAGAAGCTGAAGTCCTCAGTCTGAAGTTAATTGAAGCCATATTTTACTTTTCTTCATGGCACAGGTGTATAACCAACTTCAGGAGAAAGACATCTTAAAATGCCCAAAGGTTTTCAAATCTGGGATAAATAAAGCCAAGAAGGCAAAAGGACACCTGTTACAAGACTCAAACGACCCTAAAAACTAGGAACACTAAAATATTTCAGTCCCTGTCCATTCAATTCAGCCCTTACCATCAGAACGGTGCTCTAAACAGTACAGATATTTATTTCTCATTTTGGTAATTCTAACAGAGTTCATTGCATTTAGCACTGAGGAGACAGATGAAGAGAGACCTCGAAAGTGAGTTGAACTTGTGCCTCCAGGTGCTAAACCTCTCCCATATCCCATCAGGGATTACCCACGCAAGTAAGCAGCAAGAATCCACACCTGAGTAAATCATCTCACTTCGGATGAAATTCTCTCTTTGCCGGGAAAAGAGAGGTATTTATTTTAGTATGATACAACTTCTTTCCTTTCCAACCTTTTTGCTTTACTTCCATCAGGAAGGTGGGAGATCAAAATGGCACTCAGACTCCAGTCTCCTGGATAAGCTTATGCATATGAAAAAAAGAGATCCAGAGTTCAGAATCTTGGTACATCAGAATGTCAGTGTCAGAATACCCTGTAGAAAAAAACCTCTAACTTGAAATAAAGATTTTTAGCACTTCCTTACATATCCACACTATACACTGTAGTAATGTTCTTTTTTTTTTTTTTCCTTTTTGTCTCTTACTGTTTGTGGAGATGGCAAAAGGTGAAACTGATGCAATTATCAAATAAAAATTGTGGTTTAGGTATTTTGCAAGGTCACCTAAACCTTGGAATAGCTGATGCTTTGGTGCAGACAGAAATAGATGAATCGACACGCAGTCATTTTTCAGAATGTTCAGCTATGAATTGGTGATTAACCTTTGAAACATATTATGAGGGAAAGAGGCTGATTCTCTCTCTCAATGCCTTCAAATCAAAGCTGCTCATCTCCTATAGCACATGGCATAGCCCAGACCAAGCTGCTGTGCTCAGCACAGGACTATCTGGCCGAAATTCTTCATCCCATTCTTTGCAATAGCAGAGACCACATAAGCATATAATCCCTTTCAGCTGAAACTCTGCCAACCAGGGAATAACATTTCCAGTTCCCACAAGCCACTATTGAAGTGTCCAACTCTCAACCTCATTTCATCTTTCTTTAATGCTGTGTTGAGAAATTTCAGCATGTTGGAATTGCCACATTCTAAGCCTCTAGAAAGAGTGCACTCGTCTCGAATTCTGGARTTTTCCAATGCTTCTTGTCAAATTAGATAGATACCAACTTCTCCTGGGTGGGAATCATTCCAGTGGGTAATCAAAGAGAACCAGCACTGAGTAGGCACAGAAYAGAATCGTGGGAGAAATATCTAATATTGGTAAAAAGCAATATCTGTGCCCTGTAAGCAGAGAGAACAGAGTGGTAAACAGATCACACTCCTTATCGGTGTTTTTTGATTTTTGGTCTACTGGGTCTTCATAGAAATACAATGAATATTTCAGTCTGTCCAGAGATGCACTGGCATGGTGCTCTAGGCTGTGCTATTGCTTTTTTKGGGGAAAAAAAACCAAACATGGCAAATACCCTTGGCATACCTTCTACGACAAACTCAGTCTTCTGGGAGAGAAGTCAGTGAAGGATTTGCTTTGTACTTGACCTCGAGGAAGGACACTTGACTTCTGAGTAACCATAGCAGAAAATCAGGTTAAGAGAAGAACTTTAATGAGAACCAGATGCTGCATCTGAACTGAATTTTCATGAGTTCATGAATTATAGAAACCCCGGGGGCAGAGGTGGTATCAAACTTATAATTCAACTTCAGTTGCTATTTCAGAGTCCTATTCCAGCACATGGAGATCCAGTGGGAACCTGAACAACTTTTGTGAGGAGCTCTTTCTGTTACATCTGAATACCAAATAATTCACCGATTTGCTTCACACCTCAGATAAGAAACCTCTAGGTCTGATTCTTCCTCAGCTCTCCCAGCAGGCAGTCTCACATGCGAGCACCCTCCGTGTGGCTACATGCCATGTTTCACCGGTGCACACATGGTTAAACAATGTACAGCACAGTTGAAAACAGCTTGTCTTTGAAATTGTGCTTAGCCTTGCTTGAAACTTCTCCCAGCTTTGCTGGATGCTTTAAAAAAATACGGTCAACCTACGAAATATTAAATAAGGGCGGACACTAAAGAGCCTTTCATGYATTAGTGGAAGATTTAAAAAAAAATCAGACCCCCATTATTGTAAAGATGCTGTTGGTAACTACAGCAGGTGAAAAACGCTTTTTCTGCCTGTAAAATCTGTGCTATGTAATTTTGCTCCATTTAAACGAGAGGGTGCTTGCACACGGAAACAAAACGTAAAGTTGTGAGCTTATTTATCTTTSCTCTTGCTCGGTGAGCTGATACTGAAAGTGGCTGTTTGCAGGGAGCCCTTTTACCTGAAAGGCAGACAGGTACTGGAAGGATGCAGGGCCCTGTCTGACAGCTCCATTTCGCTGCTCCTCTGCCTCGGGTGCTGCCGGTGGGCGAGCAAAGGCAGCGGCGTGGAGCAGATGGCCCGACCTGCTCCGATACACCCGTGGAACATGCAGTGCTGTGCATCTGCACGAAGCTGCACTTCCAACCTCAGGCCTCCCAAGCCCAGATCTGGCTCCTAAATTATTTATTTCTCAGATCAAGCTAAATAATAACGTAGGGAAGAGTTTGGTTTTGTGGTGAAGAGCGATTTAACGAAGCTAACAGTATGCCTACAAGCTTTGCTGGGGCTCTTCAGCACAAGGGTGAAYGTTCTGCTGCTTTGTTAATGGCTATGGGTAGTTAGTCATCAGGCATTACCCAGCTGTCATGAATAAAATCTCTGCAATCTACCAATTTCTASACATATAATCTGTGCCATGGACAAAAGCACTACCTTCTGGACCAGGTGATACGAGCACAAGACGTTGCAGTTTACTTTGGTTTTGTTTTGCTGAGAAACTGGCATTCTTGTTGTTTGGATCAACCCTAATGAAACATCTGCTGGGTTTTAATTAAAATAAAATGGAATGCAGTTGTGTGAACAGGTGGAAGCAGAAGATGATATACCATAGAGCTCAAATCCCTCCATGTGTTCAGAGACTTTGCAGAGTCCCAGCTATGGCATCCATAAACCAGCGACAGAGTGTGTCAAGAACATTTTGATTGTGCACAGGAGTCTGGTTAAAAAGGCATCTACTTAGTCAGGGAACAGCAGAAAGATAATATTCAAGCAGCCTTACATTACACCCAGGTAATGACTGGTGTAATGGTTTCTTGCTCCTGATGTACTACACGGTGGTATTTTCCAGCTGTGAGAATTTGGACTACTCAGATCATCCACAGTAAAATATTAGACACCAAAACAATGGCCAGACATCAAAATACACGGAGCAAATAATGATTGTGATATTAAAAAAATCCCAAACCAGCCAAACCCCTGATTACTGTTCCTATCCCCTGCCCATTCTTGGCTGCGAGGAGCCACCCCAAGAGGCTGTGCACCTCGAGCCAGCTGCCAAGCGGGGCAGGGCAGGAGGAGCTGCATCAGTTCATGTTTTGTTTAGGCACAGAAGAGAGGTGATGCTCCTCAACAGGCTGCTGCCTCCTGAACTTGGCACGAGGGCCACAACTGCCATCTGCACGTGGAAGGAAAGGAAAGGTAATGAAGAGCCAGAGTCATGCTCCACACAGTCCTGAGCTGGAGGGAGAGAGCAAGGAGGTAATTCTGAAACGTGCCTGGTGAGTGTTCAGTGTAAGAGACAGCTCTAGCGCTATCATTTATGGACAATTTAAGTTTTCAATGACATAAGTGAGCTTAGTGGGCTAGAAAACCCGGCCCTTTGCCAAGGAATGCTTAATACTGATTGCTTTAAATTAGGTCTGTCCTTTAAGCACTGGCTTTTTATGCATTTACTGTCAGTGAGCCTGTAAGTGTTCATCTACTTTTACTTTGGTGGGTACTTTCTTCTAAAACTGTAGTTCTAGAACTAACTAAATAACTAACTGAACATCACACAAGAAGTCTGAAAACCTCCATCATTCCCCTCAGGAGAAACATGTCACAAACTTTTCCTGTTGCAAATAAACTGCTGCAGAGATCCTCAGTGTGCACCATGTTCATCAGCAGATAGAAACTATTTAGTGCATGGGATATTTATCTTTAATAAACTTTTCAGTCTATCAGGTTGAAACAGCWCAATGTCATAAAATACTTATGCAAGAGTTGCTTCCTGTACACAAACATCCACTAGTTTTTGAGGTATAACACATAAAGCTTTTCTGATTTTTGCTTTCAAGATATTAAAAGTCCTCTGAGGACTAATGGTTTGTAAAATTTCAGTTCAATATCAAAGAATAARAGAAAGCACATAGCATGCTGCATTTAAAGGAGCTCTTCATTTCAAATAACTGCAAGGATTGTAATTATGTACAGTAAAAGGTAACATACRGAGCTGGAAGTTTGACCTGCAAGCCCCCTGCTAGTTCTGCTTGCTGTATGCTCGGTACAGAGAGTTGATTACTGGTTATCTCCTGTAAAACAAGGACTTGTCTGCCATGCTCAGCTCTGTAATTTGTAAAACGCCTCGAGTTTGTGCTTTGATTTAGAAAATGAAACAGCAGTGGTATAAAAACACATAAAACTTGAGTAAAGTTTTGCTTTCCAAGGGATGCCATCCAGGGCACTGCTCCCAGGCAGTGGGTCATGAAGCCTAATGAGGCACAAGGCTGACAGAAGCTGGTAATTGAAACAATTTCAGGACTGTGAAACGGTCTGGAGACAGCAGAGCATTAAGAACGAAGGATGGCCTTGGTATGAGCCAGATCCTCATCTAACCCAACCATGTGCTGTCCTATCCAAGGGCAAGCAAGTCACCAGACCTAATTAATTGTAACAGATCATTGAGCATGTTTAAAGGCATCTGTCTGTGCTGTTTCAGTCCACGAGATAATCCAGAAACAAAGCACTTGGGAGGTGGGTTGGTTCTGATCTCCCGTTTGAGGGCTATTTCCATAACTTTTCTTGCAACAACTTCACCTCCCATATAGAGTTTTGGCTTGAGTCAGGATTTTTGGATAGGTTTCCTCAACAAAGCAGGCTGCTCTAGCAGTCTTTGCATAGTTTAAAGCCATGTTGTCTTTCACTCTCCCTCTGCCATCTACATTTGTACATCACATCTTCCCTGGCAGCTACAGTGATTGATTTTCCACTGGTTCAGAGGCAAAAAGTAAAGTTTGATATGGAAAATCCATTTCACAAGTTTGTTTGTTTGGTTTTTAATCAGTTTGTGCTGTCACAAGACGTGAGTAATACACATTTTAACATGCCACGGTTTATTTTTGAGTGTGAATCACACTCCACATTAAACAAGAGAAGTGTCTCCAGAAACCTTACAAACAACGATGAAGCATGAAGCTGCATACTGTGATAGGAATATAGTTCCTAGATAAGTATCTTTGMAGATCTGGGACTGTGTGATCCAGGTCCTCAATGCCCTGACCCACCTGCATTTGCCACACTCATGTGCTCTGTACAACCACTGTGTTAAACCTTTGCTACAACACAGACAGAAAAGCAGCAAGATATTTGTTCCTTTGTGGTCATTTGCAATGATAATTTGTGAAGCCAAATGCTGAAGAACACAAAAAAAATCAGGTAAAATAATAGTCGTGGGCAAGAGAGGAAAACAGGGAAGTCCAGCAATTAATTAGACTTTTTGTGATGTGATACCTGACTCTGAGTTTCTGAAGAGGTGAAAGAGCATGAAGCAACAAACAAACACACCTCACATTGCACAAAAACTGACACAGGTCTGGTTCATATTAAACAAGAAGGTGGCCAAGGCACACAAACACACATGGGCAGAGATAGGAGCAAAGAGAGAAAAAAGTTGCATATTGGGTCTGAATTCGCTTTTATGGCAGTTACACTATCCAAGTTCTTCAGGTAATACCTATAAAGTAGAATGAAGACCTGAGGCTTTGCAAAGCAGCCTGAATTTTGGATTTTATTATGTACCATTAAAGTGTATAAACCATTTAATCACARAGGCACCCACTGTTCTGGTCTGGAAAAGAAAAAGTAATTGCCATCTCTCATTACACAAGCATGCAAGCTAATCCTGTGTGGGATTTCAATCAACAACCACAGATGCTTCAAGGGAAGCCAGAGAAACTCCACAGCAGACAATTACAGAATACTCTAGTGTAGATAAAAGTACTTTCTAACACAGTTAATGCCTTTTTCGCCCAGAAGCCTGACAATCTGTATTGCACCAAGCCAGTTTTCTATGTAACTGAAGAGGGATTTGGCATTTAAATGTGAAAACATAAGGCAAGTTATGTCATCGGTGCCACAGATAAAAGGGCTGTGCGTTTGCACAGGCTGCATCTCTCCAAGCTCTGCAGAAGATTACAGGGATAGCCAATCCAACTGGCACCACTCTCTGTGTAAGGAGAGACTTATCTGGAAGACCACTGAGCGTGGTTGGAGGTTTACAGATAAAACCATACTTGCATCACTAGTTTAAATATTCATATTATTTATAACACAGGCAAGCAGATGCCTCTGGCCCCTTTGCTATGTGAGCTCTGTCAAGCCAGTAACTTTTCAAGTACCTTCTAAAATWGATGAATTCCTTTGCTTGGACACTCATGGCAGGCAGCAGGGAACACTGAACTTAACACAACTTTTAGCGTCAACAAGATGTGCTGCTGAAGGCACATTGCTTCCACTCTGTAATTTGGCCTCCCAAGTACTTTAGGTTTAAGGTCTTGCCACGTTAAAAAAGAAAAATATTTTTGGCTCTCTGATGCTGTGGGGGAAGCGACCCTCCCACCCCCCTCTCTTTTGRACTCTATTTGAATACAAAGTGTTTCTTTATGGGCATGTTCTGGGATTCGTGGAAAGCAAGAAAGGCTGGAAATGTTTCACAAGTCAGAGATTAAGTTTACTCAGTAAGACTGAAGTGGTTTAGGCTACTCTGCCAGTGAAGATTTGATTCTCGTCTCTCACCAGCTTTAATAATGACAATAAAATGAATCCCCAGTGGGCCTTGTCACTGACCTATCAGGCAAGTTTAATAACCTTTCCTCTCAAACATCATTTTGCACGGGGTCTTGAGACACCTTTTCCTATTTATAACCTGTCCCAGTCTGGGCTAACACTTTCATACTTTGCCCATGTCCCTCTTCCAGTCCCATGGTTTTCTTCCCAGAGATACAAACCTGAAATCTGGAAGTCAGGAGCACAGGTAGCTCCARCTTTCCCCAGTAAGCTCAGCGTGAGCTTTACTTACACCACAGCTTCCCAGCTGCATAAAAATAAAAAAAAAACCAACCAAATCTCTTCAACACTTGCAATTCCCAAGCCTAGCACTTAATTTTACTAAACCAGAACAGATTGCCCTACTTTTTTTTACATCCTAGTAATTGTCCATTAATAAATCCTACTCCTGCTCAGCCTTATCCTGCAGTTAGCCAGCAGCATAGCTGGCACCAGCAAGGTTAAATCCAAAATTGATCCCAGGAGGGCAATAAGAAGGAAGTGAGCTTTTGCCCTTGGCAGGTGTCAGTGATAATAGAGAGTGGTAGGTGCTGACCTGCATCCATCTCAGGAACACATGAGCTAGAGAAAGCCTTGAATGCCAGCACTTTGATCTGCCTTTCTGCCCCATTCTGTGCACAGGTATTGGAATATCACATTTGGAATTAGAGAGGGGTTTTAGTGCCATTAGRTGGGGAGCAAGGGAAACTTGGCTGTGTAAGAAAACAAACCAACAGCTTCATGGCCAACCAGTCACTAACCACTCCTGGCTGCAGAGAGGAGGAAGGGCGAAGGAAAAGGGCACATCTGAGGATCAATATTACCACTGGAACAGAAAAAGCCCTCCACATGGAGCCACGGCTGGAATTGTTCATCAGCCCTGTCAGCTGCACTCCAGAGGTGTCAAGTCACTGCAAAGGTGCAGAAAACAAGCTGTGCCCACAAAACAGAAGCTCAGGAAAGACACTTGGTTTGATACAACCCTGTGCCTCTGTGCCCTTCTCATYCTTGCCCCCATCTTACCCTTTTTTTAAAGTCCTTTTTAAAATGATTGTTCAGCAGCCATTTAAAAGTTTGCTCTGCTTACAACTGTCTTCCCTTTCCTTGTCCTGCCTCGAGCAAACAATTTCTTTCTCTTCATTTGGTCTCACCAACTTTCAAAACAAAACGTTTAAAAGGGCACCTCGACCTCCACGTTTGTGCTGGCTTTTTCAAATCTATTTAGACAAACTGATTGCAGGTTCTGTGAGGACAAATCAATTTTGGTCAACAGACAACTTAATCTTAGACTGTATTTATGAAGAAGACCCAGAATAACCCTAATTTAAAAATAAACCATATTTCCCTGAGATAGTAAAGAGCTCATATGAAAATGGTTAAATACCACACATTCACAAAGCCAAAGTTTCCATCCCATTCTCAGTATGTCACTGGGATTTCCATCTAGATTGCTGGGAGTCCAGAAGAGAAGTTACAAATCAAGGTCCAGCTGGGAAAGTTTAGCTCTTTTTTTCCAAAGCTGAAAGATGGTGATAAAGAAATAACATTTGCTTCAGGGGAAAATCTTGGGAACAAGTGTCGCCCATTTGATCAACGTGCTGTCTGCTCTGTCTGCCTCTCCTCCTTTAAAAGGCTAATAAAAAGTTATTTCTTTAGAGACTGCACACCATGGTAAGTGCAACAGAGCTGCAGACCCCTAGTGAACGTGCTTATCAGCCACTCACAAAGGGCACAGAAATGAAGAACTCCCAACTTCATCAGCAAATTGGGAAAAATTCAAGCACTGAAGGTGGCAAGTATTGCCTCCAGTGGAGCTGAGAGTCTGTCTGAAGGCTCCCTGATCTAGCACTGCACCAGGTAGAGACATTCAGGGYAGCAACATTTAGATTAGGTTCTAAATTTAGTTCCCTCCTCCTCCAAACAGATTTTGCAGCTCCTGCGTGCTCGGGTGAATGCACCCAGCAAGAACAGCTGGTTCCTGGCAAGAGGTTTGCCCTTCTTGGGTTATTCTCTCTGTCTCCAGCCCATGGACTGCATTTTCCAGGCATTTCCTATTATTTTACCCCAGAGCGTCTACAATCATTGTCTCACATTTATATCCAGAGGAGAGACAAAGAACCCATGAAAAATCAAAGTGTCTGATGCTCCTAAAGATGATCTTAAATTATGAAGCTTTCTCAGAGCAAGCAGCGTATTTGCTACGGCCCTGGAGCACACAGGACACTTCCCCTGGAAAATATCACACAATATTCATTTAAACTAAAGGTCATGCTGAACAAAATAAGAAAAATGAGCAAAGATGATCAGTGGGAAAGTGGTACAGAGACCAGTATTCTGGCCACCACATAAAGGACTCTTCTGCTGAAGAGTGCTGTATTTATGTGCTTCTTTTCTCATGAGTGAATTGTCTCCATTCCTAAGCAGAGCAGCTTAGTGTTGAGCTCCAGGCATCCACATCCATTTAATTGTTGGAAGAGAGAAGGAGAGAGCAAGGAAAAAAATAGAAATGGGAAGTAGGAAGAGAGATCGTTTCTCAAAAAATAAGGTGCAAGAGGGTGATCAAACTCCACACACACAGTGGTGCTGCTGTCAGCCCCACAGTTGCTCCTTTGGGTACCTCATGCTCTCAATCAGTCATTCTCTTCATGTATTCTCTAAGAGACATAACTCTGCTTACCATTTGTGTTTACTTTTCAAGCTCTATTTGCCTTAAATGAGGTTCTATCAAGATGATCTTGGGATCAAACAGTAACTAGGATAGGACTCATAAAAAAGGTTTATAATTTATTACCCACTGATTGTGCCTCCCCAGCTTCACTGCTAACGTGTCACTAGTCCTAGAATTTGGCATTTATTCTGTGGTGTCAATCAGGACACTCCTCAAGGGCTCTGTGAAGAAGAGTGATGTTTTCCACTTCCAAGTGTTAAAGGAGAACAGGTAGGAATGATGGACACAGTCTCTCTTTGTCATCCATCAGCACAATGCTGTGGTAGGAGTCCTCTCCACGCACTCCACCCCATTGCAAATGCTTGCAGTGCTGTGGTCTTCCCTGGACCCTAAAAAAACCCAGAAAACCCAGCCCTCAGAAACCCCAGCCACACCTCAACTGCAAACCCAAACCTCTCTCCATTTAATTTCAGTCCTAGCCAGTAAACTTGGCTCCATTTTAGGTGCTAAAACATGACTTCAAGGGCTTAATCTGATGTTGCCTGCGTTTCACGGGGTCTCCCTGCCTCTCTCTGTATAAAATACAACTATCAGTCCTCTGCCTCACGGTTAATTGAAGTGAGTTGGGCTGTGCAGGGCTCTGCTGAGGCAGAGTCAGTGCTTTAACYGCTGCAGGGAGCATGGCAAGTCTGGGAGAGAATGTTTTATAGGGCAGTGCTGATGGATCAACACTGACCGTGCTGAGCCCAGTCTGCTGGTGGGATTGCTGTAACCCTGGGATTGCTGTCACTGCTCCCAGCACTCTCTCACACACTGACACAGGACTCATTTTACTAAAATATAAAACTGTCCACCAAGCCATCACATTCTTCTTTGGGGGAAGTTACAGGGCTTTGGATATTTTTTTTTGAGYTATCAGAAGACCATAGTGCATCATTGGACAAGAATTCCTGCCTGCAAAGGCTCCGAAAGGAAACAATGGTACTTTACAGATGTGCCCAAGCAAATGTTTCACTGATTAACTCTTCTTGTTAATCTTTGCTATCCAGGTCTCCACAAACGAGCTAAAACTCCTCCTGAAGCAGCGTGTTCCAGAAGTGCTCTGTGATTACAGGAGCTTGATTAGGGATTACTGAAAGCAATGGAAAAGTTGCCACTGACAGCTTCTTTTTGCTGGGTCAGGTTCAAATGTTTTCACAACAAGCCTGCCCATTTTTGTAGCCTACTGTTTAATTTTAGAAGATTGCTTTTGGGGCAAGCAATAATCAGCCAACCTCAATATTTCACAAAATCCAGTGAGCAAAACTGGTAGTTAACGCCTTTACAAAAAGCCCTTAGTGCCATTTAGTTCTGACAATGGGGAAATTGGTTCTTTCCTGGCAATGAAAAACAGAAGAGAAAAAGAACTTATAAGACTACAATCAAAAATACAAAATACACCCTTGGCAGGAGCTGCAAAGCTGACAGTTTTTCAGGCAATGAATATAAGCACCGGTTCAGAATGCAAGCAGCTACAGAAAAATCAATGCAAGGGCTGAACACTTCTCTTGACACTTCTCCTTTTCTGAATGGCTCTCATAAATTAGTTTTTTAGCTTCTTGGAGTGCTTTGCTTCATAAAAGATTTAGCACTGTCTGGATCCAGCATTCTAGTCACTCCCCAAAAGATAATGTACTTGCTCATCCCAAGAAGAATTGTATAGAAAGCAAATTAAAAAATGAAAGATATATCAAATCAAGGAGAGTCGGTCTCAAATATTAATGCCCCATGTCATAAAGGTACAAAATTATAAAAACACTCCTTATAGGCAATTGAAAAAGCAGCAACTTGGCAAGCAATCAAGAAAACTGCAGCCCTGGTTTATAGGTCTGCTTGAGGTGGTTCAGCAGAAGAATGAGGCTCCCATTCCTTGGAGTACATAAATGGGTGCATAAATCCCATGATTTCTAACTGGATGCAGCCCTTGCTTACGTGTTTTGCATCACAAGAGTGTCAGGGAGGTGAACAAGACTTTTTGGGTAGGGGCTCCAACTTTATACATCATGAATCTGGATCAGGGCAAAAGCTCAATGATTAAAGCAAGTTCATTAGTTGGGACCCTTGGAAATGCCCCATCTTCAGTTTCACTTGTACCAAGTTCTGTTCCTCTGCTAACAACTCCCAGGCCACAGAACTGGAGGTGTCAAAGCCGGTGTGGGAACTTTCCCTCTCAGAGCAGGAATTAATGAAGGAATCATGTCACACCACTTGGATGTGACAATTGCTGATGGAAAGTTCACCCACAGAAGCCATCTCTACCAGTACTCCCCCAGGTCTACCTGGGCAGAGTGTGGTGAAACTGCAACAAAAATTTGTCAGATTCCCTGAAAAACTGCATGTTGGAAATAAAGTTTAATTCTAGAAGACATGATTTTGTCCAATTACTAGTACAATATAGGCACAGAATTTTATTCAGTTACCCCTTCAGTGGCCAAACGAATTCTGTTCATTTAAATCTAAATCAGAACTCTCCAGACAGGTCACAGTGTCTCAAAGCCTTGAAGAGAGAGGAAGAAGTCACCTGTTACTTAGCAACATGTTCCAATTGGCAATTGTATTCATATTTTAAAATAAAAATATATRCACCCCATTTTAAATTTATTTGGATTACTTCTTCAGCTCTGTGGCCTTTCAAGTTCACTTGAAGTGAAGGAAATCCATCCAGAAGCCAGGAAAATTTTTAAAGTTTTGGGATCCACTCTTGGGAGATCATAATAGTGGGACACTCCTGGGAAGGGAAAGTGGTCTTGGTTCCCTTTTTTAGAGTCACCAGCAATTTGTAAAACTCATCAGGGACTGCAAGCAACACATTTGCTGAGTAAGGCTTCTTAAAATACCTTTTCCCTGCTGGAGTCCTTCCAGGTAAGTGTCAGTACAAAGTCTGCTACTCAATGCCACACCACCACTGACCTCAAACTAAATTCACTTCTCATCTCAGTCAATGGCACTGGATGAACACTCAGCACAAGAGATTCTGGCTTGCACAGTATAATGCAAATAAACAACTTCATTTTACCCAGAGCTGAGCTGCCCATGCTCCTCCCTTGTCCTATTTCTTCTTTATCATTGCTGAAGTTTTTTGTCTTGCCATGGATAAGCCCCCTCTGCTTTTGCAAGCATCTCTCATTTTAAAAGACTGTGGTTTTACTCCTCTCCTTCAGGCACCTTCATTACAGGGTACTTTAAAAAAAACAACAACAAAACCATAGTGCAGTGTGCCAGTCAATAGCGAAATTATGAGAAGTGTAATCTACTCTTCCCACCCTAATGAGCTGATGAGTAAATAACTGTCAGGCCCTCGCACTGAGCTATCGATCAGGGCTTCCCACAGAGCTGATGCTCTGCAGAGGTACCTGCTGCGAACCGGCAGAGATCGATGCAGGAAACTTCTGCAAACAACAATGAAAGGTTTCAGGCTCTCTGCACGCGTTCCCCCGTGTGCTGGGGCAGCAGGTCTTCGTGGCTGGATCAATCCTCGCTGTCGGATCACGCCTCCCACGCTGCTCCCTGCCTTTCACCTCGGAGAGGTTAAACGCGTTCTGGGAACGTGCAGTACCCTGGGCACWAACTGAGCAATGAGAAGTGCAGTTTATGGCAGGGTAAAGCTGAGATAACCTCACCTGCGATGAGGGATCCAGAGGAAATTCCCTCAAAGACTCCAGCCCTGCCTTCTCACCCCTTCCCAACGCAGGCATCGCATCACTCACATCAGCTTCCTACTCTGCCAAAGCCTTCAAACTGGGTTGCTTCCAAGAGCTTTGGTGGGATCCTCCACTGAGGCTCCTCCTGTGGCACTCCTCCTCCATTTTCCACACTATCATCCTTCATTGAGTATCAGATTTCAGGGCAAGACTCTTATATTTTGCTGCATGTTTTTTTTTTTTTTTTTTAACTTTTCTTTTCAAATATCAGTTGAAAAGTTTTCTCCCTTTCTAGACCTCAAAGTATAAAATTCTCTGTCCTCTGATCCTATTATTCACTTGGATAGTCCAATTTTCTCAAGATTTATTGTAGCTTTTGCTTTTGTCCTCACCTCTTCTCACTGAAGACAGGTACAGACACAGATGTCAGGCTAGAATGTCAGTCTGGAAGCTTTCTTTGTATCATTTTAYAAAATTACTTAAAATTATTATAATAGTTCAAATGAAAGTCCATTTACAAACATTAAAATGAGAAAGTAACATGGTTTTTAATGAAAAAAAATTCAATTTACATAGCTCCTCTTTTAAAGCATTGGAGAACATGAACATTTGSAAGGGCTTTTTTCATTTGGAGAGCTAAAAAAATATTCCCATTCAGGGAAGTTCTTATAAGCTGTAAAAATAATCACATGACATTCAAGTCTCTCATGATTAATTCACAAACAGCTCTAACTCAGACTTGAAGTGGAGAGCACCAGCTTCAGATAAACAATCAGTGACTTGACTACCTACTAAATATCATGTCTGAATCAACAACACATGGAAGCCCCTGCTCTYCTTCCCACAGAGCTGAGATTCTGTAAACACAAACCATCAGCTTTGTCTTTTGTTTATGTATGGTGTCTCACTGAGAGAAATCCTGAAATAAACATACTGTCATCTCTCTATGGACTGTTATCTATATATGTAATAGCAACTTGACCACAAATAAAAATTAGTTTCCCTATCAGAAAACTACTCATATGCTATTTTTTAAATACTTTTCTATAGTATTTTTCRAACGGGAAGATTCCAGAAAACGTGTGTGTCTTGCCAAATAAACAACATGGTGTTTTTGTATCATGGAAAACCTCTGCTTGCATAGAGAACCCTGATGCACGACACATTTTCAAAAAATTAGTTACAAAGTTTTCTAAACCAGCACAAGTTTCCATCCTGACCTGTGGCAGAAAAATGTTTCAAAACATCAGAGTTTTCTGCAGGACCAAAGCTGTATTTGGGGATTTGTTGTAAGCATTCATTAAGTCACACACAGCTTCAGCACCAGTGCCCTGTTTTTCCAGCATTCATTGTATGCTCTGGATATTTGGCTTCTTCACATAACTTAGAAGGACATAATCACAACAGTTATTTTAAGGAATGTCAACCTTTTCTTGCTCAAGCCCAATAATTAAAGCTAAAAAGGGGAAGTGGATTGGACAAGGCATTCTATCCCTTCCTTTTACACTGCCCCAAATAATTTTCTCAGGAAGGTATCTGCAGCAGGTAGGCACTTGTCTCCATTAAAATGCAGCAGAGGAATTTTTAACAATGATCTAGGGGACACACTGAGGTCTTTATGTTAAATAAACAAGAGAACTTRATGTACAGCTAAGAAAATAGGGAATGAGAAGAAAGCTGAGACAAGATGAGAGATCACAGAGGATGTTATCAAACAGAAGACCTTGAAGCAAAGCMTATTTTGTTCATTTCAATAAAGAACATAAGATTACACACAAGAAGATGGAAGAAGATTATTACTTTCTCCTCTGACAGATTCATGTTTGTAGCTTTTTAAAATTTATTTTTRTATAGCTGTACTATAATCAATTCCCTCTTTAGCCTCCACTCCCAGGCTGTAGATCTCAAGCCCCAGAAGCTGGAGTGAAGTTGAAGTTACTCAGTCAGGAGATACTGTCAGCTATGACATTAAGGGGAAAAAAAAACAAAAAAGAAAATAAGAAACCTGGAAACTACAAGGTCTTTAGAATGAACAATGGACAACACAGCAGAATGCACTGAAAGCTATTTCATACAGCCAGTATCTAGACTGCTAAACTTGATATAGATAACTTGCAGAAAGAAAAAAAAAGTATTTATTCTTAAGAAACAATTTATTGCAATCTAGACTCCCAACCAATCACTTGAGCCATAGCTAAAAAAGCAGAACACACTGTGGTATTTAGATCCCAGTAACATTGGGCATTTATTATAAGGGCTCATTTCTAAGATTTTGGTTCATAGATGAAGTGGAGAGATCTAATCATGAACAGTGTGATCTCTACATCTGCTAATTGAGGAGAAACACACCCACATTTCAGTGAAAACAAAGATGATATATGAACACAGAGAATGGGAGGGACCTTGAAAAATGCCAGCCTCTCCTTTGATATATCAAGCAGTAAAACCAAAAAAGTAAAAGGCAGCTAGTGACCAAACTGGACCTTGCTCAGCATTAGAATCTCACCAGGTTTTCCTTCASGTTCCTTTGTGAGGGTCACCTTCCTCACAAAGCAGATCTCAGAGTCCCTGTGAAAGTGATAATCAATAATTCTAGGACAAAAGATAAACTTTATCAAGTTCTCTTCCCATCACCTTGGGAAACGGTGCTAATAGACAAGGAAGAGCTATGCTAAGTCTACAATGACAAAAGGATAATCTCCCTGTCAAACAGAACGCCAGCAGACACCAGAATGCTCATCAAGGCAAAGCTTTTCCAGCGCTCCTGGATGTGGCTCGTGTTACACTGCTGGTGTCCAGAGTACAATGCTTTTACTGCCATAAATCTGGGGGTGCCATGTGTTTTCATGCAGTCAGGATCCAAGATAGGTTGGATTTTGCCTGAGAGCTCATGCACAGCATCATCACTGCATTTCCAAAAGCTGGACGTGCAGGATAGAACAAAAAAAAGGACCCCTCTGTATTTGATGCTTGGGCTGCCATATGCCAATCCTATAGCTGGTGGTGGTAGCCAACACTAATCAGAGCTACAAGACGGCAGATTAAAAAGAAAAATTAAAACCCAGATGCAGGCACTTCATCTGACAGCATGTAATTAGGCTGAGAAATTCACTGGCCACTGGATGCTCATTAAGGCTGAGACCATCCATCAAAGTTGAGGAGGGAGTGGGTGTCAGACAGTTATGCAATGAGGGCAGATGACCCCAAAGCTTCAAAGGGCCACTAAATCTCCACTTCCTGGTCTTAAGCCAATTTTTTTTTTTGTGCCTAGACATCAGGACAAAAGCTTCAAGGCAGAGAAGAGGCAGCACGGGTTGTTCCTCCTCCTAGCATGTGAAGGAACTTTCTTCTGGAGTACTGTTACAGGTCAGGGTATGAGTCCAGCAGGTTACTAGCAGGATGTACTAACTAGGTGGAGGTACAACCTGGCAATTGCCATGTCCACAAACAATTCCCAGAGATTCTTGTTGACACACTGTGCCATTATTCCTRGTATGTACTGGCTGCTGTCCCAACAGGCACAGGAGCAGTCCACATCCTGCAATCCCTTGTGTGGCAGGCAGGTATTTAAGCACAGTTGCTGCCTTACCATATGCAGAACAAGAGACCCCAGTGTAAATTTCAGCCTCATGACCCTGTTCAGGCAGTGCAAATTCTGATGGCCTGTGCTAAACCAAAGCTGTGAATYGAGGTGAGGAGGTCTCTTCCTTCCTTTCTTTCCCCCAGGCACTCTTGTAGGCTCCTTTCCAGCTGGAGGGATCACAGGAGAGGAAAGGTTGGTGGGCTTCTTTCTTGCAGAACTGGCCGCAGTCCAGACCCAGGCATCTGTGAGAGAGCTCACTAAAGCTCTTTTATCCCAGATTTGGCTGGTAAACCTGGTAACAGCTGCACGAGCTGTGCTTGTGATGCACACAATTAGTTTGAAACCTGTCATTGTTCATCACTAGATGACAGCAATGCACTTCTGTGCACTCCCTGGACTGTTCCTGGGGGCACCGCTCCAAGCAGCCTTGTATGGCTCTAGGACCTGTTTCCCTGCAGGAATCACAGTTACATCAGAAAATAATGGGAAGGGGATGCATTTGGGGAGATRACGCTGTGTGGATGAGGTGCCACAGTCCCAAAGGAAGAGTAGACATCAGTTCAGGAAAATACTAATTAAAAATAGTGGTGGAGCTCAGGATTTGTCCCAAAGAAGAGACTGAAATATTAGCCCTGTTCCTCTCTTCCCCACAGGGACAGAGGAATGTGTCRTACATGAGACTTTCCTACATCCACAAGTGCTGCTGCAATACAGGGCAGAGACATGGAAAGGGAAGCTTCTAACCATGTGATTCCATACAACTCTCACTGCCAGCAACACACATGCTGGGCTCCAGAAAGGAGGTACCCCAGGAAGAGTGAACCCACGGAGATGGAGGAAGAAGAAAAAACAAGTGCAAAACTCCAAGCAAATCAAACAGGCTGTATGCACAACCAATTCACAACCAAACACCACTTCAGCTGGAGCAAGTATCATTTAATCCTCCAATCTCCATAGGAAGGCAGCCTATAAATTTAGTTGCACACATATGTATGTACACCCACATCCACATAAATCCTTGTGTGAGAACAAGGAACACGAATATCTGCAGCTTCAGTAATTCCTTGCCCTTCTGGCAAGAGAAGAATAATTTCTTGTTATTTATGTCTATGACAAGCCATTTATTTACACACAGTTTTTCCATACTGCCCTTTTTTCCTGCTCACCTGAAATTTTGCCTTTGCCATATAGTTTTTCATTTATGATAATTATTTTAATTCTGAAGTAAGCTTTAGGGTAGACAGTCTTACAGAATATAAATGAAGCCCTTGACCACTTGAGGTCATTAGACACTCCATGACAAGAAAATTATTTATGAGCAAGAAAAGTTAGCTCTCTCTACCTGCAAGGAATAAGTGTATCCAGGGTAAGGGGGGAAAAAACCCCAAAACACAAAGAACAAACAAACTCCACCAAAAAAAACTGCCCCAAACCCTGAAACAAATAAAGAAGAACTAAACAAACACTCCACAAAACCCGCCCAAACCCAAAGAGAAAGAAACAAAAAAAACAAAACCAAAAAAACCCCACCCCAGCTATAAAAGCACAGGGAACAGTTCAGCTGAGAAAAAGGAGAGACTTGTGTTTGCATTGCTTCTGAAATAACAATTTCTCTGGATTATCCACTCGCAGGTGTCAGGGAACCAAGCCTTGTTTCTCTCTCACTTTAGTACAATAATCTATGGTTATTTCCTTCTGGAGCAGGATCATCAACTAACAAGCTGGTCATTTCGTCCTAGTGGAAACCATCAGCCAGAATTGCTCATCCTACATAAAATATCTTTATTGGGTTCTCATCACTACAAGAAGAAAATCTTCTTAAAAGTCCTTATTAAAGGAAACTGCCAGTTCAGATATTCACCTTCATGACTCTCATAAAAGTCCCTTTTTTTACAGAAGTGAGGAAAGTGGAGAAAGTAATAAACATACAAGCAATATTAATTTAATGAGTATTGATGACTGACTGTGAAGAWAAAAACCCAGCAACTTCTCAGCCCCACAGAAGATCTGTATGTACAAATATCAGAAGGCACAATGGAAAACAACAGTGGCTGCTGCAGGAGCTAAATGCCCTGTGTTGTTTTGGCTTTAATTTTTCTAGGCAAATGAAAGAGAAGTGGGCTCTTCCCTACAGGAGAGGTAGAAGGGGTTACCAGAAGTTGAATCCCTGAATTTTTTGGCAAAGCAACGAGAATTATTTTCTGTAGAATGAGAAGGTCTGAAATGAACATCATCGMGGAGTAGCCCCACCCTCTTGAAAACTAACCTAATTAGTTCTTCACTAAGTGAACCCTTTAAATTGCTCTRAAGTCTGCTCTTAGCCTGAGCACTTTCCTCTGGTTTTGTGAGTGTGCACACTTTGTGTTGTTTTACCCATCAGTGCAGCACGTGGTCCAGGAGACCTGGACTTCACTGTACACCTGCCTCRTGCTCTTTGTACACTTCCATTCTCCCTCCCACTGCAAACTTCCCTGCCCTGTGTTCCCTCCCCACCAGCACCTACACTTTTCCCTTACCCCAGCTCCTGGTCTGCAGGAAATCTCTTTTCCAGCAAGTGTGACACTTACTCCCACAGCCCATCCAGCATCTTGAACCTTGGAAAACGAAGTTCCTTAGGAAAACACGAGACGATGTCACTGTGCTTAAAGGATGCTGATGATTGGTAGGGGACCCACTGCTCCCTGTAATGAAAGGGAAYGTGGAACCAGCTCCAACTTTTGCAGCTCTTCAGGGAAGGGTTGTTGTTTTCCCTCTTTAAATAAATTTCGAGGAGACGACAGGTGAACTCCAACTGCAACTCCCTCTGTAGGCAATAAAGCATCTGATGGAATTTCTGCACATCTGTGAGTGGAGTGATATGGATTGATCAACATACATCATCATCTACATGGAAAGTATTAAAGCCTCCCTTGGACTGCTCTGCAAGTACATGCTCTTGACATTATTTTGATATTCATATCTCAGCCTTCATTTGTTCCTCATCTTTTGGGGTGATGGATGATGATTAGAAAAAAACCAAATCTCAGTGAGGAGTTTTCCTTTGAAAAATATTTGCTCTAACCTTGCRCACTGTACATAAAGGGCTGATAAAACCAGATTAATTTTCTCCGTTGCTTTTCATTCATGGGATGGTRGGGAAAAACTGCCTTGTCATTTTCTGGCATTTTCCATCTCCACCCCCAAATTGAAAATCTGTAAAACTGACWTTTTTTTTCCAGAGAAAAGGTTTGCTTTACCATAGAAGTCTCCAGTTAGAGTCCATTTTAACTTACAACAGAAATTTGAAAAAATGTGATTGCGCATTAGTTTTGACAGGATGAAAATGCAAAACTGAGATGCTTTGAAATGGTTGAAATATATAAAACAGTACCTTCCAAACTTCACCGGGGTGGGAAGGAAACTCAGCAAACACCACGTTGTTATTTGCAAGTTTGGAAAGATACAATTTTTATCCAGTAGAATTAATTTAAATGAAATCATGTTAAAGATCACAGAACTATACAGGAAGCAGTGTTTGTCTCAACACAAACATAATTTGGTTAAATCCGAAAGATGTTGGAGATACCAGTGGTGATTTCTCCATTACTCTCAACTGATTCTCTYTAAAATCTTGGCTATTACAGCATCTCCCACTGAGTCTTGAGACAGTCTTGCAAGTTTTGGAGGACTTCTTTCAGAGAAGAGCAGCCTGTTCTTTCGTGTCACATGAGCTTTCCTGTGTCAAATAGACTGATTGCAGCCATCTTTCTCTAAAATCCAGTTTTGTCAGAAAACCAGCTAAACTGAAACATTCGGGTTAAACCATGATATAMTAGTAAGTCTTCAAATCCCAGTCTAAATGTATCCASAGCCAGTTCACACATGATTTAGTATTTTTTTGTAAACACTATTCTCTGGCTCAAATAGATATTTCTTATATTTGTAGTTCCTTCTAGATGAATCTTCTGCACCTTACAACTACTTTTCAGCCTACCTGGCTCAACAAACAGGCCTATTCATCAACTTATCCTCTCAAAATGTTCCCAATTATGAATGTRGTTCAAATGCCAGATCAAATCCTTCCAAATAAGCCTACTCATAAATCTTTGTAGGTAAACATCTGTCACACCCCTCAGTAAACGGAAAGGAAAAGGAGATTCATGGCCAGACAGTGACTTGCTCTTCTCCATTTCTCTTCCCTGGTTCATGTCTCTGGTTTCCTGCAGCCTGGCAGAGGTAGGAAGTCTTTGTAGCAGCCAGCTCTGACTGCACTTGGAAGGGTTTGCTCACACACCCTTTTCGTGAGGGCACAGAGCAAAGTCACGAGGGAGATGTTTTCAGGACAGACACAAGTACTTGGTCAAACAGCACCAGCASCAGGACATGCTCAATGACAGGGATGTGCCGAGTGAGAAGAACGCCCAAATCCAAACCCAGCCATGATTAGAGTGACTAAAAGAGCTGGTAAAGATGTTCAATCCTGCCGTGGACCAGCAGCCAACCCCTAACAAAGAGAGCTCAGAGCTTAATTTCTGCAGATACTGCACTGCAGCAAGGGCTGCAGGTACCAGAGCAGCTGCTCCCACCAGAGCTGGAGACGAGCCACYGGACACAGCAAGCTCATTCAGCTTTTACACAACTTCCTCAGCTAATTCTTACATGTACTCTGCTGTTTAAACTGATGGGGTGATGAGGACTGACTTGCCTTGTGGCAGGATTGCAGTTTATTAGTATCACTTGACAGAGAAGAAGGAAGGAAGGSGCATTAGGGAGTCTTACAGGCCACCAGAACCCTGCTGCTCCGTCTCAGCAGCCTGCTGCCATTATGCTGATAATGCACCTCTCTGCTGCCTGTCTGCTACGGAATAAAACAGGGCATCTTCAGCAGCAACAATGTACCCTAATTGGAATTTTAAAAGAAATTACTTGCTTAAGAGCTCACTCAACACTATTAGGAACACACATTACTTTTTGTTAGAGAATGGGAGTGTTTTGGTAGTAACAGTCTCTTTTGACTAAATTTATCTCTGTACCCTGACAGTGTGATGTTGATTTAGCACTATGCCTGTCAGTTATCTTAGAATGGTAATTGTGTCTTCCAGCTGGGGAATAAAGCTTTAATAAAAATATTTATGGAACATATGATTTTTCTTAATGATGCCTAAGTTGAGCAGGCTCAACTTACAGTAGCTAAGCAAAATGCCACCCAAAACAATTACAATCAATTCTTTTCAATCTATCAGCAGTTAGACTTGAAGCATTAACAAATGGGAAGAGCAAAGTCACTGAAATTAAAGCAGTGTAAGTGAAAAGATGTGCTGATCAGCAATCTGAAAGGACTACACTGCAACTGCTTGGACATCTGCACCCTTCATACCTTATGCTGCTTCGTTCATGTCTTTTCCAATCAAATGCTCAAAAAGTCATTGCTTGGCAATTCCAAGAAAGTGACATTTAAAAGTGTGTCCAGGGGAAATAAAGTGAAATACAAGAGACAAGGCTCAGCAAAGAACCCATTCATCTTTCACAAATGAGCAGGTGGAGAAACCAGGGCAGACTTACAAAAACAGACAAAGGAGGAACCAGTTGAGCAAACCAGGARCATATGGTCCAGAGATGCCATTGCACCATCTGCCTCCATTTGTGATGGGAATGGCAGAGTTGGGAATAAATCCATCTCTTGAGCAGTGGCTGGACAGCTCCTCATTCCACAGGGAATGCTGCTCCCTGAAACAAGACATTCCAGGAAGAACTATTCTTGTCTACTTATAAAAAGCTTATGTTTCAACTTTTGGCTGCTSTCATCTAAAGCCTTTCTATCTTGCTTGCATCCAAGCTGCACACCCCACAAAACATAACTGGCAGCCCTCAAATCAGGAATAACTTGCTGCAACAACTAAAGTAAACTTTGCAGTTGGCTGATGGTCAACTGAGACTGTTATAAGATTCACAGAAAAGTCGACTGAAAAAAAACCCAAAACAAACTAAAAATCAGTTTAATCAGCAGTAACATGTCTACAGCTTGAATGTTTCTATTTATCCGGGAACCAGCAAAGAAAATCAACRAAAGGATGAATTGAATGCTGTTCCCCTGGGGCTGAGGATGTTTTACAGGTAGATTACCTCCAACTTTCTCTGTAGGAGAAGCTGAAGAYGATAGCCAGGCCTGATTCCATAATCCTATTTCGTGAGGTGTAAATGCTCATCAAAAAACTTTTGAAAAAGAACAGCATTTTCTTGGCAGCTAATCAACCAAGAATTACTGTTTTTCTCTAAGAATGACCAAACCATTGTTGCAATGTCAGCTTTTATTTGGGGAATAMACCACAGCACATCGATGCAGATGTGCAGGCATGCAAACTATTCTATCTGACAACTGCCATCTCCAATTATTCTCTTCCTGCCTACCTCAGTCTTCTTGTCTTAACCTGTTGTAGTGAATTCTAAAATCCCCCTTGGGATCTTGCCATCTTGTAACAGTCCCTGGCAAAAAGGCACTCCAGCCTGCCTCAATTAGATCTGTGACTTGGTGCAGTCAGTGCACAATTGCACAGGAGCAGCTGGAAGGAGTGGAAGCAGAGTAAAACACACATGCACAAGGGTAGCCCAGAGACACATTTCTGTGCATTTGTAAGCTGTGTCGCTGTAAATTAAAAATTGTACTTAAAATTACTCCTGAGGTTTTTATCCAGGAAGCAAGCTCAGCACAATCTCACCCAGATATATTAAGAGAGGCAGCAGTGGTTCCACCRGTGCCCTTCCTTCTTCTAAATCCATATGTGGACTAAGCTCTGGTAAAATTAAAGCACACATGGACTAGAAGCAGAGACCAGGCAGCTACTATAGCACTGGACTCATCTCAGATTCCTGTGGAAAACCCACTGGGAGTTGAAACAACATTAATCTGTTTTCAACCACTTGGAAATCAATCGATAGATTTGTACTATTGGCAAGGAAGGTTCAGCCCATACATCTTCTGGAAGAGCTGCTGATTTGCTTTGGAGAACAGCAGCTTTGTCTCTTCAGGAGAAAGTTTTCTGTAACTGTAAGTCTGAGGAATGCTCTCTGAGAGAATAGATCAGCCTGACATTCAGCCAGATGTCTGCCATTAAAAGACAAACCTCCCCTTCCTCTGTGCTGAGGTCACTGATCTTCCTAGAGGCATGGAAGGGTCTCCACGRTGAGGCAGCTCAGTTTTAGTTCTGTCAGGTGATGCAATTCATGTGCTTCTTGCGGTGTGACCTGGACCACACAGGCCTCGAGGAGTCAGACACTTGTGTTGGAAGAATTTTAAGCACCCTTAGAATTTGAAGAATTTTAAGTATGAGCTAGAAAGCTGCTGCATAAACATCCTCCAATGCCAGTGGGAGAGCTATGATGTATYAAACTGTCTTGAATCCCAGAACACAGGAAAATGCAAGGACTTTTAAGCAGCATTTAATTCTCTTTCCTTCACACCAGAGCTGCCTATTCTGCTTAAGAACAGATTGCTACTTTCCAAGTTTCTTCRCAATAAATCTTCATTATAATCTGATCGATACACGACCCTTGCCCCCTTGCAATCAACTTTGCCAATAGTTCCAGGTGCATGATCAATGCCTGTATTTAAGCCTTTCACACTTTGCTGTGAGTTACACATGTAGGCACACACAATCACTGCTGTTTACAGTACAATAAACAGGTAACACTACAGGTTACTGATGTAAACTTCGCACACGCCTGTCCCCACAGGGCCTCAGTTTTCCCTGGGAAAGATGGCTTTGTAACTGAGAAATTSTCGAAAATATTTTTGTCTTCATGACTATCAAAACAAGTAGATTCTATGAAAGAATCWCTCCATATGCTTTTATTTCACAATTGAATCAGAACAACAGAAAGATTGTGAGACTGCACAGCAATTAAAGYGATGAAAAGCTTTTCAAATTCTTATTTGCTACATTTTCCTGTCTTGTCTTGGTTACCAGAAAGTTGCAGTTACCCTGCTTTGAGTGGCACCTTCCAGTGCTCGTTTATGCACACACTGCCCACTGACACATTTACAGGTGGGAGTATTCTCTGCCTTTTTTTGGCCTGGATAAACCCCACCATAAATGGACCTATTTTGTCTTAGTTAAGGCAAATCTCCCACTTTAAGGTTATCGCAGGCAGCAACATTTAATCACCTACTTGAATTTATTCATTTTCATTTAGGCCTGCCACACCTCCACCTCGCTGTGACTGATGTGGTCCAGGAAGTCATTTGCTCTAAAGAAGAGTAAGAGCCCTTGGCATTTGTAAGGCAGTTATCACCATCGGGTGCTCTCGCTGAAATCACAGGGCAAACTGCTCGTTACAACTGCAATTCATACCAGGCTTAATTTCCAACACGCTGTAAATTCAATGTATCATGTTGGACCATAGAAGAATACATTTGCCTGCCTGGTTTCAAGGTTCATCTTCATYAGGACTCACACTCCACAGTTAGCTACAATAAATCAGCTCTACCAAAACAAGGCTCTGGTAGGTAGCAGGTTTCCAGTCTTCGTTTCAAATCATCTCTACCTGTAATTAATGCTTCATCATTGTCCTTGAGGGAGAGCATCTGTTTTCACAGATCATGCTAATGCTTGGTTAAGTACAACCATCTTTACTGTTCCCCAAAACGTATTTGGCAGATCTTAAACAGATTGTATCAGATTTTTCAGGAGGTTTTTACAACTGTTTTCCTCGACGCTTTATCATTCCCTTTGCAGATCTCAAGCAACGTTTTTTCTTTTCATTAACTGACAAGGAATTACCATCTTACTTCCCCTGCCTGGAGACAGAGCTGCAGTATGAGACCATTATCATTACTATGTTATGATTATTCTCAATTACACTAAGCTACAGTCACAAATAGTTTATGATATGACCATTAGCATTGCACCTAGTAGTAATGAGGAAAGTAAAAGGTGAAGATAATTAGTAAAGGCATACCAAAACTTGCAACAAGCACACGTTTCTCAGTGTAAGAGTTTCAAGCCCCTTCTGTCCTTGAAGAGGGACCTTTGCCTACAGACAGTGCAAAAAMGGCAGTAACTCCAACCTCAGTTTGCTTACCCACTTCCTTTCCTTATCAGCCCAGCTCTACTGCAGAGATAAAAGTCATGGTCAATGATCATGTGTGATAAGAGACTTGAGTGCTTTTTTTATAGCTGCGTTTCTTTTCTTACTATAAAACACTGATGCTTTCCCTGATCTCTACCATTTCCCCACAAAGCATGAAAGACACATGACACCAAAACACACACCACGGCCCAGCAGGGCAATGCCATGCAACACCAGCAAAAACCACAGACTGTTTTCCTACTCCCATCCAGGAAAACAGCAGCTGGGACTCTCCAAGCTTATGGCACCTGGCTATTTCCTACACTGTAGGCAGAATGGGGATAAACCATAGGGATGTAAAGGCTGTGGGGTGTAACCTCCTGCATCCAGCCAAAGCCTCTGCTATTGCTGGGAACACATCGTAAAAATCTCCTTCATTAACACAGATTACAAATACTTGCTTGCCACACTGTAGGCAGAAGAAGGCTGGTTCAGAACTTCATTCTTCTAATGGTCAAAAAGTACCTTTTTGCTGTACTTTACTAACAGAAGCACTGGGAATTAATAAACATCACACTGATCTTCACTGTTACAGATCTGCTGAAATAAAAGAAGATATTTAATAATCAATATCCCATTTTTCTGGGAGATGCTCAACACCTACTTCCCATCATTCCACTCCACAAGCTGGTGGTACTTTCCAGTAAGGTCACACCACCAGCATCTTAAGAATATTCCCATCTTAGACAGATCATAAGAATATAATATATTCTAGATGTTTTATTCTCATGTAGGATTAAAAAGAGCATAGACTCAAGGAATTGTTGGTTAGGGCATTCAGGGTCGAGCCAACACAAATCCATCATCAAGACAGAAATTATATTTTAACTGCAAAGTGAAAGAGGATAATTCTAATGATCAGAGATTACAAAGGGAACAGTCTTAGAATCAAATAATCATATTGCCAGCAGAACCATTTCGTGGAAAGTATAGCTCATGATAGAGTTTGATAAATAGCACCTCATTAGCAGAGACTCAAGGAGCCAGAGGTTAGTGGGAGTTAGAGTTCAGCCAGATTTGTAACAACGTTTTCAAATTAAACCATTCATTTAGAACAGGCAGACAAACTAAAAGCTGAGTTTTACAGCTCCTGTACATTTGTTACCCTAATCAGGTATCAGCCATCATTTTCTCTCCAGTATACTGCAAAAAGAATGATTTCCCCTCTCCCCCTTTTACATCCATGSAATTGTCTGGTGTTTTCAGGTAAAAGCTTTAATTGTCAGTACGTGGCAAGTGTAACAATAGGGGGATTTGCACATCTGATGTTTCTTAAACAGGAAACAAGCCCCACAATCCAATTAGCTGCCTTTCATGGTAACCTTAATTTCTAACATTGGGTAAAACCCTTTCATGTTTCACATTGTGCTCTGAGCTCCCACTGTGCCTGGCATTTATCTGTCACTGTCAAAAAAAAAACRACTAGAAACTAACATATTTTAACTCTGCAAGTTAAAAAGTAAGGGTGTTACAAATGCAGCTAATAACTGTAACAGCGTTCACAATCCCATTCTGAGCTTCCATTGGATTAGTCATTGTAGACTTGGTACAGACAAGGATAATTGAGCAATCACACGACAGGGRTTTTTGTCAGGGAAGGGTCTGTTAAGAATTCAGGCACCCAAGAAAGAGCAGGAGCAGGCTGAGACGATTCTGAGTCCTGCCAGTGAGAGAGCAAAGMAAAGCACCAAGGCGTCTCCCATCGGTGGCCCACCTCCCGCAGTCAGCCAACAGAGGGACAAGTTCGTGCCCTGGAGCCTCAAACCCAAGGAGCAGAGAGCGACAGCACAGAACTGGGGGTGTACAGACGAAGCAGGATATTCAGCYGTTGTCTCCTAACAGCGAAATTCACCTGGTTATTATTTTGGAAGTTGTGAAAGCAATCTCTGTCTAATTCTTTCAGGAATTCCCGTCTGACTGCGAGTTACACCAACCTGCAGGAGAACCCGTCCGAACCCTCCGAGGCAGCCAAAAGAGACGGCACAGACAACAGGCACTGGGAGCTACAAAGCTCCTCGCTGCTCTTTGTGAAAGGCTCCACACGACAGKGATCACACACAGTGCCCACACATCAAAGAGTACCCCAGAACCAGGCACAGGTTTTCAAGCACGCTGCAGCACATAAATACCACCCACCCCCCATCCTGCTATCTTGACTTGGACTTGAGGCTTTGAATCCACATCAGAAGTTACCTATGACTTTGATTCAAACAAAGCAATAAGGGCATATGTACTTTGCTATCATCACATAAAATAATCTGTAGCCTTCTATTAAATTAGACTTGTTTTATCGTAAGAGTGAGTGATCCTTAGAGAATGAATAGGCTTTTTTYCTCCCTCATGTATCTACAGACAGATGACRCATCTGGTCAGAGTAATATTTGGTGCGGAATTAGGTCCTAAAAACATGAATTGCATGAGCAAACAAATAAAAAACAAAATAAAAGACCAGACAAAACAATTGTAACAGAAAGTTAAATGGTTACAATCCTCACGAAATTATCAGTTCGACTTTCCTTATATTAGAATGATRATTCAGTCCTCTGAGCAGCTGACAAGAGCTGCCTCAAAAGCAGTCAGCAACTCTCAATTGTTTTAATTCCAAGAAGTACTTGATATCACTTTATTTTACTTCTGTGAGACAAAGTCAAGAGTGCTCTTACATACAACAGGAACAGAACAAAAATAAATTACCTTTCTCTATGATTTCAGAAGGCTTCTCCGAGCTCTTAATAGACCTGAAAGCACAGAGCAGCACAGCCACAATTCAACCACCACTTTTTTATATTGCTAAAAGCTCCTGTTTACCAATGCTAATTGCAGGTAATCAGTCATCAGTCTGCTACCTGCAGTTGTTGACTTGTGTGCTGCAGTTACAGAATTATCTGTATATGGTTTTCTAGTAAATTCTTCCTGGTTAGTATTATACAAGTGAAATAAACGTATTTTTGAAGTAGCACACAGTTTTGCTAAAATATTTTGTTAAATCATAAGTAATTTTTCTAATTAAAATGCCTTTTTGGTGAGGACAATTCCCCTTTGTAGGAAAGTCATTCTATTCTTTTTAACCACAAAAATGAGTTCTTAACAGTGTGTATGCTTTGATAAAGGTTCTTATATTCCTTCTCAGATATTTAGCAGTGTTCTCATTTGCTTGCACTTTATTAAAACTGCAGTGGAAGCAGGCCTGCTGCCATGATCCATATCCTTCCCTGATTCTCTTTCTTGTCTGATAAAATATTAAGTAATATTAAAAAAAAAGAAGAGAAAATAAAGTTTTGTTTCATGAAGCCATCCAAGTTTTAAATTTTCAGTTTTCACAAGTAAAAAGACATCCAGTTCGGGAATAAATAAAAATTATCTCAATTAGTATGACGATAAATGAACTGTAAGTGAATAATGTTGATATCATGGGTACCTGATATGCAATAATTTACTCATTGAGGAACTGTAAGCCAGACAATTTGCATTACAATGGTTAAGTACTTTAATTTAATTACGGAATTACTATTGGGTGATTAAAGACTGAGAACAAATAACAAATAAATCTGAGTTCATTTTATTTATCTACTAGCTACTAACTACAGGACTTAGCAAGACTGGCAGTTTAATTAAACTTGTCCCTATGGGAATTTATCTGGTATTGTAAAAAGCAAATATGTACAGGAATTCACTAAGGAATGACCTTGCCTTTCTAGGAAAGGTTTGGGATTGTGAAGGAAGACCTTGTATAAGGTCTTTTTTCAAAATTATTGGAACAAAAATCTTTCATGAACTCAAGTTATAAAACCAAGAAGAAATAGCCCCACACTCTCACTTGGGACTTTTATAAATAAATTCATAGAAAACTGGATGAAACATAGAACAAAATAAAAATTGGACCATAAATCTGCGGCTGGCTTCTCACTCAACGTGAGATTACAAACGAGGAATGAATGCCATGCTCGTGTGCAAGGTTTTAGATCAAAGCGAAAAGCCTTTGCTATCTGTTGAGAACCTGTCTCAGTCAAGTAGGTATTTAGTGATGTATGGTTCCAGGTTCCTCTTCCGGGAAAAGAGGATTTCCTTGTAGGTGGACACCCAGCATCGTGAACAGGCAACTCACGCTCCTTTAGGCCCCTCCCAGGCCCTAAATATTCCCTGACTGTGCTCACTCTTGGAGAAAGAGAAGTTGGAATTTACTACATTCTACAGATAGGCCAAATTGTAAAAATCTCTTTATTTAATGGACTCATCCTTTCGTTTGTCCCTTTGGCGCTCCAAGGTGACTGCTAATGAGAGCCACAATTCTGCAAAGTATTATTAAATCTGCTTAATGGACAGCAATTTGCTTTGAATRTGCATGTGTGGTATGAACACTCACACAGATCCTCCAGCACCACTGAGTTATTGTTCAAGTCTTGGATTGCAGTTGTTCTTTTTGGCATGCTGAAAACCACTTGGCAATGGCTGGGAAGCTGGAGTGTTTTGATCACTAATTATAACTCTGCCATAATTGCATTACTGGGCTATTGGCTTCTCCCTCACCCCATCTCTTTAACTGACTCTGTCATTACATCCCTGATAGATTTTAACAGGTTTTTGGGGCAGCTGCCTTTCCACAACTGTTCTGTACAGCACAAGCTATGATGGGCCTGAGTTTTCAAGTCACACAACAGATCAAAAAATAAAAAAGCAGAATTTTAAGTAACAGTAATTATTAGCATAGAGTTGTGTCCCAAGGCCAGTGTATATGCACATTCAAACCTGGCATTTGCAGTATTTTCCATTAAAAGGCATTGGCAATTTAAATATTTCTGGTCATTTGCTCTTATTGTACCAATCACATTTCTAATTTCTCCCAGGCTCTTCCAAGAAAATGATTTAACACACAGTGCAGATCTTCCACGTAAAAAGGACCAGAATTTTTTAATTATAGTAATTTCAAAGGATCTAATAGCAATAAGGTTCCCATAAATGTTCAGAATCTAACAAGCTTCATAGCACTTTGCAAAGAGTAGCAATCATTCAGCAGAAATGTTAGAACGCCCTTTATTCCTTTTCTCTATTTCCCAGCAAGCATCCCAGGAGAATCATGAGTTTTAAATTTTTTCAGGCATGAAGGGATTGTGCTCCCCTCGAGCCTTTGTATTGTGATAATGCATACATAAAGGTAAGTTTTATTAATTGGAGATCTATCCACAGGGGTTACTGCAACAAAGGAGGCAGGGGAAAGCGAATGGAATGGAAGAAGGAGTGACCCTACTGTGCAATGATTCCAGGATCCAAAATTCAGTCCTGATATACTCCCCTTTGAGCCTGCACCTCTTTACTTGTGCACTGATTTAACGTGAACTGTTCCAGGCAGCACTAACTTTTTTACAACTCACTCCAATTTATTGTCTTTTTAAAGAAATCAATACTCCAAACTCACCTTTGTACTCCTCTTAAGAATTGCTCCCAGGCAAGATTGGAATTCATTACTGTAGCCTTTGCATAAAAGTACTGTGAGTTCATGCTCCCTGCCTTCCTAACAGCTCTCTCTGCCTTCTTAACACCAGGAGCACACATGTGAGAGATTTCTCAGTGTTTTTCCTCAGTGCTGTCAAATTACACCATATTTCACTCTTTCTTATTTGTGCCTTACACCTCTGACTCCTATCATTATTACTTTCTTCTCACATCTTTCCACATTTTAATAGCTGAGGGGTATACAAGGAAGTTTTGCTGGTGCCAGACTCTTTCTGCCGTGCACAAACATGACCAACCTGTTGCACATCCTTTCCTCCATCCCCAAATATTCCAAGCTGTGGAGGGGAGCTTCTGCACTTTGGGAATAAAAAAGCCTACATGACAAATGCCCTCTTGCTTTCCTATCAGCTAGCCAGGCTTCAGAGGGAAGGAAGAAAATAAAACATGGTGTCAAAGCTGCTCTCCTGCTCCATCACTCACCCGCTCCCAGAGCCAGCAAACTCCTGCTTGGACGACAATCTGCAAGCTCTGATTTGTTAGAGGGAATGTCATTGTGAAAATGCTCCATATTCACAAGAGTAAATTAAAAAGGCACCTGCATGGAGCAGATTGACCTAATTATGCTGTCACAGATTTGTAGTGGTTCCAAGTGAGGCACCCGGAGAGCCCCTCGGGGCACAGACCAGTCCAAAGACAATAAATAAATACTGCAAAGAGCCCTGTCGTGTATCAGAACATATGAGGAGGGGAGAAGGAAACAACTGTCACAGGTTGGGGACATACAAATAAGCCTTTAGACATATTTGGACAGGTTAAAGATATTCATTATGTAGCAAAAACAATTTGCACTTTAAGGGAAAATAAGCAGGGTTTGAAATTTTTAATAGCTATTTTCAGTGTTATATTAAGAAATCACTACAATAACAAAATTCGTTCTAAACCAAGACTACCTGTCTCAAATTCTACCTTGGTACGAAAAACTGAAATGTGGCATCCAGGCAAAGCTGAAAGAAAATTTGTTTCCAATTTCAGCCACCAAATATAAACCCCGACTATTTGCATGGATCTTCTGCTGTCCTAGAGAAAAAAAGATATAAAATATTCTACAAAGATCTCTTTATACCTTGTTTCATATCAGTTCAATGGAACAGCAAATAGCAGGACCAATAAAAAACAAATGCTTTTCATTTTCTGCAGCTTGTTGGGTTGTTGCTTCTGTCTTTGATGCTTAAGCAGAGCTTCTTCACAGTTACAAATTAAAACACTTAAAGGGTTCTTCTCTTCATTTTCTGCTGGAGACTCATTCTCTTTTGAGCTAAAGGGCACAAGCAGAGTGCAGCGAAAATGAACTTCGTAGGATCTGATAGCTGACAGCTCTAGTTTTCAAGATGAGGTTTGACAGGCACTGGGAAAAGCATCCACTGACTTCAGGAAATTCAAGCAGAATCAAAGGAGGCATGAAATGGGCCTCACTCTTCCATCCTGCTCCGTGGCCGTTCCATATGTTCTGGGTATTCCCAAAGCTGGCTCCGAGCAGAGAATGCCCTGAGCAGCCAACAATGTTTGTGCAACATGCTGCAGAAAAGGGAACTGGGCCCTTTTCAGATCCCTGTGTTTTGCAGGAATTGAGCAGGCTTGGTCCCCTCCCTCCATTATGTTCTTAGGGCATTCTGTGCCTTGGAAATAAACTCCATGTTGTACAGCATATGAGGGCTGGTAAATAAATCTGACAGCACCAAGCAGAGCTCGAATCAGGGCTGTCTGTCTCATTCCACTCTCAGTCTGGCAAAGATAYTGTTTTTCCCGTCATGCTCACACACATTTGTCTCAATGGCATTTGAGCATCCTGGTCTCCTGCACCTTCACCTGGTCACAAGGCACAGTCTTTGTGTTTAACCTCGTGTCTGCATTCAGCAACACCCTAGCAATCCAGCTGGAATGGAATTGTTCACAAGTTTTCATCGAGCCCTCCCACACCYGCCACATAGCAGAAAAAGGATAATTTATTAACAAAAGGCCTTGCATAGTGGATATCTCCTTAGGCTAGCTCCAACCCCGCTGGCCCACCAGTTACCTCATTGCTCCAGCAGAAAACAACAAGCAACATTCTATTTCCTAACCTGACAAGTAAGGGCGAATTGACTTAGAAAGTTTAATTACTTTGTTTAAAAAAAATACTTATGTCATTGGTTGCCGTGGCAACACATTCTCATTAGATGGCTCAGAAATGGCAGTATTGAGGTAACAGCCTGTCTTTGTAACTGCTAGTCCCACAGTAAAATATGATTATTAACTATAAATGCTTTTTGCTGTTTGGAACTGCACATGCAACAGCCAATACAATAGCTAGGGACTGATTTTGCACGTTCTGCTATGGAAATTTGCGTGCTTACAGTCCTGGGAGATGCTGCTGTGGCAGTGTTAGAGCCCAAACATTGCTTGTGTAGCATATGACAGCGATGATGGGTGGGTTGGGAGAACTAGGAACAGCTCACCATTGTACAAACTTTGATTACTCAGAGAAATATTCATACAAATGTCCTGGTCTTAGTCTTTTCTTAAAGCTTACTTAGAACAATTTATACAAACCAACCAGCAAATGCTTTAGGGAGGGAAGTGGTAGCAAAGCAAACCAAGGCATAGGCAGCCTGGAGCACAACAAGTTGGTGCCAAAGGAGAAGGCAAGGTCCAGTATTTTGCGCTCAAGAATGTGGAATCCTCAGTTGTTTCTCCAAACCTTTCTCTACTTCTGCTTCTTCACATTCCTTCTCTCCTTCTCCCTCAGGACTAAAGCTTGGGTTAAAAAAATGTATCCTGGAATAATCATCTTGGGAACCACTGACAAAGTGATACACTGTCTGAACATAAGCACTTCCTTTTTGTTTAAATAGTTTATTATTTAATTATTAATACAATTTTTTAGAGTGGAAAAATCCTACAGTTCTTCTTCTGTCATCTCAGCTTTGCCCTTCAACAAATGTGATGGGTATACATGAACCATAACTCAATTCTCAATTTTTCCTTCCCTTTCTGTCTCTTCTCTCCTTTTCTTTCCCCCTGCCTGTCCCCCAAGTGCTGCTGAGAGCAGAGGATATTCAGCTAGTATATTTTTCCTGGCTTAAAATGGGTCTGAATTTATTCCATCTAACCCATGTTTACTCCAGAACATTTAATTTTGAGGAAACAGAACTTTCCAGGCAATAATAAATTCTGCATTTCTTTTATTATTTTTAAACTGAAGCCAAAGATATTAATCCCCACAAATTAAAGAATCTCTTCTCTAAATAAGGTGTACTCATGCACAAGTGATATGTCAGAAAAATGTTGAAGACTTTGAAGCTATAGACACATTCCTAGTTAATAATCAGGTCCTCTGTCTCACACACATCTTGTACATCAAGAGATTATGCTGAGTTTTGGCACGGGTCTGTATGACAGACATTAGGTGTATTATTTACATTAAATAATCCTATTTTTCTCCTTAAAAAAAATTTGCAATGAACTGTGCTTTTGACAAGACTAGAACCTCTTGGGCATTTTATGAGGCAGATTTCTTCCATTATTTACTGGATACCACAAGGACTGCAAAGAAAATTATAAAAAGCGTTTGAAGCAACCAAAAAGAGAAACACCAAACCAAACCACTCAAAGTTTTTCAGTTGCACATCAAAATAAATAAATTTAAAGAGTTGCATGATGAACCTCAGACTCTGAAAGAAAAGGAAAAATACCCAGCCTAACTAAGGTGAGCAATGAGTTCTTTAATAGCATCTGTGCTACTTTTTTTTAGAACAATTGCAAAACAAAACCAAGAATAGATCTGAGGTGCAAAACCCAAAACAGAGGTTCTCTCAGTAATGCTATACCCTGCAAAACAGTTTCAAAAGAAAAGAAATATTTATGTTAAGTGAAATCAAATGTATTTTTAACCTTCTCAATTATATATTTTTACATTCATAATGGAGAAGCACAGTATTTCCCTCCTTACTCTTGACAAGATAAAAAGATACAACTAACCCAAGTTTAATATTACAGTCCTGTCTTTCAACTAACATTTCCCAAAATGATATTTTGCTGTTAAAATTTCATCTGGTAAGGCTGATACCTTGCCCTTATCAAAGAACACATTGGGATTTAACACAGCAGTAAGATTTTCCCTTGCTGTTATCCCTGGATATTTGTTTTGTAATGACCAAATGAAAGAACATATGCATGATGAATACATGGCASAAGTTTCCCCCCAGCCTCCAGAAGTGCACAACACAGCACTTTATGGGTTTTTTTTTAGCTTCTGCGTTTTTATTTCAAAGTCTTGAAATTACTTCACAAAGTATTTGCATTTTCCCCACTTTGCTCTTGACACAYACCAGGAAAAAGTAGTAGGACAAGGTTAAGGAGTAGTTTTCTGCAGGAGGACAGACCAGACCTGGTAACTTGAGCCTGCCTAAGGGCGTAAACAAAGTGATGAGTGGACTGAAATTTCTAGAACACAGCATGCAGTTTCTAGAGCACAGATCAGCTATTCCACTGCAATTTATGCTTGGCTTCTATCAACTGCTGTTGCTCAGGAAGGGACTGCAAGAAATCAGCACCTCCAGAGCAGCCAATTTGTGCCAGTGGGGAAAGACACTCTCAGTACTTCTGTGTCATTAACATTCTGCTATAATGAGCTGCATAAAGAAAGATTGATGCATCAACTACGTTTTGGGCTGATTTGCATGGAATAAATCATCTCTCATCAGCTGGACCTGTGCAAACAGACCCTAGCCAAATACAGTACCACCTAGCCACGACTCCCCAGCAGCCTTGCACCAGCCAACACCAATTTAAACTCTTTAAGATATTCATGAAGGGTTTGATCACTCTTGTGCCTCCCTGCTGTCTGTCCTAGGGAAAAAGCAGGTCCCAGAAGTGGTGTGCTGCTGTGACACTCCTCACCTCTGCTGAGAGAKGTTGTTGTTCACCTGGACTGACCACTGCTAGATCACAGTGACATATGGACCATGCCCGACACTTATCTCCTGGAAATCAATAGGGATGGTATTAAGAACCCGGACAGAATGGYACAATAACGTGCAGAGCAACCCAGGAGATGGAAGAACAAAAGGGAAAYATATGGGGGTCACAGCTGGGTGCCAGACCAGGGCCACCCAGAGGTCAAGCGGGTCCCTCGCCCAAAGGAGCCAACGAGTGAAAATTTACAAGCACAGTTCAACCACAACAAAGTAAGCAGTGGAATTGTGAGGTGGTGATTTCGACAAAAACCTGTCAGTGCCCTATTTCTTTTCAGCTGCTAATGCTTCAAGGTGTGGAAATAATTGAGAAATTTTACGGCCTATTGTTTAAGTATATAATCAGGATTGTTCGTAACAATTTGTGAAATTACAGAGCGGAAGAAAGAAATATATGATTTAAGATTAAACAGCTGGAAGAAAAAAAAACCCCACCCTAAATTTATTGTATAGCTTTTGCTCATTGAGATCATCAAGAATCTTTAGCTTCTTCTAAAGGAAAAAAAMCACTCCTTGCATCTTAGATCCAGGRTTTGGAAGCACRAGTTTTGCTTTTGTTCTCTTGAGATATTTCTGAAAAGCTCGAGGAGAGCATGCCTGCAGGTTGCAAGCAAACAAAATACACATTTTCAAGTGTTTTTCAGAGGCTGACCTGGCAATCCTAATGGTAAGAACAAGTTCAAGTTATAAAGTTATCYCCCACATTAACGGCTTTGAAATATTGTCCAGTATCAAATTGAAAAAAAAAAAAAGTCATAACAGTGTATACAACAGCAACATGAGATTTCCTGTGGAAGGCATTACTCTCTTATTTGTCATCCAGCACTCACAAGAAACATCTCTGGGTTTTGCTTTTTATGAAGACTAGGAAAGAGCTTGTCATACTATCACAATGCAGAAAACACAAATGGATATTGGATTGTTCCTTTAATGCAAAGGATGAGCAGATAGTCATGCAATATTTATCACTGAAGGGCAGAGGAAGCAATCAATAGTGGTTTCCCACGTGGGCCATTTTCCTCATTACTTTATAGAACAAATCCAGGTCTCCAAACACATGAAGCATGGGAAAAACTCACCCCTGCAGCCAAGGCCATTGTTAAGACTCATCTGCTTCTACTGCCCTGCTTTGGAGTGTGAACTCCTGCACTGGTTTCTGTTTTGTCCAGCAGATATCATGATAGCAGAGCAGAGTACAGGGTTCTGAATTTCACCAGCAAAAAGGCTYATGTAGAAAAAGATATCAATGCTCAATAGCTTTAAAAAAGAGAAAAACAAACTTGAACATACAAAAAAACTCCCCAGCTAAACCATGACTTGCAAGTTGGGAATAGTCAGTCTTTTTTACCTACATTAATCTCCTTATCCCCTGTATCTCMTTCTTTCCCTCCTTCCCTTCYTCCTCAAATCCAGAYAGAGTTAWTCCTGGTGCTAACAAAATTCACCAGCTTCAGCTAATTATTCCAAGTTCGAAACAGGGGGAAGGAAGATCTAGGAAAGGAGATGAAAACACCTAAACAGGGTCAATAAGAGGTGATTACCCTTCATATTTAATTAATAATGTCTGAGATCCTTAAAGAACTGGAATTGATTTGTATGGGTTTCATAACATGCACTTTACTTTGAAAAAAAAATCAAGCAAAGAAGTTATGGCAGATTTTGAATTTAAGTCTTAATAATTCATTAATAAAAATGCCATCCAGGAGCAGTTCATTATTTGACAGCTACAGGGAAGGGGAAATATATCCAAGCTGCCTGCAGTTCAACAAACAGTTGCTCTCACCCTCAGAATGTATATCAAACCAAACCTCCAGATTTCAGAGTTTAGCAAAACCTTGAGGTTTTCATGAAAAATAACTTTCRGCAAAATGTCATAAGTTTGCTTTTTGCTGCTGCTTTGAGGATTGCAACGATACAGGTATTTTCTTGAAGTGTCAATTTAATTAATTTCACTGTTCTTTTCATACTTTCCCTTATTGCCAGCAGCCTTTGTACTTGAGCAAAACAAACACAGAACTCCTAGAATGGAAAAACYGTTAATTTTTCTACTTTTTAAAGAAGCGAGCGAAGAAACTTTCATTTCAAATGCTGGAAAGAAAGACTGATGCAGAGAAAATCTGTACATTGGTACAGCCAGCTGGGCCACGCTGGCCTCCCCACAGTCCCTTGGGCTGCACTTCCCTGATTCTGACTGATTCCAACCTTTTGCCTCTGGAGCCTGAGGAAAAGCAAACCACATTTACACACAAAGCAGAAATAATCTCATACAACTCCAAATGGCCTGTATAGAAACCTGTAAAGAAGGGCTCCTTATTTTGAAAGCTATAAGAAGGAYAATGAGGGACAGACTTCAGTCTCTCTTTTAATTAAACCAGGAAGTTATTTTGATGAGTGGCTGTTCCTCTCCYCTCAATATGGAGAAACACTATATTTTGTATTTTGTTGTTGAAAAGAGAGAGACCACATTGCCATGCAAGAGATGGAGGCCATGTAGATCCAGCATGTGCTCATCTCTGTACAGCTAAGGCAACAAAAATTTTGATCCAAACCTATTTTTAATGACATGCAAAACACTTCAACAAATTCTTATAAATTCAAACATTAACACAAAAAAAAAATTAAAAAATCTCAGCATCCAGAATAAAAACTTTGTCTAGCCTCTCCCTCAAATTCCTTGTAAACAAGTTTCCATTTAAAGCTGAAGAGACAATGAGACACTAAAGTCGTCTCGCCTGAGACATCTCAATTATTTAATTAAAAGTCACCTTTGGACATGCTAATCCTGACTTAGGTTTGACTTTCAGTCTCAGAAGTAGAAAGTGATTAGTAACACAAGCAAATCAACATTCTGCAGCAATATGGTACCTTGAGTGTATTTATAAACAGGAAGGTGTTATTAAAAAATAAAGAGCTCCCAAGCGCAGACTGAATATGAAATTACAGCCTATTACAGGCACTGAGCACCAACTTTATTTAATGGAGGAGAATTTCAATTAAAAATGGTATTTTTACAAATTTTAGAAAACTCTTTTARACCCATTTTGACCATCTTTACCATTGAAAATGGTATCTTTATGGAAAGTGGAATTACTTTTAAAAATTGCAGTAGCCATGCCCATGATGGTCAGCTGGCCTCTTGCTCCTTCTCAGTATTTTTGCAAGGCATAACTAAGGCTATGAGAGATGCCAGTGTCAAATGTAGTAAAAACTGAGCATACTTGAAGGATACAGGGTCAAATCCTCTTCTCGGAAAAGAAAGCCTTTAGGAGCCAAAATGTCTGGGTTTWTTTTTTTTTTTGCAGTCTATTGTGCTAAGGTGATCTGAGGKATAAATCAATCCATTTTAAAACATTTTCTGGTGTTATTTTTCACTCACATGCATTAGCATAGTCTAGTTTGATCACAACTCTAGAAATTTACAGCTCTGAACAATACTTCCAACACCTCGACTGAAAAAGGATCTTCTTGTCATCATCTTCCTTTGTTGATAAGGTCAAGGTGAGGACAAAGTCTGTTTCCCTGAACCTGCTTTCCTTTCTGTGATTAAATGCAACACTACACAGCAAGAAAGTGGTGAAGAAAAGAGCAGATATCTGGCCACACATCTGACCAGCAGTCACCCCCTCCAAAGTGACCACCTCGAGCCTTGATTCTGCTTCTCCAGAGTCCATGGGACTCAAAGCCCACCCMGTCACTCCTGAGCAAACCTTCTTGCTCCTTATTCCACCTTCAACAAACCACGGAAAAATCCCAGCCTGCAATCTTGTTCCAACTGGAATTAAGCACAGTAAGCTGAAGTCATTACTTATTTATTCCCTGGCAGTGTAGGTGGATAATTAGTGCATAATTTGAGGTTTCCTAGGCATGACAGCCTGCTCTGATAGCTGCCCCTGGTCCTGATTAAATCTCTGCCTCAGATCTCCCAGCAGCACCTCGTGTGAGAAAATTCCAGGCTCTGCCAGGACCAGGTTGCTGTCTCAAAGTTTGAAACCATCGTGAATGTTTGGGGAGAGGGAAGAATTTCAGGAAGAATTTTATTTTATTTTCAGGAGRTTTCTGTGACTGAAAGTTGCTTGACTTCCAAACCACCTGTAAGAATATGGATGTGACTGCAGGGGAACGAAATGGGTATTACACCTGAGGCTTAAAATAGCATCAGGAACAGAGACACACAGGCTTCGGAAAGGAGAACAAATATATCTGAGTGCTCGAAGAGGAAAAGTGWATTCAGTGCATGAAGTGTATTAAGACTGCTCTGGCCCCCACCCCATGGAGAATACACAGGAACTGYTATGATGAACCCACTCCGTGTCCATGTTTTCTTCTTCCTGCACTACAGTGCCCCTCTCCTCAAGTGTCCTGGGCTGAGCAGAGCTCATTGTCCAGCTCTGTGGTGTCAGCTCTGCCTCCTGGGATGGACAGGACGAGCAGGAGCCTCCAGCTTTCCCGGCGAGCAGCTCAGGGCATTCCTGGCCCTCATCTTGGATGCCGCCAGGTGTTGGCCAAAGCCAACGCTCATTAACGCTGCTCCTTCTGGGGGGTGTGTGTGGGACTGTTCTTCCAGCCCCTCYGGAAAACACCTCTATCCCACTCCCCTGAGCACCTTGGGTACCACCAAGAGACTGAGGGATTCTGGCAAGTACATTTCCTAAATCCCTCTGTGGACACAAATTTGATCAAGTCATTCTTGACAAAGACTGGCTTCTAGAGGCTGGTCCAACACCTCAATCCATAGATGTCACCCCAAACCCCCTTCACTAAATATGACCTCTCAACATSTTAAGATATACACTTTTTTTTTTTCCTTGGACTGACCCCTTATTCCATTTCAGGGGCTAGCTTGCAGAGGACAGGTTCATTTGCTAATACATGAATCATTATTGCTTTGAGCCTCTGAGCTAGCATTTTTATGAGCATGTTTCAAAATGTATTTGATTGCTGTTAGAAATCATTTCAGTTCACGCTCGACAACCAGGCCAACCTAAGCCAATATGCTCTGCCTGGCACTGTGGAAGGATGTTGTGAGAATTTAATTACTAACTGCAACTTACTGTGCATATGGCGAATTTTAAATGTACTGTTTCTTTTTTTTTTTTTTGCCTCCGAGATAAAACTACCCAGTTGTTTAACTCCAGCTTATTAAGATTTCTATCTGGCATTTCTGACAAAATTGTTTAGAATCTATACCCTACAGAGAACAGCATGCTGCCTTTTCTTATCCATGAGCTGCTTGCAGACCAGAAATGCCATCCAAGCCAAAGTGAGTCCTCTTTGCCCTTCTGTAGCTTGAGCTGAACGTTAGAGATTAGATTTACTTCATTGCCTTCATGTAAGAAAGCTTGTGGAAAAACATTTGTTTTATGTGATAAGGTACAACAAAACATCACTAGAACAGAGCTGCTTAGTTCTGGCAGCAAGAGTCTCACCTTGGGGAATGAAGGCAGGGAGGATGGATGGTGGAGGTGCAGACTGTAAAAATACATTTAAAATAGTTCTTACTTGTCATCTCCTTTTCCACTGTTGAGATGGTGCTGATGCTGTTCTGCTGTTTGGCCTCTGTGTGACATAAAAGCTCTGTGATATATGTCACACTGATATTTACACACCGAGTAAGTCAGAACTTTATATTGAACCAGATTTCATCAGCACCTTAACAAGAAGAGGAGGAGGCACATTAAACCCCAGATTTTCGTGAAGTCCTCAGGCCTGGCACAAGTTAACTGAYGAGGGGCCTCATTTTTCTAAGCAGCCAGTGTTTTTCTACTTGAGCTGAATCTCCAGCTGGGGTACAAAAGAACAATTCTGTGAGACAGGATGATGCTGTGTGCGTTTGCTTCAGACTAAATTCATCACCCACGCATTTATCAATGCATTTCAAAGGAAAAGAAAGAAAAACAACCTAAAAGTCCATTGTTTTGACTTGTGCTCAGGCAAAGAAAGTAAAAATTTGCTTCAAAAACCTTAGAACTGTAAGGTTTTATATAGATTTAATAATTACACAGATTCCCCTTCTACTAAACCCTAGTAAAAAGAAGAAAAGCTTTGTGTCACCCTGGCCTGATGGATAGCAAAAAGGGTCTCTGATTCAGGCTTAAGAAAGGTGGTTTGGCTCCAAGATCAAAACATTAAGCAGGYCCCTAAGAGATGAAAAGTGTCATGACTTTTTTTCCAATAAGGCTGAACACAACACAAATCCCTCACTGCCCCTCAGGAGCCCACTGAAGCTTTGAACTTCATTTCTTTTCAGAAAAACAAGGTACAATGCAGTATCCTGGSCCTCAGTATTATGATAGCTTGAGACTGTGAGAGAAAAACATGGCTTGGACATGCTAGGATTTATTTTGAGTATTTTAAACAAAAATTCCAACAGGGTGATCATTCCAAATGTGCCTTTCCAAAGAAAAAGGAAAAACACTTTCAAAATACTGTGTGACTTTAATGAGCCTACACTCTGCTCTCAAGGGTGATTTAAAATKACTTATACCGTCTAAAAGGAGAAAAACAGGAGCCAAAGTTACTTAGGTTCAGGTTCACAAAAACATTTAACTACTTACCTTTGGTGARTTGCACCTCACCTGATCTGCTTGGCTTGCATTTGCACCCTTGGTGTAGATTCTCATCTCATAACTCTCCCTTTGGTCAGCAGTGTCTGTGTAGCCTTGACCTCCTCTCAGGCAGGATGAGAGTGGCCAGGTCAGCACCTCACTTACCCAGAAAYATCCTGAATAGCCCCAACATCTCGCTAATTGTATTTTAATATCAAACGATCCGCTTTGCAATGAAAATCGCAGTTTTTCCTCAGTTTAAACACATCATTTTCTGGTTTAATTTCCTCCTTCTTGATGATAGGTGGCACCAGTTGCTGCTCAGAATGCCAGCACTTGAAGTACACCAAGAATTTCAATAGATTTTGGCAAATGTTTCACTGCTAGCACACCACAGCACCGACCTGTGTGTTTTGGAGCTCTGTCAACAGATTAGGCAGATTTCACTGTAATAAACCACAAAAGGAGAAAACTCTTTCCTGAATCCTGATTAAAATCTCTTTGTTAARGCTCAGTTATTCATGTAAAGAACCCAGGCCCTTATGATCAGGTGAGTTGCTCTGTCAGTTCGTGCTTTCCAGATTGGACAGTGCAGCTCAGTCTGTCAACTTGAACTCCTGCTTTTCTAGTTCAAGGGAATCCTGATATGCCTTGCCCTTCCCATCCCATTACTGTAACTCCAAGTTAGGACACTAAAACAGAATCTTTTCCTCAAGAACCTTTTCTGCCAGCCGGGCCCCCAGAAAATCATCTTACAGCCTGGACTGACAGCAAGACAAAGGCCATGAGGAAGCTCCTCTTGGCTTTTCCAAAACAAATGTTGTTGTACACAAGGTCTAATGAATGTCACATCACTTTGCTGGTGGCACCTTTACCCCGAAGTTCTGTAAATGATAGAATTATTTTTGTTGTTTAGAAGYCTCCTTTTTCCAATGCAGGTCATCTACATTACTAACACATGTGAAAGAAGTTATACATTAGGGATAAATGTTGATAGAAGATGATGAAGCCTAAAAAGAAAGTATTGTTAAGAAGTAAAAGTGAGCTTATGGTGAGAAGAATGCAGACCAGAAAAACAGCACACTAAATTTGCAGGAAAAGGTTGARTTTTGTTTGCTGGTTTTTAGGACTATAGTTGGTTTTAGGCACTGGAATAAGCTCTTAGATTAATTGGCAGGTTAGAAACGTTTCATAAATTCCAGCATAAAGAAGAGGGGAGGTTATTTATTTGTTTGCTTTTACCACAACATTACAGACAGGAAAATACCTCTGTCCTTCTTTTCTTGCTTTAACTTCCAGATAATGAGTCAGGATGCAAAGGCAAATCTAACTAATATGGGTGCTCAACTACATTACAGGAACAACAGACAGCCCAAACAAAACAAAACAAAACAACCAAGCCATTATAGGCTGAAAAATCATTATCACTGCCACTCAGTGCTCAGTTACGGGCACATATTAATGATTTATAGTTGATTCACGAAGATTTATTGAACAAAAGGGTGGCTACATCCATGGAATACATTCTTTGCAGTGAAAAATGTGATGCTTASGATAACTTTCGCGGTACAAATGTTGTCAGATGCAGAACTGCTGACAAAATATTTATACAAACCTAATTTTGCTGGGTATTATTCATAAAACATTCATCCTAGCATGCATATGGTACAATTAAAGGTKATGTTTCTCCTTCCAAGAAATCCTGGCTTGATTATAACTGGAAGTCGAGTCTACAGAATGGCTTGGCTTGAAACGGAGCAGTGTTTCCATACGGAGTCCTCAGCTTGGAGTTACAAAGAAATGCAAAAGGACACAAAGACTGATCCTGGGGATGGAGCTAAATTTGCCAAGGCTGTATCAGGCCATTCCTTGGGAGGCTGGTTGTACTGTCACCCACCTGAAGACTACAGCCAACCCTACTCCACCAAAAAACCCAGGGAATTGCTTAGTGGCTGCTTTCCCACTTAGGCAGTCACTGTCCTTGTGGAAATTGGGAAGGAAAAAGCTTGTGCACTCAGGTCTCRCCCAGTTCATTCAACTGAACCAGAGGGGTGTAAGAGTCAGGAACATGGCCACGTGTCCCAGCTTGGTCACTCGACTGTAACCCCTGGGTGCCCCATGGCCTCCTCCCAGCAGGAGCTGCAGGGAAGGGAAGAAAGAAAGAAGAGGTCGGATCCTTTCTCAGCTGCTCTGTGCTCCTYGATCACAAATTGCAAACTTTTTCATGCATACTAACAGAGCAGAAGCAGCCTGGCTGAGGTCCAAAATCAATGCTAAAACCAGCAATGTATGTTTTATCCCACTGAGCAGCTCAGGAACCTGATGGGTTCTCACCCTGCTATCACCCAGCACAAGAGATGACACAGAGCATCTGCTTGTGCAGTTACAAAGATGTTTGCTGGCGACACAAAAAAAGGCACGGCAGTCAGTTCAGAAATATATTTTAAAACAGGATGACAGAGGTCAAACTCAGAAGGGTGTTAAAAAAGAGTTGGCAGCAGTTATTCACAGTTTTTCACCATAAGAGAACTACAGGGCATCCTATGGAATGAGAGGCAGCGGTACCAACTCGCAGCAATTGTGCTGTTTATTACAGCAGGATGCTGTGACATCCAGAGCTGTGAGTGGATTAGGTACATGCAGACCCACTGTCCTTATTAAATCTAATGGGTGTCTTGTGAAGTCCTTACCTTGAGAAATTAGGGGGAGATACACAACAAAAGGATCATTCTACATTTTCCCTGTATCTTATTTCATTCCTCTAAACACCAATTATTGAGTGTTTCCAGTGATGAGATGATGGGCTGTGTAGACTCCTGGTAGAATTATCACAGTAGTCTGTGCTCTTATCAATCTGTGCTGTTATCAATCCAGTTTTGGATGTGCTCACTTAGGAGTGTGGGGTGACGTGTCTCCTCTGGCATGCACAGAGCTCATCTGCCTTAGAACAGCTCACAGGCTGCTGCAGAGTGTCCTGTGCTCTTCCCAAAAACAGGCTGACTACCTTTCAGAACAGATTATGTGCAATTTAAATTTTAAAATGCACATATGCTCTGCTAGTCGAGTTTTCCTTTGTGTGAATCTTTGAATTTTAATACACATGTTCAAATCTACAATGATAAAACATGCTGCTCATGTCAGCAGTAAAATGCATAGTAATTTATTAACTTTTCAAGTGTGAATACAAATTGATTTGAGGATGTGCCACCTGATGAAAACTTATTTGCAGTCACAACCTGCATTCTAGTTGCTGCATTTTTTTTTTAATTAAACATTACAAAGAGTTGGAAAACTGCACAACACTYGTTGATGGCCAATAGGAAACTGCAGCACTATGAAAAATAATCAATGCTTCTACATGTCTTTGAAGACTCTCTTGAATCAGAAATTGTATTTTTTGAAAGCAGGTTGCCATATATTTCTTCACTGGGTATTTGTAAGTATTCTCGGCCAAAAACCATTGTTTTYATTTAGGACAACCCCCAGACTCAATACCTTTAGTTACACATCATTAATGCTTTTGTAATATAAGTCACTTTATTTTGTGAAGCCATTCTGAAATCCATTATAATGCACTGAAGAGGTCACTGTATTTCTCTCTTTCTAATATCACTGATGGCTGGGGCATTGTGCAAACACAGCTGAAATCTTCACACGGCACAAGCAACCCACATCTTTACAGGAATGAGAAGATTGTTTGAAACTCGTAAATTATTGGAGAAGACATAAATATTGATGCACTTTGTGCCACATTCGCTGATAATTATTAACTATATAATACCAGTATTTACTGCTTGAGTTCCCTTAGTCCACCAGGTGAGCAGACTCCATCTCCAGCAGAATGCACTCGGTGCAGGAGTGTTTCGAGGATATCCTGGTTACCACACCGGAAGCTATAAATGTGTGGTGCACATACTTCAGCAGACTATGGTGCCAGTTAACGTATTTTCCATGCATTTGGTAATTAGAGCTCTCACCTTAAGCCCACTGGTGTCACACACATTAAAAAAAAATCAAACTGTATGACAATGGTCTCTTGAGTGGGTCTTCCTGGGCTGAAGCAATACAAAAATGTGTTAAGTTTGTGCTTCTTTCCAAACAGAATTTTTGAGTGTGAAGTTTACTGTGGTGGCATCCAAATCTAGAGACATTGTGGAGACCTGATCATTCCTTGGTTTCTGTCCAGCCTGTTAGGTAGGTCTTCTAATTTGCAACACCACCTTTTATCTGTGGTATGACCTTTACCATTGACTTTGATCAGCACTAAGAAGCAGGCAGTCAAAACAGCAGCAGGCAAAAAATAGAACATCATTGTTAGAAACACCTTCAATCCAGTGAATTCTGATAGTTGTTCTTCCTCCCAAAGCCCTTCGTGAAAAACCAAAGGTATTTGTGTCCTAACTGAATAATAACATGCCAAACTCCCTCTGAACTACAACTTCTGTTACAGTTCTTCTTTCAGCCCAACTCACTGGATCCCGAAACAGGCCATAATGTGCTTTTGTATGGCTGTTAATGAACCATTTCAAATGAATACTGGATACTGAAGGAATTACATGCTGCGTAATTGATCTAAAGAACAGATTAGGACTGGTGCTATTTCATTAAATCTTATTAGCTCTGGCTTAAGTACTTAAAATTGCAGCTGTCCTGTGTCAGATAGATTACACCCCTTGTCACATGGCAAGTGAAGTTTTCATCTCTAGATCACAGTTTCTAAAAAGGAACAGGCTGATGAAAAGGAATATAAATGAAGGACCCTGAAGGCCTCATCTTCAGACACATTGAGCCCCAAATTATTCATTGAACTGAGACAGATAGTTCAACACTTTCAAAACATGAGACCTGTTGTTTGTTTCCATATTTTGGTCTTAGACCACTTCTGTGGAACCTGAGTTTGGCTCTTGGGATGTGGAACAGCCCTGAAGAGTTCTCATGGGTGAACAYAAGTAGATCTTTTTTAATTGCAGGGGAATCCAGTGGGTCCTCCCAAACACCAACAGTGATAGACTTGATGGTCTTTCTCACTCTCTATTCTTCTGTCCTATGACCCAGTATTTAGCTCCATAATCTCCCAAATCAGAGAAACCAGCATAGGAAGCCTTTGATCTGAATTTTCTCTACGAGACATATTACACTTCACTGAATACTTTTCATAATATCCAGAATGCTGCACTGTGGGAAACACGACTGAAAATTTGAACAACATTAAGCAGCATTTCAGATTGTACTAAGGGGTGAAATACTGACAAAAGAACCATAGACTTTGGTTAAAACAGATAATACTCAAGGCTTTTTTTATTATTATTCCTTTGATGAGAGAATATTTAAGACCCTCTCACATGCAGAGTCACCATGTTAGTACCACAGCTACAGCAGTGGCTCATACAGATAAAGACTAAAGTAAAATTAATCTAACAGATGTGTTTTGCAAATATAAGAAATTGTTCCAGCAAATCTTAAAAAAATGACAATCACAGAAAATACCAACTCCACCTTTTAAGAGTTATTTGAGTTCTTTTATATTATTCTGTAAATCTCAGAGCAGTTTATCTACCGCAAAAACCTGTTTTCCTTCTTATTCCCTAGGCCTGGTTCTTGCAAGCCTCCTGCARGCCTTGGCACCCAAACATGCCAGGACTGACCCCTCAGACAGTGTGGCCATAGTCAAACGCTCTGCACCGAGCACTGAGTGGCCARATTCCAGGACAACCTATTCTCTTCCATCATGGTGGTGTCATAGTGAAGGTTTGAGATATTCCTTGAAATCTTTGCCACTAAACACAGACCCAACTGGTCCTCTCAGCTTCAAAGCTCCTCAACCACACCTTTTAGGATGGCAAATATAAAACCTGTATTCCTCTRAATATTTATCCTTCCTTTTTCGTTTACCCAGGATTTGAAAGGCTTGCTGCCCCACTGCTAACCACGGATGAAGTGTAGATTGGTAATTCCAGACGAGGGGAAAAAAAMAGGGAAAAAGAAAGCACATGGCACATTTGCTTCTGTTCAGTACTGTAATTTTATACTCTAATAGTTAGACATTTACTAGTCACACTGATATATAATTAAYTTCCACTTCCAGCCATGTTCATATAAAATCATTAGCACTTACTTACCAGAAAGACTAAAAATGGTGTGAAAGACCTGTTACTCCCCAAAAATCTCACCTGGTAAAACCATCTTTCCCTTCTTTTGCCTTCTCACCTCCCTCAAGGAGTAAAACTMCATCAGAGAAAACAAAAGGAGAATACAGCTTTCATACAATTTAAAAGATGAAATTGTATCTGGAGAGAAGATGAAAACTCACAAACACACTCCTGTACACAGCCTTCAACACCTGCTCCATAGATGGTAAATGTAATTTTAAATTGTCTGATAGGTTAACATGAGGTTAAATGCAGGGCAGCTGTTCCCAATCCATATTTAGCCTGAAGTTTCCTACCTGTTTTGGACCTGCAGGAAGGCTTGAATACTGAGATTGTCCACGATTTTATACAGTATTGCTTGATTTATTAAAATGCTATTCTCCCTACAGGTCTTATTACACTGTTCAAAAGATTGAGTTCAACTAACCATATACACAGAATTTTCAGCATCTTTGTATCTAGAATCTCACCCAGAATTATTCTTTTGTATATATTCATGTGTAACCTGGTCCACGTGACATACATTAAGATCAGCAATTAGCCACAAGTAAACTCCAGGAGAATTGGCTTTGTATTGCATCTTGCACACTCTATTTCAAAAATAAAATTGGGGCAAAATATAGTGATATGCTTTCTAGATACTAACTAAGAGCTGACAAGAACTGATGGATTTTGCGTGTTAAAAGTAAATATTTTATTACATATCATGCCCTTGAAAGATTAACTTTGTTTCCATTTGATTTTGTTCAGCATGCCTTGGAATAGGAATGGCAAAAGCTATTCAAGGAACAGATCACCAAGATTCATGGTACTGCAGTGACTGCAATTACCTATTTTCCTTAAAAAAAAAAAATCTTTTTTTTTTTTAAATGACTATAAAATATTAAACAGTGAAAWTAACAGATACCATCTGTGTCTCTCCTTCAGCATGACTGAAATCATCTGTACTGCAAAGCTGTCTGYCACGGACCCACGTCCAAAACCTGCTGCTGACAGTGGTCATCAATTCTGACAGCCTTTTGGATAAGACCTTGTCACTGCTCTGGCCATAGGCACAGATCCTGCATGAACCACTGGACACATTATTAAATTCAGGTTCACTAAAATGCTGCCAATGGGTCAGCTACAGTAAAATATTTATATTTCAGAGCAACAGTATTTATATATGCTTCCTACCTCTTGCTCTAATTTGCCTTCTTATCACTAGGTTTRTGTTTGTTTTCCAAATGCTGAAAAGACTTTGTTGGTTTGTTCAGGAAAATTTGTCTAGACAGTGCTCACAAAGAGTATTTGCTCACATTTGACATTTTCACAGGATGGGTAACAAAATGGAAGATCCAAGTTTTTAAGCTCCACAGGTGGCAGCTAAGCAAGTCAACTTATTTTCAGAAGGAAGAAGTATCCTTGTTCCAGGCAGCTTCTGGAACMGCACAGCAGTGACGTGCAGGACAGCACTGCAGGGCAGGGACCCACACACACTCAGGGCTTGGGGGCCAGCTGAGGCCTCCTGAAATTCATCCACCTGCCAGGACCTTGACTGCCTCGGAAGAGTTAAATATCCAAGTGCTTTATTGTGATGCCTTTACAGCCAACCAATGTAAAATGTGGCAATATAACGGAGCATGTGGCTATTTTTACCTACTCAACATTTACCTGTGTCTAACTAGAAGAGGTCTCTAAAATGCTGCTGGTCAGCAGCTTGAAGGTTGAGAACCACCTGTAAACATTTGCGGAACAGTCTCTTTCTAGAAATAGAGACTCCTAAACAATCAACCTCGAAACGTATCATATATTATATTATATTTCCAGTGTTATTTACAGATYTTCTTGTTTAGTACAACGAACCAGACATGCTGAAAAGGTAGGATTTTCCCAGTCCTCTCTTATACGAAGTACAATAAAAAAGGCACATGATTATTCACCATAGGAGTTGTGCACCGGTCCGAAACTTAAAGCTAAAAAGCTACCCATCAGAGAACTCTCTTTATGAGGCAGTATTGGGATCTCTCCGTTGAACTCAGCATAGAAAGATCTATCAATTCCTCTAGGAGAGCTTAAGGAATCCACTTTCGCATTGTGTTCCGATCTTCACAAGATTTCCAAATCAACAGAAAACTCTTGCTCAGCTTCCCACATCATCTGCCGGAGCAAGGAAGAGTCAAACAGGGCATGTGTGTGTCTGCTTCTCTTTTTCTTCTTTCTCTCCTTGGAATGCCCAACTGTGGAGGACTCTTGAGAGCCAAGACCTGTTCAAACTGATTTGCTTTAAGACAAATGCCTCGCAAGATATGGCACACTAAGCAATGGACAACGGCAGGAGAGGCAGCTCAGCCCCCAGTCAGTGCCGACCGTGTTTGATCCAGTTTCTAATCATCCATTTCTGCCCCGAGCACCTTTGTACAACCAATCTGAGCCCAAAATTTGCATCCTTTGACATTTCCACTTCTAGACAACGGCCAGTGTCTCTGCTGATGATTGGACCATTCTGGCAAAAAAAAAAAAAAAAGGAAAAAAATAGAGATTAGAGGAAGGAACAGAAAAGGTGAAAAGACTAGAAAAAAACAGTGCTAGCTCTGAAAATCCCTAGAAACCACTATAAAATTCATGGAAATTTCTGTATGTATCAAGTGATAAATTCCCTAGAAAGTGCTAGAAATTCCTAGGAGAAGATAGCTAATACATACAAAGTACCAAAACAATTCCTTGATWATTGTAGATTTAGGAATTCCTGGAAAAATCCCCTCAAATCACTAGAAAATCTCTAAAAAGCACTACTGAATTCCTACAGGGCTCAAGACACAGGAAATCCCAGAAACGRTAATAAAGCTTTTGAAAGTCCTAAAAATTATTTGAAAACTGTAGATCTAGAAATTCCTAGAAAGGGGCTAGAAAAATCCTAGAAAAGTTCCAGATGTAAAAACTCCTAGACACTAAAAAATAAAAAAAAATTACAAGCATGTTCTCGACAATCAGTACAAAAATTGAGAATACTCCAAGACAGGATAACCRAAAGTTCCTAGAAAGCATGCCCCAAAATTCCTAATAATAATCAAAGAATATTCCTGGGTAGCACATGAACTATGGAGAACATATTTGACTATTCCTAAAAGGCATAAGGGGGAAATTCCTCGTATAGYCCTCTAAAGACCTCCTGGTTTTTCATTAAATACCCTCCAGGGCATCACTCCTCTCCGATTTATCTCCACAAGGCTTCCCGAGCTCTTCCACACCTGTGTGAAATCCCAGAACCTCTGTGCTGGCCTCAGGACGTCTTCACACTTCTTGAGGGTCGGCGTCCTGCCCTTCCCGTCATCCACGAGGCATTTGGAGTCGGGCAGGAAGGCGGTGGAGCCCAGGGGCCCCAGCTGCAGGACGCCCTCGGAGCTGTAGCGGACGAGCTGGGGAAGAAAGGAGAGTTTGGGGTGGTGAGGAGTCCTTTGTCCCGCAGCGCGCTGGGTCTGGCTGCTCAAGGGCAAAGCTTGGGAAATGCTGTTTCACCGACAAGGTCTCACCTAGAACGCAACATTCCCTTCCCGCCCCTCTGCTCCCCACCACTCCCAACCCACTATTTCACTGCGAAAAGGGCAATCAAGACAGTGAAGTAATCAATATGTAAATCCTGCCCACTCAGCAGGAGTTGATTTAACAAGGACACGATGTCAATTTGCCGTGCAGTTTGTTCTTAAGAGCTCTGTTAGAGGCTATTGATAGCAACAAGTCTAATTAGTTTTTGTAAATAAACATTGCTGGAAAAAATCCAACCATGCAACCAGTACCCAAAAATATGAGAGGGGGAAAAAAGAAATCGTGAGGGAAATGGCAGCAAATTTGCTAACATATGCTTCAGGCCTATGTAATAAAGAATGACACTCTGGTATTTCAGTTTTGTGTGAAGCACATTAAAGCGAAAATGCACGACTCTGATTTGGCAGCAGGCCAATACGTCAAATCAGACTTATCTRCTTCTCACTTCTGTGCTTAAACCCAGAGTCATTAAACCAGCATAATATTTTGCCCTTCTTACTCTCAAAGTGYAGCACCGAGGTGCCAAAAGACTGCAGAGTGGAGTCAGCTACRTGGCTCGTGTGCTGTGAGTCTGGATGCTGCAGGGTGCGGATCTGAGCCACCAAAGAAATGCAATTACCACSCAGGAAATTCACTGCCTGTCTGGTCTTATTGCTGTTATATGGCTCAAATTACTTAACAAGAAAGGGAAGGAAGGTCAGGAGTGCCTGGCATTTACTGGATGCCACTGACCAGCCTGAGATATCATTAAGGGTCAATCAAACCCCCTCAAATTAGAGTCTGGCTTTCTACCACCATCCTTATTAACCTCAGAAGAATCATGCTGTGAATAACCATTTCTTGCTGGTGGTAAAAAGAGCATGGTCTACTTGCTCCCAGACCAGATGCTCTTTGACATAGTATGTGTTCATTTTCCCACCTGCCACTTCTGTTCAGAGCAGCCATGTGAAGCACAGAGGTAGAACAGAGCCTACATCAGAGAGAGCAGAGGGATAACCACATGAGGATGCTCTGGGTATGAACAGTGCCATTGTCAAGGCACAGTCTGTACCCACTAAAGCAAGACACTTTTGGGTTTTTTCCACTCTAAGGTTAGGAGGGACATAGGTAAAAGAAGCTCAAGCGAGCAAAATAATTCAGAATATGAATGGACTGCCAGGTCAGACAAATTAACTTCCTTTTTTCACGTATAAAGGAGCTGGGGGGAAAAAAGTCCAAAACAACCATAACATTTTCCCCTTTTTTTTTTTAATAAAACCTGCCTGTGTATTTCACACTTCTATTTAATGGGTTCCCAGCAGAGTTCAAATGAACTGCARGAATGGCTGAAACACTGACCAGAAAATGTGTTCATCTCGCAGTCTTTATTATCTCCCTGTAGGTCCCAAAATACCACCTCGCAAGCTTGTTGGCTTTGCCTGATGTAGGTAATCAGATCCACTGTTTACAATGGACTACTTGCTCTGTAGGATAGGATCAATTTTCCCTGTGGTTTAAGATGAGCAGCATTTTCTGCACTGGTATTAAAATGGTCTAAAATATTCTTTGCCATCAGAATCTCGGGAGCCAGCGTTGCATGTGCTCTGCATCCCAGTAGCTGTGCACTTGGGACAGACTTTGTCACACAGCAGCCTGTCAAAGCAGAAAGCACCACTTCTGCTCAGGCTTTAGAAGTGGCACATACATTAACTCCATTATAAACCATYCCCAGCATTGAAAGTGGCAGTTGTGTTACAGCTCAACAGGGTCAGGGAATGGCTCGGTGCAGGAAACTGTTATCTACACAATGACGAGACAAATGGAACAGCATGGGCTTAATTTCCTGAATCCCTACTTTCTGTCAAGTTTTTATGGCTGTTCCAACAGTCATGAAAACTTACGCTTATCCTAAAATTAAATAGAATCCCAAAAAAACCACCCACAAAGTATTATCTCAGTTCAGACCATAATACATAGTAAATCTGTAGTGCCTGCTTCTGCAAAATCAGACCAGAAATTAAGGTTCAAGAAACTAGTATCTGATTAAAAACATCTCCTTCCGAAGAATTCCTATCTTAACTTCCTAGAGACAACATAAACTGTGAAAATAAAATAAGCATTAAAATAAGTTGCTTATTACTATAGGCTCTAAAGCAGGAACTGAGATACAGTCAATGAAATAGTGAAAATCATACCTCCTGTGTTAGATCTTGATCTTAAGTGTCACTAGCATATCCACATAGAAATAATCTCTGAATTTGTGTTAGGACTGTGGGCACGATACGTCATGCCAAATCCATTCCCAGTGCCAACCATCCAAAATCAAGTGACAAAATCCCATTTACTAAGGAATATTAAATCCTATTAATTAAAAAAAAAAAAATCTGTGTGGGTTTTGATGGGCTGAGATCCTTAGATATTCACATACTCCCACTGCAAGCTGCAGAACAGAAGCACAGTTTTATACATCACACGGGGACAGATCTTCACTCAGTTTTTCTCGTTTATCTGGGAAGAGCTGAAGGATCCACGTAAATGACACCGAAGCCAAGTGCTCTRTTAAATACTCAAGATCTAATACTGATGCCATCTGCTGTACTGATGTAAGATAGGACAGTTTTCCCTTCAACATCCAGAAACCTGAGCAGAATGCAAAAGATGTCAAAGGTTGTTTATCAAAGCCACCGAACSTGGTTCAAAAATAGTGAGTTCTGCTGCCTATGGAACGTGATCCCCCCAGGAACATGAGTGTGGTAAGAAAATGGCAGCTTCTAACGGGAGGATTCGACTTCAGAAACATCTCTTCCTGCTAATTCCCAGTCAAGTGAAAAAAGCACCAAATGTTTAAAGGTAATTGTTTGTAGGAAACAGTTACAAGGATGGGCCTGGTAGCTTTCCACACTAAATTTAACCTCTGTCTCACGCTTGTTCTCCAGGCAAAAGGAAATCTTTAGCGGTCCTCCAGGTTAAGACAAGCTGTAATCTGACAGAGAAACAGCGAGTGATGCAGGAATCCCAAACGCCCTACACCTCCAGGATATCTGTCACCTCAAGGCAAACAGATGACAAGTCACCAAATTTCCACGTTTGTGCCAGAACCSCACCCACCGCTTCCTGCAAGCAAAGAAACTACCTGCTCACCCACCCTGCTGCCCTGCGTGCAAAGCTGGAAAGCCAYGGCTCTACCCAGCAAAATGTTAAATAGCTGCCCTGTAGCAACAGCTTAAGTAGAGCCTTTCATCTCCTCTTATTCCGTCTGTTTGTGGAGCCGCAAGCCCCGGGAATCCGCACACGGAGCTCTCCCTTCCTTGCGGTTGATGTCAATGCAGAGGGAGTTCTCTCCCTCGCAGCTGCGGTCCTTCCTCTTTCTCTGCTGTGAAAGGCAAGGGAGGAGGGCGGAGAAGGAGGCTGTTCACCGTGGCCCTGCCATCCCAAAATGCCATTTTATTGAGTTCTCCTCTCTTTCGCATGCCATATAATCAGCTCCACATCACAGCGCTCGAGGCAGAGCCTGAGACTGAAYATCTCCGCCGGGGCTGTGCGAGTGCTCTCAGAGGGTTCAAAACCTGCATGTCGTATAACCATTCTAAGAAGCTTCCAGAACAACACATTCCACCTTTTTGGGAGGGATTGTATCTGTCCCCACAACCCCACTCTTTTTTTTTTTTTTCATTTAAATTTGTTTTGCAACAAAAGGTTATAATATAGTGCTATAGAACAGTGCAGGTGATTGTACAATGGAAGCCACATGCAGAGGCAAAGCAGTTCAAGACTCCAAGTATATTCCTTTCTTGATGAATCTTCTGTAGCCCTGGACTGTTTCTCCCAGCTGTATTTGCAAACCACTTTTCCCTGAAAGCCATCAGGCTCAAACTTCAGATCCAATGAACACATATAAAAAGGACACCACTTTCCTGTAAAACAGGTTTTGAAATCAACTCAGACTGATGCAAAACCTTGTCTGGATATTCCTAGCCGTGAGCTTACAATGACTTAGCTCAAGTCAAACTCATTAAACTAAATTGATGTAAACTCAGGCTAAATACATTCCAGAGCATCCATAAAAGAGCTTGTCCCTGTTTGAATAGAGAAATTTAAAAGCTGATGTCATTACAAAGATGTGATTTATCGTGGCGAAAACTGATCTTGAGAATACACACAGGGAAAGGCATTTTGTTCACGCAGCAGTCACAGTGGAGTGGTTTTATTTTGCCACCGTAATGCAGGACAACAACATCCAAGGGAAACAGAAGAGTAGGACAGAGAGAAAAAGAACATTTTATCACAGATCAACAGTAATCTTACTCCTAACTCAGCTTTCTTTAAACACTTGCCTGACTCRTGTGGGTTTCAGTGGAACCATGTGTACACTAAAATCACTGGTAATCTGCTTGTCAGAACTGAGGAGTATGAAAAGCAAACAAGGCTGTAGCTGAACAGGGAGAGGCTTTCACGTTGGTAGGGCACAGGAACACCAGTAATAACCCAACTGGGGAAAATGAGTTCCATATTTATAYGAATTTATATTCAGCAGGCATGTACAAATAACCCAAATCTCTACTCAGCAGGGGTATTTTATGTCCTATGCTTGAGATGAAAAATGTCAGAAAAGGAAAGCTAAATGCAGCAGACAACTATGCTCACCCAGGCTGATTAGAAGAGGGGCTTTAAAAATGTTTATTTAATATACTAAAAYGCTTGCTGTCAACACCTTTCATGCTCTGTGCTTGAATATCCTTGATTAGGGTTTGTGCAGCTGTGGTTCTCACACTGAATTAATTTTGTAAATTGTGGAGAGATGATAGAAGTTTTCCAGCTGTGTAATCATTAATTAACTTGGCTGCATCTGAGTGGCTCCAACCCATGCTTGTCTGTGAAATACTCAACTTAGATAAAACATCACCTCTGCCTTCACTTGGTGTTTCTTGCAGAGTGAAAACTCTTTTCCTGTTTTTCATTTGTTTGTTTGTTTGTTTGTTTGTTTTAAAGGGAAATGGAAAGTGCTGCAGGACGATTTGACAGATTAACTTTTTGCCTTTCCCACACTTTGATAATTCTTAGATACAGGGAATGCTTTGGTTTGGGAAGAGTGACTTTCCCTTTTTGTGTGTTTATACAGTGCCTGTAACAAAAGGGCTCTAGCTTGTGGCCGCAATGGAAAGTCTAAAAACAGCTTTTCAGGCTTTCCCAGAAAATTCACATATRCAAGACACTGAAGACCTGTAGGAGAAGCAATTTAACTGGTCAGTACCCAACTTCCAGTTCTTGAGCAGTAAATACTTCGTGTATTTCTGGAGAATACTGGGAAGCATCTAATGTCTTTAACAAGGAAAATGTCTGGGTATTTTTGTGCACTCTTCTTAAATTACCCGAGGTCYGTGTTATTTCACTGTACAACATAAACCCAAGCTACCCAGGGCTTGCAGGAGGAAATGGATTATCAGTCTCACCAGCAGGGTTGAAGAATCACAGGGATGTACCTATTATTGTCCCATGGACTGGAGAAGAGCTGCCCAGTGTCTAGGCTAGGACTCACAATCCAAAAGGCACAATCTACTGGGCAATGTATTTAATCTTACTAAAAGGAAATTTACAYGTTCCTTAATGGATAAAATTGGTCAGAGCTGGTTGTTAAAAGGTGAGCTACTTTATAACCCAAAATTATCAAGAGTTAGTCAGGAGAAGATGGGCAGATCACACCTTCACAGAAATTCACTGTAACTTATGCCCTCATCTATTTTCTTCTAGAAGCCAGAGCATATTCTATAAGGCAGGAATCATGGAGACAAACAAGTAGGTTAAGGACTTAAATTGCAAAATAAATTACAGTCAGAACCATTTATTTCATTACGCTTCTAAATGCTAGCACACTGATAGAGATTAGATGTTGCTAAGGGACTTTCTGGAAGGACTTAAATTTGCAACTTTCTGTTCAGATTAGAATGGAGCAAGAGACTGAACTGTCTCTGAGTGCCTTGACATCTCTAACGAGAGTCTTCTTGAAAAGCTAATTTACATCTAATTAGAGCAATGCTATTTTGTTACCTTATTTAAAGGCTGCTCCTTCCACCTCTACTAGGAGATTGTCAGTCAAATACTCCATAATGATCCTGCCAGAGGTGGACATTTTGCCAGTAGGAATTACTGTCTGTCTCACTTTGCCTCCATGGTGATGTACGAGCCAGGACTCCCAATCAATATATGTATGACTGAACCTCGGATAATTGTTAAGCCTGATAAGGTCAGAGTTTATTTACACATGAGAATGTTCATTAACATAGTTTTGATTCAGATGCTACTTCAAAAGAAACTAGAAATACATTTCAGAAGAAGCTCAAGTCCTGGATTTAAGTAATATCCAACTGTATTTAAAAAACAAGTAACATCACTATAAGCATGGGGGAAAAAAAAAAAGTCTTTTTAAAATCTTCAGACATCTGTAAGAAAATAATAATATGCACAGGGACTGACAAAAAAAAATCCTCTCTTTTAGAAAAGYCTTAACTTAGAGGATATTCTTAATTCCCTTTGAAGCTGATGTTAAATATGTGCTTAACTTTTTGCCTACTCAGGGAATCACAGCAGCAGCTTGCTAAATAATTTCTGTCCAGCAGCCTGTTGGACCAAGGAACAGTTAATTTAAAGAGGTGCCATTCGTAAAATAAGTCATGTCATAGTAAGAACTGCTCACTCATATGAACTACCTAAATTAATTAATCTTCAGTGGATCCCTGTTATTTAAACAAAATAACATGATTCTTCTGTTTTCCTAACTGGCAACTTCAATGTATAGATTCATATGCTGGACAACCTCGGAAAGGGCACCCAACAAGACCGGAGTAAAGCCAGACATTTGCCTTTGCAACTCRGGAATTATTCTGCCAAACTGAACCCAAAAATACACCAAACTACTTTTTGTTCTTTCTGAATATTCTTTAAGTTAAAGGTTTCTCATTAACTACAGGATTTACACCATTTACCTGGGAGGACATTCCGTGGCACGGATAAAGGATGGCTTTGTCATCCTCTTCGGCCCCCTGGTCCAAGCAGTAGCCGCTGGCTTTGCTGTTACGCACCTGTAACCACATCAGAACAGAAACAGTTGTGTTGGAAATAAATCCCTGAGATTCACGTCCAATCCAGCTAAATCTAAGCTGTGCTACAGCTCTTGAAACAAGAAGGATGTAAAACTGCTCTCTGACAAACACAGGCTTATCCTTCAGCTCCAACAGGATGCCAGCAGTGAATCGGCTCCAGGGAAAGTCATTATTTGGACAACCTGCTGTCTTTGCAGACCTTGGGTCAGAGATATATTTTCAGCAATTACTCAAGGATCAGAACTTCATAAAATTCACTTTAACCCAGGACAAATTTTTCTCCAAATTACTGTTGTGTAAACATAAATTTTGACCCTGTATGTTGACAGTGTGGCTTTACAAACAGGGTAGGAGCTACCCAGGATTGGTGTTGGATGTGACRTGCCTTTTTTTCTTCCTATTGCTTATTTAACACCAAAAAAAATGGTGAAAAATGTTTCTTTGAACTGACAATATGATGCAGTGTTATGCACAGAAATGATATAAAGCRCATTGTATGAAAATGTACAAGTTCAGAGATCCAATGAAGTAAAAAATTCCTGTGCCTGCCCAGACAAGGAGAATTTACAAGTCTATAAAAACTGGGATGGAGCTCTTGTGAAAACCCAGGCCTCTCTCTTGAGGCTGGGAGTATTACACACATATTTTGGACATAAAAACATTTTAGAGGTATCGTAAACAAGAAGTTATTTAGACAGATACTTTGAAAGAGTCAACAGGTCAGTTTTGGTTTAGACTGTGAAGCATCTGTCTGGTCACCCCCATAATATAGAAACAGCTGCTGCATAAGGTGTCAGAAAAAGTCAGTAGATAATCCTTCGTATTATAGTGTACAAACATAACAGGGAATCTGATTGGATAAGGGGGCTCACCACCATCTAAATTTCAGGAGGTTTATTTCATGACTCGGGTACTATAAAGGCTAAAGAAGATGAAGACAGCTTTATGACATGGCTTTAAAAAATGCGAATTGAGTCACTAGGAAATATATTTTTACTACTGTTTCAATCTGCTTCACATCTACTCAATACATTTATTTTCCTTTAAACTCACAAAAATCCAGACATCTTTTCCTCCAGGAAAATAACCAGAAGAGAAAGTATTTAATAACAAGCTTGATGTCATTTAGGATGAAGCCTGAAGTAAGACTGAAAGGGACCTTTGCCAGTTTATACCAACTAAATAGCTTGTGTGGCTCTATTTTATTAAAAATGTTAAAGAATTAGATGCTTGCATCACTAAACTTCCTGTTTGACTCAAGAGCCTTCTATGTGACAGCTTGAGTGGAACAAACTTCGTTTTAGAGCCCAGCTTGCTCCCGGTCTGGTATAATTGACACAACATTGGCACTTCTGCCAATGCCCTTCGCTGTTAACAGCCTTCTCAGAGCTGGCAGATACCAACAGCTCCTGCTGAATTCACTAAATGTCTTTTCTCAGTTCCTGATGGGGACAGTTATGTTGGGATGCAAAGTGATATTATGCAATAAAACTTGCACTTTGTAGCAGTGCCTGAAGTGCCTGACTTATTTTTACAAGGAGTCAATCAAATGGAACAGAAAGGAACAGTGTCCGTTTAGTTGTTTTGTAGGAAAATATATTGCCTTTGGACTTAATTGCAGTTCAAGAAGACAATTATTTTAGTTCTGTCAACTGCTGATGTTTTCTTCATGATGTCTGTGGCATCCTACTTGGGAAAATGATTACCTCAAACTTATGTCTCAGAGCTGCTCTGTTTCAAAATGAAGGCCAGGGAGGTTGCACGTCATTGTCAGCGAGGACGATTTCACCTGCTACACTCCAGTAAAAGGAACAGGGCCTCTCCAAGCTTCTTAGTGTTGATTAAAAGTAAGGGAAAGCATTTTTGTTGCCACTACTGTGCTGACTTGTAATTGCTGTGCACGTCCTGACACCCACACTGAGATGAAAGCACTGCTCGAGTGCAGCCATGATGTGTTTTCAGGGACATACTGTACCTCTCCGTAAGTGACTGTGTTATTATAAACCCTCATTTCAGGGTAGACGTTCTCCAAGTACCACTTAAAGCTCCGGCACTGCAGTCGCTGTCGCAGAGCGATTCTTTCAGAAACGTCTCCAAAGTCAACCCCAGGGTTCTGCAAAGCAGGGAAGGAATAAAGAAATCTCACTGCACTTTTACAGCTGCTTTCTTTACTGAAGCCAAACTGGCTGGAGTTCATTTTGTACACCAAGCTGTATTTCCCTCTCTTCATTCTGTTTTGTAAGCAGCAGCTCATCAAACAGCTGCTGTCGAGTGCAGACAATAAATATTAATGAAAACCAGTGGAAAAAGAAGGATAAAGAACAAGCAAAAACCACACATGAACCAAAATAATAAGAATACAATAAGAATGTTGTCACTTACAGCAGKTCTAAACATTTGCAATCCATCCTGAAGCCCTTGCGTTCAGATTCATTTGGAATTTAAGCAGTAATTCTGATCTAAAATATGGCAGCTTGGTCACGCYTTACTCTAGTAACAGATTTGGTATTCACTGATGTAAATGATGTCAGAACAGACCTGTTAAAACTTCAAAGCAAAGCTGCTCAAAAAGTCATTAAGCTCCACTAAGCATTCATATAGACTAGCATTCAGTTTTCACTAGAAACGGAGCTCATTTGCAGGCTTGAGCCATAGAATGCAGTTAAACTCAAAACCCTCATTATAATTCTACTTCAGAATTTAATTCATGTTTAAATACAAATCCCATGAAAGACACAGGCTGGAAGATTCAAGTTAATATGACCAAACTCAGCCATTTAAAACTGCTGGGTCCTGAGTTAGAGTCTGTTGATTTAAAGTGTTATAAATCATCACAGTTCAACATTAAGACAGTAAGTTACCTCATCCAAAAACCTTTTCCAACACTTTATTAATCAAATGGACTGAAACTGGAAAGTTGTGCATGAGGTCTCTCCGAAGTGCCTTGTGCTTTTCCTCCAGAAGAATATCTGCACATTTTACAGATTGTTTCTAATGCAAGGTTACAAGACAGCAGCGAATCTCAGCTCGGGGTTTATTAGAATCCCCAGCAGATGCCTGTGTTTCAGGGGAGAATACAAGTGTAATGCTGAACAGGTTTTTCTACTTGCCACATAAAGAGTTTGCTGTGCTYGCTGCTGCTTGCTGATGCGCCTTGTGTCAGGAGCCCTCAGTGCAGCATCCATTCAAATGAATGTTAATTTACGCAGCACTTCAGGCTACGTGGAAGGAGAGCAATTCTCCAGGCACTCAGCGCAATAAACCATTCAATGTAAGAYTCCTTTATCACCAAAATTGTCGAGGAGTAGATCATAAGTGGGGCCATGGCAAATATTTGGGTAACTAAAATGAAGCTACTCTGACCTGCTCCTGAAGGCTACAGGGACATGATCTTGCAGATGTGTCCAAGAYCACCTGCTCATCTAAATACACATTGTACACACATTCTCAATAACCTGTGAGTTGTGAAAAAGATGGTGGGAGTTATAAAAGAGTTAATTTGGATCATTTTTCAGGTATTTTACCTGCCTCTTTTCTGCCCTGTTTAAAATGAGGCATTACAGTGCCCTTTTTGCAGTGCTGGTTCTACAGGGCACAAGAGCAGCAAATTGAGCASCTATGAAAAAGCTGTGCTCACCCTCTGTGGTAGCTGCAGTCATCACAGGCAGGTTACAGTGTGATGGTACAAGAATGAAGTGCCCACAGAATTTGCTTTGTGGACATATTATTTCTAACCAGCTAGCAATGTTTCTAGTTTCCATGCAGAAGGTTTTTTTATGGCTTATACCAGTACAGTGCTTCTGTCATCTGTGTTCAATACTACAGTGAATAACATCATGAACACTAACACCAGCTTCCTTTTCCTGAGAGCTAATAGGGTTACTTTTATGATGCACATTTCATCAATCAATCAATTTATTTTATGGAAAGAAAATTTTAATGTTCAGTACTTCTGCTGATTTTATGTCTTTTATTGTAGATGTGCCTGGGGTTTTTTTTAAGGCTCTGCTGTATAGCTCAGTGCAGAAAACTACATCAATAAGTAATCTCAGTGAGATTAAAGGAAATGATGTTTTGGTGTAAATGCTTATTTAAATATCATCTTTTCTCAGAACCCATTTGCAGATATCATCAAGCAAGCAAATTTACAGAGGTTAGTTTCTCATCTCCTATTTGAAAATTGACCATTTAAGCATGTGTTTTTTATGTGTGCAGACAAGGCCAAAATGCCCCTAAAATCTTAAATGGACACTGCTCTGTCTTCCTCCTACTGTCATGGAAATCTTGTGTGGAAAAAGTTATGCAGTATTGCCTTTTGTTAAGGCAAAATAATTCACTGCCATGACCTCTCGTGCCAAAAGAAGTCACCAAAAACACATCTCAGAGACCTTGCACAGAGTGTCCAACACTGAAGAGCAGTAAGTGAATTTAGACCTGTGAAAATACCTAACATATTCAGACATCACATGGAGAAGGAGACATTGCTCCTCTAGGTAAGTGCATTTTAAAAACTGTAAGAGGAAAGAACAAAAATGGGGTTTCACATATTAACCAGGTACCAAAGTGTGAGTAGATATTTAGGACAGACTAAATCTAACTAAGTCTTTGACATCACTCCCATGACTTTGATGAATTCCAGGTCGTAACTGAACATTGCCAAAACCACTGCTGGGTTTGCATATTTTCCTGTTCCGATAGGAACTATCCGGTTCCCATTTGCTTCAATCAGCTCTGGGCAAACCCCTGATATAAGGGTTAACTAAACCATCATTATCAGTGCATGATGCCCCTTAGCTGATCTCCCTGTGCCCCTTCACATGAATAATTTGGATGCAAACACAGCTAAGGAACACAGCAACAGCAACATCCACCTGGCTGGGATGTAACATATAACTCTTCTCCTCAAGAATTATGCCCAGTGCAGATGTAGCATGTGATATCCTTACAGAATGAAGTGATAAACTGAACCTACAGTTTATCCAATATTTATATTACATGGATTCCTAGAGGYCCCCACACGCCATCTACAATTCGTGCGCTCAGCGAGAAGCAGAACGTGCCCGCGCTGCACCTCTCAGCCTGCGGACAATAAAGCTGTTTAACGTGTGATTCTTTTATTGCATACTTTGTTTTTTATGCTGGTGAGGTCTACTGAGTCTCACGATGCACGGTGATATTTATTTACGGACATTTCTGCAGTCCCCACCACCGTAGCGTACRAACACCTCCGAGTTTAACAGCATCCCAAATTAACGGCTTCTGGGGGAGCACATAAACCTCAAACACTTTGCTCTGGTTCAATTATAAATCTGTGTCACTGCACTCGACAATCTGAGTGCACCACTAAACCTAGACTGAGGAAGCCAGCTCACATGGCAGAACTCTCCGTGCTGAGCATGCACCAGCACAAGAGCACTTTCCCTAAGCTTAGCCCACTTTGTACGGTCGTAACAACACCCCACACGTCGAAGAGCTAACCAGGAACGGCCATCCACGTTCSTGCCTCCGCTCAGGGGGCAGCGCGACCCGCACTTACCGCCATGGGGATGTTCCAGGCCATGTAGACGTGCGACTTGAAGTCGTCCATCCAGACCTCGGCGGCGCGCAGGGCGTTGCGCTTTGCATAGTAGTCGATGTCGTTGTTGTAGGGCTTCTTGGTGCGCTCGATGTGCGCCACACGCGAGCAGGGCAGCACCTCCATGCTGCCCCCGCACTGCCACACCTGCGGGGGGGGGACAGGGAACAGACACATCACTTCTCCTCCCCCTCTGGAGGCAGCACAAGCGCTGGTTTGCAGAYGCCTCGTGTGGGGAGCGTTTGCCAGCGGGAGGTGGGGGCTGCGGGACAATTCAAAACGCTCGCCCGGTTTACCCGCCCCGCTCTCTGCACGTTGCAGGTGAGCCTGAGGTGAGTGCAGATGGCTGTGGTAGGTACATGAGTTTAGAAGCCTTAAACAARCAAGTCCTTCACCATAATATCACTGTCCTTGGCACCATTAGGCAGAGAACAAATTACAAGGTGGTAACCTCCATCATAGGTGCTATTTTAACCTAGTGATTGTTACTGAAGCTTCAGCAAAAATCAGCTGTGTCATCTGTGTTTGGCACATGAATGGGGTACTSGAAAGGGCTCTAAGGTCTCCTCAGAGCCTTCTCTGCTCCAGTCCTCTCATCATCTTATGTCTCTACCCCGAGTTGCTGAAGAGGGATAAAAGAGGCTGAGTGGAGACTGCACCACCCAGCCTTCCCAGACACCACTGCACCCACAGTGTGCCATTTTCTCCCTGTTGATTGTTTACTGTCCGAACTCTATGGCAGGGAACAACGACGACTTGCCTCTTTGCATCAGTGGGATCTGGAGTGATGCACAGTGAGAGAGGCTGATGCATTCAGTTCCCTCAGGTCTGCACCTAGTAGCATAGTCTAGCTGAAGTAAATAAAAGATGCTAAAATATAAGCAATAATTCATTGCTTTCCAAGGTTGCCTTTTACCGAGAATAAAAGCACATTTCCATACAAGATGCATTCCAGAACTATACTGGGGCAGTTCACCACCTAACCTGCCTTCTCAAGGACAAAGATAAACTGCTTGGGAATTGGCCAATAAAATCTTCTCCTCTGGTTTGCCTTTTTTTTTACTTTTATAATACTTTGTTAGGTAATATTTACTTGCTGCTTTCCAAACTGTTCTGTAGTAAATCACTGGCCACTGGAATTTACATTTGATAAATGGAATACACTGAAAAACGCACTGCTCATAAATCTGGACTGACATGTGCTGAGGGTTTCCAGTGCAAAGGGGAAGTGCCACAAAAAAAAAAAAAAGAAAAAAAAGAAAGGAATTAATTGATTTTCATGATCAGAAGGGGAAATGAGCAGTACACTTTAGTATACTGCTATTTGCACAACCCAGTCTGGAAGTCAGCTGTTTAATGCACAGCACATTTTTCTTTCTCCTGATATGGCTAATGACCTTGTAACTCTTATTTATATATTTTGGTACCAAGGGCAAATACATTWTCTGAGTGACAGATTTATTTCCTTCGAATGCCAGTGTTCACACAAACCTGAAAAGSAAAAGGTACTAAAATGCAACATTAAAGGAAACAGTTTAGCTCATCTGTAAATTCAACACAAACAGTTATTTATCAGAGATAAATTCTCTACAGATGAAATCCACAGGGAACACAGACACCTGGCTTTGAAGGAAACAACAAAAAAGGCAGCAGCAGCCTCAGGCCAGSTAACTCTCCCCCTGTCTGCTCCTGGAGCTCAGCTCTCAGCCTGGGTCTGGCTGTGGTGTGACCACCCCATCCACAGTCAACTCAACTGTGGGTCACTTTCCAGGCCAGACAAAGTCTCCTGTTCCACTCCATAAAGATTAATTGCTGTCCAGTGGAGCACCGACACGACTCTCTATCCCCACGCCCTTCCAGCACATGGCTAAGCACAAAGCGAAGATCTTGTCTTCTTCCCTTCCAGCCCAATAATTACTTAAACTTACACAAAATGGAAGAGTTTCAGTAGTACAATCTATAATGTGCATCCAAAACTGGGCAAGATCCAGCAAATAAGAGCCATCATGAGACATTTAGATGAACACAAGACTTGTGTCTGAATGAGGAGGATGGGAGGTCCAGCAGCACCTCGTCCCAGCTGGACACAGAGCTGAAGGACATGTGTGATGCACAAAACCATTGCCTGTCTGCTTCTACTGAAGGGTGAAAGAATGAGAAAAGTTTTACTATATGAGTCAGGTAAGAGAGAGGTGAGTCAGTGGCTGATCCCAAAACTGGYTGAATCCCCTCCTCTTTTTTCATTCTCAAATCTGTACTTAATGACCCATTTTAACATTAGTAGACAACACACTTCTTTCCACATCAAACTATGAAATTATGCCAGGAAAATAATTACATGCCTCTGTAAAGCATTTATCACTCAGAATCCTTAAAGTGCCTTACTGGGGGAAGCAAACTATTTCTAACTGTGAGCATAAAATGATGCCCAAGGCCCTCCAAATCGACACATTTCAGGCAATCAGAGGAAAGTGACTTCYATAGCTACGACTTATCTTCTGGGATAACAACACATTTCCAACCCAACTTATTCCTCTCATATGGAGTTGCCAACATTAAATGTGTGTCTCAAGGTTAATTTACTGAGAAGGTGGAAGTGCTAAAGTCTCTGAGCTGCTCCTCACAAGGGTGCAAATCATGAAAATCCCACTCCGCCTTCTTTTCCCCCATGGAGAGGCAAATCCCTCATAGCAATTTTTTTTTTTCCTGGCTTCACAGCCTGCACTTATCAAACCTGTACTGTGGGGCAAAATCCCAGGCTCCATGGGAGGCCAGGAGCAGCAGCAATGCAAAGTGCTGTGTGTGCTCCTTGACTCGGTGCCTGAGCAGCCCAGGGACTCAGCCTTGCCTCTGTGAGCACCTCACTGTGCAGCATTTTAAGACATGATCAAGTAATTCCAMGAGACACTCAATTTATTTGCTAATTGTAGCTAATTTCTAATTTCAGCATTGCTCTTTAGGCTGCTATAAACAAAAYTGATAGCAATTTAAATGTTACCATAGCCGTGTTACCTTAGCATTTTTACTGCTAATTATCTCAATCAACTTTTCTATAAACAGACATATTAAGTATTGAGAAGAAACAAGTACCCACATCAGGAGTAAATTACAAACCGAGTGATAATGTTTGTGGTTTGCATCATAATGGTTTACTGACACTAATTATTAGCTATTCCCATACCTGAGGTGTGGCTGTCCTACAGGGAAGTGTTTGTTCATGCAGCAGCCAGCTGGACATGACATCCTATGCATCASAGGAAATCTGAGGTGAGGCTGTGTCTTGTGAACCATGGCCTCAACTGTGCATCAGCAAAGCTCTCTGAAGGCAGGTGGGGTGCATTAGAAAGGCTAATAAAGTGCCATGCTTCAATTCTTGCCAAACAAGAACAAATTTTCCAAGGAAATGCATTTCCCCACAAGYACTTTCTGCTGAAGGTCGAAACTACCATCTTTATTAGGATTTTAAAAAAATTTAAGTTATAAAGACTTAAACAACCCTGGTCACCATTGRGTAGGAGGCAGAGCTGGTTGGACTGCTGGGCAAATCAATTCCCAAGTCTTGGCAATATATATATAYAGAGAGAGAGAACATTGCTGACGTGGTCTCCTGCTCTGCAGGTGAGACCTGTTTCCAACAGCATCATGACCTGAGGGAATGTCAGAGCTCAGAAACATCCYGGGCTTTAATATCTGCCATTTTGAATATTTTTAATATTATTCCTGGGATTTAATATTTCCCATTTACAAGAGAGTGGCTGCAGCTCCCAAGAGGCTCTCACTGGTTACAGGAAGGGCTCTTCCCTCTCCATGGACTTGGTGCTCTGTAAATTAAATATCACATTATTTTGTACACTGAAGTGGCTGCACAGGGTTGTTTAATTTGGTACAGATGACCTCAGTAAAAGCGAGATCAGTAGGTAAAAATAAAAATGCCATCATTATGAAGGCAAAGCTGGGGAGACAGTTTTAACTTTGAAAACCTAGACTGGAAGTAAAGATCATGATCCTTAAGAACTTTGTACCTGGCTGTGAATTTTGCAGTTTAAACACTTCAGTGCTCAGTGAGAGACAAAAAGAAAAGTCTCAGATTCTCTGTTACAACTATTTTTTCCATCAAATACACCTTTGATTTAAGCAGCTGGAAGGATGAGGTATCCAAGAACGTGTAATAGTGGAAAGGACACTTCAGTGTGTGTGGGATTTGCTTCCAAATAATCACCCTTTGCCAACACTTTCATACCCTCTTAATAGACACACACCAGTTCCACCCATTGCTCTAAACACCACAAGTTTCCMGGTGCCCTGGTGCCGTGGCTCTGCCAGCGGGAATGTTCAGCACATCCCGAAACAAMACCCTCGTGCTGGAACACGACTCTGATGTTTGAGGAAGCATTTCTGAACCCCACCTGAGCAGCGCTTCACAGAAGCAGCCTTTCAGCTTTCAAACTTTCTTTTCTGAGTGAAGGCAGCAGAAGAGATGGAGGAGTTTTTAAAGCAGCTCAGATATCCCTGTTTCATGATATTCCGGCGTGGGAATTCTTAAAAGTCAGGGATCTCAGGTTTTCTTCRACTTTCAAGGCAAAGCCTACCAGAAATGGATGTCTTCGAGACTGCCCACACACACCTACAGCAGGACTGGAAAAGATTTTTCTGCGATGAAAGAACTTTCACAGGTTTCAGAAGTTTTGTTGACCTCAATTTTCAAGAATAATATAAATTTTAAATGTTTTCACTAGTTGAAACACGAGCTCTTTTTCACTTTCATCTGTGTTCCCTACAAATGCTTTTCTGAAACCGAATTACTGATGATTTTCAGAAGATCAGCTTGGTATTAAAAGCTTTTTTAATGTAAGGTTATATATATTTATTTCACTCTGAAAGGTCAGTTTAAACTGAAAACACAAAGCTTTGTTGTAACCATAGWGCAACACAATCTTTTGGCAACATTAAAACCAGGTACTTGTTTTCATTTAGAAATTTTGCCAAAGCACAGCCTGTTCAACAGAAGTATCTTTGTTTYATCAGCTGGAGAAGTCTCGAAAACCTGCCCATCAAACTCTAAGGGGTCCAGTGGGCTCTCAGACCCTCTCAGAGTGCACGRGGCCTGGAGATGAAGATGCCTTAAATTACCCAGATAATGGGATCTGACAAAGGGATCAAATTGTGGTTCCTTGAGGTGACAAAAGCCTGATTTCTGACAGAAGCTGCAATACCTGCAGGGCAGGAGGATATACAACCCAGGCAGTAAATTCACAACAGCAGGCACCACTGAGCCCTCTTCAGCCCCTTTAACACCAGGGGGTAAAACAAAATCCATGTGTACRGGAAAATTCCTACTCTGATGGAGTCAAACAGAAAGGTAACACTTAACTCTGAAAAACCTGCACAGGAAGGTGATGCTGTAGTTTCAGTCTCTCTCTCCAGTCAGCCGTGAGCCAACAAGGTCTAAATCAGAAGTGATCCTTCAAAGTATATTTGAAACATGACAATAAAATCCTTTCCCATCTGAAGCACAGGAGCTCTGTACTTATCCTCCGGCCCTTAAGGGATGTRGCAACTCTTCTAGTGCCCACACTAGAAACAAAAAATTAACAGGAATACAGAACATTCAGGGTTCTTGCATCTCTGATATTGACAATTCACGTAGTTCACTGAAAACTGATTTTTCAAAGTAATTTATGGCCTGACATTTTCTTGCTTTCTAATGGAGTTTTATGGATATTCTCTCCTCCACGTAYTCTCAGAGCTGCCTAGAGAGTCATATTTAATCAGCTGTGCTAGATAAAGTGCTCTCTCTCTGTTTTTCACTTCACATAGGAAGCTGTTAGAGACTGGGGAGCTGTCATAATCAAACACATCATATGGAAAAATTAATCACATGGTCTCGTTTTGTTCATCAACTGCATTTTTATCATCATCTTTAAAGGCAGCCATAATTATGGTTTAAAAAAGTCCCAACTCTCATTTCTCAAAATAGCCTGTGCTATTTAATGGTGCACTCACAGAGCAAAAATCTTTCCAYGCTGGGACAAACCAGCTTACATCAGAGAGACTTTCAGCTGCCAAAAAGGGACTTGAAAAAAGGAAGAAATCACATCTCAAGATCCACAGATCTTCGTTTTGTCAGAGATTTCAGGGTAAACTTCTGACCTGTGCTTTCAAATTACAGGACCCAAAAGGGCCCTTGGTTGATTGATCCTGCCACTGCCTCTGTGACAATCCTTCCTTTTTGCTCTCAGCTCCTGCTAAAAGCAGTTTGCAGATAATCTGCTYGTGGCAGATGTAGAGGGAGTGTGACAAAACCTCAAACATAAAAGATAATTCTGTTATTAGGAGTCTTCTTATCCTAAGTGTGTCAATACCTACCCCCTCCTCTTGCTGCCCTGTGAGGCTGGGAACATCCAGCAGTGTTTGTGGACTAATGATTTTGGAGCATTGAATTTCACCTGGGGCTCTCCTTATGGCTTGTTTTTTTTTTTTTCCTGTCTCAAATAGCAAGGACTCAACTTGAAGAGAGAAGCAGAGATATGGARGATAGAGTAGATGCAGTCATACAAGCCTTTAGGATGTGTTTGGCTCTAGTATTATTGCTTTATGGTTATTATTTTGATCAATATTTCAGTTGTCTCAAAGGTGAATACTTGGAAGCTTGCTGCTTTTTCCAGAACTAGTACAACAGAGTTCAAGGSTGTGCTGTTAGATCCTCTTGCAGAGTCATCTAATGTGAGGTTTCAYGGCAGACTCAAAATGTCACCTTTTCTTTGTAGAAAAGTAAAACAATTTTTCCATAGATACTTGATTACCCTTTAAAATTTGTTAGAATTGATTGGAGTTTGATCTCTTAGCTTTGATCCCTCGGGGTTTTCTGGTATTTACAGATGAATTGCTTTCAGAAAAAAAAAAGAAAAGGCAGTGGAACAATCACATTCTTGCAATGAGACACCCAACTCATGAATGTTTTAAATTTCTCTGGTGGCTCTTCAGCAGTAAATTTAGAGGCTGTCCTTCACATGTTTCTTAGAGGTTAYGCAGAACCTCAAGCCAGTTAAGATCTCAGATGTGACAACAGTGAGAAGATAAAACCCTTCTGTTAACCCTCTTAGAGAAGAAAATAGATAAGCATGAAGAAATTGAAACGTGTTCTAGAGAAACTCGCACTCAGCAGCTGCTATCTTGCTGTAAAGATAAACTTTGTGTGTAAAGAACTAGGGCTGATAAATTAACAGGCTAGCTGCTATGCAAGGCATGAGATAGGATTTAAAATGATATTAAAAATGCCCCATATGCTTTAACCACTAATCCGATCTCCATAAACCCGTATTTTGCACAACTTTTACAAAGTAYAATGAACCTTTGAAAAAACCGTGTCTGGGGGAGAAGCTGGTCATGTGATGTGTGAAGCAGATCTCCCTTCTGCAAGGAAAATTCCAGACTCTCTGAAATGTCTTGCTGATGGGGGATGGAAATTGCAAAAACTCAGAGCAAGCAGAGCAGCCCAACCCTGCACAGGCTGGGCTTTACACGTGGGCTGCAAATGGCGAGGAATAAAACATCCCAAACTCCTCAGGGTGCTGGTGATGGTCCAGGAATTCTTGTTTCCCACTAGGGAAGCTCAGTCAGCGCAGTGATCCTGGTCAAATCCCCCCTGCTCCAGCAAGGCTGTTCCCCAAGGAGCCSGTGAGGAGGCTGAGCAGAGCAGACAGCACGAGGCCAGAGTGATGGGGCAGAGCAGCCAGGGCTGTGCTCAAAGAAACATCAGGGGAGCTCACACAGCTCCCAGACTTCCACCACTGGGCTCTGGAGCCTGCTCCTCATTCCAAGTGCTGAGCTCCAAGGATTCACCTGGCTGCAGAGCAGAGCCTGCTCCTGGCGATCACGACATCACCCATGCTGGCACAGGGGACAGCAGCTCACCCCTCTGCTCAAAATGATGCCAGCACATCCCTCAGGTGGGAAAGGATGGGGAAGAGGATCTGTCAGCCCCAGGAAGCACTCAGGGAGCAGAATTTCGGGAGGTAGCAGCTCACAGGTGCTAACAGAGCAGGCAAGCTTTGAGATGTGTGTGGCAGCGTCGGGGATGTTCCGCACTGCTGAGCCCAGGAGCACACGAGCTCCGTTCATCCACCCTCAGCCCCACGGACACCGCTGCTCAGGGAGGGCAGCAGGCTCTGACAGGCCAGGCAGCGTTGGRGAATGGGAATAGGGGGAAAGGACAGCCTAAGGGCAAGTTTTGAATTTTCAAAGGCTTGTTTTTCGTGGCAAATTAATGAATGTTGGCACTTCAGAATGCTGCAGGAGATGTTAACAGCTCCTATCGTGTAAACGACAGGCATGGGAAAGAGATTGCTTCGAGGCAAACCCTCAAACTTCACAGACTAGAGGCAATAACTCCACTTGCTCTGAGTTCTCCTCAAGTCTGAAAGAGGCTGCAGATCTCTTCTGCTCTAGCACCATACATGTTGGCTTTTGCAAGCACAAATCGTTTTTCCTGTATAAAGTAAATGCAATTTGGTATCTCTAATTTAGTTTGGTAATTCTCCCAGGCAGATGTTGCTCATGACTTATTCTTTAAGAATGCATTTGATGAGAATAATCTGCTGCTTTCTTACAAATTTAGTCAACTTTTTCCCAAATCAATAGAATCACTGTCAGTCATTTCTGTAAATCTGTCAGCACAGATCCTGTTTGTACTGTAACTGTTAAAATTCAATAAATTGGTCTTGGAAAAATATAATCCATAGGGGATACATGAAACAGCATTAAGGACCAGCCTGTTATTCTTGTTCCTCACAKCTCCTTCACGTGATTGCTTTAGGTTTTTTCTCCCTCACTTTTCCCAATAGACCACAGAGAAAATCTCCCCCTAAATTCAAACCTCAGCAAGGGATAAAGTCTTACATGCACTAAGCTTACATGAGAAAATCTGCAGCTGAGCTGCTGCAACGTTTAAGTTCTTAGGAAAATACCCCTTTTGGCAGGCAGTGCTTTATTAACCTGCACCCAAGCACCAGGCAACGCTGCCTGTGCCCTCAGCAGCTGCTCCTGAGACACAAGGACAGTGCAGTCACCGCCACAGCCCAGTGCTCACCTGGACACTGCTTAAAGAGGCTCAAGACCAGATCAGCTGAGCATGGCAGCAGCCTCCAAACCACGTTTCACCTCTGTCAGATGCCAGGAGATCTGCAAGGACACCTTTGGTCAAACCAGGGATGCCTTGCTTGCCGCAGGTGTTCACACTTCCACAGAAGTCTCTCGGAGAGTACAAAATTAACTCTCAGAGAACAGAACCGGGGTGCTTCCTGAACCCCTCCCCAGCCCAAGCAGGTTGCCCAGGACCATGCCCCACAGACTTTTGAGTATCTCCAATGATGGAGACCCCACACCCTCTCTTCACATTGTCTCAACAGTTTGATTTCGGTTAACTTTCTTCAAAACGGCAAATAAAATGTTTCTGACGTTATTTAGGGTGAGTGCCCTTGTATTTCCGGGAGATAAACTACTTCTGACTCAGCAGAAAGGGCTGGCAGCAAGTGTGCCACTCAAAGGCACATTTCCTACCAGGCAGGGAAACACCTGAGCCTAAAACTGGGCAGAGCCTCCATCAGCATCTCCCTTCAATTGTTACCCAAGCTAAGCCAGGGTGAAAGCAAAAGGTAAAAGCTGTTCAACATTTCTTTTTTCACCCGGAGAGAGTTCCCAGCTTTCCTGTGCAATACCAGTAGTTCACACTTTCAGTCTTTTGCTAATGAAATAATACTTACTGTGTGCTCAGCCTTCAGTAAGAAGGCTGAAAAATGATGAAATGCTTCCTGACATTTTAGCTGAGACCACAGGGAGAAAGAATAAAGAGCGGAATTTATTGATGCTTCAATTAGAATAAAGTCATTCTTGAATAAGAAAATATTGAAACAGACTGACTAATGAAGTGATCACAAAGGGTCCTTTCAAAGGACCCTAAGTGGAGTCATCCTCATTTGTTTTCTCTTTCCACAGCAGACCCTTAAAAGATCTTTGCATATTGTCTACACTAAATCCTGCAGGGTTGCTATTTCATTTTAAAGAAAAAAGCTTTTAGGCTGCAAGGGATTCATTCAGTGAGAGCTATTATGCTTATTGTGGCTCTGCTGCAGAGCCAAGGGATTTACTATATGCTCATTAGATCCTGCTTTGTTCCAAAACAATCTTTTACGATGCAAATTTTAGCATGCTGATCTACTTAGAATAACATTTTCAATAAAAAAAAAAAAGGTTATTAAAGTAAAAGCTTCTTCCAAGGCAGGAACACTACAAATTCAGATTAATTACTAATATTTTAGACCACGAAAACATCTGGTGTCTCAGCTTAAATTCAGCTTTGAACACGGTTACAAGAAGTCACAAGAACTCAGTGTCAGAGGCACAGAGCAGTACCATGGGTGGTCACAGAGCTCAGAGGCCACGTTATGAAGCCACCACAGACGAGTCACATTTGTCACTTGGCTTCTTGGTGKCTGAGGATTCGATTTGTTCAAGCCCAGGCAGCAGACAAGCCTCACCAGCAGAGATGTTCACTCACCAGCACCTCTAAGGAAGACACACAAGGTAAGAGGTGTGAGTTCTCCACAGCCCTGCTCCATAACAATCTCCAGGGCAGTGCCGACAAAATAAAAAATTTAAGAAAAGGCAAGAAAGCGAGGCAAAAATGGGAAAAATTGCAGAAGTGAGGAAAACCACAGTCCTCATGCCGGATGCTCAGCACTCAGGGAGCTGGGGCAGCTTCCATCTCTTGTTAGTGCTCTTTAAATTCTCTCCTGGCAGCTGTGACCTGCAGACGTGCTGAGGAGGGGGTGGGGGGGGGCACTCCTGTTTTTCCCAGCATTAATTCCACCTTGTTCCTCCTCTGCGACCTTCCCGAGGGAGCGGTTGTAGGAACACGGGACGATGGATATTATCACCCAGGAGATAGACCTGATAGCTCATCCTTAATAGTTCTATAAATCTTGCTAAGTCTCAGTGTTGTAAGTGTACAGCAGAGATAATCCTGCTGTAAGGAATAGTGAGAACTCATCCCTCATATGCACGGGGCCCAGCCAGTCTAGTGACACCACATTAAAGTGTCCTCTCCTGCTCTCTGAACAGCAGCACTCAAACTGGAGCCAGGATTTTTACTGGAAACTGATCCCTAGGAGGATAATTAATAAATTATCTGAGGTGAGCAGCAAGAAAAAGATCCGTTCATCAGCAGAAGTACTAACAAATCATTATAGTAATTCCAGACATCCCTTCCCACAAACCCGGTTCTAAATCAGATCAGCAAACTAAACATGCAATTTATGCTTTAAAAACTCACAAATCATCACCTGCTTATAATGGACAAGTTCATCTGGAGCACCTGCTCACTAAAACAACACATGACTACTGAATTCAGCTCCGTCCTGTTTTACACAGTAAGTGCCAAACCCTTCATAAACACAAGATGCAGATGTGTGAGAGCATGGCTTTCACTGGGAATGCTCATTTACTTGGGATGGCAAACCTATGATTAATATTCTCCTCCTAGTGCTGTGAGAAGGTGCCAAAGGAGAGGCAATGCCCATAAACGACTGGAAGGAGCTCTTTGAAATGTGTCTGGAGCTTGAAAAATGCCTCTGCCTACACTGCCCTTTTGCCCGGACACCACTAGCCTTGGCAGCTCCCTGAGCTGCAAAAAGAACATGAAAAAATGCAAAAAACCCCTCTGGTGAGTCTGTTACAACTTGCTTTGACTTTACCCCTCCGACCTGCAGACARTACCTGTCTGGAAGGGTTTTTGGATACCTCAGAGAAAACGCAGAAAGGCAGAGAAAAGGAACTTCAACAGAATAAAGTGCTATTATGTCCTAGTGATTCACTCTGCTCAAATGCTTTATTGCTGCTATTAATGGACAGATATTAACATTAATCATAGGCTGGGAAGTGACTGACAAACTCAGCTACTTTGTACATCACCTGAAGAGCTGGTAAGGGGAGGCAATTTGGGTAAAACACGAAAGAAAAAGGCTGTTTGTGATTTTGATGGACAGCTCCCTAAAGAATCTCCAAATTCCAGGACTGCAAAGCAGGCTGTCACATTTGTAGACATGCTGCCTCTCCAGGGAAATTTGAAGTGAGGTGTATCACCAGACACAGCCTTTTACTGGCTCTTTCCATTTCATTTCTTCAAGAGCAGTTATTCCCATTTACAAAGAYTTAGATTAAGGTTTGCTTTAGTCGACAAATTCTTTTGTTTGGTGAATTTTCCTTTTGGTTGTGTGTTGTATAATGAAACCAACAGAAATTTATTAATGGTGACATATAAAAGGGTTTGCTAGGCATGTTTTTATTCTTTAAATTACCTAGGCCACATTCTATCCAGCATAAAGATGTGGAAACACATACACACATTTGGCAGTATTTTTCCCAAGAGCTGAAAGCGTCCTCACAATTGAACACTGTAAATATTAGCTTCAGCTTATTGGGAAGATAGTGTCCCATGTTATAAAAGTGCTGAGCAAATAAGGGATGTTCTTTGTTTGCAAGAGATTTCTGGAAGTTAAATATAAAGAGATACAGATATGGTCTCAAATTGAACGAAAACTGTGCTTGGCATTTCAAGGTGTTTGAAACAAAATATTTTGCTGGATCTGAAATGAACTTTCATTCCAYATTTTGAGTTGTCAACAGCATCTGAAAATAACCTTTCTGAGAATGTAATATAATGGCTTCTCCTTTCTTATCCTTTCAAGGTGAATTTAGATAGAAAATATTTTTTTGCCAAGTCTGTATTCTTTCTCAAATAAATTAATTTGGAAAATTAATGTCCCATTATAGACAAAAAGATCATTAGTTGATTACAAAGAAGGCATTAACATTTACCTTTTGCCTTTTCATGGCTTCCCTAATTAAGTCACTCATCAACATTCTTCCCTTCTAGGCTGGGAACCCACACACCAAATTTCTGCTGTGAGCACATTTAAAAAAACCCTTCAACTACAGACAGTCTTGAAAACAAACTTTGTAGAAGAAAGCCCCATGCTCTGAGCCACATCTCCACCTTGGACTTGCCAGTTTGTGCTAAGCCAAAAAGAAAGGAAATCCACAGGAACCAAAATTTCAACTAAACTCATCTCTTGTTCTGCTCCCCTGTGTGAGACAGGGAACCATGAGGTGACATGGATCACACTGGGAATCAGCAGCAGCTCTGTCCTTGTCCTTGGAAGAAACTGTAGGACAGAGCCCAGCACAGGTTAGAACGGTTTTTGTATTTTCCTTCCTTGCTCTTTCCAAGGACTTTCATCCTGACACCCGAGAGTGATTTGCTCACACCACAGTGAGCAGGGAGAACACTGTCCCAATTTCATGACCTAGGAAGTGAAAATGGATGATTTTCATGCCACCTCTTGATGACTCTGTCCTTATGAAAATCCATTGCCTCCGTGCACTTGGCATGGAAAGTGTTAGAACAACCAGGATGTGTTAGATGAGGATTTCAGAGAATACTTGGACAATTTGCTTATCCAGCACTCTCATCCCTCTGCTCAGTCCTGTCCTTGATTCCCCTTCCCTGGCCCAGCACAGCACTCAGCCCCTCTGKGTGTCACATGCCACTCCATTTTGGAAGGGGTTACAGTGCCAACTCGCACTGCCCAACGTGGCACTGCCTGGCTCGTGTCTGACAGAGCCAGAGACACTTGGATACAGCACAGTCATGGAACACAGGAATCAGCACAAGGCTGACCTTAAAAGCATGTCACATGTTACCAGAAAAATGCTGCATTAAAATAAACATGRAGTTTGCATAGTGACCCAGGCAATTTGATGTTCCCAGACAGTGCCTATACCTTTGCTCCAAAATACACACTTCAACTACAGTTTGGCTAAAATAGATAAATAAAAACAACTCCTCTGTTACTCCAGTAATTTTTTGTTTCTGTAGAATGGTAGTAATCATTAAATACTACTTTGTTTCATTAAAATCTGAATTTCCAAGAACTGAGAGAGACCGTTCCACAGGGTTAAGTAATTCTTTCATCACGTGGCTGATGTGTTTTATCTCTGCTGGGTCACGAGTGCTCTTCATTTACCCAGCTCCAGGTTTCATCCAACTATTTATTTGTGGAGCCTTTGTTGTAAACATTCCGGGCTGCCAAAGAAATAACCAAGAGCCTTTCCTATTCAATCTAAATACAATTCTGTCCAAAAAAAAAAAAGCTTTTTTGGTTAAATGGGATGGATGATTAAAAAAAAACCCCAAAACAATTACAGGGGCTGCATTGCTTTGCCTATCATCTGTAAGAAAATTTGAACAAAATATAGCTTTACATCATTTTTATGAAGGCACTTTCCTGGACTTGCAGTTCATTTAATTTTGCCCTGGAGCACGTTTGCTGTGAGTAACATGGAATACAACCCACTTGTCTGTCCCTTGTCTCTAAATAATCTCTTTCCATCTCCTCTCGGAGTCAGGCTGTCACAAGCAGCTAATACCTCTACAGAGATAAAATAAGACAAAAGCAATAACCACAGCTGAGGCCCCCAGGGATTTCTTCACTAGCTCTAACTACAGYGTCCACTCCATCAAAACCTTGCCTTGCTGCCCTGTGTCGATGTTTACATGCTCTGCTGCTTCTACCACCGCGTTTGCAGAGGAATTCCAGCCTGATCATCTGCTGTAGGTGATGGCAACAACTATTTCCTTTCCAAATTTCCCTTGTTTTTGTCACCTTCTGCCAACCAGCTCTGGTAGCAGCCTCTGCTCTACGACTGAACTATGCTGACCAATTCCAGGTTTACATGGAGGATGCTGTGTTTAAAGGAATAATTCAAGCACCCTGCAACAGAGCAGGAGAAAGGGCTTTGTGCTGCCTGTGTCCCATTGCTCAGACTAAACTGGAAGTTGGTTTGTTTTGGCTGGGCCAAGTAAAGACCTTGTCCCAGAGGTGTTTGTGCCAGTCCTGGTTCATTCCCCCTGCCCTCCATATTCTCCTGTCTCTGCTCCTTGAGCTGATGGTGCAAATGCTCCATAAGTTGGGTAAATTATAACTCAAAATGATACAGTCTAGTTTAACCACCTAATAAGAAGATTGCACCATTTTGACAGGTTTGGGAAGGCTGAGCATGCAGCTGAGGTTTAAGCAAATGATAAACTCTGTTTCAGATTGAAGGCAAAGAGCAGACAGTGTATCTTTTCGTAGCTTTGCTGGAAACAAAATGCCCGACTATCATTTATGTCGGCATGGATTTGTCAAAGGGTGAATTTCAGTTTTTTAGAAGAGGAGTAGTGTGGCTGTTCATGTGGCAGCAGTTACGGAAGCCTCAATTACATCCAGATGCTGCACATGCATATTGAAATACCAGGAGCATTTCGTCCTCTGGAAGATGGACAGAAAGAAAGATTTCCTCCCATCTGCCACAGAAAAAGAAATGAATATACRGAAACAGAATGTCTCATCCAAAGTCAAATCTGAACCTACAGCAGAGACAGAAAAAATGAACTCGGGTTTTCTGATTTTTGGAAATCTTTAGCCAAAAGATTATCCTAACACCACCAGCTACGGTCAGTCTCTGAGCTCTGCATGGAACAGGCAGAGAGCTGTTACTCATTAGCAGATCTCTGTAGGATTTCTGGCCAGGAAACACCAGTTCTGCTCAGTATTTCAAAATCTGTGTTCAACCCAGTCTTTCTCACCTCCTTTATTATTTTGAAGAGAAACCTCCCTTGGTTCTCTGACAGGAGCTGAGGAGCACTGGCAGCCCCAGGTGAGCCAGGACAGTGCTCCAGTGAATGSACAGCCTGTCCAGGAGCCTCCAGGGGTCCCCAGAGCTGCTCCTGGGGCACTGCAGAGCATCTGAAGGTGGCAGACACACATCACCAGAAAACTCTGCAGGTAAACCTGCCCCATGTCTGCACTTGTCAAAGCGCTCAGACTTCAGGTGGAACAAAACCTGTGCAAGTGGACCAAGAAAAAGTCCTTGTCTTCCTCTGACAAGTGTATTTCACCAGTGTTCCTCCTAAACAGCATGTGTGTTTTTAAACCTCAAAAATGTGCAATGCAGTGAGATGTGAGAAGCCAAATCTATTTTGTGAGAGAAGTCCAAGAGACAGTTTAATAAGCAGCTGCATGGGAAGAAATTCCTGGTTCTGACTCTTTAATATAGCAGAAGAAGACTTAATGAAATCTAATAATTGGTGGATAATGCTGGAGAAATTCTGATTTCAGAATAAATTGCAGCTTTTTAAACAACAAAGATAATTAAACACTGAAYAGCTTACTGGCCCGCTGTGGCAAATTCTCTGCTACTTTGAGGGTTTTTGCAGTCAGAGTAGGCATCTTCTACCAAAAAACTCAAACAGAAAGGATGGGGTTCTCTGTGTAAGATGCTGGGTCACAATCTTGGTCCTTCATTAGCCAGCTTAATTAAAGAAGCCTGATAGAAGTTGGGGGATTTAACCTTGTATATCAAATTCACAAAGTATTAAGGAGGAATACCACAGCTCAAAAGAAAGTCCATCAATTGGCAAACTCCACTTCTCCAATGTTTATAAATTATATAAAACTTTTATGTATTAAAAATTAATCAGGCAAGGTTCCTAGACCGGGCTAAATTCAGCCTAATGATCCTTTGATGTAGAATTAGAATTTCTTCACACAATGTTTCTTTACTGAAATTTCTCATGCTACAACCACTACAGTTACAGGGCAAGAGGTACAGGTGGAGATTAATGACTCCCTCATGAGCTGAAAAATAATGACAACACAGAGCATCAATTTCTGGTAATCCAGGATGCAAAAGAGCAATGTCTTCCTCTGCTTGTGATGACTGAGGATGTGCAGCAGGCCGAAAGTTATCAAGCAGAACAAAGTTACTGAGCCTGTGAGCGGTGCAATCGTGGTTTTATATTAATAAACTCGAGAGTAGGCAGCAAGTAACAGCTACTACTGAACAGCACTAACCATGGCCAGGACTGAGCATGCTGCGTGACAACACCTCAGAAGCAAATGTTCTGTAAATGCCTCCCTCAAATAGAAAGTGGAAACTTTATTTTTAAGCTAGCCCTTGGGACAGTCGTCGTATGATGSTAGGTTGAAAAAAAAAGTAAAAAGGCAAAAAAGCAAGCAGCAGAGTTCCTGGGAAGGGGGCAGGTGAAGGGAGCTGCTCCCAAATCCACCCTCTCCAGTCAGCAGAGCAAAGCCACCTCCCAGCCCATCAGGGTGACAGCACAGGACTCCCAGGGACTCCAGGGTGTCTCTGGAAGGCAGCCCCGAGGCAGAGGCAGATGTCAGGACTTTGCCTGCATCCCTGGGTGGATTATCTCAACTTGGACCTTACTTCCAAACTGCTTTCCATTTTTAACCATTAGAGTGCATTTTGCCTTTGTCTGCTGGCATAAGGAAAACTTGAGAGTGGAAATCTTTTCTATCCCTTGAGCTCATTAGGGAATCCCTTCCTGCCTTTGCTGCTGCTGCAGAGTGGCCTCACTGAGGGCAGAAAAGCAATTTGCAGTTGCCTGTAGCTACACATCCAGCCAAGCACTTGACTGCCTGCCTAACTACACAGCTCTGTGTTATTCCATTGACTAGAGCAGGACCACTCACACAGCTAAAATTAAATGCCTGGTTAAGTGCCTTGTAGGTTTTTGGCTTGTTAACAATTCACCGCCGATACCTCAGCCCGCTTAGGCTGTCTCTCCTTCTCGCTGCAGTGCTCCTCTGGAGTTTAAAAGCTCCTTTCAACTCCAAGCTGAACAAGTAAATGTTCTCCTGAAAACACCCATGAGGGGACCTGCTGAAGAACCTGCTATCTTTCCCCCTTACGTAATTTTCCTAACGGAGCTGTACATCACACTTATCTCATTAGCAATCATCTCCTCAGGCAGCACATACAGTGTGGGTGGGCTTTCCTTTTTCTGATTTACCTAGGAAGTCTTGCCGTCTCTAATTTTCCACGAATCTCATGAATTGCCACTGAAATCTTTATAGCTACAGTAGCCTGGGATGTAATGTTCCAAACCAATTTTATACCCGATAAAACGATTTAGTACCTAATAAACTTCACGAAGAAAGTGGCACATTTCTAAGCAGTGCCTCTTGCTAATGAAATCGAGCCAAAGATGCTCGAGGGAGGGAAGCTCCATGTCTGTGAGTAGAAGCCTTGGTTGTGTGCTGACACTTAGGGTGGACATGGGAGAACCCCGAGGCTGGAAAAGGCACAGAAACATTCTSTCACCTTTCTAGTTCAGCTGAAAGTGCTGCTATATGAAAATAAGAGTTAATGTTGCAAGAACTTTCTGCAGCACTCAGATGTTGACTACCACAACTCTGCAAAGAGATGATTTTYGGATTTCGTTTAAACTGAGAATAGCATAAGTAACCTCAGGATGGAATTGGCATTCCTGAAAACAGAACTTCACTTGGGAGAACAGTCTCATCATTTTGCTCCATAGAGCAGCATGTAACAGATCTAATCAAATAATTGTAATGTGCTTCAGCTGGAAGAGTGAGGAAGAAAAAYTGTGTGTAAAGGAGAAGAGGATGGGTCACAATAGCAGCAATGACTTATGAGGGTTATTTCTCACACCTGAAAGCCCAATAACTCACAAGTACCCCAGCCATAAGTGAATTACATGAGTCTTTTGTGCAAGTAAAATTTTCCATTATGTACCTAGAGTGATGCACTGTAACAATTTGTCTTCTCTTCACAAAATCACAAGGAATATTTCCCAGAGAACATCGAGAGCCACAGAGGGTAAAAGCTTCCTCGCCTGTGAAAACGCCCATACCTCCATCACCAACACTTCTCTGCATCTAAAGCTGCCTCAGTGCTTAACACTCTCCTTCTGATGCTTTGTAGGAAGTATGCCCTACAATGCATCACTGACAAACAGTCTGTATCCTCTGTTTCCTTCTCTTTTTTCCTCTGGTGCCGTTCCTATAACAAGACTAAACCGTACTTTCAGTTTGGCTGTTGTAAATTTGCACTGAGTCATTGACTGTGGTGAAGTCAGTCTGAAACTGCACCAGCCTAGGGGCAGCAGCTGGCCATAAGGTTCAGATGCCGTGATCAGTTTTGTAGTGAGAGGCTTCACAATTCYAAACTTAACTTCAATAAAATGAACTTAAAAATGAAATTTTTACACTGTTCTTATCTTATGGAGAAGTGCTGTAGAAGGTGATCCTGTGCTGTCAGGGAAACAGTACAGATAATAGACTTTGACTTCATTTGTCAGTTTCTCAACTGACTCTTTCACGGTTTGAAGAAAGTTCTTGATGACATAATGATTGTATAGAAGTAGGGCCCTCTGAGTGACCTCATTCTGGACAGAAAACTGCTCCAATTCTAACCTCTGGCTGCTTCAAAGGCTAATTCAAACAGCAGTCCATGTTATCTAAGCTGAAGTGGAAGATGMCAGCCCTGGTTCTTCACTCCAGCTCTGGATATTAAACTTGAAGAAACCAATTTGTGGCTCTGAGATACTCAATCTTAGCTGAGTATCAGGAGTCTGTGTTTTATACCATGGTAACAAAATGTACGCATGTTCCCTCCTGTCCACACTCTGCTCCATCATCCATTTCTCCAGCAGGGAAAGAAAAATGAAGAGACAGATGGAACCTTTGCACAGCCTTAGTACCCCTGCAGAACTGCAGGTGCTACAGATTTTTTTTTCACTTTTACTCATTTCAGGGCTACTGTGGATATTATCACGAATGTGCAGCATGGAAGTCACGCTGATTGTGACTGTGGTGTAACACATTTGGTGAGTAAACTTCGTGCCTGGGCCCTACACCCAGAATGGGAAATGTCTCAAAACAGAACATCRAAGTACCTGTGTGATTGTCCCAGCAGCACAGGAGCTGTGAGTGCTCCTTCCAGCAACAGTCTCTAACATCCTTAAACACAGGCACAGTTTTAAGCACTTTCCCTGCCCTGAGTGGGAAGTTAAAACCGTGCTCAAAAACCTTTGTTACGTGGGAGTGGAATTAAATCTGCCCCCGGGTGCTCCTGCACCTTTGCCTGACAGAGCTCTGTAATCATCTGCCACTTAATCAAAACACAGCTCAGCATAGCTGTGATTACACAATTGCAGATGACAAGGAGCAGTCCTCGTCGCTTGTTTTGATGAGTTCTGGGTTCACTATGTAGATAACATGGTTAATTTGTTATTCAGAAATGGCATTTAATCATGCAAGGGCGTTCTGAGTCTGACCAGGAARAAAACCCCAACCCAACAACAATCAAACAATATTGGATAAATGTGATGTGTTTTGAACACTTTTGTTCAAAGTGTTGAGCTTAGCAAAAGCAGGCTAAGTTAGCAAAAAATGCACTAATCAACAAATGGAAAAAAAAAMCCCAACCCTGTCTTGTTTCACTTCTCTGATATTTCACATCTGCAAGCTGCTGCACAGAAGGCAGGTTTTTTTAAAAAAAATTACAGTAGTTTTGTATTCTGAACAAATTCACTTGCTCAGCAAGAGAAATGACATTAAACTGCTGACAAAATATACAAAGCAGRGCTGGTTTCAGATATTCATGCTTTAGACTGTGTCAAAAGCACTGCAAACATTAATATCAAACCATGACTACTTCTAATAGAAACTATGAAAGAAGCCAAAATAAAGTGTGTTTTCTAAAGCAAAAAGCTGGAAAAAAAACATGTTTCAGGATGATAAAGAGACTGTGGAAAATTCAGGTACTGATTTCATGGGTATTAACTATGCATAACATACATATGTAAGAAGACAGCATAACCTTGTGGGTAGGGCATTTTTGTAAGCCTGAGGAGCAGAGCTGGCTGGAATCCCTGGTTCTGCCAAAAGCAGAGCATTTGAGTAAGACACCCCACACCTCAGTGTACTCCATGTAAAGGGCAGATAATAAAATTGCCTTCCGTGGAAGACACAGGAGAATCAGTAGCTGAAAAAAACACACAGAAATTAAAGGCCCTGTGGTTTTTTGTTTTGTTTTGTTTTGTTTTTTTTTTTAACACAACACCACAGGGGTTTTAAAAGACTTACAATCTGCTTCCAGATAAGTAGGCAGAACTTAYGGTGTTGACTTGGAGTGAGGGTCCTCCAGACACCCCTGATTATTGGTGTGCTTCAGTTTGCATATGGCAGATTTGGGGCTCCTTAGAGTCRGTGCATCCATCTCTTTTTAGTCACCTGCAGTGATTTCCCAATTCAGCTCCAGCAAGAAGATGCTGGGTGACCCCCTTTCTGCTACTCCCTGCTTCAGCACATCACTCCTTTTGTTAGGTGGATCATCGCCAGTGGAAGGGCACATGGCATTAAATATAATTGTTCCCTAACTGAAGTGCCATCTGTGAAATGGTTACTACTCCCAGCAATTTGAATAAGACACATATCAGGACAAACCAGTGTTTTATGTCTGCAATGGATGATATCTACAACCAAGAATAAAGTAAATTGTACTTCTTTAAGTCTTTGATCTTTAAGGGCAGCAATTTAAACCGTTTACATACAGTGAGCATTGCTGTGTACAAAGCTTTCATAATTTTTAGCCATTTTCGGCCACAGAATAGGCCCTGTCTGTACAAAGGTTAGCATCAGGGTGATCCTCTGCTTTCCTCAGTGTTTCCCTATGGCAAAATGAAAAGTGGCACCAAGTTCTGGGAGAGCAAAACTTGACTCTCAAGTAGGTCCAGAAGAGGAAATTCAGTGCAGCCCAAAGGAGAAATCATTTAGTTTCCAGCTTTCCCTGCCTTTTTGACACGCTGGAGAGAACCAAAGCATTTACACCTCAGCTGCCTGGTGGTCCCCTGGGTAACCTTGGCACCTGGGTAGGTTTGAGCACTTGCAGTTTGCTCCAACTTTTATTAGCCTGGCCCATCTGTTGGTGTGGAAAATGTACCTGCAAACACAGACGCGCTGGAAGGGCTCGGCTGTGCCATTAGAGAGGTGATTAGTGGCACTGGCACACTGGCAGGCAGCTAGTGCCCTCAGACAGAGAGAAACAAAATGCATTTTCATCGGCTGAAATACTGAAACTGAACCCATAAACATAAAGCATCTGCTTTGTGAAAGTGAAAGGAAAGAGGAGAAAAACCGAGAGAAACATCACGGCTTTAAAATGATAAAAGCCCTTCCAAGAGCCACGCACTGTGTTTGCTGAAATGTCTGCAGCATCATTTGTCAGCTATGGAATTTGAAAGGAAGGATCTGAAAGTTCTGGAGATGGAGTATGTACATGACATTGCCCTATTTTTTTTTTTTTGTTTTCTGAAGGTCCTACAGTGCTTTTAGCACAAGAAAACATYGATGTGGCACTCCCATTCCTGCCAGACACCCTTCCAGCACTGACAGGCAGCAGTTGGGCAGCTTGTTGAGTGCAATTAGCAGTCCCAAGAATGACAGCACTGGACACCAGAGCACATGCCAGGGCTTGCTGCTGAGGAGGGAACCAGCCTGGCTCCAGCCCTCCGGCACGGGGACACCGACAGCTCCTTCTCCCGTGACCACCTCTGTGCTTACTCATGGCACGCCATGGAAACTGATGCTTCTGAAGGCTGCATTTCAAAACTCAAGTAAATATGCAATGGATTCGRGAAAACCAGATCTGATATTTCTGTTTGCACTCTTTAAAAGCAGCCCAGGGCTGTAAAATTTTACAGAAAACCTCCCTTTCATTTTCTTCAGCTGAATGATGCAAAACCAGTTTCACCCCCACTGTAAAATGATGCTGTGGTGGTGTTATAACCATGTGCTTTAGGGATAAAAGAAACTGAAGAAAGGCCTCTGAGCTCAAAAAACTTCTTACTTTTTCTACGTACATATGTCAACTAATGAAATGAATTCTTTCTGTGGCTTCAGCTACTGAACACATGACTCCCTGTCTGTTTTACTATCACTGTTTCCTTCTTCCACTGTAGTATTTTGGAAAGCCAGTGTTGTACCCACAGACCTTTGTACCTGGCATTTAGAAACAAAGATCCCATCAAATACCCTCTCTTTTCATCCACTCACACATCTTGGCATGACAGAATGACATTATAATGCAAACACAGGCATAAATAACCTGGGTAGGAAACCAGTCTCCTGCCTTTGCCAAGTGCACAATAAAGAGAATGCACAGGAATTGAAACAAAATTTGTGGCTGAAAAGCCTGGGAACGACCCAAGTTTCTTATTGTTCTGATATAACCTGAAGGATGCTTCRAAAGGGTGACAAACTTCACAAGAAATGGCTGTAGCAATGTGGGTGAAGTATTTTGCTACCTGGAAAAATAAAATAATCTTTTAAAGAAAATAGAGCAAGAAAAAGCTTTTCGGAGAAAACTGCCTCAAACTGACAAGAATTTTGCCTGACAGAATTCAAAATACAGCCCTGCTAAGCCTGTGTACTGAAAGACAATGTTGCAAAAAATCCAGCTTTTGTGAGATTCTTCAGAAGACAAATCTGATTGACTTGCGAGCAGCTCCTTCCAGTTCAGCAGTTCCAATAGCATAAGGTATGAGAATCAAATATTAATGACCTTGTTTCTCAGGAATGCTTCTGTAACATAAGGAAGCGTCCCTCATGAACCTGTTGCTTAAAAATGATTGTGACCTTCCATCTTAGATAAGATCTGAAGAAATCCAGCACCACTAAGTCAGAGGGGAGGAGCATGACCCAGCCAGCTTATCAAACTCCATTCCTGTTTGGACAGGGCTCTCTTGCAACTCTTTCAAGTCATTCAGAAGAAACAAACCAGAGGCAGCATTTGGTGATGGGAGTTACCGTGAAGAACAGGAGCTGTAATTGTTCTGCTCTTCAGAGGGTGCACTGGCTCGCACCATCACTCCTGGCAGTGCAGCAGCACACGAGGGCATCCTTGCGCTGTAAACACACCGAGAGGAAACCAGCTCCGACCTCAAAGCACTCGCTGTCCTCACAGACAAATGGAGAAAACAGGTGAARCAAAGGCAGGAACTTCCCCGAAAGCTCAGTTTTTCTCTAAGGAAATAGACAGCCATGGAGCTGGTGTTGCTATTTAATCCCACTTCCCARTTTGAAGAATGGATTTGGTATTTCTTCCTCCTTCCCAGTCAGCATCCCCTGCCTTAGTGTTATTCATTTCCAGTGGAGGACCACGTTGGTTTGAGCAGACCCCTGCTGCTTTCTCACAAATTTCTTTGTGGTGTCTCTGTGAAAATCAATGCTACAACACTTTTCAAATGTCACTGTTTGGTTCGAGGAGCTCGTTTTGCAGGCTGAGGCAGGACAGCTCACAGCTCACCTGCATTCACCACCTGCTGCAAAGCCCTTCAGCGTGTGTTTAACTTTAACCAGGCACTCAGTTCCTGGGGACATCAAGGGGACTTGCACAAGAGCTTCACTGATGGCAAAGACYCAGAAATTCAGTAAAAGTTTGGGTCTGATCACATGTCTGGCTGGTGCAAATCCCAAAGCTTTTCCAAGCCATTTAATGAAAAAACAACAAACACAAAGCACTGTGTTCTCCCACCCGGCAAATCAGGTTAGAAATTTTAATATAAATGATTTTTTTTCCCCTATTGTTATTTTTATGTGCGAATCATCAAGAAGGCAAACAGGCTACAGGTGCTCTGACACACCATTTAAATTTTGGGAGCTGTCACTCATTAAAATGATGTGTGGCAACAAATATTTTGATACAAAATATTAAAATTACATAAAAATGTGTATAATTTTAGGATATATTTGGGGTTTTTATATACATATATATATATATACAGATATATTTGGGATACATATATATGCACTCTTGGCATCCTTCCATACAGTTTCTGATTGAGGGGAAATGCCACAGTGCTAACTTCCAGATCATTCTAATTGAACAAACACCTCACCAAAAGTAACACCTCAAGTATGAAATTAAGTCTGAGATGTGCYACAGTACTGCAGGCTCCCTGCAGAGAGGATCTGACAGAACCGAAGCCAAAGTGTTACCAGCGAAATTTTCAAGTGGAAATTCAATGGAATTTGGATATCCAGGTCATCAAACATCATCTGGAGTATTTCACCCTTTTTATTCACCATTCCCTAAATCAGATGCACACCTAGCTTTATAAAGAGACAGAATTGTGACTGCACATGCGCTTGGGAATGGGGAGAGAAAGGAAAAGGCACCAAATTGGAAGCCAGATTAATGTYTAATATTACAATTACTTAATTGCTTCCACTCCACTTGATTTTTTGGGCTAGCAATCAARTCAGACAGATTTACATTATCAGAGGACCTGGCCCTCATTTTTCTTCTGAATTGTCTCTATTGGCTGCAMGTCAAAATAAATATGTCTTGAGCATTTGACAGGGCAAAGAGCCAAGATCGCAGGTTCATGGAAATTTTTTTGTTTGTGATTTGTTTGTTRGTTTTCTTAAGCTTCTTTTGGAAAGGTTTAGTGGTATTTATCYACTGCAAGCAAGTGGGCAGGGCTTACAAGAGGAGCTTTGTTCATCAGGCTTTGGTGTCAGGGAGGCTTGCTGCCTTATTTGAGTACCTCTCCTTTGTGTAAGGGATTTGTTATTTGTTTGTTGTCAAGATGCCTCTGGGCATTAGCCCCCACTTCTTACAAAGAGATTACTTTATTATTTTTCACGCTGCTCCCCTTCAGCAGTTCCAGCTGCTGTAACGCTTGACAATGTTCCAAAGGGCAGATGGATGACGCAGGGACACTGAAAGAATTTAATGTCGCGGCTTCAGATTTTCTTTCCTGACATCATTTCCCTTTGAAGTGGCTTCTCAGTCCCCAGATACCAACTCCTCTTTCCTCACCCTCTCAATTCCTCCTTGATATCTACTTTAATGCAATTTTTTAAGTGCTGCAGCTTTACTTGTGTCCACACGATCCCATACTACTATTAGTAGACCCCACAAAATAAAGAAGGATCAAGCAGCCTACCCTTTCTAGCAAGACTGACCCTGGAATATAGAAAGCTTCTTGGCATTTTGATGGAAGTCCTAAAGACTATGTKTTCTCCAGAACAGCTAATTTTCTTCTTGAGCCACTTACTTGGGAACCGACCCAGTTTCAGCTCCCAGATCCAATTCCTGCGCTGGATCACACAGCCCTTGACAAAACCCAGAGTGTGTCTGGTCTTTAAAAYGGGAAAGAGAGGCCACTCTGGACAGCAGGCTTAATTTGGAAATAAAACCACAAGTCAGCAACATGGGAGAYGCCATTAGGGTAATCTCAAGGCAAGAGCATGAGGAAGAACAGGCAGACAGGGGAAAAATTAGCATTACAATGTCCTATTTCACATCTCAGTGGGCACACGGTATGAACTTGACAGGTTTGTCCTCTGAGCAGGTGAAGGAACGAAATCACACGCACAAAGCATGAGTTCCAATGGCATAAGGCATTTCCAAGCTGTCAGAAAAACCCCAGCACTAAATTCAAGCTGTTCTGATTCAGTGGTACATGACTACAGAAATAGTGAGTCTGGCACCTCTCAGCTTTCTTCAGGATTACAGCTCTAAAAGGACGATGCCTGGAAAAACATCAACAGCTCTCAGCTTGCTAAGGCAGAAACATTTCACATAAGGCTTTTTAACACATTTGAAAAATAAATAAAATGTAAGTGGTGCATGCCTGTGGATCCAGCGCAGCTTCCTGCTTTATACCCTGAACTGGTGTGGACTGGCTTCTCATTGCCARTTTCAAGGAAACCACGCTCATCTGTCAACTGAGAATTGGACATAACCCCTTTATCTCTGGCCATAAGCAAGTTTTAGGACGTATCTCAGGAGTTAAAGAAAATGCAATATCAGCAGGTTTACACAGGGCAGATAAATAAAAGCCTAAAGGAAGTGATGGGTAATARCTTGCACAAAGGGGTAGTTGAGGTGCACGAAAAAGAAACATTAGATTGCTTCACAAAAATCAGACAGTAACACCGTCCAAAAAAAAAGTTATCTTGAGACACTGCACTAAATCTAGAGATGAATGTGCTGATAACTCAATACTTAGCTTTGTGTCACCACCGTAAATCAGAGGCAATTTTTCAAAAGTCTGAATGTTGTTCTTTCTCAGCCCATCTTCAGCTGAGGGTTCTCAGCTCTAATGGCAAKAACAAAATTTATAGTCCAGAACTTCGAGTTGATCCTCATGCTAGATGGAAGCTTGTCTCCAGAGGTTAGGCTCACRTATTTCTTGCTCTCACAGATGCTTGAAAGTTTTTAAGGAAGTCTGAGATTGYCAAAAAGCAGAATAAGATAGAGCCTAGGACTTGGGGGAGAAAGACRTAAGAATCAAATTTGAAGTACTTTGTGTTTGTTTTTAAGTCTTTGTCACGCAAATTCTTCCTTCTGGAAGGGTTCTCTTCACTACCAGACCAATATTTTAGARTCCTCAGATACTCTTTTTCATGTTTGAAAATTCATACATTTATCCATGGACAAACATCAATGAGCCCAGTTCTCTCCCACCACCCTAACATGTGGCCCCAGCACAACAGAAAATCCACTTAAGGACTCAGTGGTGCAAGGCACAATATAAAACTTTTCCTTTTGATCCGGGTACTTTAGGGCTTCTCCACACAAAGATAACTAAGATTGGTTAATTAATAGATACACAATTATAGATATACAAGTGAATGTGTGTAATTAAATAAACATAGTGGACTTCTATGAAAGCTCTAATTGAGGTGGAAGTCTCTACATGGCAGATCTGGGTTAGCAGATTAAGGCAACTTTGCACACAGATGTTCCCTTCACACTTGGAATTGATTCACTCTTTCTGAATCAAATCAGCAAGACATTAGTTTCTTTGACATCTTCACTGAAAGGATGTGTCAAAATCTGAAAACACTTTGAAATTTGTCACAGACATGTAAGTGAGAGAAGTGATTTAGCCTTCAGTGTTGACATGAATAAGTAGTTTAGTGCTACCCTKTTGAAACATTGAGCAGTGAAACGCATTTCTGTCGGCTGGAGGAGCAATCTGAAGCAATCTAAACCCGGAGTTGGTAAACACAGAGACAACAGGCAAGAAGGAAAACAACTTCACTGAGGACACTTGGAATAAATGCAGAGAGCACTCTCACACTTTGCCAATCTACTGCACCCCATACAGCTTTTTTTCTTTTTTTTTTAAATAAAATTACCCCCCCCCAACTCTGCAAACATGACTCAGCACTGACCATGGCTGCTCAGATGTCCTGACCAGACCACCTGGGCTGGAATTTTTATCCACAGCACCTGCTCACAGGTGTGCAATGTATTACTGAAAACTTAACCTGCAGAGYAAGGTAACATTGGGCTCTGATTTAGATCTCGTCATCGAAACCAACGACATGGATCTATTTAATAAGCTCTATAAACACCTTCTCCCATTTGCACACGACARGGAGGCGTAAGGCACCCGTGATAACCAGCTCTGCTCACATATCTGAATCATTCAATTAGCTTTTTCCCCTTTGTGAGAAAAGAACAGTGCAGATGACACAGCCCACGCTGAGAAAATCCATCTAATGACTTTATGGATATCTCACACTGAAAGAGCCGGCGGATTGAGCCCAAGGTTTMTATTACAGGCTGACATCAATAGCTCAGGCAGCCTTTTCTGACTCACCCATTGCCTTTCTAATCCTCTCTGAACAGGCTGAGTTACAGCAATGAAGGCTGCCCCTGTGTGGTCAGTTTTTTCAGTATTCAGGTAAACACAAGGCACTTTTTGTTCTTCATTCCCTCATTTCACAGGGGAAACTGGAAAGCAAGTTGCTTCATCTTGTTCTGGTGATGACCTGGATGCAAGAACAAATCCAGGCTTAACGCGTGTTTCTCCAATACCAGCACATCCCACTGCCTTTGAATGAACAAACCCTGATGATCTGCACACAGAAGCAAAGATGAGATAGAAATACAGGTACATGTGAACAAAGCAGAGAAGAGGGAAGGACTGAAAAAAAACCTGAAAAAAAAACCCTGATTATTTTGTCTTCTATATCATAGTGATTMTTGAAATGCACCTTTCAATAATGAAAAACCAAGTTACAGAATGAATCAATGTTTCAAATCTGTCCCATTTCAGAAGAGAAAAACAAATGCATATTTTAAATTACACTGATAATGTGTTCTTTCTTCTCATCAAATTGATTTGCACAGTATTAAATATCTAATTAAGTACAGCCACTGAGTTGTTTCTCTGGACTGGGAATCAGCTGGGGACAGGAGGGCAGAACTGGGTCTCAAACAGCTACAGCACCACAGCTTTGCATCTGGCCCTAATCCCAACCAGCTTTCACACTGTGAATCATTGAGAGATTCTGGCCATGGAGGGCACAGCTAAAATTTGCCCCTCTGTGATAATTTCTCTTCTGGTCCAAGCTCACGAGGCCAACAGCCATAGTGCAATAAACAAATGTTAATGTGGATCATTCTTGCCAGTTAATTAATAGTTCTTCTCAGAAACCATTWAGTAAATTATTTGGATGATGAATAGTGCTTTGAAAGCGCTTTGCAGTCACTAATAACACCGTTCTCCCTTCCTATTCCACAGCTGGCTTTATTAATAGAATCTTTTCATGGATGAGGGCTGATCTGCAAGAACGTTCACTAAAATAACATCCAGAAATACATTTCATATAGGTTGTTCTGAATCCTTCAGAAAGTACAGCTCTGTTTGAGGAGCTTTATCAGTTTGCTGGCTGAGGCTGAGGAGAAGGACAGCTTCCAGGAACTCAGAGCCTCACACTCCTGTGTGAGAAGCTGCTGTGAGTTTTCTAACTTTCCACAAGACACCAGAGTTCCTAACRAGGAAAAATTCACCTGCTCCATCTCTTATTGAACTCTACCACGCCTAATGGGCTCTACTGATTCATTTTCACTTAATTGGCTCTAAGATGCTACCTCATTATTAGTTGAGCTGCAGGCATTCACACCGTCTTGGAAAGGTAAATTGGCCCTAAAACCAGGGAATTACTCCTTTAATTAGGTTGGATTGATCAGAAAGGCTACAAAGATCACCTGCACTAACTACAAATCAGCACATGCACCCTGCCTGGAGTCAGGGAGTGACAAATGACCACACAGGCCTCGTCTTGCAGCACCCAGCAGTGTGAGACCAAGCTGTGGGATGCTCTGGTAGGGCCATCCATCCAAGGGGCCACCGACTGCAATCAGGCTTAGCTGAAATTTGTTATTGTAATGAACTGAACCTTCTCAAAGCAGCAGATGCCAGGAGGGAAGGATGTTATATGGATTTCCAATAYCAGCCAAACAGCCTCAATCTCGGAGCCAAAATTCTGTCACTCTGATGCTCCGTGGAGTGTCTTGTTTATGGACTTTCATTACTTACTCGGCTTTGTAAACCACTCATTCCAGAGCTCCCCGTGGTATCAGCAACTTATCATCGCTTGCCATCAGCTGTTGCATATTATGTGCATTAGTAAAGTTCCCCACAGAAGCACAGAATAATAGAAGCAGTTTGGTTTATTTTTCCCAGTAAGAAGGAAAATAAAATCAAGATTTCTGCAGGAATAAGCTCCTGAATATATAAAAATTAGTAACAAGGCACTAAACGTTTCAGTGCCAAATGAGAGAGTGGGCAACGAAAAACTCTCCAATACGTCTGTGCCTGGCTAAGCTAACACACATTCTAGGAGGGATTTTAAAAATTGCCTTAGTGYTCCTGTAAGTGTCCTTTTTCAGTGGCATCTGTTTCACAGTTGCTCAGGTGCTCTTAAGGATTCTTCCTTTTCAACACCCAACCCATGCCATCAGGCAGCTCTCAAGAAGAGCTGAAACATGAAGTGGGGCACGCAGAAGACACTGCTGTTTGGATGGTGCCAAAATGTATTTGAAGAAGATTCCCATTGCTTTATTAATTTCAAGTTCCATTGAAAAACAGTCCTTGGTTACAATACAGATACCCCTGCTTGCAAAAGCTCATAAACCAATCTTGGTTGTATGCAAAACATCTGTACTCTGTGTGCTGTTATGGCTATAAATCTGCATTATGCTCCTCTGCACACCAGTATTTATCTTTGTTGTTTAGTGCACCTCTGCACACTGGAGAATTCATTAGGAAAACGACACAGTCATGCAGTGTGGCTATAAATTAGTGTGCTGCTGCCTGAARAAATGCTATTGATTTTGCACGGCTCTCCTGGATTTGCATGTTTGCCAGTTAGCTTAACCATAATACCAAAAATATCCTCAAGAGTTGAGTCTGCAGCCCAACTAAAGACACATTTTGGCAGAATGTTGAGCCTTCACAGAATGCCAGTGAGGAAAAAAGCCCCCAAACCCATCAACTAAGTGGCTTAGATTTAAAAAAGCATTTAAAAAAAATAAAGGACACCGCTACACCCTGGCAAAGCAGGAAGAACCATCCCCACGGGAAGCCCCTGCAGGAGTGGGTTTGAGGGATGTGAGTCAGAGAGAAGGAAACTGGAAAAGCATTAAGTGGGAGATGGAAGACAGGGAAATAMAAGGGGGAACAGCCACTTGCAAGCCTTGGTTCATGCTGTCTGTGAGCTGCAAGTACCTTGGAATTTCCACCTGGGACAGGGACAGCCCGTCTGTTGTCACTCAGCTACAGAAGCTGTGAGTTGGCAATCAATCATTGCAGCAGAGCCAATTGATCACATATCATGATTTGCCAGATAATTTGCTTCATATTTCCATTAACGAGCCCAATGGGCATGATTAATTGCCGCGGGGGGTAGAATTTCAGCGTGGCTAGTGGGGAACTTGCTTTGTAATRCTGTGAATCCCATTACTGTTAATGGAAATTTAACAGCCAAATCCCCTGTGGATCACTTAGAAAAAATTACCCCTTAAGGTTAAAGGGGATTTCATTAATAGTATTCCAGGATGCTCTGATTTAAAAGTACTGTAAGCCTTTAGTGTCACACAGAAAAATGCATCCCACTGTTTTTTGCATATCCCTCGTTATTATATCTATCACTTTACCCTTCTCAAATGGAATTTCAAAACACAGCTCAGCCTATTGAAATGTAAGGCACATTAGGGGTAAATTTTCTGAAAGTTATTCAAGGAGATTTATCTGCTAAATTCCTATTAATATTAATAGAATTGCCCGGCCACATTGCTAGACACTACTCTGAAAATGAACCCCAACAGCAATTTATCAGGTTCCTTGGTTCTTGATGGCTAYACACAGCAGAATGTACCCTACATTCCAGCCCAGATCTGGGCTGGAAATCTGGATACCATGTTGTCACAGTTAATGACATCTAAAGCTTCATCCTGCACTAGTCTGAGAGGTAGACAGAGACTTATAAATAACTTTCTGGAGCCAATACATGGATGTCACTTGAACCTAGCTAAAGGATACGTAGAAAAATATTAAGTTGTCACTCTAGAGTGCCTCACTGACTGTCAATCACTCAGAAACACTGGTGACAGAGTGCTCCTGTTGTTGGGCAGCCAAGTTGACAGAGAGTTAAGTTCCCCCTGAAACACAAGGCTCATGTTCTCCAGAAGCCAAGGCCCATTAAGATGGACGCCCAAAAGAGTCACCTTCCAAATACACATGAAAGAAAAGGATAGCTGCAAATACCAGGCAGTGTGTCTCAGACTGATAAAACAAATCCTTTAGATCAGATTTGGCCCCTTGAATGTCAGCAGTGTTGCAGGGTGTGCATGGGCTCCCTCATTCAACCACCAACACGACCATCCAGTGGCAGCACAGCTCGGCATGCAGGCAGCCAGTCTGTGCACATCTATTTGTCAGGGTGTTCAAACCCTGTGGCACTGAACATCCACAGGAACTGGTGCCTAAGACACCCTCCTGTAACATTTTACCAGTGAAAAACAACAGAAATGCACGGGTGATTGCTTTAAAAAAATAAATCGCTACTTTGCTGTTTCGGTTCAAAGTGAGAGAAAAGACTGACTGGATCAAAACCCATAAGCTGGCACAGTTACTGTCAGCCACAGCTTGATGCCACCACAGCCAAGCTGTTGAAAAAACACCCTGACTAGTTTGGGAATACTCATGCACACAAGCTGAAACATCCAAATTAATGAACCAAATCAACCTGTCTACGATATCTCCACCTGTCTATGATATCAAGCAGTTATTCACATCAAAACCACCCCTAAAACAACTTGGCTGCAATGGGTATGAAGAGGGCCCCACCTAGCCCATGTCTGACAATATCCAGGGTTTCAGGATACTRGGCACTGTAAGAATTTAAAGTATAGCTTTCTGTTCCACTTCTATGCCCTATGATTGTTTTTGTTCTAAAGCTATGTCCATATTATGCAATCTGCTCCTTGTGTAGTGTGGGGCCTCAAGGCCTGTTTTCATCAAGTGGGTGAAAGGCAGCATTGGATTCTCATTAGCATGAGATAATTCCGAGCTGCTTTGTCCAACTACCTGAGGGGAATGAACGGATGAAAAGAAAGAAGGCAGCATGAAAAACAAGCAGCCACACAGAGAAAGAGAGACCAGAGAAGCAGAAGAGACAGTCAGGCAAGAGATATRACAGGAATAAGGGATGCAGCAGACAAGCCTCAGAACAGGATTACTTCTCGAGACCCTGAGGGCTTCAGAGACTTCTCCCTCTGCACCTGAGTCCAGCCTCCCTTTGACTCATTATTCTGATTCTATTTACATCCACCCTTGGGTTCAYTTCCTGAGGTCACTGTTTCAAATTTCAAATTTTACTTCCAAGGTCATAACACCTCTAGAAGTCTTTACTCCACCATCTTTCTACAGTCAGMGAGGATGTCAAGGGAAAGCTCTGTGATCAGCAAAGGCTAATTCCCCTACAAAACATAAACCTCTTCTACTTTTCCTCTGAATTAATTTCTGTTCAAATTAAAACATACCCTTTAYAGTGTCACTTCGTGCCACAGACAGGACACCTGGTTAGCTGTTCTTGCTATTAAAAAGGCACCTATATTTTTCTACCCCCAGTAACAGGTTTTCCCCTTCTCACCCAGTCCAGGCTTCTCCTATTAAGCAASAAACTCCTCACACCTCTAATGCTTCTCTTACTTTGAACATCCATTGTGAAAGACATTTATGAGCTTTCCTGGGAGTTGCTAAGGTACTTAAGAGGTCTGGTGTCCACAGCAGCACTGAGCCCATAAGTCACTGGCACAGCCAGAGRAGAATGTGGAACATTAAGGCCTGGTGGAGCTGAGCCAGGAAAGGCAGAGGGAGGGATGGGAGAGTGATGAAACAGAATGAGATACGTTGGCAAGAGCAGGAAACAGAAGGTGGAGAAAAAGTCTAAAGACTTGCCAGAAAGAAAGGATTTAAGACAGGGAGAAAAGCTGAACCAAGGTGGGAAAGTCATATGGATTTTCAACACTCCCCTTGCACAGCTCGAGATGATTCGGTCTGGCCATTTGTCTCGCACACTTCAGTGGCAAATCTCCACTATCCCCACAAAACACTTCCTGTGTTGCCAGCTCCGTGTGCAGAATGCTAATGATATCCAAACCCCAAAGACCGTCCTAGAGAGGATTTAATAAGTGCTGCTTGCATCCCACACCTGCCTGCCAGGGCTGAAAACCGAGCAAAGTCAAACACGCACCTCCCTCTGCAGATTATTTTCATGGTTCTCACCCCGGGGCCTGACACACAACCAGCAAGGTTACATTTACACCTTCCTCACTCTGGTTTGGTTCTGTATGTTGGAGCACTACCAGGCAGAGCTGACAGCACATCTGTGTCTACCCCAGAGATTGTTGTGAAAGCACCCAGAAATAAATAGGGATGTGTCTGACAGTCAGCCCTTCACATCTAGACTCTAAAATAAAAAATATCAGGGCCCCATGAGGTATGCAGAATGACAGAGTTTTGTGTAAAGATCTAAAAAAAAAATCTTAATAAGTGCGAGAATTTGCTATTTTTTCATGTAGAAACTGCCTTTGACATTTGAAATGACAAGAAATGTTGCTCCAGTAAGATGGACAACAGGCTGTGCTTAATTAGAACAGGCAGAGGGAATGGAAAGGGGGAGAAAGTAACTTAGAGCACACTGGCACATCACTGCATCTTCCTGAAGGGATACTGAATAGGGATTAATGAGGAACGAGAAAAATGAACCACATTTCCCTCAGCAATTATTTTTGCTGTGCTTTCAGCTGGAGACAACCACGAGTAACCTGTAGGAATGAAGGCACACACCATGCTGCTGAGCACAGAATGACACACACCCAGCTCTAAATGCAGCTTTCCAAAACTCACCTCCTACTTCTGCTGCAGCTCAGAGAGCACCTCAGCATGACTCCAGAGGCAAAACACATTGACCCACAAGTTAAAAAATGGCCTAGGGAGGAGCTGGGAAGGAGGAGACAGAAGAAAGCCTGTGTAGCTTGCATGGCAAAATTGGGAAGTGAATGGACTGGTTCAGATTATACCAGGTCTAACATTGAAGGTTCTCACTGCAGAACACTCAGGGCTTGGCTCCATGATCTATTTTCCACAACTCCTTCCCCTCCAGGGATGGCCCAGGTTCATTTCAAGCAGTTGGTACAACCACAGGCAGTTTCAAAACTGACTCTACAAAGATTCTACCTCCTCTCTCAGAAGGTGCCTGGCAAAGCTTGGTTTGACACAGAATCATAGACACACCCCATTCTGCTCCCCTGCCCCCACATCAGAAAAATAATGGATATTATGAGTGGAAACACAGAAGCACTTTTGTAGGCACACAAAAAATATCCTTAATAATCTCTGCAGCCTTTTTGACTGAAGATCTTTCGACTCTTATGAGCAAATCCCTCCACATTTCATTTGGCACGTGTTCAAGAAGCCCCAGTTCTAGCAATACTAATGCTTCTTTCTTATCTATTCACTTCAACAGCTTTTTTTTTTTTTTCAGCTTTTTTTCCTAAGTCTGGCACAATACTTCCCTGGCCCTCAAAATATAATCTTCATTCTCCTCCCTATCGCTTTGTAAACATTTTTTTCTCTAATACCAGTAATCAGAAAAGCACACATTTTGAGGCTTGGAGACACCTGCCTGCACTGACTAATCTTTCCAGAGCTCCTAAATGATTCTCAAAATCCTTCTTGCTAGGCAATTCGCTTCTTACCACTCAGCACCACAGCTGACCCTCCTTTCTGTCACACACCCCATTTTCTCATCACTGTTCTTTGCATCCTCCTTGGCACAGTGTGTGCAGGGTAACATCCATCTGGGGAAGATCTGGTAATAGGAAAGGCCCTTTCTCTTTCCCAGCCTTTTCTTTCTCAATCTCTGTCTACCCCACCCTATTTTTACATAAATAAAGGCATTTCTATAAAAGTAAAAATTATTTTTAGCAACTCCTGCCATTCTAACAGCACATGTGTATTGAAGATGTATCAGTTCATCACAGCACCCAAACATTTTGGCATGGAAACAACAGATTTATAATAGTCTCTTTTAAATTATACATATGCTATTGATTATGGATATTAATGGGGGAATTTATGTGCAGAACTGGTGGTTGTATATTTGTAGTTAAGACAATGGAGCTATGCAGAACATTCAAAATGAAAATTTAAAATCCACTGAATTTAGACTCTGTTCTGCTCTCATTTCATGAAATCGAATGAAGCAAACCCAAAGTTTCTCTCTTTAATTCTTTTGCTACAAAATACAGCACATCCACACCTTTCTGCTTTTGGAGAGAAAAATGCTTCTGCATTTGAAATTGTGCATTTCAGATTAACTGTACTACGTCTTGGCACAAATCCAAGTATTTCACAGGAGCCCTTGTGAGGAGGAATGGCCCAAAACGAGCACTAGTCCGTGATCTCTACTTACATATAAATATGTATACACAGACTCATGTACACAAACACACAGATGAGTTATCAAGATGGGGAGACAGAATGTGTGCATGATGCTGCAGAAAGAGGGCATGCTTAATTAAAGGGTATCAGTACASAGGAAAGAACAAGTCTAAGTGTCTGTGACAAAGTCTGGCTTTCTGATGTGTCATATTGGAGAGGATTACAATATTTGATTGTAGATTTAAGGAAACTGAAAGTTCTTAGATGGAGACACATGAAGGAGGATACAAAAAAACCCACCCCATCCTCACATTCTTTTCACATGCTCATTCAGCAATCAACAAAAGAGAAATATCGCTTATGAAAAATATAATTAACTGGTGATTGACATTGCTAATATTTATTCATAGGAGGGAAATGAAGCATCTCAGTTACATTTTACAGGAAATCATAGAGAAGAAAGAATGTACCACATGTCATGAGAGTTTCTCTGAACATSAGCATTGGTTTCTAAGTAAAAAGTCCCTGCAAAGCCAAGACCTAACAATGCAAATGAGTCGTGGCTTGACAGTGTTCAGCACAGAATTACAACATATCAAGAGCCACTTCCAATGCCTTCTGCTTCTGTTTCACTGTAGTCAGAGACCTGTYTGCTGTTTGTCCCCTCTTGGGATCCAGAAGTCCTGAGCCCAAGCCATTCCAGCAACTCTGGATGGGTGGGCAGGGCAGCTGGTGGAAAAGGCAGAGGAGCTCTCTCGCTTCACCACGCGCAGGAACCCAAACTCCTTCTGACAAAGGGAATCAATACGGCAGTCGGAGACGTGCCCTGGCTCGGCACAGCATCTCAAACGAACAAAAGGCCCCCTCCTGCCCGAAGAGCACCCCCTGAGCACCGTATCAGAGCTCACCTCATTTAATGCAAGCATCTGCAGAGGGTGTTTTCCCCTCCAGGCCTTCCACGTCCTCCTCTACCATCCCCTGTTGGAGACCTGTAGCCTCCACAATTTATCGCACCTGTCAGGGCTAATTTATTCATGCGATCTGGCAGTAATCAGAAAGACCGAGATCGATGCACCRGCAAACCCTGACATTTATTCATATTTTAAAGTCCCGTTTGACCTTGAACTGCAGCTAACTGGAGCTGAACTGCTCAGCAGCTTTGCCAGGCTCGGGGGCTCTGGCAGATCGGCGCCTCTCGGCTACAGGCAGGATGGCAGGGCAGGAGACGCTCCGACCAGGAGCGCAGACAGAGGGGTGGGGGACACAGCACCACTCACAGCTCAGGGGTCACAGAGCCACCAGCCAACCCAGCACAGGCACCAGTGCAGCTGGAAACAGCAATACAAGGGTTCAGCRGCCAACGGGTTTCTTGGCGAGGGGTGAAAAGGGTGAGGGAAGGGAGTGAAGAAGGAACATGACACACGGGTGCACAAGCAGGACACCCCACGTTGTCTTCAGCAGATTGCTGCCAGGCTGGTCCYCAAGGGCTGTTCTTGGCAAGTCGAGGGGAGGCAGAGACAGAAAATGACACCACCTCCCCTCCCTGGGGGGACAGGGACTGCGGTGGTGACCCAGCCACAAAGGCAACGCAGAAGGTACATCAGAAACTGTGCAACCCACCAGGTCCCTGCCAGCACAACGTGGGAACATSAGCTGGAAACAGGAAGAGGAAAGACAGGTCTCAAGAGAACTGCTTTGAATGTGCTCTCGCWCTCCTACTCAGACCCAGGCTTTGGAACTCACTCGTTCCCTTTGAAGTCCATCATCATTGCCCTTTCCTCACTCAGTCGTGCCCTAAAGGACACAGGAATTTCACACAGAGTCCTTGGAATGTATGCACATGCTGGAACCCAAAGTAATCGTTCATAAGGTTTTTAGTTCAGACCAATTTGTAGAGAAATACAATAATGTTTATTTTAAATAGTTTCAGCCTGGCTCTGCCATGGAATGACTCTCAGACATCCCACAAGGACATCTTTGGAGCCTTCTGCCTCAGTTTCCCCYTGGTTTCATGAAGCCATACCCATTTACCTGCTCCCTCAGAGTGTGCCAGGAATTACACACARGACATGCTCTGAAGTTATTGAAGCATTTGGTTTTCTGCTGATAGGAAGATATTTGTGCAAATGACACTCTCTTAGAAACACAGAGGAAATCTTAAGTGGCATTTTAGGTAGAAATATGCAGCTACAGTTTTACCAAAACACAAAAATAGATTATTTTATCACAGTCAAAACACTTGACTGTGTGATATGCAGTTGCACCCAAAACAGATTTTGCAAACGTATTTTGTTGCTTCTCTGGGTTCTCCTTGGCTGCGTTTCTCATGCTATAAATTCTGTATGTCATATTAAATATGATTTTTCAGTGAGATCTGCTTTTTCTAAGCCTAGAATAAAAATAGGAATGACAGTTATGTCATTCTGTGTTTGTTTTTCCTCTYTTTTAACTAGCTAACACCTTTCCATTATGTTGRAAGAAAGCTACGAATGGAAAGCAAYTGGCATTTTGACCAATGCATTTGTGCACATTAAATATATGTCCAACAGTGCCATGCAGTCTAATCCAATGTTCATGGAGGAGGAACAATGACATATGAGGATGCAGAGGGAATTTGTCAGTGTGTATCTAGACTAGCTGCAGCATGAAAGCAGTGGAACTACACGTGGAGCTGTGTTACAATAAACGTGCTAATAAAGCCTTTCAGCCAACCTCCTTCCTCATTTTTCCTATGTAGAAATCAAAATTTAAGAGTATCTTGGATTTTTGTGGCTATAAGTATTTTAATGAAGGTTTTTTTTCTGTCTGTGCTCAGCCAARTAGGGATCTGCTTCCCTGCTCCATGCCCTGTTCTGGCCCCTTTGTGCCAGGGCTCASTCCTCTGGGAGCTCTTTGGGGGAGAAGCACCAATTGCACCTCTCACTGGTGGCTCATCTGCTGCTGCCTTCTGCAGAAAATGCTCTTTCAAGCACAGTGTTGTTTTTTTTCCATGTGTTACACACAGTGCAGGTAATGATAATTTTTGGCACTAAGGAATGAACCTTCATTCAATGACACAGGTACATGCAATATTCCTTCCCTGCTCCTCAGCTCAGGTCAGCTCAAGATGCTGTCACACAGGTCAGCTCAAGATGCTTTGCTTTATTCAGGCAACATTAATTCAAGGATAATTATTAGTCAGTTAAAGATTTCCTTATCAAAATGCAAAAGATACAGTAAAAAAATGTCATATTGCCCCCCAAAGTTTTCCAGGCAGAATTAAAACAAAACCAAGCAAAGCTAAACCCCACAACTCTTCCCCCTCCAAACCTACAACTCAAAGATCAGCTCTGTTACCCTCACGCTCACATGACAAAAACACTTCCACTTGCCAGTGGTGGAAACTTATATTCCTCTGTTTAACATCATAAATAATGGGGACTTGAGCACTCCTACAAGAGCAACACCTCAGTCCTACATTTAAACATCTACAATCCCATCTCCAGACCTTGCACTCAAGACTGGAAGAGCCTGTAAATCCAGCAGCTCAGCTCACCTCTAAGGCTGAAGGGCACTTTCCCAAAGGAGGCCATTTACCTGGAGGTACCTGGGAAAACCAACACAACCACACGCAGCAGCCCTGGCCACTGCCAAGGGGAGCAGTTTGGACCGCGACCCTCACATCCAGTGGCTGCTCCTCAAAAACTTACCCAGGCTGCAGGGTTGGGGATCACCACACAGGACACTTCTCCAAGCCAAATCTTTGCTCCAGCTGCAGAAACCCAGACTGAAAGAACTCCTGCCATCTTAAGAGCCCTTCATATTTCCTAGAGATTCCTGATTAAACCTCTCATCCCTCAAAAAACGGGAACCAACTGGGGAGCTACTCAAAAAGTCAATTAGGAAACAGGCATCACCCCTGCTCTGGGAACAGCTGGTATCCTGAACCACTTTCACATCTCATTTTTTGAGTGGAAAAAGGATGCTTTCCACAGAATTGGTATTTCTTTTTTTTTTCAAGAGTCCTGAAAAAGATTCAAAAATGGTTCCGAAAAACTCAAAGAAATCTTTTGCCAGGTGTGCTGGGACCAAGCTAAAGATTGACAGCTGGGCACCTCTGGGTACCAACCAGCCCAAGCCAGGCTTTCAGTAATCAGCACCAAAACTTAAGAGTTCTACAGAACATTTGGAGTTCTGGATGAGCTGTTATTTTGCAACACAAAATATGTTGTGTCAGAAAGTTCCTGACCAGCTGTAGCTCATCTCTTCAGACTCATCATCAGGCAACTGAAACCTATTTCAATCTCAACACAATTAACACACTCCTCTTCATTTTCCCTCTCTGTCTGTCTCTCTCATTCAGTTCACACTTCCTTCTGCAGAGGAACCTGCGTTAGATTTTAGATTAAACTTGCAGGAAAGTGGCTGAGAAGAAAGCGGCAGAGACTAAGGGAGCGTTTTCTTTCCTCAGTTCTTTCGCTGTTGATCTCTTCCTGAAATTTCCAGCCTTGTGCTTTGATAATGTCCTGGTACATGAAAGAGTTTGTAAGATAAAAATGTTGCACTCGATGGAGCGTGATGTGATATCGGAGCCAAACGGCCAGATGCTCCTTTCTGAGCTGTTTCCAACGCTCCCACTTTAGAGGGTGTTTTTAAGGGTATTCACAAGCTCTAATCCTGTAGTGTGCTGGCAATTTCATGCTAGAGCACCACTGTGCTGTGTTCTGATGAAACCATTGTTTTCCATTCCAGGTTACAGTTATGTTCAATTTAATAGAAAAGAAAAATAATGAAGAAAATAAGAAAGAAAAGGAAAATAAAAAAGGACAGTGKGGTTCGGAGGAATTGCAGACAGGTAGGGAGCTGGGTTCTGTCCCCAAGACCAGGATCATACATCCCATTTAAAGTACAAAGACTATATTAACGATCTGCTCAGAGGAAAAACCCAAGTACTCTAACTTCTTCAGAACAGGCCCAGGGCCATGGTTTAGCTGTTTGGCTTTGCTTTACACTGTTTGCACACCCTGTTCTTTCATGTGGGGGAGAGAAAACCCTCTGGTTTGAAACGTGGCTGGTGTCAGRCATTTGAACCCAGTCCCCAGCTCCTGTTTGCTGGCAGCACTGCATCTGTTTTGGGGTGGAGATCCGACCTCAGAGCCAGGATCAGCCCCTGGGGCTGCTGACAGCTCCCTCCAGGTTSTTAACACAGTTCCTGCCCTGGGTAGCCCCCCGAGACTGCCAGCTGCACACTGTGGCCGTGGGGAATCACCAGTGGTGACTCCTGGTGGCTTTGGACACTCCAGGGTTCAGCAGCCTGGGATTTGAAGCCTGCACGAGCTTCTTCGCTTACCACAAACTCTGCCTCCTTTTCCTTTTTCATCAGTGCTGCACACAAATGTCAAGCCTAATCTCATCCTGCCCGAATCCGTGGAACTCCAGTGGAATCAGAAGTTGCTGGACACTTGGATGTGCTGAGGGCCTGGCTCATCACTTATGCACATCACCACAGAACCCCCTGCTCCAATCTCTGCTTTGAAGAGGGAAGGGAGCTGCGAATTAATGTAATCCAGGCACCATGGATTCAATCCTTTCATGATTTGTTAATGCTTGACTTTACAAGCTTAGCATTCTTTTACCTTAGGAAATACCTATAAAACTGCTAAATTAAACTGGAGATGGAAAAAGAGGACACCTTTACTCACACACTTTATCTRGAGGGTGAGACCTGGGAGATTTATCACTGGGATCTTTGCAGCCTAAGCAGTGGGGCACCTTCCAATAGCAGCACATTACATCACTTACTAGGATTTTGCTTAGGTGGTGTAGAACTGCTCAGAAACACTTTAAYAGCATTTAACTTCATGCTGAAAATGCTGATTTATTGCACTCCAGTTTGAATAGGCATGTCTAAGGACAGAGCACACCACGTTTTCAGATGTCAGCAGTTGTGGCGTTTTGTTAACATCATTTAAGTGATTAAATGTCTTCAACTAAAAAAGGCTTTCTTTTAAGACTTTTAATTCRAAACTRAATGAATTTATACTAAAAATTACAACTTGGGAAAGGTCATAATAAAAATGAAGTGTTTTCAGATTTACCAAAATAAGATATTTTGATTAACCTGTATTCTTGTATAATTTTCACTTGTATTTTACCATAGCATTTGTGAAAAAATGCTGAAATTTTGAGAAACTCTCCAGAACTGGGTTTCTRTTTAGCTCTAAGACTAGGGATCCAGCCTCATGAATCACGCAGAGCAAAAAGCATTGTCCAGAATTCAGAATTAAAGTTTGCCATACATAAACCTTGTGACATTTTTATTACAGCATACCAGTCTAGAATCTGCATTTAAAACACTGACTGCTCAAAGGAATCTAAATCTCTTTAGCTWAAGGTAATAAAATGAGGTCAAAAATTCACTACTCAACAATCTACCATTAGCATTTCTGCTCARAAAAAAAATGTAGTTCATCTATTTTTAAAGAAAGTAAAGGCAGGGCATATAACACAGGTTTGGAAAGTCTAATGATTTGCTTGTGTGTGGAAGTCCATTAGGTAACGAGCTTCTTTTTCTCATAAAGAGATTTCAGTGCATCTGCACCATGGTTTTTTTAAAGTGCACACAGTACATGTGTGACCCAGAGGTGGGACTGCATTTCTGTGTACACAACCCATGATTTCAGCTTGGCCTCCATCACCAACATCCTCACAGCACCAGGGAGCACACGTGATCTGAGCTGGATCCTGTTTGCAGTCAGTTCTTTTCAGTCCTGATGTGCTGTGTGTCCCCAGGGCCCTGCCACTGACAGTGGCCCCAAAACTGGCCCAAGTTACCTGTGACACATCAGCTGATTCCCTGCAGATTCCCTCCTTTGAGGTGCACCACAGTGCTACTGACWATAAAGCACTTTGGCCACTTGATGCTGGCCGTAAAAGAAGAGAAGTTTTACTCGCTGTTATTAGCGTGGCAACATATCTTTTATTTAATTTGTTGGGATTCTTAATGGAGGAAACGGGATTTAATTTCTACTGGAGCATCCTTTAAAATAAAAGCTTGATCTCTTCCCACCCACCATTAGAGTTGATGGGCACAAAGTAAAAAGAACAGCAATTCATTCACCTTATCACTGGAGCACCAGAGGAAGCGAGGGATCCTTAGTGCAGTGATAAATGGCTCACTATAAAAAGATGCATCATAAACTGCTTGCATGAGGTTAAATCATAAACTAGGCCTTTAATGTTTATACGATCCCTTTCTAAATAATTAAGTGTGTCTCTAGCTCCCACTAGGAATGGAACTCACATGATGCTTGCAAACCATGCRGTTTCTTACAGGGTCACAATTTGGGACTCTCGTTTTAAGGGATCCTGTCTTCCTCTACATTCAAGCACTTGCCTGAATTTCTGTTGCTATTGGGACATCTCTCTGTACTACAGGTCAGAGAGACCATTTGACATTTAGGAACAGAAAAGATGAACATGACCTACACTGAATTGAGAGTGTCTTCTTCAGGCACAGACACATCCAGAGCTTAGCTGTGGGAGAGACCTGCAGCTCCCATTGTTTTTCTTTATCTCTGCCTCCAGGTTGGGAAAAGAACAGCTGAACCACAGCTGGGGCTGAAGGCAGGGCTGACTGCTGCTCGCTGGACCCACAGGGGTACAAGGAGTCAGAGCAGAGCTGTGGCTTTTGCCTGAATGCGGCCAAGCAGCCCCTGCTTGTGAAGGGCAGCTCATCCACAGAGGAGCCAGCCACGACTGGATGCTGCAAATTCCTGGTTTTAGGTGCTGATAACAATTCCAGCATCAGTAGCTGGTTGGTGAACAGTGAGAGAGCAGCACCATTTATCCGTAACAGGATTCCGTCCTGGATTTATCCATCTTGTGGTGAAACTGTCATCAGGTAACGTGATGTAAGTGTCCATCTAATTCCTTACCATCACAAGCCTGCAAACATGTCCATCTCCCTTTTATTTCCCAGAACAGCTGGTGCTTTTTCTCAGCCAAACCAGAATCTCCCCCTCTTGGCAAACAGGCATTGGCTTCYGTGCAGAGCTGCCCCACCAGGAGAATGCTGCAGCTCTAACCACTGTGAAGTTTACACAAAAAATAATAGGAGTTTAAAAAAGAGCTGCAGAGCCCTAAATATTTTCAATAGGCAGAGTACCCCAGTCAGTTTCTGCACTGCTTATTCAATACAGAAAATCGCTTAGGTTAATTATTTAAATATTTCCATCTATGGAATTTAGAAATGGGCAAAGCCAACAGTGGAATACTCGAGATCATGATTGTTTAATAAACAATAGATTTCATGGGAGTTAGCTAGGTTATCAAATGGTATCCTCCCAAATCAGCTCATTAGTTTCACTGGGTTTCCCTATTTCACTTTATTAAAACAATTTAAACAAGGGTTCACTAGATGCAATGTAATCTAATTCAGACACTCCAGACCTAATCGCTCTTCTTTTAGCAATTACATAATAATAGTTTGCAAAAAAGTTTAAAGGGTTATTGTTACAGYTATTTCAAAGAGGGACTGTTTTCAGCAAGCAGGTGCCATCACTTTCCCTACATCTAATTATTTATTATTATATTYATTTTTGCTCTGTACTTTTTCATTCATTCTTCCTTTTTCTGTCTTTCATCGCTTCACACGAGCAGTCCCACACGGTCAACAGCATCCCTCCGTGCAGGTGTAGGGGATGTGCCAAATATCCCTGCAWGGGGCACTGCACCAGCCCCCAGGAAAGCAGCTATTTTTTGCAACTTGCTTGGAGGTTCTGGAGTTAAAAAAGAAAACCTTGGTAAATTCACAGTGGTTTTATAAATAGCCTAGAGAGAAGGGAGAAGGTTCCCGTGCATTTTCACGCTGTTACTTTCTGACAGCTCTGAAAGACACACAGGAGGGGATCACACATAGGATTTGCAAATTAGGAGGCAGACACTGTATATTACTTATCATGATAGATCCAGGCTGGAAACAGAGTAACAGATCCATGCTATGGACATACAGCTCATTTTGGAACAAAAAACCTCATACTCTTTTACTTTCATAAAACCTTTCCCAAACAGTAGGGTTAGTTTTTCTTACAGGGCAAAAAACTCCCAACCAAAATAAAACCCAAAGAATGAGAGCTGGTTTCTAGATTCAAGGTTTCTGCAGGCTTTAACAGGTTCCCTATCCCCGAAAACCCATCCTCTCTCACTTCAAATCCTTGTCTCTTCAAGTGAGTGCCATTTCATAATCCTATTAAAACCTTTGCCTCTGTTTACCAGGAGCCCTAATCGTACTCAGCAAGTTCTCCCGGTCTGAGGAAGAGCGACAGCTTTCAGATTTCTTAGGAGGCTTATTCATCAACCACGCCAGAGTTTTGCCAGAGTGTTCAATCTATTCTGGGAGCAGCCATGTGGAAAAAGTTTCAAACAGCTCAAAGCCCYGCACGATGATAAAGGAAAGCTCACACAATCCTGGTAATAGCCTGACCCTCTTAAGGAAAATTGGATGATTTGTGGTAGCAGTTTTTCTGTCCCCTATGTGAATTCTGAACCTGAAAGTATAAGCAGTGTATTCACACAGTCCCATTACAAACCCCATTCCTCTTGCAATGCTGGAATAATAAATACACACCCATATCTGAAAATAAACTCTTGCTGCAGTGACCTTCTTCCTCAGTCCACTGGTGGGAAGGAGTTTGTAGCCATTTTAGAAAAAAAGAGTCAGATAAAGAATGGACTAATTTGATGTTCAATGTTTCACCATGAGCAGAATAGATGCTTTAATGAGCACATTACATGCGCCGGGGATGTGTTACTGGGAAGCAGGGGATAAAGAGTAAAGGGAAAATAATTAAACAGTCAGCTTTATAATGAGGAAACTCTGTTCATGCAACATTAAGCGGCCTAATTTTCAAATGCTAAGCAAAGACATGTTCCTTGGACTTCAGGAAGACTTGCTGGCAAGCACCACTTTGAAAATCAGGGCAAGAGATCACAGGTATCAAACCTCCTGTGGGTCCAGGGCACAGGGTGGACTGATGCTGTTCCAAAGTCATCTGCCCACAGCTCATGCTGACCCATCCGACAGGACTGAATACCTGTACCCTGTGTTCTTATTCTATATATTCCTTAAAGCTGTAAAATATCCCAGCATTCACAATGTGTGGTAYGTAGAACGCCACAACTGACTTCTACCAGCCTGGCCTTGGTTTTCTGTAGGTGTTGCATCTGTTAGACACAAATGTACAACAGCAGCTCAGGGCAATGAACACATGGAGAACTCAAAGCAGCTCTTTGCACAAGCAAAGCTACTGGGAAAGGGGAAAGTCTTTCTCATTGGATCCAGACACTGACAGAATGAACAAATAAAGAGTATTTCTGACTGTTATCAGTTCTCTCAASGCCTGTAAGGCCAGGAACACTCATTTACTGGGACTGTCACTTCCAGATAGTGTTGCAATATCAATTACTCCAGCACGATAACCCATCAGTCCAACAGCAAACCTGCTGGGCCACAAGCTCCCCATCATTCTTTGCAAATGGAGACGGCATGAAGTCTGGTCTTTGTTACTCACTCTCATGCCTAATTCGATGTTCTCTCCTCCATAGACCTCCATTCCAGGGTCAAGCAAGCCAATCTCGCCAAAATACTCCCGGTCCACCACAAAGGAGCACCCGATCATGGCTGGTGTCCTGCACAGAGAGATTAAAGCAAAAAAATTAAGTCATTTATTACCCACGACAGAAGCCACCTCATAGCAAATTCACACAGATAAAACAGTTCTTAAAGTTTACATTTTAAATTTATCTATTAGCATCAATCACATGGCACTTCGTGCATGCAAGAAATTCCAGTACTCCTCTTTTGGGTGCTGTAATTTGTGAGGACTTTCTGTTGAATCATTCTCTAGTTAGAAGTGGTCTTAAGGCTCTGCAAAAACCACCTGGATGCTCCTGGCTGGGCACTTCCATCCTCTGTTGATGCATATACTTATACACCAGGATCTTTGCAAGATGGATGCATTTACAAATTCAAGTTATTTGATAAAATGCATCTTCCTGATTATACTTCCTAGAGCCGAGCCTGGAAACAGATTTGCCTAAAAAGGCTGAGAGCTCTCCTGTACACAGGATGAGACATATCCTAGATACATCTTGATTTCACATCTTCTATCACTGAAAAGCATATTTTAGGCTGACAAGGAATAAATTTGGTATTGAAACTGAAATTAAAGAAGGACACAACCAAGGTAAGGAAATTCAGTACCTTTACCTTTGCAATGAAGTAAGCCTTAGAGGGAATATTTCAGGTGTACTTCTGAAGTTTTACCCATGATAAAAAAAGGAAGGAGGTGGGGGGAAGAAACACACACTGGTTTCTTCATTTTCCTTTTGATATATTTAAAGTTGAAGACAGGCTTCACTGGATTAAGGCATCCCTGCTTTGCAAAACTGAGATGCTAGTTTGGTCTCAGACTCATTCTCTTTCCAGCCCTGCCTCCCCCACAAAAATCCTCTGGAGGCAGCTCCTTACAGCAGTAGGATGCTCCCATGAGGACGTCTCCTTCCTTTCTAATGAGGAATGGCACTGCCAAGCTTTGCAGGCTGCTCTCAGGGGCTGGAATCTCTCCCTCTAGGGRATAGATTCCTGCAGTTGTCGGCTCTGTCCATTAAAACACCGAGCTGTTAATTGAATGGGGGTGGGAAATACATTTTAGATGCAACTACATAATCATCACTCACAGACGAATGCCACTGAGGACTGCCTTTGCAACTCCCTCTCTCCCTTCTAGGTTTTATTCCTTCTCATTAGATATATTCAAATATAGACTTCACAAGCCATCGTGGCTTGCTCAGAAAAAAAAAAAATGTTTTCTGAACTGAGCAACAGCAGCAGCACAGCGACAGAAGGAACCACATCCAGCTTTCCAGAGAAGCCAGTCAGAAATTGCCACTGACAGTGCCTGTCTCCACCTGAATTTGGCTGCCTGCAGCCACTGCTCTTCTGCACAGCAGCAGCTGCAGGAGCTGAACTGAGAAGCCCTTGGCTCTGCCCTGATGCGATGGAAGTATTTGCCTACAGGGCCCAGGGCTGAGTTTCCTGCACAATCCCCGTTCAACACTCCCACCAGGGTCACGCAGAGTTTTGGACAATCCGTCCCCAGCAAGGCCAGGCCCTGAGCTCCCCCAGCTGCAAACCAAGAGCAGTGGGAACAGCAAGAGGGGAACGGTGCTGCTGCTCCCAGCTCTGCCAGGCACCTGGTCTTCACTGAGCCACCTCCCTCTGCCTCTGGTTCTCCATCTGTGAAACACTTAATAATGCTAGGTAGAAGTCTGAGAGCTGCTTCAGCAGCCCAAAAGCCAAAAAATTCACTTCTAAAAGTGCTTAAAGAACACAGCTGGATTATTTTATACTGGACTACAGCATCACACTGACATATTGCAAACACTTCTAAAAAAACCTGCTGGAAGAAAGCTCGAGAGCCTCACTTGGCTTTAGCACCGGGTTTTTCCAGTACCTGAAATAGTCCAGCACATCCACCACTTTCAGCGCAGTGCAGCAGACTTTTCCTGCAAGCTGGAAATGGCTACACGAGCAAAAGCAGCTGTGTTAGCACACCCTACCCACTGCCCACTGCCCGAGGGGCAGCACGTGAGAAGGTGAGTGCCCTCAGCACTTCACTCCTTCAGAGCACAACATATTAACCTAACAGCACCCGCTTCATATAAAACGACCTTTCTCCTTAATCACGCACTTTCTGGTAAAACAGTGATGTTTTTAGGAGGAAGGTATCACCAAACAGCAATTAGAGGTGTACTATCTCTTACCAACACCTCAAAGGTGTTGTGACACTTAAGTGATCTGTGGAATATTCTTCGACACATCGGAGGATGTTATAAGCAGTAATTATAATCAACAGCAGCACTCAAAGGGTAATGTGGGAAACATGGCAAAATGGGTTTTGCAGCTAAAAGCTTAAAATGCAGCCCGGAATCGTATTGATTCTGCACTGGAGGAAGATACAGCATAGTCAATTTGTGGAAATTACCTGATAGCACTGCTCTAGCAAGGGAGACACGAGAGAAACATTGCTCTGGGTAATGCCCTGGGGAAAGGGAGGAAGCAGAGAGAGGTTTCTGGTGGTGAAGTCTCCCTCCTTCCTTCCCTGCCTGTTGCAGCAGGAAGAGAGGCACTGCATGGAGAGGGCAGTGCCTGCCATGGGATGAGGTGCCAGGAACAGAGGGCATGTTGGCCAGGGAAGAAAGACACTTGCTGTAGGTCTGAGTCAGGACKATTTTGTTTCAGTGAGATCCCCAGGAGCACAGCTCTGCTGGTAAAACTCCAGCAGGCGCTGACACCCATTTCTCCAGCCAGGTGCCTCCCCCTCCTTCACTTTACAGTCAACTGAAGGAGCTGCCTGGAGGCTTCATCAAGAACGAGTGAAGGAGAAAGGGATGGGCACTGGGCTGRCATACTGCACGTGATACAGTCAGTCTTCCTGCCTTATGCATCTTTCTCTCCTGCCTTAAGGTCATCACATATATATATATATACACACACATACATATGTACACAATATGTGTATATACATATGTACACAATGCAATCAGATCGCATTTGAAACAGTTTCCAGAGCAGCCAACTCCAATTTCCAGGAAAACTGACAAACAATCACAATAAATACGTAAACTCAAACACAAATATAACCATAAATGAATATATAAACATAAGTGTATATATGCAGGCATAGGGAGAGAGAGAACAAGTTTGCAATGGCACAYCACACCTCGTATCTCTGAGTTTTCCATCTCTCCCAGAGCAGAATGTTTCTTTGATTCAGGTTCTTAAGCAGCATCTCAGCCCTGATCTGACATGTAAGTGGGGAAACCTGCATGGTACCTGCATAAGTATTTCTTTTTTTTCTTACAACTCATTTCTTCTGCCAGAAAGAGTCACAGCGGGCCTTGAGAACAGAACTCAAGGATAGGCTTGCTGCTCAGGAGCTACAGGGGGAAAATAAATGAAAAGSTAATGCTCAGCCAGAAAGGCAGGGCAAATGTAGATGTAGAATAACTCTCTGATGCCCCATGGAAGTACATTTTCTGGAGCAGGCAGGACACCCATCAGCACCAGGACAAATAACAGCAAAACYGCTCTGTTACAGGCTCCCGTGAACCAGAAACTGAAGAGATGGCCACGGCAATCAATAAACAGCCACCAGCTTTATTATTACATGACAGCATGGTTTATCCTGACACACTCTGCAGRTGAGTCCCTTCCCAAGCTCAGGTACACAGGTGGATTTCTTCCCACAGCAGTGAAGGCCCAAACTGGCTTCACAGCACCTTTATTGCAGACCAGCACGGGGCCTGACTTGCACAAGAGATGGGCACACACCCTCCCAGATAAAGGAGGCAGCACAAAGCCCTTCACTGGGGGCACATCAGGCTCTAATTTATGTACATGAGCAAGACACTGGCGCTCTGTGGAGCAGCTGATGCAGTGTATGTATGTACACACTGCTGCTGGTACCGAGCTACGGCATATTAAAGCAGTAAGTGAGAACATATGCAGCAATGAAATGCACCACTGCTGCTGGAGGAAGATAAAATGGAGAGCTGTGCAGTGCTTGGCTGGGTGAGGCTGACTAATGACTCCAATGTGAGTGGCTGCTGATCAAGAAATCAAATGCAGAGCAGTCCATCACCACCGCGGCAGGTGAGGGAAGAGGAGTCAGAGCCAGAGCTCGGAACCCCAGAAACCTTCCTTGCTGCTCCAAAACCCAGAAAAAAATACAGCACGCATTAAAAAACCCCACCTTGTTTCAATGCATACAAATTCATTAGAAACCCTCTGGAATGGGATCCTTTGTCACGCAGTTTGTGGCCGGATGATAAGGACGTTTCGGGGCAGCGTGCTCGCAGGAACACAAATGGGAAATGACGTGATGGACACAGCGTGTCAAAATAGCAATCCTCGTTCAAACCCTCACATTGCAGACATCTTACATCTCAAATGTCAAACATGTAAAATGGACTGCCTGCAGAAGCCAGCTCGGGGAACATCAATTGTTCTGAAGTTCWGAGTATTAACATGAGGGGGGAAAAAAAGAACCGACTTTAAAGAGTAGCAGAAATCTTTACAAAATCTGCCACTTTGTTCTTGCTATTTCTTTACCTTTGTTAGCACTTCAAGGCCACGTCCCCTTTGTCACTTAGATCACAACAGCTGATGTGACATTTTATGGTGCACACTTGACATGACTGCTTATGAATGCTCCACTGTCGTGAGGGACAGTTCCTGCTCTTTCCCAGCAAGGCTCTGAGTAGAATCACACCACTCCCAGCATTTATGAAATTAGAGGATCAGGATTCAAATAGAAAAGTTCTTAGGAAAGAAGTAAGCTCATCTGTTGYGTAGTCCTGGAGGAAAATAGGAATTGGACCTTGCTTTCTAAATGCCTCACCCAACTCTACACATTGGTGATATTTAATCATACAATGCAAACATGAGAAATGCCAGGGCTCTGATCCTCGCTGATACCAGGGTACACATGTTCTTTAATGCTGACAATCTTTAATCCCTTTGGGGATCTGGCAGGAAATATTCAGCTACACCAACCACAAAACCAGTCAGASGGTTATTTGTTACCAGCCTTTTCTTTCACAAAACTCCCAGAGAGGCTCAAACCAAACCCACTACTTGCTGGAGACRGTGTCAAAGGAAGCCTTAAGAGGGACAGCATCAGCAAAGACTAAATGAACTTGCAGGTTTCGTGCTGCTGATGAACAGCTCTGCAATCTTATGAATGCCCTGGATCCAAACACCATCAATGTGCAYCTATTTGCATGTCTTGCAAAGTGGACTGAAACAGGAATCATGCTTGCAGTACATGGTTTGAAAAGCTGGTTACCAAATCAAAATCTGTACCAAACCCAACAGGCTTTAAAAAATGTTTGCCTGACTGTTCCTTCTTCTTGAAAATATACTTTAACTATTCCACAGTTACTAAGTTCCCATCATGAGTGCTTTCAAATCTCTGTCCTAAGTACAGGCTCCCTGATTGTTTTCATCAATAACACCCACACATTCACTCTTTCCACGACCATAATTACACTGGCATATCACTTAAAAGCCACAAAGTCGCTTTGTATTTCCACAGGCAGGAACAACACAATGCTTTAGCAAATCCATCCGGGTGCTAGTGTTTCAGAGGCCCCTCAGCAAGCAGTGCAGTGTGGCCATAGAGTGGATGCTCTCCTTGCCTAGATCTCTGCCTCCAAAGCACATGTGCCCAGGGAGACACGTAAATGTGCACGGCTCCATGTTGATGTCTCTGCATTCTAGGGCATGTAATTCTTAATTTGCAGGAGAGATGCTCAGGCACTCACAGTGTGTCAGCGCTCCTGATATTTGTCAGCAAGGGCTGGGTGCTCTCCTCCTGCTGCTGCTCGTCTCACCTGTCTCCGGGCACTTTATGCTCTGTTGAATTGGAAGGTTTCTTCGCTCGGGTTCAGAATAAAATCGCTGCTCCCGGGAGCCAGCTACTTATGTGCATCTGATTTAACACTGCTCAGTGCTGGAGTTTGGACCTTGTTCACTTCTGTGTCAGTCCAASTCAGTGCCAGCATGACACCAGCAACAGCTTGAACACAAACCTGAGGAAAGTCCATGGTAAATCAGGCCCTGTGTTGCCAAAAACCCCTCTTATCCCAGCGCTGCAGGGACGAGATTATTTATTAAAAAGTTCTGCAGTTAGATTTCCAGAAGTGTTTTGCAGATGCAGCTTCCATGCTTTAGGGAGTGCAGGGCCTACCATCACTGAAATATTGTCTAGGATCTTGCTGAGGTTTAACATCTTAGTTCAGCCTTACCTGTTATGTAATCGTCTCCAGAATAGAAGGTACCCAAATACTGGAGCAATCCAAGTGAAAATTAATGCAGTGATTTCACATATAAACTGGAAGTCATGAAGTGTGCAAAACCTTTCAGGAATGGAAGCTTTGGTTGATTAATTTTCCTTCATCAATAAACCTTCTCAGGGCTGAGTGAAACAGGAATAAAACATCTGCACTTTTAAAACAATGCAAGGTGAGCAGGACATGTTATCCAGGAAAACTGATTTCCTAAGTAATTACTTTCCTGCTTATWGAGGTTTCAAGCTGAGCAAAAGGTCAGTGATGATGGACTGTGCTGTCCCATGGTAAATAAGGTTAATGTTACTGTACAGCTCTGTTTTTGCAGTTACAGGGCATGAGAATGAATCTAAGTACAACTTGCAATGCTTGCTCAAATACAGATTAAAATATTACTCAGCATGAGGGATGGATCCTGTGAGGTGGTCCCATCCCACTGATCACTTAGAAATGTGATCTATTTGTCTGTGTCTTTTCACTTCCTAAAGATCACTTGCATTTTTTCAGGTGGGTGTGTTGTTTGAAGTGCTTGATGAACTTTTCAGGATGTGACAACTCCAGCTTTACCCTGGAAGGGAAATACATAAGCTGCTTCGCCAGAGCCCACATTGGCACCATACAGTGGAGTTTTAGCTCACTTTAAGATGAAGATGATATACATGAAAATGAAGATGACTCTAAGGTGGTAATTTGTGTCCTTCCTAAGAAGTCTTAAAAATGGGGTAAAGCAACCTAAAGTGCATACTTGGGCTTCATATTTTTTAACATTTATTCCTACAGTTGCTAACAACAGTCCCCTTACCCCAGCACAGTATGTCTCAGAGGAGCTGTTAGACAAGCGTCTGCACTGGAGATCAAAGGCTAGGAGATGTGAATTTTCAAATGAAGGCGAAAGAAAGCCCTTTTTGCACCAGTTCCAGTTTTCCCACTGCAGCAATTCTGAAAAACACCTTCACAATTCCTGTAACAGCATGTCCTTAGAAAATTCTGTTTCTGTAATGTAGAATGTTCTCTTATAGGGGAAAAATAAACTGACGTTCTGACTACATGGTCTGGGTTAATTTTAAAATTCAACCACCAGGAAGAAAAAGATAAAAAGAGCAACTCTGGAACAAAGCAAGGCTAACACAGCTCCTACTGGTGCTCCTGRGAAGCTCTGCTTTGGGCTGATGGCCAAGACTGCTGTTCACAGAACAGAAGTGAAACCAGCCTCTTTGTAGTCGTATACACAACACCTTTGCTTCTGATACACACAACGTTTCACCGGCTTAATACTTGTGCCAGCATCCACTGGAAGATAAAAGCTTAGATGAAACATGTCCTGCTATCCTGCTAAGGGCCAGAACATGCACTTGAAGCACAAAGACACAGCTAGAGCACATGTGCACATCGTGGGGCAGCCCTGAGAGGCAGCACACGCACCCACAGCTTGGTAGAGCCATCGCTTCGCTCGGTCTCACCTCGCCAAGCCTAAAGCCTCGCTCCCCTAAATTCCCCCGGGCAGACAGCGGAGACGGAAACTCCGGCGGGGCCGAAGCGACAGCGCGGGGGAGATTTACCTGATGGGAGCCGACTCGTCCCCCTTGTCGAGCCAGTCCTGCGGGGGGATGATGTACATGCACCAGAGCCCCCAGTTGTAGCCGTGGGCGGCGTTGGCGTACTGCTGCACCTCGAAGGTGTTGTACTTGATGTTGTCGATGGCGGGCAGGATGATCCGCTTGCGATCCTCCTTGATCCGGGTGAGCGCGGGTTCCGCCCTGCGAGCAAGGGAGACAGCACAGGGTGTCACAGCCACATGCAACCCCGGGTCCTGCCTGGCAGGCTGATGTAGTGAAATTCCCTAATCCTGTGAGTGGGACAGAGAGGCGGCAGCGCGGCAGGGAGGGATGGGGGCCAGACCAGCGCCGGGGCTGCAGCTCAGGCTGGGGCACTGCACACAGCACCCGCACGTGGATCAGCACCTCTGTGAAGCTGTGCCAGAGTTTAACACCACAAAATCTGGCCAAACGCTCGTTCTGAGGCCTGGAGACTGCTAATTCATGTCGCAGTGGACAAGTGTGGAGAGACACCATCACCAAGAGCAGCTAAACGGTCTCCTGCTGGCTACACCACCAGGATTCCTGGCAGCAATTAAATACCAGCTCTTGCTGACACGGCCTGAAGAACTAAAAACACACCAGGGACCGCGAGAATCTGAAGGTTACTCAAAGGTTTTAATCCCGTTTCCCAAGACTGACCCCATCAGACCTGGTTTGAATGACAAAYGTGGCTGCATTATGCCTTCTAAAACCTCTTTGGTGATGAGAAGATTTCAGGTGCCAGATGGTGCAAAGGCAGCGAACTGCAGGAAATGTTCCATCATTTCAAAAGGCTTTAAAACATCAATGTGCTTTCCACAGAAGCTACATCCCAAAAGGAAAGTAAAAAGCTTCAGTGCAAACACTCGTTTCTGACCAAGGTAGTCTGAGTTTGCTATGAATTTACAGAGAAACTGATCCAAAGAGGTAGCAGACTTACATAAGGGTGGAAATCATCCCTCAAAGCAGTATTAGAAAGAGCCACTGGTTCACTCCTTTGTAACTGTGTTTCCCCTTGAAATAAGCTTTGAAGATTTTGCAGAGCTCTCACATGGATCTTTAAGGGAATGGTGGTTTGCTGCGACTCACAGAGGTAGGAGGATTTGAACACTGATCTTTTCTCTGGTTTTTTTTGCTGTTGGTCAGAAGGAAATTGTTCCTTTGTGGTTTCGAGTTTGTTACCTTACATTTTGTTTGTTATATTTAGTTTGTTACCATGAATTTTCTTGGGTAGGCCAACAGAAGATGCTGTAYGTGATTCAGACTCTCAATTCATATGGGTTTTAGGCCACATTTGTGCACCCACTTAGAGAGCCAATGTGACCTACCAAATCTGGATAATCCACTTCCATTATTAATATGAGATTATATTGATGAGATTAAGTGCTTTGAAAACCAGTGGGTGGGTAGCAGAAAAACTCTTGCAAATCCAACAAAGCAGGGACAGATGCAGAAAAGCTGAATCTGCTTTGTTCTTTCCATCACGTTACCCCTGCTCATCAGCAGAAGGAAATACAGAACAAGGACATGTCAGCCAGACACCCCTCTCCCATCACAAATCCAATGCCTGCATGCATGGACRTAGTAACCCTTGTGCATAAGGCTCTCCCACTCCCTTCTGGACTCTGAAACAAAGGATTTCAAAATACCAGACAACAGGTATAGGTGTCACTAATTATTTGACTGGAAGAAGAATCCTCCTAGTCAAGGTTTTAGAGAAAAAAAATTACCTTGGTGCAGATCACTGTCCACAAGGAGCACTTACAGCAGAACCCTTGTTACAGAACTGCCTCTGAGCTCCCTTGCAATCCAAGCACCTCCTTGGGAAGGGGCCCAGTCCTGAAGCCCTTGGGCATTGCTCCCAAGGTTTGGTGCAGAGGGGAGGTCACAGAGCAGAGGGATCACACCCTGCAGTGAGAYCTGGTGCACACGGCAGGACACRGCCCCACCAGTAACCTCCSTGGCACGGACAAATTTGTTATGTTTGGGTCTGATCTCCAGGTCTGCCCTGCAAAGCAGGGAAGCTACTTGCATGCCTTGTGAAGCAGAAATCTGTAAATGGCTTTCCTTTGTAAGAGTCAAATTCTGTCATTCACTGCTGTCTGATTCTGGAAACAGGTATTTGACAAACTAGGAAAGACTGGGAGTTTTCCAAACTACTTTTATCTCTGGTGGTTGGAATTCTTTGGTCACGAAATCCTCCAGTTCTCAATTGCTGGCATGTTTATGTTGATACAAAGCAAGACTATCACACCTAAAACCATCCTGTGGGTTCCATGTCCCTTCTACAGTTCCTCCTGGTGTGCTCATTTTTCAAGTATTTTACTTTGYAGCATAGACTGGGATGGTGCAATGAAAAAAGGTAAAAGAGATAAGGAATTCTTCTCCCTTAATGTCAGMTATCTGCAATGGACCCCCCACATTCGAGGTAATTGCCTCAAACTTTCAATCTCAGCAGAGAGAGGCAGAGGCTGGCACTTTTATAGTCAGATGCTTCTCCTAATAATGTAGACACTGAAACTGGGTGAGATTAATAATGTTCCAGAGGAGCCTATTTTGAATATAAAGGGAATTTAGCCTGCTCCTTTGCAAGACATCTTAAAATTGGACTGCTGAGGTGTATCCCAAATAATGGTTAGAGAAGGAATGTGAAGAGAATATTTAACAGTCACACTGGTTTTCAGCCTTTAATCATATTTGTGACTGTGTTAATCCAGTACCTGAGTATTGGAAATGCTAACCTGGGTCCTCATGTTCTTTACACAAAGAACAATCCATTCCCAGCCCTGGTGCTGCTCTCACACCAGCTATCACCAAACTGCTCCTGTCACTCTACAGCTGATGAATTTCTGTGTTTTTCCAGTGGTATGGCTCACATTTATTACCACCTGACATGGTGCTTTGCATCTGAATGGCACGAGGAGGCATCTCTGGAGTGTAATACAACAGTTGGGTCAAAAGACATGGCGAAATTCCATTAATCTCTATCAACCTATTAATGTGAAATGGCAGATTTTGGACTTTCATGCAATACGAGGCATCTGTAAGCTGTCCATGTGATGGAAGTTCTGTTTCAGTCCCCTGCACTCAAGAAATGTAAATGTTTAAGATACTATACTGCTTCAACATGTGACGATTTCTCTACCCTCAGGTCACAGATGAAGTAAAATGCCATGCCAGGGTTATGGATGCAATTGGTATGAATGCAACTGCTGGAACTTCATTTTCTAAACCTCCCATCTCACCCCTGGAGGTGATTTTCTAGCTCTGTTGGTACCCACATGTGTGGAAATCACATCCCTGAGTGTATTAGGAACTGGAAAGGTTTGGTATCCGGACAGTCTGCACAGTTTCCAAAACATTTTCACACCCACAAGTAGGAAAGTAGGCTCTGAGTCACACATGGAAAGAGAAAATCCAGGGCAGAGCTGTTCTCTCAGCAAAACGCAGAATGGAGAGCCTTTTAATTAAATATTGCATACCTGAGAGATCTCACAGCTTGTCCTGCCCTATAAAGGACAGCACAGAGAGCAATGGGGTATTCAGAGGCTCAGCCCCAGCTCATCTCAGTGGGATCTCCAGGCAATGGCCAATGAAGAAGGACTATGAGCCTGAGCAGGACTGGGCAATGGACTGTGTTTGCACTGCCCATCTTGGGTGATCCATGAAATAGGAGCGGTTTTCACTGCTGTCCATGGCTGGCAAAGCTCAGCCTCAGTCACTCTATAAGGCTGAGCTGCACATTCATCAAATCCTTTGTCAACTCTGCTGGTCACTCTGGCTTTGTCTAATTGCTTCAGGTTTTTTGAAAGGATTATGGCCAAATCTTCCCTAGTAATTTCTAAWTTTTTTCCCTAATTTTAAACTGCTACATTATTATGTAGATTTTCCCATTCTCTTTATAGACACCAGCATTCTTTCCCTGTTTTTTTTTTTTACCCCTTTGCCTTGTTTTTCCCACCATGCATCTGCAGAAGTCAAGTGCTTCTGGCAGCTCACAGGGCTGAAGGGACAAGAGGGGAAGAGGCTGCTGCAGTCCAAGGATGTCCAACATGCTGAGCTGATGAGCTGCACTGTGTTTGGGGTGTTGGAGTATTTCCTTTCCGTGTGGCACTGCTGGCAGTGAGCAGGACTCAGCCCTGCCTGATTATGTGCACAAGCCAGATGTGAATTTTGGGATTCATCTCCATTTTTCACAGATGCAGTATTAGGTTCCCAGCTTGCATCTGAGCCAAGGTACTTTATGGGCATAGAGCAGCACACATTGTTAACAAGTTATTTACTGGAGCAAGAGGGAAAGTTCTCCCAGGCATATTCATAGCCATGATGGATTTCGGTAAACTAAACATAATCAAAAGATTCTGCTTTAAAGGTAGTGRTGCTTCACATCCTCCAGTGGGTTTTTTTTCCACCTAATAAAAACCAAGCAGACAATTTGGACTGGATTTTGAGTGACATATGAAGATCCTCCCTACTATCCTCTCTAAAAATATATATTTGTCAGTGTCCTCCCCTCTTTCTGAGTAGATGGTTGGTGAATGGATAAAGCCAGAAGAGAAAGGACAGTAAATTTAGTTCTCTTATAGACCTCACTAGGSTAAAGGGTATTTTCACTTCAGTTTTATTCACTTTGATTTGCCCCAGTCTGTTGAGAACATCACCGAACAGCACATGCATTCAATGCTTTTGCCTGCTAGTGGAAAGATTTCTTCATTAACACCAGATTTTCCAAGGCGTTGAGCACCCATGACGATTTTATTGGGAGTTCCAGCAACGCTGGTACTGTGGGCCTCAAACAGCAAATGCTCCCAAGATAAACACTGGAAGAAGAAAAAGAGTTGGGAGGCAGAATTTAAGGCAGAGTAGAGAATAAGCCTGTAAGAAGATTGAGAGCAAAGGCAGGGGCCATACTGTGATCACACAGGCCTCTCTAATCCCATTGTAAGTCTTTCTCTGAACATATATGCATTCTGTATTTAACACTGGGTTGATTCAGAGCAGCTCAAACCCCACGGGAAACCACAGCAAACAAAAACTCTGTGTTGTCTCACATCCTTATCAGATTGCCGGAGAATTCATGCCAAAGGGGAAGTCTGATTTTTCACAATGCTGAAAAGAACAGCTCCTTCCAGATAAAAAACAGATAAAAAGAAGTTAGTAATGAGCTCCTCAGTGCACATGATTATATAATTCACCTTTTTAAATATGTAAAAACACCTGCTGACTTCAAGCAGATTTTTAAAAAGGCGCAACACAGAAATAAATGCACACAATCCAAGGAAAACCACATGTGTGCCGTGGGCCAGATCCTCTGCTGCCCAACTCTGCTGCTTCAATGGCCTTCACATCTTCAGGGATGCTTTGCTAACATGCAGCATCTGAGAACCAGACCTCACCTTCCAGTTCTTAATTAGAATGGTTGCACAAGGTATTTGTCAATAAATTCCTCCCTGCCTCCCAAATGTCACTTTTTCTAAATTTATTCAAAAGTAAATCCTTTCCTAAATGACAGGAATTGCATTGGGAAATGTCACTCAATTCCTGCCCCATCTCAGGGGGGTACACAAATACCCTGATCTCAGGGTTCTTTTCGGATAAACATGTCTGTCTTTTTTTCCTCTCCACCATCACTGTGCTGATTTTTACTCCAATAAAAAATGAAGAACTTGCATTTAAAAAAATCCAACCTTTTTTCTCCTGCTTTCACAAATCAGAATTTCTTTTTCTTGCAAGCAGTTAAGGAAGAGTCCTTATAAGACATAAATGAAAGACAACATGGCCTCATCTGCTAGATTTTATGGCTCAGTGGGTTTAACACCGTATTTTACTCTGCCTCTACCAGTGTCAGGTAGCATGAAGTATAAACTTAACAGAGAAATGAAAGAAAAAAGAAAGCTGTGTAAACTGGAAGCTTATTTTGCATGATTTTATACGCTCCCTCACATTTCACTGACAATATACATTTATCAGATGCAGACAAGCAGATCTACTGACATACATAATTCTTCACTGAGACYATGTGAGGAATATTTAATGCAGAATGCCTTTCCTGTAAATAAGTGTTCAGAGAACTAAAAAAGAAATAAATTTCGTTCTTACTTCCTCGGCCTCTAAGAGAAGAGAGAAATTCCCCCTCTCTCCTGCCTGACATCTCTATCAGCATTCCCGTGTGCCCAGGGAAGTTTCAGACCCACAGGCCCCAGCCAGGATGGAGGGAACACGGCACCAGCACCTGCTGGAGAGTTAAAGATCAGCACTTTGGCTGCCAAGTCTCAATAGCTCTTTTCTGCACCACTGAAAAGCAATGAGGATGCTTCAATGAACATTCTAGGTTGYTGAGGTAGATGAATAGTTGAAGCTGCTTTTCTGGTGCATCCTCTGCATGTGGGCTGGCACTGTCCCATGGATCCCAAAGGCCCACGTGGCTTATGCTGCACGCTTCCCTCTCCACTCTGATAATATTGGTTCACTGTTGCTATCTAACACATGTATTCCATTAAGTTACCAAATTGATCCTAAGGCTCTGGATGAGCAGAAATCCTCCCTTAATAAAAACATGTCCTTTCCTTTCCATCTGCACGAATAAAACTTCCCAGGTCAGCCTTGGCACGGTACCAGGGATGCTGCAATGAGCCCTGTCCCGAGCAGGAGTGATGTGCTTGAGCCCTCCAGAGGGGAGGGACCACACAGGAGAAGGACTGCAGAGGTGATGTCACCTTCACCCTTCTCTCATTAGGAGGAAAGAGCCACTTGGACCTTGCCAGGTCCCCAAAGAGCTGCCTGAGTTTGAACAGGGCGGACGGGGAGTTACCAGCAGGTAGAGATTGGCTTCCAGCACGTGGCATTAAAATGTCACAAGGGAACCCTCAGGGGGACAAAGACCCTGTGGGTTTGCCCCAAAAGGGCAGAACCACATCTCTGTTACAGAATACTGGGGATAACCAACATCAGTAGAAGATTGGGAGGAAATCAACTTGTTTTTTCCTTCACACACCTTTTTGGGAATCCATTGCTTACAGCCACTACAGCAAACTGCACAACATCTCACAATATAAAGCAGCATCTGCAAAGTGCCAGCCACAGGCTGAGGGATCTTGATCTTTAGCTCTTCTTAGTTCATTAAAACACCAGTTTTCTGTATTTTTAAAACACTGACAACTTCAGGGATAATCCATAATGATGAGATGTGTGTGACACAATCTAATGGGTACTCAACTTATATTTCAGGTTCTCTTTCTCGTGTCAGTCTGGTATATTGAAATCATTTGATTAAATCCTCTTACTTCATTGCTTCCTCATTGATACTYGCCCTTTGTCTGGCAAAATTTTAATTACTACAGGACTGCATAACTCCATTCACTGCTCTGATAATACCTCTGTGATAGGAGCAAAAGCAATTCCTAAGATAGAATGCAACTATAATACTCTATCATTATGTCTTCTTTTATGGCTCCTAGCACCCTCTTTATGGCTGCTAATATATTGTGGTTTCTGCCTTTCACTTACTGATTTCTGCTCTCCTTCACTCAATGTGTCCTTTTTCTCACCCAGAGAATTAACACCCTGTCTCTGTAATCTCTTTCCTGCTCCCAGACATAATGGAGGGAAGGTCTCCTCTCCTTGCCATGTTATTTTTTCCCATCTCTCAAAGACAGGAGTCTGTACAATGCTCTGTATGTTCAGCAACACAACTGGCACCCAGGATGTGCTGGTCTGCTCTCAGTGTTTCTGGGGGCGGCTTAAGTCACAGTGGGAGGACCTAATCCAAAAGGCAGAGCATAGGAATGCTGAAATCTTCAGAGGACTGAGGGAAAACTGAACTAAAAAAGCTTAAATATACCCTCAGAGAGGAAAGTACAGGAGCTTTTCATACCTATTGGTTCTGCTGGGTTGCTGATTCCCACTGGCATTAACTAACCATTAAAACCAGACCAGGTTCTACAGCAGGACATGTAGAATTTTACACATGAACCGTACACACACATTGTTATGTAATTCTAATTTAAAATTCCATTTGAGAATTAATAGAAATGGCCTCCCTTTCAGGCAGTCCTCTCCACTTCCACTCTCACAGCAGCAGTATTGGCTCACACTATCAAAAGCCTTAAGGGGAACAGGTCAGTCGAAAATCACTGCTCTGAGATAACATATTTCCACACCTGAGAAGCCAAAAAGCAGCAATTAAGCCCGGCAAAATAAATAATTCAATAGCTAATTTGACCTGCCAGGTTGTAGAGTATTTTTTTATATCCTTCCAGATTGTATTTTAGTTTAGAAGAAGCGTCCCTGGAGAGCAATGCTGTGAGAGCCCATAAAATGCTATAGCGCAATATAAGGCAAAAAAGCCACCTGTAAATGGGCCACTATTGTTTAAAGAAGTTTTTTTCGTTGTCAGTCCTGCATATTTCAGGAGAAAGTGATGAAGTCCTCCTTTGATTCTTTATGAATTAATCTGCCAGCTGATTAGGCAGGTAAAGCAGCCAGCGACTGGGAGACTAAATCGCACCGCAGGCGCTTGGCTTTTAGGTGGAACTCAAACCAAACAGAAAGYGAATGCTCTCTTCTGTGGTAAAGGAATTGGCTTCTTTTTAATTGCCTCACAAATAATCCATGGACAGCTTTTAGCGGGAGCAACCCATGTGGCCTCTGAATGCATAAATAAGCACTGAAAATGGGGGGAAATACTCCTGCAAGATGCGACTTAGTAGGAGAAAAGAACAGCAGAGCTGTTCCCACTTGACTCCCAAGTTTATAGGGCTGTGGAGTGGGGGCAATGCTAAACTGGTGGGAAAAACAGAGCAGTCCAGATGGAAGGACTTCAGTTACTCCCAGCCAAAGAAGATGAGATGAAAATGGAGGTGACAGGCAACCACACACAGGAGGATRGAATTAAAACCAGGGGGGAGTGGGTGGAACAGGGTTGGAGAAGGCTCTGAGCAGCCACAGAGGTTGAGTGGAGCAAGGGCAGAAACACCAGCAGGGAACACTCGGAGCCTACAGGTGCAGCTCTGGAATGCAGGGATACAGGATGCCCCTGGTGCATCTGTGCTGTCCCCATTTATCCAGTGAGTGTCCCAAAGCAGGGGCAGGGCCTGGAGCAGCAGAACGACCGAGATTTGAGTGCTCTRTTGAGAGGAGAGTGCACCAGGGAGGGAGCAGGACACACAAACACTTTATCTTGAATATACACATACTCATTTACTGAGCAGTCCAGGTTCTTGCTATGCTGATTTCAACCCTTTCTGACATTAATGCAAAGCACTAAGGCAAAAAAACCCAAACCCTAACAAACCCCAAAGCAACCACAAAGCCCTTTCCTGCTTACTGACACCATTGCCGAGCTTCCCTGGGTACAGTACATCAGTCAGATCTCAATGTCCTTTATGAAATGATAACAAAATCCTCTGTAAGCCTCAGAAAACTGCAGCTTGGGCAGGACAAGCACTGAGAACAGCACCCAGAGCATGCTCTCCCCAGTCTCCGATTCTGTCCCATAGCTGATATTACCCTACATGAATGTTTGCAATGATTTGTAGGATCTACTTGCTTTTAAAGTAAGTAAAAAATAAAAAAAATTATTTTTAAATAAATAAATTAAACCAGCTCTTAAGCTTCTAGAAAATGACTGCAACTGCTATTATAGTCTAACATAATCCTAAGGAAAAAAATGGGATGAACATAAACCAGGTGTACCAGAAGACTTATTTTATTGCGTCTTCATTTTTATAAAGATATTCATGAACATATAAAAATAAACACTCTACTCCTTTGCAATTAAATTTCTCTCTAGTTGTAAGTACAGCTATTTTTAGCTTTAATTTGAGGATATCTCCCAGAATTGCAGAACATAATAATTTCCACCATAACTCTGCATCATCATTATCAAATACCAGGCTGTCTTTGGAAAATGCACGTTTTACATGCTGAAGGTCCCAGCAGCCCTTTTTCAGCTGATGGTACTTATCAGTTCCCTCAGTCCCAACTTTCAGTAATGCCAAATATTGGCCACCAAGTGGTGCTACAAAGGTTTATTCCAAATGCAGTTCTGGCCCATTAAACCAAAAGGACAAGGAAAGGCCTGATAATTTCAAGACCTATTTAAAAAACACAGGAAATAATTTAAAGTTTCCCTCAAATGTAAATGCAAGAATATTTATGAGGAAATCAGATTGGCATTCAAGTTTCTGAGAAGAAATGATAGAAAACAACAAGGAGGTAAAAAAAGTACTTGAAAGCCTCCAGCCCAGAGCCTCCCTAATGGTGTCTCCCCATCCGACTGCTCTGGGATTTCGCATCCATTGTGGGTTCAATTACTTCTCTCTCCACTGAGCTGTCCTAGACCAGGCACAACAGCTTTTTTATGGATCTTGCAGTCGTTGCAGGAGAGTGTCAGCAGTGCTGCAATAATCAGGAACACAATTCAGAAGTAATTGCTGATGCGATAAGAGCAGCCTGCAGCCACCTCATCCCCGCGGCTCCTCCGCTTCCCCGGGGCTGAGCCAACGCCCCCCACATCCTTGGAGACCCAGGAGACACTGTCCCAGTGCCACTGGGCCCCTGGGAACAGCCAGCACTTACCAGCCAATGTTGAATTCCACGTGGGCATCGAAGAACCCAACCACAGGAGAGGTTGCTGCTTTCCAGCCCTGGATCCTGGCTCGGATCAGCCCTTCCCGTTTGTTGTTCCGCACGATTTTCACCAGGCCTGGGTATCTCTTGTGGACGTACTGGTCCAGATTAAACTTTAGCTCAACTGCAGGACAAAAAAAACCAAACAAACAACCCACACAAAGATTTAGAATAAGAAAAGCGCTGGGATGTTGTGTTTTACTTTGATTTATTGTGCAATAGAAAGGGAAAGAAATCCTTAAATATGCCTAAACCCTTAGTCAGGGTTTAATATGGCCTGACTATACTCATTGATTGGAGTATGGTTTTGAAGAGGTAGTTTTTTCCAAATATTTTTAAATGACTACTATTCTAACTCTCTAATGATTTGCATTAGGTTACAACTGGCTTCTGGAAGAGCTATGCTGACCATAAAGTAGTGTCACATGTGAATCTGGTGGGGTTTTTTTCTGATTTATGCTGTTCAGTAGGAGTTTGAAAAATAACCTCAATGGATTTTGGGTCAAGACCTAATTCAGATCACAATTAATTTCCCTTAATTTTAAGGGTTTCCCCTTAAATATAATTAAGATTCCTCAATACCAGCCTTCTTTCCTGTTGAACTAAATGGATATTGAAGATCTCAAATAGACTTCTCCTTTGTTCATTTTCAGGCATTCAATCACAAATGGAGCAGAACTCATTCACCCTTTTTCAGCTTCATTTCAAGAGGCTTATAAACAGGCAAATTACCAAAATGGTCTCTCTATTTTTTTTAAATCAATGTAGTTTGGTAATTCATTCACACTGAAACTTATCCATAATGTGGCTTTTGCCCAAATATATTTATCAGAAAAAGTAGTAGAAGCTTCCAGGACATTAGGAGCCTCATTCTTCTGATCTATATTACACAGTAGAATCATTATCATTGGAATCTAAGTCTTGATAAATCTCCAGTTATCTGGAAGAGTGGCAGAGAAAAGCCATATAAGAGTTCACTGAGAAATGATGAGTTCAATTCTCCTCAGTATTGCATTGACTCGAACACTTTGCAATCTCACATAATTACTCCATAGGTTACACTGCCATAGCTGAAATCTAAACATTTTCTGAAATCCATAGGTTTGGGAACTTATTTTTGTTTGAGTTATTTCTTCTCTCAGCTCTCCTTTCTCTTCAGGAATCTTGAAGAGTAAGAGCAGCTTAAAACTGAAAGACTTAAAGCTGTTGATCTGTGGAGGAAATGCTAAATTTTAGGCTTATTGTAAATAAATACAATTTTAGAAGATGCGTCAATACTAGAAATCCAATGTATAATGACTTAAACACAACAACACTGCTAGTCCCTTGTATCATATTCTTCAAATATGACCCTATTGTGAAACGTGCTGTTCAATAGCACCCTATATGCTCACCAATATTTTGAGTTTGGATTAAATCATGAAGAAACAGTGTCCTGCCATGTAAAAGAGTAGAAACTATCTTTAAGCAGAATCTGTAGCCCCACTTTTCCTTGGAAACAGAAATTAAGCTTTTAGTCATCAACAATGATATTCTTCTGGATCTGAAGATTTGGAGAAAAGTGTCCCATTAAGACTGCCTACACAAATGTCACTCATTCTGCGAGGATTTCRATGAAATCAACAGTGTTTATCCACACAATGTTTATTTGTTTTACAAGCAGTCAATATTTACTCATGGCTTCGTGCAAACGGCTCAATCAACCCTCTCATCAGCCAACGCATTTACATCTCACGTCTAGAAATCGCCCAGGACCCGGCGGTAAAGTTTAGAGACAATGCTCACCATTGTCACTGTTGTCATCCACCAGGATGATCTCCTTGAGCAGGTGGGAGGGGGTGTGGTTCACCACGCTGTGCACCGAGCGCAGGATGACGGACAGAGCCTCGTTCACGAAAATAAACACCACCGAGATCTGCGGCAGGTCGTCGGGGTAGCTCATCTGTTTGCACCTGGAGGGAGGAGAGACACAATCAGAACCCAAGCACATCCACTACGAGGCTGAAGAGCATCCTCTCCTCCTTGTTCTCCATCTCATGCAGGGATTTGCAGGCTTTGTCCTTCCCAAACCCAAGGAAAGATGTAAAAGCTCAAAAGAAACAGCCCAGTGAGGAGAAGCAACATTTCCACCGGCCCAGTGTAAAACAAAGGGTGTCTGCGTGCACACGGATTTGGAGCAGCTCTCATTCCCTGGGAGGTTAAAAGCACCTCTTGAACGCCAAAGGAATATCAATGACTTTTCTCAGAAAAAAACCTGGAGAAGGCCTAGGATGCTACACCCTGGCTGTGCTCCCAGGGGAGCCACCAGCAGCTCTGCTGGTAACTCACAACTGCATCTCATGCTTTTAAAACCAGGGCTCACTCAAAACAAATTTTGCATTTGCCCATACTGAGAGCTCTTGCCACCCTTTCTGACTGTGCAGTTTGTGCAGCAAGAACAAACCCAGGATGGTTGCTGTAGAGGCAGGCACTTGCTGAGATGTCTGCAAAACAGGTCTGGTCCCTCTGAGACATCACCTTGGTAGGCTGCTCCATCCTGATTCACAATTTGCTTTTGTGCTGCTCACTGACACATCTGTTTTACCATAGACCATTTGGAGAAGAAAAACTGAGAAGCCTGGAGAAGTCACACAGCATAGAGCAGAACTGCTGCTTCCCAAGCCCTCAGCCCACGCCCCTCTGTACCACCACTCTGCCTTATTTCAGTGGAATTCTCTCCCTCTAGCAAAGATGTTAACTTTAAAAACTACCTACGTGTTCTCACAGTCAAAAGCCATTCAGAATTACCATAGCAATTACCGAACCTGCTCTCTAAAACACTGCTAATGATATCACAGGAAATGACTTCTCCTGCTCTTATCCAACTTTCTGACCTCTATGCTCATTACTTTGGCATAACAATCACTTTTTTTCCCCAGTATCAGCAGTCATGGGGACAGGGCAGGTGACGAATGCTTGACTGTTGAGTAACCTCTGGAAATCCATTATGAATTCTAGTAAAGTGTAATTATTCATAATTCCTGATCCCAGCACTATTTTCTCAGAGACCTGAGCACTTGCCATTGATTCCAGTGTCACCGCAGCTACTTACTGGCAGCCTGCTGGTGGCCTGCACCACCCAGAGGAACGTTGTGTGAAACTTGTGGCTAAGCAGCATTCTTATACAGCCTGAAAACGAGCCTGGGATGAGAGATTTTCAGGAGGTATGAATGCCCTGACACAGCCCACTTTTTTTGAATTTCTCTTTCGAGTGCAATTTTCCTCTTGAGCACACCAACACACCAAAATCCGTCAGGAATACTTCAGTAACAGGAAAGAACCATCAGCTAAAAACATTTCCCGTGATAAGGGACATCTTTTATCTGAGAGCAATTTGCTCTAGAGCCTCGCTTGTATCAGCAGGACATCACAAATTGCAGCTCAGTAAATGGGGGTGGCACCCAGGGAGTGGGTGCACTGCTGGTGGAAGAGGGGCAGAGGAGCGAGCCCACCCCAGGCCATCCCTCCTGGTGGGGTCCTGCATCAGAGCAGGAAAAAAGGGAGGGAAAGAATCTGTGTAACCCATCCTGGGGACAAAAAGGAGGCTGTGGCACAGCAGGAGGGATTGCAGCCAGAGTGAGAGGTCTGTCAAAGCAGCACTTACAGCATAGAGGGACAAGCAATTAAAGGAAAGGTGGGATCACCACAAATGTCAAAAGCAGAGAGGCATTTGTGGAAGGACCAAAGGATGTCGCCTAGGAAAAGACAGGGAATCACTGAAATAGTACAAGACTTCAGCGAATTAGGAATTTTGCTGAACTTCTCTGAGTAAAAAGTATTTTGTTTTATTGGCAAGTGAACTGAAACACCTGGGCACCCAGCCACGTGTTCCTGGTCAGGCTGACAGGGTGAGTAGGACTAATTCCAGCGCTTTTCTGCCATCCTCCCACTTTCATTCTGTGAAAAAAAAAATCTAATTCAAGCTTCAAAACCAACACACCGAAACCAAAACCTCCTAACTTTTGATTTATTTGTTCTTCATCACATTAAATCAATGCATTATTGTCCCAAGTGTGACTCTATGGTCTTGCTGGTTCATGAGACTTTTCATGCCTTAGTTCTCAGTGATTACTGACACTGTAGGGTATCATGGACTGCTTTAGATAAAAACTGGTTTGAATTTCTTATTCCACCTGGAATAAGTCATCCCTATCACTTCTCACTGCAACCTTCCGTCTTGTCAGTTCTCCCCTTTTTTCTATTAGCAGGACAAAGTTGAAAAACCATGTTTTGGCTGCATTTGGAAAGAGCACTCCAGCCATTATATACCGGAATATCCTGGGTAATCCCACTGCAACAGGAGCACCTAGATGGGCAAAGGCAAACCTCAGAATTTAGCTGTGGTTTAAAAGCTGTCATAAATTTATTTATTGCAGTGAGGATGAAGAACAGCAAAAGCAGCTGTCCAGCTGAGTACTTTCCAAAGCACAGCAGTGATTTAGCAGTTTATTTCCTGCAGACTTCAAGCCARCCTTGAACCCCCAGCTCCTCAGGTCACTTCAGAAAATGAGATCGATGTGCTGAGGCAGTCAGGAGAAATTACTGGTCCGCTAACAAACACTTCTGATGATGTTTGAGAGCATGAGCAATCCCAGCTAAGGTGTCTTTCCTTAAAAATCAGCGGGTGCTTAAGTGCTTTGCTGGATTGTGGCCCGAGTCCTTCCCAGTGTGTTCTCTAATTAGGCACCAGCCACAGCAATTTACAGTTAATACTTCCTTCATTCCAAGAATCTCTAACCAGAGCTTGACACTCTGAGCCAGACAGTGACATTAGCAGGTCTCACACCAGAAAACGCTGCCAGCACAGCACACCCATGGCTGTCACCTCTTGCCACCTCTGCTCAGCCAGAGGCTGCCAAGGGACCAATGGGTCAGCCAGTGGTGCCTGTGTGCAAGGGAGAGGAAGCCAGGGCGTCAGGATACACAAAGTCCTCCTCGGTGCAGCCCTGGGCTGGCCCTGGAGCAAGGCAGCAGGAGACAGGTGATTAGAGAGGAAAAAGGCAAGGCTATAACGAGCCTGTGGACTCTCAACGAGCCGTAGGGCATCCTCACCGAAAATGGCTGGAGCAGCAGCCTGGAGACAGAGGGAAAGCACCAGGCAAGAAATCTGTGAGCGAAGAGTGGAAGAGATTAGCATAAGACTAGTCACTCGTACTACCTTTTTTGAGAAGAAAATTACCAGAATGTGAAGAAATCTGACTGTACAACAGGGTACTAGCAAGGCACACCCTTATAATCACCTGATTCAGCCTTACTGCCAGAGAACTGTAGTAAGAAATTAAGAAATCAGAAATTAAGACATTTTTTCAGCCCCGATGCCRTGCAGTGGAGTGCCTGGGTGTTTAAGGCACCCAGTGCTCTGCCAGGGAGGGGATCTGGGGACCATCACAGTCCCCACTTCTCTGCACCAGGTCTGACCACAGGCTGAGCCCTGGCAGCTGGGTGAGAGAGGGCAATTGCAGTCATTGAGAGCTGAAACTTGGCCGCGTTAACACCTAACACTCCTGGGTCCAGGAGGAATTCAGAGTACATTTGACCTCTGTGGTAGCTAACAATAGTCCAAGCTGGCCAGGCACAGCTTCCATGTAACATTACTGTGATTTTAGGTCAGCTTTATGAACTGTCAGCAAGCCCCACAGTGCACAAGCAGCAGAGGGGCTCAGGTCTCCAGGGCAGACAGGCACAGTGGAGAGGGACACACCTCCGGATGTGCTCAGGACCAGGGATTCCAGCAAAGGCTGACAATGCCATGGCCAATCATTTCCATGGGCCAGCTGAGGACGGATGAGACCTGATACGCGAAACAGCCCCTCAGGCACCTTTCATACAACATGGCAAGCATCAAACCYGAGGCATCCTGCTCTTGTCTTGGGAAAGGTCTTGGAGTGTTCTCGTTCCATATTTGCTGCTGCAGAGCKTGGCTGGCAGCCCAGGGGTATTTCCTTCGCACACGACAGAGAGCTTGATGTCAGATCACTTTTCGCTATTCTGGAGATGATTTTCACTCACTCTTTCCSTTGCATTGAACCTGTTCCTTCAATGAACATTTCCCAGCCAGCCTGCCGAGCCCAACTTTGAGCACTGTCTTGCAGGCATAAGAAAACAGGAAAAGCCCTTCCGTTGGCAGACCAGAACCTTGGGAAAAAAAAAATCATGCACTAACATAAAAAGCTCATTGATTAGAAAATGGGACATGAGAAAACAAAAGGTACTCAGCTGCACGTGAACCTACTCCTGGCAACCTTGTAAGCTTGGAGGCAATAAAGGGAAGGAAATTTTCTTTTGTCTGAATCTTCATTCCCTGATAGATGTATTTTCTCTATTTGTATCTGAGCCAAGAGAAACACGTGGAGTCCTCTATTTGCCAGGCTGCTCTTACAGTCCATTTGGGTTGCACTACTTTTCGTGAAGGGCTGACACTGCAGCCATGCAGGTGGTTCAGTGCAYTACCAAGGAAAGAAAAATCATTCCTGCTCTATTTCCCCTGCTTTTTCTCCTGTCTGCAAACTTGCTAAACTCCAAAAATGGGTTTTGCTCGCAGACCTTAATATACTGAGTTTGGAAATGGATTAAGCAATGCATTTAGAGATTTCTGACAGCTTTACCCTTCAGGAAGAAATGCAAACAAAATTAAAGCTGCTTCATGAATCTTTAAAGTGTTTAATACAAGATATGTTTTTCCAATGAACTACTGGGATGGAGATGACTGTAGGTTTCTCTGCTTCACAAACTTGATGAAACTGCTGGGCATGAAGAAACATCTGCACTTCTGGCACAAAAAAACCCCTACCCCAACATGCTCTGTGCCTTGAAAGCTTCAGAATGGTCTGTGTTCATGTTTTATAGCCACAGCAGGAGAARGAGGTGGAACAGCTCCTAATTTGGTTCATGATCAATGAAAGCACAAAGATAAATATTAAAAAAGATTATTGAACTCTTGCTCGTTAATGCTAACAAATACTACCTTTAATCATCAGGTCAATATGTATTTGGAGCTCAGTTAAACCCAAGGCTCAGAGTAATCTCACCTACATGGTCACCTTTCAGCCCCTAAATGCTGCTGTGACTTCTATGGGCACAGACGATTTACCACAGCTAAACCACTAAATTTAGAGTCCAGCTCAATGCCTGATTTCTTTCTCCAGAAACCCACCGAGGCTTTACAGCCAGTGCTGGGTGTAATAGTAACTTTTGAGCTGCAGAAATAAACTACCACTCCTTTCCTGTTCCACCCTGGCACAACAGTGGGAACGTGACAAGATGCAAACATGTCCTTCCCAGCGTGGGATCCAGCTGCTGACCGGTCTGCAGCAGAAGCAGTGACAGGCTACAAAACTGATTAGCTTCATGGATCATGAATCTGTCAGCCAGAGGCTCCAGCTCCTTCCTAATTAATTCTCCCTCTCAACAGAAGATGTTAACTGTATGATGGCACAACATTCTCTTTGTATTGAGGATGGATTTTCCTGTCCTATCCAAAGGGAGAACAAATCCCAAATGGAAGATTTTTGAGTTCAAGGTTTGCTCTTACTTTCTCGTCCTGTTTTGCAGCTCAGGGGCAGCATTCCTTGAGAATCACATAATATAAATACAACAGTGAACGAGGGAGCAGTGGTACAGGACACTGATGCTCTGGGTACCTTGACAAAAACAGCCCAATGTATCTACAACTAAGGCAAAAAGAGAAGTGAGACATTTTCAGAAAAAGTCTAGAAATTATRGTGGTACCAGAAGATATCTTCTTCACAATCTGTGTTTCTTATGGAACAGCCTCCATTTTTATTTATCCTATAGGAGAAAAATCAACACCTTCTCTTTTTTCCTCTACTTATTTGGTGAAGTGCAGGTACAAGACACGGTGCAGTTCTTGTTGGTGGTGTAAGTCAGAGGAAATTCACTAAAAGAACCTGTTCTCCATCTTTTCTGGTATACAGTGATGTTGGTGGTCATTTTCTCATAAAGTGAGATCTTAAATCTACTCCACACTGTGGAAATTCCCAGAAACTTTTTTTTTTCATGTGCTCCATGACAGATTTTTTCTTAAAGTCTAAGAAGGAAATCCCCCACACTCATCAGAAAGAAACCAGGCCAAGTCCTTATACCTGAGCTAACCTCAAACACTTCCTGTGTCAAGAAAAATGTTCTTTCATGTCAACACGAACAAATGATTGCAATAAGCAATGAGTTTTCCAGCACACATCTGGTCCTGGGAATTTCCCACATTCCCAGGCCGGACAATTGGATTTGATGTCTGTAGGATTTGCAGAGTGAAGAACAGCATCAGCCTTCCTAAAATAACTGTCTTTTATACCTTAGGACTCTCTCTTCTCTGTCCTATTTCCTACAGGAAAGATCAAATTTACAAGAGTTTCTGTCCTGTAATATTTCTGTGAAGGAGAGAGCCCTTTCAAGCTGGACACAGGTAGGTTAAAGCTCCCCATGGAGTTGCAATAATACACATTGGACAAGTGTTTCCTGAGAAACACAGATTCAGTTTTTGTTCTTTTTCCTCTCTTATAAATTCCAGGCCAGTACAMCTGTGACTAATTGCTTTGCACAAAAAAACCCAACACATGTTTGTGCCTCTTGTTTTATAACACACTTGCTCTATTTGGTTTAATTCCTCACTTCTCTATGACAAATGAATTTTATATTTATAGTTGAAAGCCCTGAAAACTGTCAATCAGTGACTGATAGCACAATATAAATGCAGAGTTAACATATGCAGCATGAAGATGACTCTACTTGTAAAGAATATTAACCCTTATATTTAGGATTATTAGACTCTTCAAAAGTAGCTGCTGCACGCATAAAATAAGAGGCCTTGTATTTCAGCGAGCTATTTCTGGTTTTCCTCAGGCAAACAATACCAGAAACATGCCATTATGTCTAATACTCTTATTGATTTATACATACAAAAATGCTAAAACCAGTTTCAATCACTTTTAGAACAAGCCTCTTTATTAACATGAAAAATGGCTAAAAGCTCATGCTCACATCCTTCTGTAGTGAAAAGTATTTGCCTTTTTTTTTTTTTTTGGTAACTTAGCTTGAGTCACTAATATGTTTTGAAATACCATCTGTAAAAAATTTCCACTCTATCCCCCAGTGTGCCCGTGCGGATCTGCCTCTGGCTGTATGCATGCTGCATCACAAAGCATTAGGCTCATTGGAAATTAATGGAGAGGCTGAAATCTGCTTTCAAACGCTTTGCAAAAATCCCCAAACAAAACAGATCCCCTGTGCAACTTTATTTTTAATGGTGCCGCACTTAAATTTAAGGAGGAGCTCAACTAAATTCCAAGTGACACGTATTCTGCCTAATTTTAGGTAATTGAAACAAATGGCTTGTTTAGTGATTCTCAGCATTTTGGAAGGATCCTCATCCCTGTTCCAACTGAATTTTTAGTGTGAATCCTTTTAAAGTAAAAATTAGACAAGAATTGTCTTTTAAAAACCCCATAAAGGTTCTGCTTTGAGATTGGAGAGCTCTCTGAATTCGAAGTGATATTAAACAAAGGCAAAACTAAAGGCATTGTGTCCATTTGATCCAAAGTTCTCATCAGTAAAATATATTCAGGAAAACACCGTCCTTTGTGCAACTTTTTAATCTTAATTCTGGGAAATATGTTGTCCGTGGAGAACAGAGAACATACACTCCCATCTCAGTGCTCTGCCAAAACCTCATATTTCCAATAGGGAAGGTTCACAAAGAGCCATCCAAAAAGCCAGAAAATGTTTTTTAGGGTACATTCAGGAAATTGGCTGCTCCCCAGTGGCACCACTTCTTGCTGCTGCCAGCGAGGGTCGTGGCTCTCCAGCCAACCCTCTAAAACCATTTAGCTCTGTTTCCAGCAGGGAGTGTCAGCACACTTCCCATGGAGAAGTACTTTTCCACTCAAGGTGATGCATCAGGATCCCAGAAAAGGTTCTTTATGGCAAAGGAATAATTAATCCCAGCAGGTCTGCGGGGAGTGAGATGGTAACAGCCCAGACATCCAACAGCAGGTTGCACATCTGAAGGTACCACCTCCTCTGAAGCTCATCTCCTATTGAGTACTGAGCCCATGCCAGACATAAGGGAAGAACAGAGCAGTTGATGAAATCAAAGGAATTATTTTCAATAAATAATGCATAAGAGTAAACTCACCCTTTTCCATTTTGCACAGAACAGTTTGCTGTACCCTTGAAGCTATTTGTTATTCAGATAATAATATGTAAATACAGGAAGTTATCCTTGACTATTAAAAAACGTGCTGCAAGTATTTAATATTAAAAAATTGCAGGTTCTTTTGTTTAATTTTGACTATCTCTCTGCCTCAGCTGGTGTTGCTGGTGCTGGACAGAGGCTGAGGATCAGAGTGTTACCTAGAAATGTAGGGCAGTAAAAAAGTTTTCAAGGTAACTGCTGCAGAGCTCTTCATGAATTTCATTCCGGGTTTGCTGTCACGTTGCAGTGTGGTGGTAAGGAGGAGAACAGAGGAACACAATAATTTTCCACTATCACTTCAGCTAACAATGTTTTTTATGGTGTTGGGAGGATATTCAACAACGTTTGGCAAACAATCCCTTCTTTAATGGGCTCCAGTGTATTTCGCAGGAGACCAGCTTTAATCTTTGGCCAAACTCAGTTATGCAGCAGAATGTTTCTTTCCACCCATGTACAAATACAGGGTGGTTGGAGGAGTAAAACACCAAATGGGAGGTCAGCCACACGCTGAATAAACCCACCCCATCACTGCCTGCCCAAACCGTAGTGAGAAGCTCTTAATCTTGGCTTGTCCCAGTAGCTGCCAGGCTGGTTGTAACCCAGAGTGGTAATGGTGCCCTGGTACCCACAGCACTTTGCTGAGCTGGTGCACAAGCTGGTTTGACTAACCAGCAATGGCCTTGAAATGCTTGAACAGTAGTCACGGGCTTCCTCTTACTTCAAATGATCAATTCCTATCAGAGTGAAAACAGAACCCAGTTTATGGTATGTGGGAAGAATTATGGTTCAAATAGAGCAGTGTTCCAAGAACAAATGCATAAAGAACATTGATTTAGCACTGAAAAGGGGAGTGTTAAATCCACAATGTTTAGATGCTTTATATGGCATTGAGGAGAGAGCCTGGTGGCAGCACCAGGGTGTTTATAAAAAGTCTGAGTCAGGCAGAGAGGACAAAGGAAGGTGCAAGTTCTGTGTGTGGGTAGGAAACTGCCTGACAATCAGATGATGGAGCACATCCAAAGCTCTCAATGAACTCTGGATCAGGATCCCATAGGATAAATCATTAGGCAAGAGGAGTCAAATCCTGAAGTGCAGATAGGACTTTACTCCTCTCTACATCTTACCCAGTGATACTGGCAGGATTGTTCTTTATATATTATAACTACTACAYGAAATGTTCTCTTCAAGTGAAGCAGTTAAACATGTCTCAGCTTCACTGAGGTTATTCATACACTYAAAACTAGGAACATATTTAAGTGCTTCATTGGACTGGAGCCTAATTGCACTTTTATAGCTTTTGTTTAAATTAAAGGCTAGTTAGAGGTGAACAGCACAGTATTCAACAATTTCACGCACCTAGAAGTTAAACGTTAACAACAGTTTCTTACCTTCTAACTATTTATATGGTTTCAGTTTACATAACTTTAGAAGACTCTTGCACGTTAATTTAGTTTTGGTTACATTTAGAAATGAAAATATTTTTCAGAAACCCAGGCACATTTACTGTCTAGGACACAGCTAAGATCTAGAACACACACTTCATGGCAGCAAAACACTGCAATGTATGGGGATTTTTTTATGTTTATGAGCTCTCATCCTAATTAAAAAAAAAACCAGGTCAACATATGCTTACTTTTCAGCAGGTTGACAGAAATTAGGCACAAGTCCTAGACCAGGCAATGCACTTAAGTAAGGCTGTGAATTTGAGCAGGCCAAGGACACTCACTGGCCTTTTCCTGGCTCTGAGATTTGGCCATTGCAGCCCTTCAATGTTTGTGCACTGCTCCTGCCCAAATCAGGGCTGAGAAACTGCTTCCTTTTCCACTCTGTGTTGCCTGGTATCTTTTCCTACTTGTCCACAGATCACAAACATTTTAAGTTCACACCCTCAGTGTTTGCAGATTTAAATGAACTTGCCATGATAAAGACAGCCAGGAGAGAGGGGAACAGAGCATTCCCATTGACCGAGGGATGGGCGAGGTTCTGTTCACGACCGTGCCCTTCTTCACCCCTCATCTGCAGCCACACACATTCAACCTGCTCCTTCCAGACCATGTGCCCAAACCTGCACCGAGAGAAACTTTCCCCCCACTGCTTGCACAGATTCCCAGCTCTGTCAGGCAAAGGAGTGTAGTGCTCCTCTGTGAGCAAACAACACAAATCCCCTGTCTCTTGGCACACRCAGGTTAATAACACCAAGGCAAGAAGCCAACGGAGTAGCCAGAGGTGAAGCATTTGTTTCCAGGCAGTGTAGAAAATACAGGAGCAAAGCTTCAATGTCATTTTTATCTTGAGTCTAATGTAAACTGCACCATGACCCTCCGGGAAAACTGTGTCCTAATGAAACATCCACAGCAGGGATGAAAGCTCACTCCAGTTGCTGAATGAGACAACTGCTCACTCTGTGGATGGAAATAACTAAAATTTATGCCTTTCCTCTGAAACTTTAGAGGTACAGACTAACTTAGCAACAACACCCCAGGGTATTTTAGTGCACTGTTTTAATTATTATTGCTGCTATTAATATTCTACCATTAGTCAAGTCTGAAGTACTGTGTCTGCCTGAGAGGTGTTTCACACCACCCCAGAGGCCAGCCCACTGCTGGGGCATTCAGAAGACAAAATACATAAATGCAAACTAACAAAAGTCTAGGTGTGGAATAAATAACACACTCATCCCCTGGAGCAAAGAGGAAAATAACCTAATTAAGGAACTATTTGACAACCTGAAGGCATCTCACACGGGTAAAACGCAATTCCAGGGGGTTTYGTTTCTAGAAGCTGAGAAACAGGGAGCTTGTGCAGAAGTGATACACAGAGATGAGATCTCCGGTAATGTAAAGCTGCCTAATGCCTCACTGATAAATCCTGACACATCACCTCCACCTGAAATTGTGGGTGCACTTCTTAGACCAAGCTCCCCGGAGCTGCGTTTGGCAAGGTGGCCTGGTTTGACCGTGGTTTGTTTTCGAGACCACAGCAGAAGGTCTAGAAGGAATGTAACAGAAGCCAGAAGCATTTCAGCAAGCTGAAGGCACAGAAAATAGAGTCTCCAAACTTCAACATCATAAAACTTTTGAACAACTTAACTGGCAGGTGCTGTTTCAGAGAAACAAAACCTTGGAAAGCATCTAGATCAAGCTAACCAAGACAGGGAGCTAACATTTGCCAGCCTGTCAGGTACTTCTGGCTCTGGCTACTTTTAAGAGTCTCTCACTTTTACTAGCACTAAATTCACTCAAAACAGGAGGCACAGGCAAAACAAGCAAGAACTGACACTATTAAAATGAAACACTGCATCAACTTGGAGTTCACAATTCAGTTTTATTTCAGACAGAAGAGTAAATTGTCTGACATTTTGGCCTGTTCATGTTTTTATCACAAAGACACAAAGAACAACAAGAAAACCTTGAGGTTATGTGACCCGAAACCTTGACTTTTCTATACTATGAAACCTGTCTGAACAAAATAGGAATCAGAACTCGCTAATTTTTAAAGCTACACCAGGAAGACTTCTGGAGAGAATACATATCTCACACTGTCAGCAGAACTAAACTTGCATGCACATWTTAAGAAAAAAACAGGGAACATTATTTCAAACCATTAGAACTCCTTCAAAGCCCTACAAAGGATCTCAGGTGTAGYGTAACAGAGGTACATGTGAGGAAACATAAAAGGAAAAGAAATACCACCCTGAATTCATTGCCTGTCTTGTTCTGTTACTTCTTTTTATCCTGTAATGTGATATCATGGAGTGTAACATAACATGACAGATCAGAAATTTACAGGAATACCCTTTTCTCCCTGGAAGTGATAGCAGGCAACAACCAGCCACRGGCCCAGGGGAGGGAAATGAAAGAAATTCTAAAATGCCAACACACAGCTGCAAGTCCTGGCTGGATCTCAGTAGTGCTTCTCCACTACAGATATGTATTTACGTATCTGTGAAAGAACAGCTTACACAATTTGTAGACAGCACCCCACCATTGTTCCTCTTAAGGAGGAAATACTCATTCTGCCATGGAAATATTGTGGCTTTCTGTTTTCAAGTTCAAAAAATTACCACTCTAAAGCATGCTTTAAAAGAAAAAGCAAGTCGCTAAAGCATGCTTTAAAAGAAAAAAAAAACACTGATGTTTAAGGTACCTGTGAATATGCAGGTCACATGAGACACATTTAGTTTTAGGGTTGATAAGAAAAATTGAGGGATGCAAACCAGCTTTTTGAACATCTTTTCCCCCCAGCTGACCAGGCTGCCCGTGCTRGCAGGTCCTTCTTCAATTGCGTGTTGCAAATACAGAAATCCCCTCTTGTTTCTGCGTGCCTTGGAGCATGTAACACTTTGGGTTGGATTCACCTGAAATCCTATTTAAGCTGGCTGCCCCAGGTTCCTGAGGGAGGGACTTCCAGAGGACATTACACATTGTACATGATAAGCAATGCTGCCATRGCATCTCCTCCATAGACTACACAGGCACCCAAGTCCAGCACCCTAAATCAGATGTCTAATTTCTAGTCAGTGTTATGCAACCCACCTTAGGGAAACTATTCATGTATTCAAGAGTACATTCTGGTGCAGACAAATTGCAGTGAATGGCTTCCAGTCCCACTGCATTTAAACACAACATTGCAATCAGTTATTTTTCATACTCCCCGGTTAATCAAATTCAGCCTTCACTAAATCTACATTTATTAGTGCTGACGGTCATGCAGAACTTGTCTTCAACAATTAGTATACACAAAGACACTGTGAAAATGTAGAAGAGGAAAATTACTGCATTTGAACATAAGGTGGCTTTTTGGAAAGGGTTGTTCATTTTTATGGTTCTTTTTAATTTAACCTTTCTGGTGCTCCTTTCATCCCACAGGTCAGTGTTAATAATCAAGACCTATGTTATACACTTTGCAGTATAATTAAAGTCACTACTTAATTGGAAAGCCTGGCACTAAACAAAAGGGAATCAATAATGAATCTAATGGGAAAAGCCAGAGAAAACATCTATTGAATATCAGAAATAACTGTGAGATGCTGCCACGTGTCCAGCACTGCTGCTATGGAGACAGCATGGAGGCTGGTGATGGGGAGGCTCTGCTTGGGAGCCATGTCCTGCRAAAAGCTGTGGTGCTGGCCTCAAAAAGGGGATGGAAGGTTTCCTAATTTTGTTTTTAAATTATTATTGGGAAACATGGTCACTGTGTTAACCTGTTCCCCAGTCAGTCTTCTCACTGGAGTAATTTAACATTGTACAACTAACTAAATATACAAAGACCTAAAGGTGACCTGGGGCTTGGGAGACAAAGCTTTGAGCCCACATTCCAACTAATAAATCATTATTTGTGCAAAGTGAGCAGAGCTCCTGCAGAAGTTGGGAGAAGACCTACAGTGCCTTCACAAACAGGTCTCAGTGACAACTACAGTGGGGCTGTACAAATACAGAGCTCTGAGGTGTAGGTGCTGGCAGTACCCATGACTTACGCAGAGTTTTATCTCTCAGCCAAAGAAACARGTTTATTTTCCTCTCCTTTGAGGGCTTTACACAGTTCCAGCCTGAGCCCTTCAGAGCCAAATAAGAAACATTTCCCAAAATGCAGTGATAAGCCTTTGGCGTACACAGGGATACACAAATAAGCACAGCTGGCCCAGAGGCAGCTGTATGAGTGAATYGAGGTTGTCAACTGATATCCCACATGATCTGAGTCAGAACTACAACACCAGCACTGAGGAGGAGCTGGTCAGAGCCCAGCTCACCGCATAGGAAGCTGCACAGGGATTTACTCAGTCCACAYCGGTTCCTTCTGCTCTTGGACAAGACAAAAGTCAGCTCAAGCTTGAGTACCTCTCTCTGTGGCTGCATCACCAGTGGTGCACACAGCTAATGTGGGTGCAAAGGTGCCTGTGCTGTCTGTAGTGGATTCACTGCCCAGGGAAAATGCCCAGCCTGTGTAACTTTAAGTAGATGTTGACCAGCTCTGCCAAGTCCCAGAGCACGTGTGCACACACCCCTCCTTTGCCCCGTTCAGAATCCACATCTGGACATTGATTTGAGGTCTAATTAAAACACTTCAGTTAGTTTCATCTCCTACTGAATTCCCCTCCAATAAACAATCTTAATCTGTTGCCCAGAGGTGATTCTGTCTGCTCCATTTTCTGTCTCTGTTTTTCCTTCTCTCTGCTTCAATTTAYGTCATATGTTCAGAATGGCCAAAAAAAAGTATTTTTCATAATTTAAGYGTGGTTTTTTAGATAACTGAGAGTGGGTGCAAAAAAAAAGTCAAATCCTTTCCTATTAAAAACAAACCTAATTGAAATCAAAATATCGTGCTTATACTGTGAAACATTGTCAGCTGAAAAAATGAAATGCTTAATTTCGACTAATGTTTCACTTTACTGTGACCTGATATTTAATCTGAAACCATTGGTAGAAGCTAGTGATGGAAAATTCATCATTTTAAAACCGATTTTTTTTAATGGGAAACTAAATGTTAATGTTTCATTGGTCTAAACATCTTGTTTAAACAGACATTTCACAGAAGATGTTCAGCCTAATACGAAATATTTTTAGGCAGTTTTGTTTTGTTTTTTTTTTTTTYCACTTGTCATTTTCTGCTAATCAGAAATTCTGATTCCTGGAAAGCTCTGGATCTGTTCCACTTCAAATATTCCTTGCGAAGAGGCCCATTACACTGCACTCTGGCTAACCTGGAAGGAATCCTAAGGGTCTGTTTTAATTCGGCGTTTCTCTGAGCGGCGCAAAGAACACCCGGCGTCCCCGGGGGATCTGAAAAACGGGGTCACGAGGCAGAGCGAGCAGCAGAGGTGGTGAAAATCAACTAATCCCAGCCTTCTCCAAAGCACTGATCCAAAAGCTGATGGTGTCTGAAAGCCATCTGCCTCCATGCCCTGCTCCTGGAGGGACATCAGCCCGGCCGGGCAGAGGAGCCGCCACTGCGACCGCCGCGGGCAGGGCCCGTCCGGCCATACCGCTGACCCTCCTCCCACCACCGAGACACTGCAAACACACACATGATCAGAGCTGCTGACTGATGGCTCAGATGTCACAGGGGCTCCACAGAGATCTGCCACCAAAGGGGAGGGTCAGAATTAGAGGTGACCGTTCTGCCTTCTCAAGCAGCTGGAGCTCCCCGGCCGCTGAGGAGCATCCCTGACAGCAAGGCTGTTCTCCAGCTGCTGGCCTCTCTCTAGCTGCTGTTATTAAACCTTTGAGTGAACAAATCAGAGGTCTATTTACCAAGTCTGCCCCCTTGATAACACTATTTGATCAATTCCAGAATTCTCCCTGATAGGTAATTAAAAAAGCTTTTCCTTAGGTATAGAGTGGATTGAACCATTAATTACACTCCACAGCCCCAGAGATGCAATTCTTTTGCTATTGTGAAACGTCTATAGCAAACCACAAAAATGCTCGCCTCCATAAAAGAACTGAATAAATGAAAGCAATTTCCTCGAGACCCAGATTTCTCTGCGCTTTATGGCTAAAGACTTGAGTTGCCACAGCATTAATAAGTTTATTCTTTAGGGCTGAATTTTCTCAATACAAACATCCACGACCGTAACACAAAGAAATATCTTCTTTGGCTGATAGAGCCAGCAGACTGAATCCATATATTAATATTATTGTTATCACTGAACTGCCACAATGCACTCGGCATCAAGTCACACAAAAAATGGATCAGTTAAATTAAAGATCCTCACCAAGCAGCGGCAATTTTGTGTAAAAGCCAATTTAGCCATTATGGAAGCTCCAGGATCATATTAACTTTTCTCAAAAGTATGCATAATGCATCACAGCAAGTGGTTCTGACAAGTGCCTCTGTGTGTGTGTGTGTGTGTGTGTGCGTGTGTGTGTGTATGTGTCCTGCATGTAAAGAAAGCCCAGAAGTTATTTAAGTTGCAAAGTGAAGTGATAGAAAGACAGAAAATGCCAGATTTGCAGGTGTTGCACCTGTTCAATTCAACCCCTTGCTATCCAGCCTGTGCACCAGAAAGAACAGGGGAGTTGATGCTATCCTGAGAGACAATGCCTGTGTTTGAAAGCAGCTGGTTAGTTGACACTTCCCAATTTTCCAGGATGCTACACTGTAAAACAAACAGCTTTTGTAAGTTTGGGGGCCTTTCACCCTGTCTTTGAATGACACTCCCTAAGGTTTTGACTTTTTCTACTTCCTTTATCCTTGATAAAGTCAAAATCTACCATCACATGGGGCTTTGGCACCTCTGCCTCCATGCATGACTGGGAAGGATTGAGTCTGATCCCTTGTCACCAGAGCAGGGGCTTGTATTTTGTGCCAGAGCTGGCAGCAGTGSAGGCTGGTTTTGCCCCAAAAGGGCAGAGGATGGCTCTGCCAGGCTGGTGGAGCAACACAGCACATCCATCCAGGGAAACCTCCTCTGCTCAGAACCCACAGGGGTTTGGGTGGCTGACTCCGGGCGCTTCTGTTGGGAAGTGCAGAATCTCCACCAAAATCTCAACTCTATCTCTCCAGTTCTGTTTTTGACTATTCAATCAAACGTTGTCACTCTGACATTATGGTAAGAAAGGCATGGACAGAGCCCAGCACATTTCACAGCAGGATTCAAGACTGTTCTCCACCCACACATACTGGGAGGGATAACTGACATGAATACATCTTCTTATGCTTTCCCACACATCGGGTTCACTGGCCAACAGAGGATTATTTTCACTCAGTACTCAGGTTTTTTTGATCACAGTGCTCATTTTGAATATGGAAGAACACATATGGAAATTAATCCAATAATACTTCACCATTAAATAACACTTTTCTCAGAGAACCACAGAGCAAGCCTTAGCTTAGCTGTGTGCTTCCAAAGGAAAAATAACCAGTTCCTTACAAGAAAAGCTTCTCTTTCTTCCATTGCACAGAGGAAATAAGGTATGTTAGCAAGGGCTGGAAAGTCCTGCTAATACTTTACTGCTGGGAAGAGAGATCAGGACTTTAAACATTCTGAGCTCTCTGCAACACATTTTCTACAGTGGTATAGCCCTGGAAAAACTCCAGGTATTTATATTATTTATACGACTCTGATAGATATTTAAAAATCTCTGATATTGACAACAAAGAGCGGAGATATATTTATTATTCGACACTAGAACCAAACTATAATTTTGTAATTATTGTGCGATTTGTAATCACAAGCAGGCTGTTTACTGCCATTGCTTCTATTTGGCACACAAACACAACAGGCACAAAATTTGCTCTGGTCTCCTGTACTGACAGAAATTTGTGTCCTAAAGAAAGGGTTTCTGAGCTAAGAGGAACCTCTGCAGTGGCAGCAGCAGGTAGGAAAGCAGAACAAAATGTGAGGAAAGCATCTCGAGGGCAGGACTACCCACTCAGGCTTGAGGCTTTGCTGCAGTGGAARGACAAGGAGGTGACTCCAATTTAGGAGCCTTCGTGGTCACACTGGCTGACTCTGCACCTCTTTAGTGCAACATATCTTTTAATTTGCTGTGTGGAGATGAAAATACCTCCTGAAAAGCAATTAAACTGCTGAATGCTTATGAACTATGCTTGTAGATGGAACAGAAGGCTTATTCTATCAGAATAAGACAGTGAACAGCAGTAAGAGGGGAGTTCAAACAGACTAAAATATAATATTTCTGATCAAGCTTGGAATATTACAAGACCTGCATTTGCATACTGAAATCATGTTTACTTTCATAAATTGTGCCTATGCAATGCAGACTTGAGTATAAATTCTCCCAGTTCATGTCATTAATACCTACTGGCGTGTGCAAATACACAGATCTGAATACTTAAAATGGAAGCCAGAATGGGGAGAAAATAGAGTTTAATCCTTCTGGAATGCAAATTCAGATAATGTGTTTTTATTCACAGGCTGGACATTGATTCTACCTCGCTTCTCAATTCAAAAATGAAAAGTCCTCCCTTGTTGAAAATGAAAAGTTCTGGGAATGACATGAATGTAAATCACAAGGAAACTGGAAAGGGCTCAGTGATGGAGAGGTGAGCCCATTGGGCAAGGCAGCACACAGAGAAGTTGGACAAGAGTGGCTTTTCCAAAGCCTGGCTCAAGGATCTGGAGGTTTAATTCTGTCCAATAAGTAATGGACAGAATATCTAAACCAAACAGACAGTCAAGCTCAGCTTTGGTCCATGTCCTTCTCGTGTTGGGGGCCCCAGAGCTGGATGCAGTTCCAGTGGGGTCTCACAAGAATGGAGCAGAGGGGCAGAATCCCCTCCCTTCCCTGCTGCCCACAGCRATGGGWTGAGCCCAGGACACRATCAGCTTTCTGGACTGTGAGTGCACATTACTGGGCCATGTTGAGCTCCTTGTCACCCAACACCCCCACGTCCTTCTCCTCAGGGCTGCTCTCAATCCATGAAAGTGGGCAAAAGTCTYCATATGATAAGAGCTTCTACCTTCTCCAAACCTTCACCCATTTTCCATGGCAAATTCAGTCTGAAGGGCTTTCCTGTGACTCATAAGCATCAAGAGACAAGTGCATCAATTCCAACATCTAGATCTAACTAGAACCACCTCAGAAGTGTCAAAACATGACAAGGAAGGCAGTTCTCCCAGTAATGTCTCTCTCAGACATTTAATCGTGTGGCATGGCTCTACGAGATACCCACAACGAGCATGTCAAAAGGCTCATCTGACTCATCAAAGTACAACTGGGAGAGCACAATCTGAAGTGAAACATCCCTGCACTGCAAATGGTCTCGTGCCTCTGACGGCTGCTGAGCTGGATTCAAGCTCTGCAGCCTCTGCTTTTGTTTTTGCTAGCAGAACACATCTCATTTATCCTCATCTCCCTGACCACAGAAGCAGATAACAGGCCAGGTCAGACCTCACSGACCTTCATTTAAGACACTCCACATTGATTTTAAGGGTCTCTGGGCCAGATCTGATGCACAACTCCAACATTTGCATAACTACAGACTCTCTTTTCCCCAGCATAATTCCATGATGGATTTTTATGATCCATCAAGAGAGAAGGAGAGGTGAGACCATTAAACAAGCCAGTGTACTCGCACTGAATGTAGGATCAAGGCAGTAGATTGTTTTCTCTCTGCCACTTCTGTTACCTAGGTTTGCTTTTCCACAGCAAGGATTTGAGAAAACAAACGCTGAGTCAATACTTCTGAGATCAGATTAATATGTAACACAGCTAATGAAATTTGTAGTTAAGCTGAAGTTTTGTTTTTGGCATCGTGAACTGCCTAAAATCCTAATTCAATTGCAATCTACTCACAGAGCACAGCTGTTTTGCTTGGCTAAACTTTTCTCACCACTTAATAAGGTACTTTTTTATTTAACTTTCAGTTCTGCCTAGGAGCCCCAGTGGGTCTTTTAAAACAGAAGATTATTATTAGAAATTAATTAAGTATTCTTTTCAATTCTGTCTCCTGAGAGCAAGTAGGCATTGTTGCTGATCTCCTCCGCATGAAGACATTACTGATTGTCATTCATGGGATGGCAGTGAGGGTGTCTCATCTGGAAAATATATAACTCCATAAATATGAAAGATTTGAAAGGTATTTAATACAAAATATAATAAATCAGTGCAAATAATAAACATGTAATTGCAATGTCAAGCATAGCACAGGCGTGTGAAGACTATAAACACCAGAATAAAAATAGACACACATTCCAAAGACAAAAAAAATCCGACTGCAATTACAGGACCCCGATGGATTGCACTTAGTCCATGTTTCAGCACACTGCAAACCCTGACTAAACAATTCTAAGAATATCAAATGCAATTAAAGATGGTTTGATTTGATGTGTTGTTTTGGTTTCTAAGGGACCAGTGACCATAAAGTGTTTGTTGCACTGCCCACCTCCCACTGCACACGGCCATAAGAAACAGACTAAGGAGGCCACCTCTGAAGGCTTTTTCTTAGTGAACCAGACCCAATAAGCACCGATATCCTGGTRTAGTTTTTGATTTGAGGCCTTGAATATGCATATTAATGCATTACTGACAGAATTAGCTGTGCATTAAACATGGCACTTCATGCTTGAGGTGGCAGTTGGTCTATTTAATTTTCACTCAGCTCAGGGTACCTGTGCAAGTAACTGCTGTCCTGTTCTAACCAGGAAGGGATGTGAGGAGAAGAATGCCACCACGGGTCACCAGAACAACAATCAATCTCTTACTCTCAATAAGAATGTGGGATTCAACTTACTTTTTTGGTCTGTAGTCAGGGATGGACCTGTCCAGTGATATCCTGTCACTGAGTTGGGCATTGTAACCATATTCTTCATACTTAGTCTCTGATTCGTGGCTGTCATCTCTCAGGGTAGCAGCCATTCCCCCCTGGCCCAAGCCTCCTGGACCTTCAACTAATCCCATGGGCTTTGCCAGACCTAAATGAAATAGATAAAAAAAAAAAAAAATCAAATTATTTATATAAAGGAAATGGATAGAACCTCTTCTGTGACCACAGAATGTTTTTAGGTAAATGAGATCTGAACTCCCACGAAGCTCAGCTCTGAAGCCCTCATGGCTCTGTGGAAATGATCCTCAGCTTTTCAAACCAGAGTCCAAATCCACACATCTTGTAGTATCAGTGCATAATGAGCAAACCATAAAGAATCAATTAGCAGCTTTCACGATTTCTTCATTTTCCAAAATGCCTAATTATTGTTAAGATAATTAAGAAAAAATTTTCCCCATAAGAACTGGAGGGTTTCCCAATAGCTTTCCCTTTATAGCTTCCCTCATTTTAAGGGAAACATTGAATTTCTACCACAAGTGGATGTGTCAGTTTAACTCCACATTAATGCCAGTTCTGGAACACATGTTGGACCAGGGGTACCTGCTCTGTGATTCCAAGACCACTGCAGCCCTGGGCCAGGTTTGATTCCCGTGTTGGGGACACAGCTGTGGACTGGTCAGCAGCTTCTGCTGGGCAGGAAATAACAGAGTAAATCTGATTTCACTCCTTGAATGAACAGATGGGTCATTTGGACTCAGTTGCACACCCTGCCCAGCCTGTTCCCACAAAGATGTGCTAAAACTATTTTAAGGGAGCTGACAGTGTCTCTCACCTGGGAATTACTCCAGATTTCCTCCGTACTTCACATCTGACAAATGAAATATGTAAGATGCTCAGCTCTGTACAGCTCATAGGAGCAGAAAGTTTGGACACTTGGTAAGTGCTGAGACATCAGCAATGCATTCACAGGTTTCATTCACTGGTCAACTCAAAAATAAATATAAAACAAAACTAAACCGATATAAAAAACGCCCATATGATCACATTGCCAAGAACCTCTTCCATGGCAACAGGCGTTTAATTTGGTGCTGAATTCTCATAAATAAGCTCCTCAAATATCCTGTGTTTAATGTCAAAGCTTTCCTTTCCAAAAGGCTCGCTATCAACAAGTCATTATAAGCCACAAAGTTATTTATAACAAACCTGGGAATACCACACAGGAATGTGTGAATATCATCCATGACACCAAGTWAAGCAATTAGAGCTCGACCCGCTCAACGTTTTTCAAATCAAGAATTTTTCAAGAGGAAAACATCATTGTTTCAACTAAATGATTAAAAGGAAAGACGGAAAGAAACCGTCAGYGTTTGGTAGCAACAAACACGCGCGGCAGTACAAACGTGGGACTGGCTTCTCCAAGTCAAGGTCTGGCACAGCTCAGCCCCTCAGGAAGGAATTCTCTTGCACCCCATTGCTAACAGTGTTCTAGCTCCATCATCACCTCTGCTTAATGACAGGACAGAGCAGAGAGACAGGGTTCAGTACTGCTCTGAGAGAGCAAAGTTTTGCATTTTCTGCTGCAGTGCTTATGACAAAATCCTGTGCTAAGGTAAAGAGCGACTCTACAAACAGTCACAAATTAATATGAAAGGGCTGAGTACCTGCAGTACTCAGGAATTTTGGTCCTGGATTTCAGACACTGCCTACAAAAAGACTCACATACTGCAATGAGTGATCCCGAGTCAGGACAGACCTTGCTTGTGTTTGTGTCTTTGAAGCCTTCTTCGTGCTCTTCATCACCATGCACTGAAACGTGACCAAAACCGGTCAAGAGCTGTCTTGATTTTAAACCACAGAAATTCTTCTACCTTATTAAGTGAAGCCCTTCAATCCATGTTCAATCTTTCTGAAAAAAATTCAGCAAGCTTCACTTTGAAGAAAATTGTAACATTTGCCCTTTTTGTTCCAATTTAGGATGAGAGGCTACTTGGCACTTTGACTAGTTTTAGTATTTAGTAATAATTCCTTTGGAAAAATCAGAACAGAGGGCTCTCCACACCTGGCCTGACAATTATTCCCTGCTCCAGTAATTACAGAAATTGCACTTCTGAGACTCTAAATCTCTCCCCACCCAACGGGAAAAACACAGCAGCCTGATCTTCCTGCATGATACAGTCTTGGACTTAACAGACACCAGCAGCGAGCAGTGATGCTGCAAGCTCTGCTTTACATGGCCAATACACGGAATCTTAAAGGGGGTTCAGTTTCAGAGAAAAGTCCAAAAAGTCAATTTAGACACTTTTTAGAAGTCAGCACCAACCTCTCCACCCTGAAAACTAGACACTTGACAAAGCCTAAGTCCTTGAAAGACCATCATGTGGAAATTCATTTGATGATCATTTGGAATCATCTGGGCTGGGTTCTGATATTACATCAAAGCAAATTGAAGATGACTTCATTAAAGTTAACTGACCTGCTTAAATGGAAGAGTCTCCAACATGTGGCATGCTCATTTGACTTTAAGCAACAATTTAATTCCAGCAGTTGAAAACTTTATACTATGTGCTCTTGCAGTTTATGGAACAAAACATTTGAGTCTTTATGGCACAAGTAATGTGAGAATGAAACTTCCAACCCACAGGAAACACCCAGCACTTGGCTATTTCACTTCTGAGAGAATCAGCTAGACAGCCTGCCAAACCATGCATAACGCCAATTATTTCATATACCTTTTTCCTAAATCTGATATTCTAGCTCTTCGTGCTGCTAGCCTGATCTTGTTCTGGGAAGGAGTCATCGTGTGTCTGACTTACTCTCAGGGCATATTGCTGTGAGGGTTTTTCTCCCATCCTTACCCAAACTTTAGCTGAGTCTGACAGTTATTCTAGCAATGCACTAACACTGACCAATATACAGCAGCAATTAAATAAATGGTATCACATTGCTTCATCCTTCAAGAAGAGCACTAAATTGTCTCTAGAAGCTCTTAGGAACAATGAATATGGTATATTTTACATATGGGCATGTGTGTTAGATGCAGCAATTACAGGCCATGTTCTTCAATGCATGCTTGGTTAGCTAGACCCAACATAACCATGTCTCACATACTTGCATTGCATTTTCCATCTCAAAGCTGATTTGCTGTTGCTTCAGCAAATGTCTCCTCAACAGAGAGCTTTTTCCCATCACTATCTAAGTCAAGACGAGATGATGACTTGCTAACCCCCAAATCCACAGTTACTGCATTGGTCAGCCTTTTTAAAAAACCAGAAAAGGAGTGCCAGTTCAGCAGCATCTTCAGAAAACTAGGTTGGTATTAAGAGATGGGGTCAGGTGACAGGTGATGGCATGGAGCACCCCCCAGTTTGGCCAAAGCAGAGGCTGCTGGTGAACACGACACACCTTCCAGCACATCCTCCTGAGAGCACTTTTCTGTATTCTTCCTTTTTTGGGAGCTTATTGCAGACTTCCAGATCCTCCTCTTAGCTCTGGGTTACTCACCTGGAGTCCTAACTGGCACCCATTTCWCCCATTTTTCCGTGGCAGACGAAGCCAATGAGGGCAGGGCTCAGCAGCTTTGCTGACAGTGTCAGAGCCAAGCATTGAAACCATGGGGCCAGCTCTGAAACGGGGATGTGCAGAAAGGGAATGCCCAGTGAGCCTCTATTTTTAAAGCYGTCTTTTCTTTAAATTTTCTGGACCAAAAATATCTGCAGTTCATACTCTGGGAATGGTCATAGCCAGTTCAACGCTGCAGATGACAATGAGGTCACAAATAATTAGTTTCTGTCATTCATTTCAAATTTATTGCTCTCACTGCAGAGATTTCTGTGTGAGACAGAAATTGTTGGGAGAACAGAGAGCAGAACGAACCAGCCTTAGTTCCTTAACCAGATTAATTACTCCACAGGATGCATAATTTTCTAGGAAGAAAAGAGATCTTCTATTTTTCATCATAAACCCTGTCACAATGGGAAAAGTACTGAGATTTATACGAGAAACTATGGCAAAAGCTAGATCAGATTACATCTCTGATTATTTTACTATCATTTTTTCTTATTTGCAACACAATTACAGGCAGCTRTAAATCAGGTTCAGCCAAGGTTCTCAGACAAAATTAACTTTTTGACAAAGCAAAACAAAAATAAGCGATCGAAAATAATAGAATGTCAGAACACTGACAGAACTGCTGCAAAAATCTCTCAAATGCCCTTGCTGGCCTGTCTCAGTCTTAGTTTGAGAAGGGCTCCAAAGCCAAACTTCTGAGCTTTATCTACACTTAGATCATCTGCACATTTGAATAACTACAGAGAAGTATTTCAGTTCCTAGTACCTTAAAAGGAAGAGATAAAACATTTCCTTCTAAAGAACCTGACATAGGTCAAAAAACCTAGCACAGTCACCCAGCAGTTTTACCTGTGAGTCCTGAAACAATTCTCTGTCATCAACAGGAAACACAAAACTCATCAGCAAAACAGTTGTTTCCTTCGTTTTCCAATCTTTATTTCTCAGTTGAAAATATCACTGCACACCATATAAGGCAATAAAAATATTTCAATCCTAGTTTAACCAAGGAAAAAAAAAAAATATCAGGGACAACAGCAACTCTACCTAGATTGACAAAGCTGACTTTTAGCATTTCCAGTTACAGCTTTGCAAAGGAAAGAAAAAGGTTCATAGATTGTGGAATAGTTTCAGTAACAGCTTAAAAAAGACTCGGCTTCAAATACCTTTTTAAGCTATTTCTTTACAAAAGCACGGGTGAAGAAGCAGGAATTAGAGCAGTTGCAGCTAATGAATCAGCCCTGATGCTTCCCACCTTGAATTACTGCATTGTGCTAATTTTGTAAACTTGTTCTGTTGCAACCAGAAACTTCAGATGAAGGCTACAGCCTCAAAGACTGGCATATCCAYAGGCATGGAGTGAGGAATTGATCTTCCTCCTTCAGGAGTTACATGTTAGAGCGAAGCAGATGCACAAGAGAAGCAGCTGGTTGGAGGAGGAGGAAGGGAAGTGCAACACGAGTGAGCTGTTCAGCACTGAGCCAAAGGTCTCAGCTCACCAGCTGTTTATAACTTCATTTTAGTGATCCCTAAAAATAACCAATAGCTGATAATTTCTAAAATAACACGCTTACACCAGAGCAAGGCTCCCTTGCCTCTCACACACCCCCAGCACAGCCCCACAGGCACAAATTTGGAGAATGCATTGGTAGTTCATTGCACCAATATGAAACACGAAAAAGTTAAAGGATTTTGCGGTTGCAAGCATGAGGATCAACCATATGCAGGGAAAAAAAATTCTTATTTGGAACTGTTTCACTATTTGACAGTATTTCAGCCAACTTTGCAAACAGTAGCACACAGCAGAAGGAGTCAGTGGTGTCTGGCTCACGATTCAATCTAAATGTTAAACAGAGCCTGGCCCTTAATTTCTGCATATCCCAGCTTTCCATATCTCAAATTAGTTTCTCCCACCACGACCCTGAAGCAAGCCTACATAACAGGGAAGATTTGCTGCCCAGAGAATTGATCTGAATTTTGCCTGTATCAAAAGGTGCTCACTTTCTGAGCCAGAAGGAATGCTGCATGTGGAGGAGATTTAGTTTTACATACAGAAACATTCAGCAAATCACATCCCATAGGGGCACAAGCTCCAACTTTCTGGAAATTGGACTGCAGCAAACAAAACCCCATCTAATTTATGTGACTCCAGCACTTTCATTTATCTGAAATCCAAAACACAGCCTTATTTTTTTATAGTTATAGTCAAGTTTGCCGCATGCTTGCTTGAAAAGTTTATGTTCCCTGGTGCCTGGTATCAGCCCCAAGTATCTCTGCAGATAYATCAGGGAGAAGACAAACAGCATCCTGCAGCTGATGGTTTAAAAAGGAAAAAATTACAACAACTGGTAAAGCTGAAGCACTTGATATGCAACTTTTTTGTTCTAGAAACAGGAAGTGCAGTGGTTTCGTACCTTGATCTCCTCTCCAGACCCCGAATGGAAAGMCTGAGACAATATTTCTCAGTCTCCACGCCCAGATGAGAGGCGATCCTATAAGACATCCATCTGTGAGAAGACAGCTGAATGATGGTGAAGGGATGAAGTGATTTGGCAGCTCTGCCTGCAAGGGGGCTGCTCCTTTCCCACCCACAGAAGCCAGACAGGCAGAGAGTGCAGAACCAGGAGCCTTGGAAATTATGTACATTAGGACAAATTACCTGGAAAGAGGACTGATATCCAACCCCTTGTGTGCTTTGCCATATGTTTCTTCTTCAAAACAGGGGCTTTTCCAGGTTGCAGAGAGCGCTCTGAGACACAACCTATGAATATCTGTCAAGTGCTCAAAATGCAGTAGATGGAAAATTCCATCAAGGTGTCCAGGGCTGTTCTCAGCATCTGGGCTGGAAGCTGACCCTTAATCCATCCTACACACTCTACTCCCACCACTCTGAGGCACTAATCATTAARTCCTTCATAGTAAGTCCTACCAGGACAGGATTTGGCCAGAACAGCTTTTGTCCTTAGTGTTTCCATGGCAGGTAGTCCAGACCCAGGGTACCACTGCAGCTGATGCCAAGAGCCCAAAAACAGAGTTCCCACTCCAAAGCACTCACTATCAKGGAAGACAATAAACAGATGCAATAAAGATAATTAGAGAAGAAGACACAAAGACAATATGGATCAGTGGGAGRGGCAGAGGTGGCAGTGCAGCAGTGGCCTGTGGAATTCATCCTTGTAACAGCAAGAAAAGTTGTTTCATAGCCCACTGGAGGACCTTCTTTTCTACCCCTTTGAGCAGATTCTACCCCAAACACAGATGGCTTTGTTGGGATGAAAAGGAGAGGGTTAATATGGGAAAGTAACCTAGGGACAGGATCTATAGTCTTCAACATAATGTGGTCAAGGTATTTCTGAAATGGTCCCTTTTGTAGGAAAGCTTGGGAAAAAAGCTCCCTCCTCATTCAGGTTATTTTGAGATGATAAAAGGTGGCAGTTCTGTGTCTGCAGAAGGAAGGAGTCCCTGGAGATCTCTGGCAAAGCTACTCCATGCCAAATGCAAGATTTCCTACTGCATGACTTAACACTGAGGAAGGGGAGAGGGATATCTGAGGAAATAAAAACGYGTGACTGAGGGCCAGGTGTAGGAGAGAGGCGTAGTAGGACAAACTGTGTTAGTCATCTTGGCACAGCGTGGAGAGGGATCTAGTCCATCAGTGCTGACAAAAGGCCTGCTGGGGGAAAAAAGGAACATTCTGTCCTTGCAGAGCYACGTTCTCTCCGGATCTGCTGTTGAATGGTGCAGCACACACACCACTGCCCTCTTAGAGGCCGAATCTTTTGTTCCTTGGCTTCACAGGAACGGCAGCACCGCGTAGGCTACTGCCTCTCTAGACACAAAATTCATTAGTGCTTTTTAATTGGAAGAAATACTGTGTTTTTATGTACAGATATCTAATATCAAAAGTAATTGCTTTTATAGAACACTCATTTGGAGCTGGTTTCCCCTTGAGATGAGAAAATGTATTCTAATTACAACAGATAATTCAGGAGGAGATAAACAGATTGACGACTGGAAGGACCAAGAAATAGCAGCTGTACAGTCCATTGGAGATGAAGATAAAAGCTCATTTGTGAGGTAGGACACTGATMCCAAATTCTCAGATAATAACAGAGGTGTTAGAGTTTTGCCAGAGACTTGATATAACCAAAAATCAATTTCCCAACAAGCAGGGATCCTTAAGCAAGGGAGAGCTATGTGAAATATTTTGAGTGACAAAATAAAAAGCCCCTACCCTGTATGCATAATTTTAGATTATATGTGTGTGACTTTGATTTTTTTTTTAAATTTTCATTTCCATGATCAAAAAGATCATTCACAGAGAAAGATCAGATTGTTATCTATAAATAAATAACAGATGCCACGATTCTTCTAGAAGTTTAAAAATCCCAGAAGACTCGTGGTTTGTGCTGGTGAAACATAAAATGGATTTTTCTCTTCAGGGCTTTGGAGGAAAGCCAGAAAACTCCTCTGGTGGTGGCATAAATCTGGAGTTGAGGGGGAGGAGCYGAAATGTTGGTGTATCTGCCCGGCAGCCCGCTGATGTTAAAAGGAGACAAAATCCGAGTGTCACCAGTTTGGCACCTGTCCCCTGGCAGTGGCCAATCCCTGAGGCTTCAGAGGAAACCAAACACAAACGATAAAGCACCTGGCCAATTAAACTCTGCACACTCCCTGGAAGCAGAGTTCCCTTCTGAACCCCATAGGCAGGTACCTGAAGCCCTGAAGCATAATATTAGATTACCCTCATTATCTTAACTCAGACAGGTAGAAACAGGGCATAAAACTACCAGTGTCCTTTAAAAGCCCAGCCACTAATAGGAGACTCAATGGGCTCCTGCAGCAATGAATTCTCTGGCACTGTCACGGTCAGAGTGTCACTGACTCACATGAAATGGATCATCTGTATCAATATATTAGATTTCCTTTAATTTTTCCAGGGAAACAGAGGTGAAAACTCCTGGGTAAAGTGGTCATTAAAACAATAACAGAGCCATTCTAGGAGAAGGGAAAGGGACTTCTCCTTGAAAAGCTCCAAGGTGCAAGAGCTAAAACTTTGGGGCTGTTTAATTAGAGTCAGGAATAAGCTGGCTCAGCCAAGTTAAAGGGCTTTGCTTTCATAAATGAGGACAATATCTTTTGAAAAGCAAGGAGTTTGCTGGAGTCAATCAAGGGTAGGGAAGGGAAGCAGTGGACCACTGCAGGAATGGAGTTGTGACCCAAGGTCTGGCAGGATGGAGCCCACAGCTGGAAAGCTGCTGTTAGGTGCAACGACATTGCCTTGACCCTACAGAGCTGACTGCTCACCTCCAACCACTGAAAACACCCCTTTGATTTCTGATGCAATTCTGGATGAGAAAGCCCTGACTGCTCTATTCTCAGACCAGCTCAGCTACAACAGTCAATCCCACGGGCTGAGGTTCCATAAGGAAAAAAAATTATCTTTAAATACAAGAAATAATAAAAAAAAATCTATCTAATTTCAGGTCCTATGCAGGTTCATACTATTCTAGACTCTATTGTGCTGAGATTAAAGTCTAAACTCATCAAAGACTCTGTCACATCTGACATTGCCCAACCTGCCAAATTACCTCCTTTCAGCCCAGGATTCAGTCAGGGGCCCTCAGTCTCAGAGGGGTCACGTCCAAGGCTGAGCAAGACTCTTCTCTCCCTGCTCAAGGGTGTCTGGAGAGCTCTGACAAGGGCCAGACAAGCCCATCTCCTGCAGCATCATTCTGCAATCACGCTCCACATTATTTGCAGACACTCATATGCCTCCCTTCTCATTTACCTAAACAGCCTGCTATTAAATTAAACCAGCATAATCACACAGATAGCTCCCCCAACAACAAAGTCATATAGAGCACTTTGCCATTYGTGTGGCTGTTCAGCTCCTGGCTGTTCAGCTCGTGTTGCACAGCAGAGGATGACAGCACCAAACCCACACGCAGGAGCTGCTGGAACTCAGACTCRCACCGTGCTCGAAAGCAGATCTCGATTTTGCACTGTTGTGAAATTACTCACCGAGTTCACCTCTGGCACAGTGCAGCCACAATAAAGAGCCARAGTTAACAACCACAGACCTCTGGCTACATGCACTGCTCTCCCTTTTGTGCTCCAAGAGTCCCCTGTCTTTATTGGCCACGAGAGGATGAAATGATCTGAGAAAGTCCCCGGTTTTGTCAGAGCAGGGCTGGTTTTCTCTCTGCTGCCTCTCAATCTCATCATCAGACATTTCTCCTTGGGAATAGATGGGAGAAGAGATCAGCTGCTGTTGAGGATGTGAGATTTCAAAGACTTCCATCCAATCTCTTGAAAAACATTTAATTGGGATATTGGTTTTCACAGGAGCCGGAGAGAGCCTTGATTCCTCCCCYTTCCTTTCAGTGTGGCATTGCCTTAAAAGCTCTGTAAAGGTGCCATACTTTTTTTTTTTKGCATCATTGCACATTGGTTTCAAAACATACTCATTTTCCTGACAGACTGTCTATTTTGGATCTGTAGATATGTGTATTTTCTTGACCTGTGTTTGCATTCTTCTTTCTCAGGCACATCTTTGACACCTCTCAGGGAGCTTGGCTTGGGAATTCGGTTGAGATAGAACTCACATCTCTGCTTTTCCTCCTCTTTCCTCCCTCCACTTTATTTTCATCTCTCATGTCAACACACACCACAGCTGTGCCCTGCTTGTCAATGCCAGGCTGCAGTGCCTCCTTCCATCAACCTCTTAATGTGTATATGATTTAATTTTCTGCCAGCAGGACAAGTCAATTCAAAACCAAACACATGACACATTTTAAACAGCAAAAATACAGCCCAGAATGCAGCATCTAAACCAAAATGCTTACAAATCAACAAATTACGGCAGATTTGAAGCTATAATGGATGAAAAAAATTACTATGCAGAGTCCTCTTAATTGATGAGATGAAGTGACAGCCACAGTTATAGCAGACCCATCTAACAGAGGATGTGTCAAACCAAGGTCTGAGTCTCTYCTGCTCACAGAGGAGGAATAGAAGGAGTCCTCAGTGCTGGAAGTCTTTATTGGTTTTGAAGTGCCTTGCTATTGTTCAAGGAAATGTGGAGTCTGGACTTGGTTTTGGCTCTAGAAAGGAAAATGTTAGCTCTTTATATTCATAAAAGAAAGCCTATTTAGAAGCGAAAGACACGATGTTGCATGGATAGCTTATAACACGCAATTAATCAGGGATTTATCAAGGACAAATAAAAAGAATTAGGTACCATATTCTCTGGGGGAAGCAAATCAAAGGATGAGATAGCTTTGCAAAAGAAAGGAGAAATGAAGATAAATAGCAATTGCCAATAAATTTGGAGAAAATAAAGATGTAATGTTAGGGAAAAAATATTGGCACAATGTTTTATTTAAAAGCGGTAATAAAAACATTGCTTACTTTGATTTCTGCCCTTTCTGGTTTATTGTTGATATAAAGATAAATTGACTCAGACTTCCAGGAGCAGGAAAGCTACAATCCACTATTACAGGCACTCTAAAAAACAGCCCTGCTATAATAACTGATCCATTATTAACAAGATTGGCTTCATTGCGTGTGGGTATTTGTATGAATTGACTGTGACCTAGGGCTGGTTTAGGCCCTGACAAACCCACAGCAGGACCACTGGGCTTGCCTTGAAAAAGGCATTTGGAATGGATGCATTTGGTAGCAATGGTGCTGCTTTGATCCACCTACAGAGCACATTTGAATTACCCCCCATATACAGAATTCAGATCTTATATAAAGACAGTGGCCAAGTTTTCAAAATTGTGGATCGACCTTCTTCAATTTACCCTCCTAACGCCACTGACTGCAACAGTGCTTATCTGGTTTCCACCAAGGCAATGTAAAAAGAAATCCAAGTTTTCAGAGACTCAATTTTTCTTCAAGCTTTCCTTCCCTTTATGCCAAAATTCCATGACAGAATGAATGTCCCTGTCCCCTGATGTGTCTCTGGTTTGCACTTACGACTACATTATGAGGTGTTAAATTACACAGTAAAGAGAGGAATGAGGACAGTGATAGAAGGTGCCTTTACACGGGAGAAGATCATCTTTCAGCRAAGAGACTGGTATGAATCAAAATTTGAATTTCAGAAACCCGAGTTCTGAGTWTACAGCTCGGACTCATCACTCCTCAAGGACACAAAGCTGACGTGCTCTCCGGTCGCGCTTAAACTTCAGGTCACACCCACATTTCTCCCGAGCAGAAAGAGCTTCCCAGCACCAAATGGTCCCAGTGAAGGCAGTGCTGAGCCCCCTGGGATGTGCTGGGTGAGCAGCAGGACTCGTCACAGCCGAGCACAGGGCACATGGCAGCATCACTCTGCTCCACACACCATTTAATGATTCACTCACCACTGAAAGGCAATGAGACAGGCTAGGGGGACCCGAGTCTGACATTCCARGAGGCTGAAAATAAAGGCAGCTCTCCTGCAGTACTGGGGTAGTGTCAGGGAAATGTCGTGCTTGCTGTAGTTATTAACTGAAATAAGCAGGAAAGCAGAGAAAAAAATGCTTGTGTTAACATAYTGCCAATTAACAGAGCAAGCAAAGGAATTCAATGTGGAGAGCTGAGTCTGGTTCCTCTAAAAGCTAAGAAGTTGATTGTGCTTAAACAAGTAAAAATCCCATTTGTCACCAATATGRTTTTTAGCCTGGTTTGCTAAGAAAAAACAGTTTGTGGGATCATGCTGTCTGCATTTGTCTATCAGTCTGCTTCCCTCTCCATACTCTCCCTTCCCCTCTGCTCGTTAGATTTTGAGGACTGCTTCTAACTCCAGCCAAAGCTTTGCAGACAGTCAGAGGTCCCCAAAAACTGCATTTCTGCGAGTGTCACAGCAGCAGACATCTGGGAAGAAAGTGCCATTAAAATGTTCCCACTGAGAGAAGAGGTTTGGTGAAAGATCAAATGCAAGAGACCCGYTGGAGCGATGAGAGACCACCCAAGAATTCATCTGTGGGATGCCAACCCACAAGAAAGTCACTTTTCGTGGTTTAGCTGCTCAAGGAACTAAACACTTATTTTTAGGATTAAATGTGTTAATTACCAGATGTGTGGGTCTGCTGGATGTGTGGCAGTTGTATGTACCATTGATTAACAATATCACAGAGGCAAACTGAGGACACAGACCAGGGGAGCGGATCAGGGGGGCAGATGGAGGAGCTGTCACCACGGATAAAGAGCACAGGACAGGCCCACCTGGGAATGAGGGCCAGGATTCCTGAGTCTGGGCATTGTATTTCAGCAGCTCCAAATATTTCCTTGACCCCAGCACTGGAGCTGCTCCTTCTGTCCCCAGTTCCAGTGTCTGTGAGCTTACACACGCTGCTTCTCGTCAGGTGTTGAGGGCAATGATGAGAACCAGGGTAAGTGAWAGAACAGCATGGTTTTGGTCACGGATTAGGGGATTCCCGATGAAATAATGAGGTATGCGTGTGATCCCATTTAAAACTACTTTAAAGAATACTTTAAATATTAAAGAATATTCACATGGAAATGCCCAACTCACTAAACTAGCACTTCYTCCCTTGGAAAGGGAGAGACACGGAGGTGAGGCACCATGACAGCAGGGCACACCACTCCACGCAACTCTGCCAGTTTTCCCTGGAAGTTATTAAGAAATTAATCCTTCTGATTGCTGATAGCAGGTGTGCTTTTCCCTCCCTGCTTTGAAAGGAATATAAAGCAAGGTATGATCCCAAACCCACGTGGCCTCATGAGCAGAGGAGCAAACAAAATCTCTCCTTCTTTTTATAACAGGGATTTTGTCAGTTCAATATCTGTCAAAATACTTCYGAAAATAATCAACCTCTGGTTTCACAAGCATATGCTGAGACACTGAGAAGCCACAGGCATGCAGTATCACCCATCAAACAGATTAGAGGCATCTTCTTCCAGCTCAGGGATGAAACCAAAAGATCATGCACTGATTTCTGTTTCTAAAATTAATTTCCATCCAGAAATATCATTTTTATGACAGTACAGTGAGTCTCAGCCTGCCCTCACACRGAGCATTGCCTACTAATGTCTAATTGGTGCTGATCCTGCCTGAGCTGTCCCGTTCTTTGGGCCTGATTCTGACTTTGCTACTCAGTGCCATAGACAGGTCACGCACGAGCTTTCATCTCTTGAAACTCTGGCCCACGACAGGTATCACCACTCCATGTTGGGATGTACTGTCAAATTGTGGCATGGCCTTTGCCAGAGTGACCTGTGGCACATTGTGCTGCCACGGGGAACTGCATCTCTCCCTAGGGCCAGGGGAGTTCTGCCATGACCCGTGCACAGACCCTGATCCCAGTTCACTCATTCCATGGGCACCTCATTGACTATAAACAACTGCAATAAGAAAATTTTTACACTGGCCTCATCCTTCCACAGGCTGCACTGTGTCTCTAGGACTCTACTTGTGCTCCAGCTTCTTGTCAGCAAGATTAAAGGCTGGGAGATGCCTAAACAAGTAGTCCTGTAACACATGCAAAAATCCTTCTGCAATGATGAGCGCCTTCTCCGAGGGCTGCACCACTCAGCCCCTGTCCCTTGGYGTGCTGGGCTGCTCCATCCCAGCTTCAAAGCCAAGGCCATGTCTTTGTTCTCTCATCAATATTTCTCCTCCACTTACGCACATCTTTTGTTCGCTCTTCTCATTGTGCAGAGGAGACCGAAAATTCTCACTTTGYGAACTTTTTAATGTGTGACAGAAAGAGGGAGACAAAGAATCCAGTTGTTAGGCAGATCAGGTTCAGAATGAATCACAGGAGAAATTCTTCATTCTGTGACCTCATCTAAGAGGGCTCTCTGCAGCCTGGCTTTGAGTTATGTGGGCCTGGAACGGGAACATTGCTGAGAGTAAGGGAACCATACCAAGCTGACTCTTTCAGGAAACAGAAGGTTTTACATATMACCCCACTGGATACAAGCATTACAAAAGCCACTTCCCTTCCGGAATTAATTTTCTGTTGAATGAAAATGCATTGAGCCAGATGGATCTATTTCAGGAGGAGGATCAGGCTGGCACAGGTCTGAAATCAAAGATTATTGGGTTTGAATATTCAAAGCTGGAATAGCTGAGGGTGAAGCATTCAGTGGAGGTGCTGACATGCTCACGTCTGTGCCTAAAGGAGTATCCCAGGAAGCATGTTCTGAGTTGGCTAAATATTAAATGGAAGAAGGATGTGAAATTTCTAATTAATACCTGCAAACCTTTTCACTTCTCCTTGCAATAGTAGCAGTAAATATACAAAAGACTTTCTTCAATTGCTGAGAAAGTTGCAACTTCTGGCAGATGCAAAAGTTCATTAAAGAGTGGGAGAAGTGACCGAGCACACCTGGAAGAAATACAGAAAGGAGGCTCCAGTGGTGAATKCGACTGCCCACGTCCCTGTGATGGTTTCTGAAAGTCAGCAGCCTGAATCCACAGACCCGGGCTCTGGGGRTTCTCCACGTGAATCAGAAATTATGTAACAGAACTACCGAAAAAAATGTGGCTTCCAAACCCAAGGCTGGCACAGGCTCACACCTAAACCACCCAACCACCCATTTTTCCAAGCCAAACCCACTCATTGCTTGGAAGTTGCAAGCATCAACCCTTTCAGCAGCTGGGCAGCCCAGCACTGGGCTGTTTGACAACCCAAACGCGCTCAGCTCGCTCTTACCTCGTGCCCCACTCCCATCTGTTACATGGAGCCACCTGGGATCCATCAGCAGGTTTTAGGATTAACAGCTCTGTGCAGGAAAAGCCGTTTTTCCTATTAGAGGTGTGAACAGGACCTGGTCCCTGCTCTGTACCTGCAGAACAGCACTGGTAGCACACCCAACACTCGCCCTCAGCTCACAGCAGAGCCACGGGGGCCAGCTCTGGCCATCAGCAGCTCTCTGCTCGCGGCAGCCACCAGTGGGGCTGAGTTCTGCAGAGACAGAACTTTGCAGCTATCAGTAGCCTCATTTTACACATGGCTGCACGACCAGAGATCTGTCTTACAAGGAATCTACGGAGCAACTGCAAATTTTCATCCTGAGGAAAACTAACCTTTGGGTTGCACAATGCTGTTTCAATTGGGGATATTTTTAGTCTTATCACTGCCTTCAGTTCAGCATGCACAGGAAAGAATACCACCAATCTTTTCTACAACACCAGGCTTGCTTGAAAATGAGTTAATATAACAAAAAATACATTTTTATTTACAAAAGCTGTTCATCCTAGAGGCGTATGAGAGCTGCAGAAGAAAATAAACTCAATTTCTAAAAGGGCAGTAAGGCCCCATTGCCAAATAAAATACAAAACCAGCATAAAAAATCCAAATGAAAAACAACCAATTAACCCTATCACCCCACCAAAAATGCTAGAGAATTAAAAAAAAAGAGAAGGAGCAAACTTCCCCAGTATTGCAGGRAAAGGCTTTCCAGCTGTCTTGGTGGATACCTTCCAAGAAAAATGAGCTTCTATGCAACAAAACCCCTTTTGTTTTGCAAATGGTCCTGCAGTACCTCTGGCAGGGCAGCCACGATGAAGTGCCAATCTGACCTGGTCTGAGAACTCCTTTTTTCAAAATGCAAACTGGAGCCARCTGTGCAAACACAGAAGCAATCAAAGCCCCCAGGATTAGGAGTCAGAGGCAGAAACACGAAGTTCACCAGACCTATGGCAGAAAGGGGAAACTCTCCAGAACCTCAAAGGAGGAAGGACCCTGTTCCCAACCATACTGGAGCAGTACAGGGACACAGCAAGACCCCATCCTTTGTATCACCATAACTAGCAAATACTGTTCATCCTGTGGCAAAAATACCTTCATTTGGCCAAATTCCCTACCGGAGTTACTGTACTGATAACGAGTGACTGTGCTGATGCCTCTGGATCAATAGCAAAGATTAATTTAGGCAACTGATTTCAACAGGACCAAGTGCATGGGTGAGCTGAGGAGAATTTGAATCATTGCTGCAGTCRTAAAAACCTACTTGAGGCAGTCATCCCGTGCAGCCAGCGGTGTCTGTCACCCCACACGCTGCTGACAGCAGAGCAGGGCTGGCAGGAGCTGCACTTTGCTTAGAAAGCAGTGTCCTTCTGTACCTGGCTTACATTCCCGACTAAACACGGCTGCTGACTGTACCACAGACACGGCTTTTAGGAGCTCTCCCCAGGAACGAAAACCAGGAACACACTGGGAATCCAACAGAGACCAGCACTGTGCTCCACGAGTCTGTGACTCCTGTGGCAGCAGAGCCAGTGGCACACAGGTCACACAGGTCACACAGCAGCCTCTTCCCACAGACGTGTCCTGGCTTTGCAGAGGGGAAGGAGGAGCCAGGAATCTGTGGGGGGATAGCATGGCTTGTGCCAGTGCTGTGCCATTTTACAGGGGCTGTGCAAGCCAAGGGAGATCCTGGCACTGCAGCAGCCTCTTAGCATTGCTGCTCTGACGTGTAGCCCAGGAGSCTGAGATTGAAGCAAAGGCACTAAAGAATCCCAGGGGACAAACATGTTCCTTTGTATCTTCATCCACCAAATCTGGTTTATTGAAATGTGATCCCAAACGATGCTGTGAAACAGGTAACACTCTCCTGTGGTATTTTGGCATCAAATGTCTCTGCCTGACAGAACCATTTTTAAGTAGCAGTGCTTAGAGAAGCTCTTTCAAAAACCTTTTCCTTGGTTTGGTTTCCTTCATCTTTGCCCATTCTCCCAGGATGACATGCAAATTACAGCTCATGTATTAAAGGTATAAATCAGACTGGTGGCAAGTGAAAGTGCTTCTAGAGAATGGCTCCATGGGAGGTGGTGCAAGGCTCAAGATATTCAGAAACCYATATTCTCACCTTCTCTAAAAACATTTTGCTCATTTACTTCAACAACTCTTCAGCCCCCGAGAGAACTCTGCGTCCACACTGCGCATGATGACAAAGCAGAATTACTCTATTGTCTCCTCAGCTCTCTACCCTGCTGCTGCCCTCAGACTCTCCTTCAAAGCCAGAAATCAAGGACATACTTGGGAAAATAAAAAAAAATTAGGCCTTTTGCATTTGTCAGAGATTCTCAAAACCAGCCCTTTCCTACTGCATCGTTTCACCAAGGACTGCCCTCAATAAGGAYACGAAACAATTCATGGCCCCAGGCTCATCCTTGGTTTGTGAGAAGATCCCTCAGAACAAGTCATCCAAGTAAATTAAACACAAACACAGAATTATTCAGAAATGAAATGGCCTGACAAGTGCAGTAAGAGGGGAAGGAAACCGGTGTGAGCTTGTCTGGAACATCCATTCCACTGGATTTCCCACAAAAAGTGCTGCTGCACTGTCTTTCCATCCACAGCCATGAGTCCAACTTAGCTAAGCCAGGTGAAATAAAAACAAAGTRCAAAGACCTACAGAAGCACAAGTCCCCATCCCTCACCATGGGAGGAGAGTATCAGAGGGATAAGAAAGCAGAACTCAGCTCCAAAATACCTCTTCMTTGGGCATGCACGTACACAGAGCTCTACTTCATTGGGATCTACACCAGACCCTGGGTGTGACATCACTCCAGCAAATGAAAACTTGAAACCCAACAGATCAGACTGAGAAATAACCCACAGAACCAAGGTTKTCACCTTCMTCCCTYATCACCTTCATTAAACACTACCACGTGCTTAAACTCCAAGTAGCTCCAGCTAAATGAGAGGGCCTTAGACCAAGTTGCATCATGCTGCTCGCTGATTGCTGCCTTCTGTTCCATAAGCCAAGCAAGTCTTGGCTCAGGAGGTAGCTTTACACTCTTTTTATGTCCTACAGGACTTGCTGAGTAACCAGCAAGTGCCAGTTGTGGTGTATCTTGTCTTCGAAAATGTCTGGGAAACCTAGATATTCCAGAACACCTGAAAGGATAGGGYAGAAAGAAAATTCTAACCTGTTTGCATCTGCCCTGCTGTCCCTGAAATGGGTTTTGCCTCCACCCACGAGGCTTTCAGATATTCTCAGCCACTTGCACAGCACCACAGCTAGGAGTTTTAGGAAAAGCAGACACATCCAATTAGTATTTGGCTGCTTTAGCTCTGTGCTCTCGGGAGAAGATGGCTTTGGGTCACTGGGAGGATCTCTATCTGGCTCTCGCTCTCAGGAACTGGAGGTGTCTTATTTCAGAGGACAGTTTTGATCAATAGGACTACAACAAGGTTGGAAGCTGCTCTGCTGTCACTGGCTCTCTTCCTTCCTGTTATCCAGAACATCACAGGCTCTTTTTATTTTCTTCTTTTTTTTTTTCTCTCTCTTTCAGCGTGTTGGTTTAAACTAAATGATGGTAATGACTACCAAGAGAAACCCCACGAATAACAACAATAATAAAAAAGTATGCCAAGTATACTGAGAAAGAGAAACCAAGTGCCCATTCGTAAAGTTAGAGAGGGGCATTAAAAAAGGGAAGATTTGTTAAACATGACTCATTTATTTTCCTTCCTTCCATAAATCTTATTATTTCCTTGGAGAACCGCCACACACTCAGTGGCTGGAACTGCATTCTTAAATGATGCTCTTGGTTTAGCTGCTACCTGTCTTTACTTACTAAAACATCAAATTAACAAGCAATAAAACCCCCTAAATTCATAAAACAACCCCACCTCCCCCTACCAAGGGTCTCAAGCTAAGGCCAGGTTTCCTAATCCTCTGAAGCTGTGCAGTGGCCATAGGGGTGCAACAGCCACACTGCAGCTCTTCTCCAGGAAGATGACAGACCCATATTCGCTTTTCCAATTCCAGCCACATGTACAAAGAAATGGAAAGATACTGAACTGGAATAGCGCCGGAAAGGCAACAAAAGCAACATCAGTCAAAGGTTTTCTCTCTGCCTCTGTAAACATTGCTTTTAATCCTATAGAGTACAAATGATTCAAGTTCCACACAAATGAGTCAACGATCAAATTACCACGTGATTTTTTTTTTCCTGTCAAAATAAGCTTTCTTCCCAGCTACAAAGGCAAAAAGTAGAAATATTGCATAAAAAATAGTTACCACTCTATGAAACACAAGAGTACAGGGAGAGACTTTAAAATCACTGATGGGCTGCTGGAATGGAGACATATTTTTTGTATTTGTCAATATTTTTCAGAGCTGAATGYAATTTTGCCTGTTTTACAAAGGAGGGCTGCCCTCTTTTTAAAGCAAACTTTTAGACCTTTTCTTCCTAAAGTGCCTAAATAGAGTAATACCATTTTGAATATTACCTTATATTTATACAGGGRCTATCCAAATATTGGCTYATTATGTTTTCTGTCTGTTATTTTGGGGAATAAAATCCTGACCTTCCTGAAAGCACTGAATGTGAGTTCCCCCAGCTACATAAATCAAGAGTAACAAAACTAAAGCAAAAGTGATGGGGAAATTTGTCTTTTGGACTTGACCATCACTTTGCAATACAGGAGGTSAGGCCTGTAGCAGTGGTGACTTACCTAAGCTTGAGAAAATGACCCAGCACAACAGAAAATACTGTGTGGTAAACCAATAAACAGCAGCCTAACTTTAAAAAAAAAAAAAAAAAAAGTTGGCATTTTTCACTTCTGGCAYAATGAGGCCCAACCCTGCATTTCTTTAAAAACGCCCTCAAAATGAGACCACATGAAGAGAAGCCCCTCACCAGGACAAGGAAAGCACAAGGCTGAGAGCAGTCCCCACAAGTAAACTGATTCATTTGGAGATATTTATGTGCTAATTTTGCCAGATGTMTGTTAGCACCAGCCCATAAACAAGTTAAATAAAAATAGTTATAAAAYGTGAGGGTATGACAAGGTGCAGTTTCATTAGCACAAGGCTGGCAGTCGCACTAAATGTGACTCCTGCACATGTGGCTTTACCTCTCTTCTCTGCAGAGGAACTGCTCTTGAGGCAAAGAGTTGCCAGCTCTAAAGCTTCTCTTGGACAAAGCTGATGTGGACATTCACATGACTCACTTGCAGCCTGTTCCCAACCCTTGCTTTCAATGTGGAAATTTGGACTCATTTTCAGCCAGTGCCAAGCCTACGAGGAATAAACTGTCCTTTTAAAAATACTACTGTAACTTTTACCTATGCAGATTGCCAGGCTGAATTTTAAATGCAATCACTTTGCTTCCTGTGCACTCTAAAAATCAGGAGCCCCAGCCAGCATGAATCAGTGCTCTGCACCTAGGACCTGCTATTTCCATCATTTCAAGCCCCTGTGTTGCAATTATGTGAATTGTCCACTTTTTCCCTCAGCCTCCTCCACRAAATGCATATGTAATATAAACCCCATTTATCATGCTGGAAATTGCTATTGCATTTAATCTTCCCAAAGAGAGCAAAATCAAATTATGATGTGTAACAAATGATAACCTGTCAAATTCAAGGGAATACTCCCAACTTATCCCTCCACGTCTGAAATAGAACAGGTCAAAGGGGTCTAACACAGAAGACATGGGTAGGAAGACATGATGCGAGAATATATAATGAGAAGATGAAAGCTCTCTTAATCTTTGCAGATTGAATGAAATCTAATTACATGCTGTATTGATTGTTGTGTATTACTGGAAAGAGACAGTGAAAAGGGAAAAAGGCAATTAGACTGAAATTGTAGTCTGACCTTCAATTGCTTTTGGCATGAAAGGTTATGCKCTACTTGGGGCATCAAAAATTCTTTATCCCCTATGGGAAATCATTAGCAACAGACTTAGATGCAAAACTGATTAGGGGAAAAATTCAGTCAATTAAATATTTTTTAATATTTCCCCWTCATGAAAACAATAAAGGCAAAGGAAGAAAATACCAAGGTGATGTCATTATGCCATTTCATGAATTGCTACCAAGTCTAGCTGGCATTAGTTCTGAGTTGAATGACAATAAAATATACCCATCAATAGCAACACCATAGTAAAAATGAAAAAAAAAATAGAGAGATATTGCTCAACTAGATCTCCAATAACTCGTTTTTTCAAAATAAACATTGTACCCAAGGTCAAACATCAGGAGGTAATATAAAGTCTCACCAAGGAAATTCCACTGACACGTTTCATTGCCTTCCTTTCCCTCTGCATGCTCCGTTCATTTACTTCCACCCAGCCCAGCAGCAGCTGAGCGAAAGGAAAGCTCTCAGAAATACTATTTTTCCAAGTTGATAAAAAACCCGAGCACGAGCCAAATGAAAACTATTGTTTGGGTGTCTGTCTGCACGACTCTGCAGGGAATCGTGGCAATTCTCATTCATCCCATTCTAAAAACTCTTCTTCTGCCAAAGGTAATTGCAAGGACCAGCTTTCTACTGACTTTCTTGCATGGTCCTCTGCGTTCTACACACACCTCCACAGGCACTGCACTCGCTGATTTTATTCAGACTGAAAAGTTAATGAGTTCTCAAGTGATCAGTTTTGGGTTGCCTCTTTATACATTTGTAACGTTACAGCTTGTGTTTATTTTCCTTGCAGAAGGTACACTGCTAAATAACATTTCCTTGATTGTATGCAAACAAATACGTGTGACAGAAACAAAATCCTGTGCAGCTGCAGGGCTGGTSTCTCACAGAGTGACTGTCTATCACCAACAGAGTCCCCAGAAAATCCAGGTAAATCTTATCAGTTTAGGTCTCATCTGAAGAGAAAAGAAAAATGAAATAARAGAACACTGAGATTTTATTACCAAAAATATACTCAATAGGTGGCTCTAAATTTGCTGATCTCAAAATAAAAAGGACCAACAGAAAACTGAAATACTGGTCTGGACTGACCTGCTGCAATGATAACATTGAGCAGGACTCAACCTCCTGGTGCTTTGAGGGGCTCTGGCTATGCAAGGAACTCGTACTCCTCCTGAATAAAAGCTGTCTGCCTGTGTCTGTCTCTCCATATAAAAGTGACTTTGACCCACCTCATGGAAAAGTAACATCAAGACAGCCTCAGTCAGCTCTGTAGCCCTGTGATCCAGCAGCACGTGCAGGACAGGGTCTGAGGAACCTTGCTCCACACTCGGATGAAGCTGCACAGCTCCAGAGCACCCAGAGCGTCTGTGTGACCCCAGCCCTGCCGTGTGGCACAGCAGAGCCCTCTCAGACAGGCTGCCCTGCATCCCAACGCCGCCAGAGCAGCTCTATGCCCATTAACGGCACAAGTAATGAGTCATGGTATTAAAACCAGAATACCAGTGAGCTAAACCCAAACAGAGATGCTTGATCCTGATTTCACTCACAGAGATGCAACTCTGATGATTTCAGTGGAGCACGTCCAAATTTTTTAGGACTTTTTGCTTTTTTTGAGACAGAATGGGAAAAAAAAGAGTATTTTTTTCAGAACGATGATGCAATAATTAATCTGTGTTAATGTACCACTGTGTAATAGTAAAAAAACCCCACAACAACCATGTCAGAGAGAAAGTAAAGGGAAGTAAAAAGGAAATTTGAACAGCTCAGCTTGAAAAACTTTCTGTATTTTCATGTGTAAGAACTTTCAGGAAGAAAAAACTGCCTGCGGTGTTCATGATGACCTGAAGAAGAAACATAATACTAAGTTCAAGTAATTTCACTATGAAGTTCCAYATCCAATAAATGAAATTAAAGAAGACAAAGAAAAAAGTTCCCAAAATAGAGCCATACTTTACAGAGAACTTCCAGTCCTTGCACGCAATGATGCCTGCCTAGCACGTTAAGGAGTCCAGCTGATTCTCCAGGGGATGCTATGCTGAGGTGAACCCAGCCCAAGTCAATCCTACTCAAAGTCTCCTCTGTGAACAACACCAAGGACAAATCCATTTGGGCCAAAAAAAGCCCCACTCAGCTGAGCTGCAAYGGAGATATCTTGTGGATTGATCTAATTTAGTTGGGGAACTTCGTGGCTTTGTGGAATTCGTGAGAAGGRTTTTCCTCTTAGATCCTACACTCTTCAAAACTGCTCCAAAATACGGGTAGAAAACACAGCTGCTCGGACTTTGCCTCTAATTCCTGAATGTGTGGGTTTGGGACTGGCAGCCACACTCCACGTTCCCCTTCTCTGTGCCCCGTTTATGCAGAGGAGAGCGCGAGGGGATGCCTGCTCTCTAACACTCACTGCCACAAACTGCGTATTACCATCACAGCCTAACTGGCTTAGATTTATACATTCATTCTGAAAGCAGTAATAGGAAACATACTTTATCCTAACCCTCCTATTTGTCTGCATTTTGAGACTACAGTAGCCTTTCTTAAATCAATGTTACGAGTTAGACTTCCACAAGCAGCCTAAAAGCACATTTGCTCTACTTAAACATATTTACACTGAAAATTTTATTTGGTGCGAAACACTAAATGTTACATTTATATTATAATTTCATGCAGACATTCACTCCTTCAGCCTCTTCTTGTCCAAAACACTGATGTATTTAATCACATACTTATTTCTTTGATGTCTCATACTCAGAACTTTACAAATCTATGCAAATAYAAATGCACTCGTTTTGAAGAATTAGTTTCTATATGAAATGTTAGCTGTCCTATAACAACTTTTGATGGCTTAGCCTGTTCTAACTACCGTGGAAGGGTTTTTTGCTTACCTACCAATAATTTTCAAGGCTGGTGAATTAGAATGGTAAATCATAAAAAGAATTGGTGGACGTTTCCCCTCCTCATCAATGACAATAACAAATTTAAATGGCAAAATCATTAGGGAAACATATGGGTGCTGTGTTTAAACAGACCGTTAATAGTACACAATGGAAGAACTCAGCAGAATGTTTTTAAAGTAGTTCTGACACCAAGTATATGACTTCCAGCTATAACCTAACAGCATATTTGCTATACAAACAACTTCCCGTGCGGAGTTAATACATCCAGGCAAACTGTAAAACCTGGTACAGTTCGTAGGGACTTCCTCCAAACCTGAAACCCCTGAACCGCAGCCTCCTTAACTTTGCATCTATTGAGGAAGTCCTGACTTTGGAGCAAGACTTGGTGGAGGGAGGCTCAACAAACCCCTCCAGCCAAACCCTGCAGCCCCCTCTCCCCCTGGCTTTTCAGCACTTCCGTGCTGGGGTCGGTGTGATGGGTGCCAGCGGGGGGACACTTCGGGGGCTCTTCCCCAGCCCGCAGCACCCTCCCGGGCACACGGCATCCCCTCCGCGCCCCTCGTACCATTGAGCTGGTTGTAGACCACTTCCTCCAGGTGGTCCAGGCGCTGCAGGATGGACTCCCTGTCGGCCAGGCTGCCCACCTTGGCGCCGCGGCTCCTGGCCCGGCGGTCCGCGCTCCGGACGATCTGCACCAGCTCCTGGGAGCGGTCCTGGATCCTGCAGTAGACGGAGAAGAGGATGATGCCCACGAAGACCAAGATGTTCACCGTCAACAAAGTTTTKATTTTCCGTGCCACCGCCATGGGAGCCGCGGGCGCGGTGGCGGGGGGCGCATCCAGGCGCGGCGAGCGGCGGCCCCGCGGCCACCCGGCGAGGGGCGCGCCCGGGGCGCGGAGCGGGGCCGGGGAGGGGGGCGCGGAGCCGAGGGCAGCGGAGCCCGGGGGAGCGGAGCGGAGCCGAGGGGAGCGGAGCTGTCCTTCAGCACCGCCGCGCCGCTCCCCGCCCGGCGCCCGCCGTCGCCCCGCGGGGCCCGCGCCGCGGCGGGCAGGGCGGCATGGATGGAGCGGGGCCGAGCGCTGCTGCTCCGCCGAGCCGCCGCCTCGCCGCCTCCTCCTCCTCCTCCTCCTCCTCCTCTTCCTCCTCCTCCGGCGGCTCCCGCCCGCCCGCCGCCCCAAACGCAGAGCGCCGGTGCGGAGTGACGTGCTCCGGGGGCTCTCATCTACATGCACACGGCGGAGCCGCCCCGCCCGCCCGCACCGCGCCCTGCCCAGCGGCCCCGCCGCCGCGGGCGCTGCGCGCTGCTCGCCCCCGGGGGACGTTTCCTCGGGGCCGCCCGCCTGGAGAGCCCCGGTCCCGCCCGAGCCTCGCCGGAGGCGGCTCCCGAGAACGGGCAGGGCGAAGGTGTCCTTGGCTGCGGCGCAGCCCCGGAGGGGAGATGGTGCCTCGGCCGCCTCCCCGCTGGAAAGGAGAGGAGACAAGTTCGCGCGCTCCCAGCGAGAAGGGAGAGCTGGTCACACGCTGGGCTCCAGGGGCTTCCCAGCGGCCAAAGTACAACGCGGGCTTGGGATCCTTCATGGAAGTGACGGGGCTGGGACCACGTCCACAGGCGAGAGAAGTTCTTGCCAAGCATACACAGAAATACAGAATCATAGAAGAGTTTGGGTTGGCAGGGACCTTTAAAGGCCCATCCAGCCCAACACCCCTGCAATGAGCATCTTCAACCAGAGCAGGTTGCTCAGAGCTGTGTCTGAGCTGACCTCAAATGTCTCCAGGGATGGGGCATCCATCACCTCTCTGGGCAACATATGCCAGCATTTTACCACCCCCAACATAAAAAAAAAGAGAAATATTCTTTATATCAAGTCTAAGTTGATAATATCTTGGTTTAAAACTATTAACTCTTTAAGCTCAATACCTAAGGACATTAAATATGCCCTTTGAACAGCTTCTCSGTTCACAGTGATACTCCTTTTACACAAAAATATACCCATCTCACTTAAAGGGTTGCATACCTTAGCATATCATCCTGGCTGGGAATTTTTCTCCTTTCATCCTTTCCTTCTTGGTTTCAGGAGCTGCCAACTCAAAATCCAGCAAAAGTTACAACCTCCCTGGATTCACTGAAACTTGGCAAGTCCTGCTCAGGGGTTCCTGAAGTATGACCACTCCACTGCTGGTCCTGCTTCTGACCCTCCTGCTGTTCGCCTTCTGCAAGGCTCTTGAGGGTGCAGTTTCTTTGAGGATTCTTAGAGGAATTCTCCCCTTGTCTTTTGGGGATCACCAATGAGATCTGTGTTGAGGAGATCAGCAAAGCAGAAAAAACCTAGACTGGAGTTTCACCATTATCTTACCCCTGGAAAAAGATGCCACAGGTTTCTGCACTGTCATCTCTTCCAAATAGGTGTGTCTCTAYGGAAATATGTACAGGTTTTAGTTATTTCCTACATTACTGGATTCTTAAACACAAATAATGCCTAAATGCAGGGTCAGATCTTCTTCCACTCAAGCTGTAGCAAAACTCTCTTGTCAGCTCAGCAGAAGCAGCTCAGAATGCGAAATTTTCCAGTGCTTTGATTGTATCAGCAGTATTCTTACTGCAAATCTCTCTCAGCATTACACTTTCCTAGCAAATAACAAGTTGGTTTAAGAAAACATTGAACTAATGCTCAAGTGCATCTTACTTGATGTCTCCACAGCATTTAATATATTATAGCAACACCTGCTGGTCTTGATATRGTTAAGAATCTGTTACATCCCTATTTCCATTATAAACTCCAAGTTCACAAGCTGRCCACAAGAATTCAGCTTGGATTCTGACACGGGGGTAAAGTTTGTCCCAAGACTTGTGAAACACCTTCAGCTTTCTCAGAGAGTTCACCAAGTTTTGATGAGGATTTTTTGCACCACTGCAGTTTTAAATGGGCTCTTTCACAGACTTGGTTTCCTCTATGATTGGTTCAGCAAAAGGAAACCACTGCTTGATCTAAGCAAATGTTCTTAAATRGTCAGCTTTAAATAGTCTCTGATGTGTACAGAAGAATATGAGAATATGTTCACATGGCTGAAACTTCACCTAAAACCACTCAAATAATAGCTAGCTCAGATAGCTCATTGTTCCTTCTTACGTCTCAAAGCAAGTTACAAAAGATGTACTAGAGCTGACTGAAGGACAGCAGAAGTGGTTCTGGAAAAAATCCAAGATCAAAACCATTTTTTTATTTTTGACTTGGAACAAACAAACAAAAAGTGTTGAAGTATTTTCACACAAACATCACTGAGTTGAAGCCTCTGTTTCCTGCCCAAACGGGTCAAGTTCCAATTTTTCTTCMCGCAGAAAGGCTTATGTTGCCAAAAGAAAATTAGATCAAAATCAATATATGCAACAGCTGGATTTCAGTGAAAATGCTTTAGCTGAAACCATACAAATCATCTCTGAGTGCTGATCCATCCTACAAATGGAGATCAGGGGAAGGCATTTGTAGCTTGTTCCCAACCAGTGGAACAAGCCAGAGGCAGTGTCGGGATCCCATTCCAAACCACACATCCACTTTGTCTCTCTGTCTCACTGGTTTTCACTCCTACTCATCTCCATGGGGTTCCTGTTTCCACTCTTGCCATCCAAGGTGGATCAGGAAGATGCTAGACAGACACACCAAGACACTGTGCACTGAATGACAGCCCGGAGGTGATCACACTCTGCATCCCCTGTGCTCAGCCCCAGCGAACACCTGGCCGAGGGACAGYTGGCTGTGGATGAAGGGGATGTTAAACAGCCAGAGGTAAAGGCTGTAAAAAAGCCAGTCAGCACTCTAAAATATCCATCTGTCACAGGCATCTCCCCTAATGGAGCAAAGATGGTTTATTGCCTTGGGGCACTTCTGAGCTGCTGCTGGACTGTCAAATAGCTGAGGCTGTAATGATACCAGCAGCATGAAAAACCAAGCCTTGCTGTTGTCTGTGGCTCTCCTTGAAGCTGTGCTTGGTCTTGTACAAAGCTGATCGTACAACATTTATATTTGCTTCTGTTGACTCTTGGTTACTGCAGAATGCTCCATCTTGGCATGAAGATGTTGATATGGAGGAAAACTTCTGTTCCTTCTGCATTTAAAATCCTGTTCTACTTAGCCGTGGAGGTTTGAGACAGTAAATTTCACTTGAAACAACACAGAGCTAAAATATTTAGAAAAGAAMTTTAGTAAAGCATCAATCTTAAAGTCATTATTTGCAGAACCCATCATGCAACCCCCCAAGGCAACAGACTCCCAGTCCATCTGACCTCAGTTCCTTTGGAGCTACTACCCTCAACCAACACAGAGGAATTGCATGGTKTTTTAGCCAGCTACCGAAATCTGTAGATTGTGTGGCAACTGAATGTGACAAAGATACTCTTCATCATCGGGACAGTTCTCAAGTTCAAGTTTTCCCAAAGGGTTCTCAGAAAAATGAATTTAAGAAGATCATATCAAAGCATCATCCCTTCAGCAGAACCCTTGGAGGCACCAYGCCTTCAGTCCCAGCTATGGTGGGTACATTCTCAGATAAGCAGTGAGTTTCAATTTTCTATGAGGTGTTTCCTGTTGAATTTAAAATTAAATGAGATGAAGGAATTGGCTGATGAAACAAAAAAAGTAAGATTTTACTTTTGAGAAAAGGCAAGAAGAGGGTGATTGAAAAGTTGCTCCAAAGTTTTTTGAATTTTAAAAAGCCTAGATTGAAAAAAAAAATATTGAATTCAAGTTAATAACCATAAAATCATTCCCAACCACTTTTCCAAAAGGACAAGATTGATTTACCATATCTAAAGAGACATACCTTTCTGATCATCCTACTGCATGATATGAGACATTTGCAAGAATGAATAATGTGTAGAAGGAAAGACTTTGATGTTTAAAGTATTTGAACAGAAGCTTTAAAGAAAGTAAAAGAAACCACAGATGAAATATTCTGCCAGTGATGTTCTGCAGCTGTAGGTTCCAGCTGTAGTTATTCACACAGCCATCACCTACCATTTTCCTAGAGAAACCCCAACTGCACCTGCCAGCACATTGCTTAGGGTTTTAATATAGCCTAATATTTTTCTACTTTATTTTCGACTTATTTAGAAGAAAACAGCAACAAAACCAGACAGCAGAATCTCAGGTCTGTTGGATACACAGACACACAGAGCTGAGGCCCTCATCCTGCTGCAAAGAGGCACTGCAGCCCCTCAGATACTTGGGCAATTCAGAGTTTGTGCAGCCCCTTCTCCCCACAGCGCCAGCAGATGCTGCGAGATGAGATCTGCACAAACACGACGTTTGCATGAAGTTTTTTGCACGAGTGAGGAGAGAAACACACAAGGAAGCCTCAACTGTCTCACACGGGAGATGTTTCCAACCAGCCTCTTACCTTTGCTGCTGCAGCCTCAGAGGTCAAGCTGGTATTATAGAGCACAAGGAGGCCCACGGGTAAATAATTCTTCTTGAAATAAGATGCCCCCCGGTGCCTAAGGCTTCAGCCCGGCTCCTGTCGATGCAGGGGCTTTGGGGCACATTCACAGCTCACCCAATGCCCATCACTGGCAGCAGGGAAGTGCTGTGGCCAGGTAAGGCTGACAGAGGAATCCCCACCCTGGTACCCACCTCACTGCATCGAAAARGCTGGAAGCCCAAAAGCCATGAGGGATTTTAGTGCTGTGACCCCGTGCTGGCTCAGAGACTGAAGGTGTGTGGGGGCTGGACAGCCCTGAATATGATCAGTGCCTGCTTTCCTTGGGGCAGAATGGCAACAGGCTGGGCTGTGGCTGAGCCAAGATGAATGTGTTTGCTTTGGCAAGTTGAGCTCTGTGCTGCACCTATGGCACACACCATGCCAGGGGTGTTTATTGGTGGGGTCACAGTTACAGTGAGCAAAGACTCCCACTCATAACCAGCAGACCTAGTCAGAGCAGTGGGCACGACACAGGGATTGAGTATTCACCAAGATTAGCCTGGAGGTGCTGAATTTTAAAAGCATCTTGAGGATGGTTCTAAATGAAATGAGATGCCTTAAAATCTGAACATTTCAGAAATTATATATATACGTGTAATATATGTATATATATATATCCTTTTAATTTTGGCAGTATTAGTCACTTGTTAAGATTACACAGAAGTTTCATAAATGGCATTTGRGATGCTTCCTTCTAAAACTCGGGGCAGTTCTTCAAATGTACAGGTCCTGCTGTGTGCTAACACCTGTGGCTGTGACACAAACATGCACTGCTTTTATATTCTTCCTGTTGCATTAAAGCTACAGGTCGACCCTGCAGAGAGAGTTTATAACAGACAGCACAATTGCCAGCAGATCTGCTGCTTTCACACCTGTGCTATTGTGCTGATGACCACCCTGAGCATACAGATAAAACTCATCAATTATCCACACACACATTAAAACCCCCAATAAACCTGTCATTGCAAAAACAGAATATAAATAACGCCAGGACTAAAATATTCTACCCACACCCTTACGTTTTACAAAGTTCTAATTTATAAACATTACAGCTCTCACCAATTTTAATAAGAATTGGGTTGAGCTACCTTTTTAAAATCCAACTGCATAGTCTATCCRTTTGCTATTATTATCTCCTACTGTAATTTCTGAATAGGTGCTTGTTTGCTAAGAGAGGATTATCACCACTCACCACAACCAAAGATTACTTGCAGGGACTTAGATGCAACAACAGAAAAAGAATCCTTGAGGACCAGGTCTCCCACAAATGACAGAGAGGCTCAGTCCACCTGCACCTCGAAAAGGGAAGGTGGCTGGGACCTGCCCAGCAGCTGCTGCACTGAGATCCTAAGCTGCAGACTGATGGTTTTGATCATCAYCATAACTTACTGCAAGGAATTTGAGAGTTGCTGTGATAAGATAGAGACTCACACTGGAAATAAATCAGGGAAGCTTTCAAGGACAGCTTCTATGTTTATGAGGGTTCCAATAAAGAAAATAAATGTGCAAGAGATATATAAATGTAATTTAATACCCAGCTATTACAGATACAGAAATTACCTCAYTACACTCCTTGAAATCCATCTTTACTTATTCCTGATACCAGAAAACTTACAAAACCTTGAACACTGGCTAGGATGTTTGCATGCTGAGACTTCTACTTTYCACACTGATCAACACTGTCTCTACCTGTTCCCCCTTCTGCTGCTCTCATACACTGCATAGACTTTAAAGCAGAGACTGCTTTTTGATAGTGCTGTTTTRAAAAAAGGGTTCAAGAGTGATGCTCCTAATTCCAGGAAGAAATCAATTTTCGGCTCTGTCAGTGACATCTGTGGACTCCGATCCTCAGTTCCTCCTCGGAATCCATTTGTCTCATTTCCACTTTTACTCCTGAACAGCCAACCTTAGGGTAGCACAATTTCCTGTCAGATCTTTTATTAGTGTTTGATCAGATGTTATTTTAGGAAACGCTGTCCAGATCGAGTTTTATCTCAGAGCATGTTTTCAGTCCAGCACTGCTGACTTTGGGGAGAAGTCTGTTCTCAGATAGATGTGGAACGTAAGTTCTTCACTGGCACTAAAAAGCTGGAAGGATGTTGCTCCCTGTCCAACCCAGCTGAAAGCCTATGAAAAAGCTGAACATTATCCCTGGCTTAGAATAGGCAAAAATATTTTGCTCCTGGAATTGCACTGAATTCAGTAGGGCACAATAATCCTTGGCCATCGTCAGAACAGTCCCAATTCTGCCACGAGGAAGAGGCTTGTGGACTTCTGCAGGTATTTGTCCAGGCTCATCCTCTTGTAGGAAAAGAACCTCATACAATATTCATTACTTCCTTGTCTCTGTCTTGATGCACATTATTAAGAGCTGCCTGGCCCTCCAGCGAAATCTCCACAACAAAATTAAGAAACACAGCCACTCATCATGTCAAAGTCATAAGAGATTAAATATTCTAAGTGCAGCAGCACCAGGGTAAATTAGTATTGTTACCTTCTGACCCCCGGAGCTGCACCCGGTGCTGGCTTTAAACAATAAAAATAATGAGATTTTTAGATTCCATTTATTTTGAAACAACAACTGGCAGCTTGAAAGAAGAAAACATGTTTTGGCAAATAAAGTTGACATTGACATTTTTAGCAAAGAGTAGCTATATGGTGCCTTGTCACTGGGCAAATCTGAAGAATCACTGCTGCCTCTGATGTATGATGTTTTTCACAGGGACAGTGTATGTATGAGTAATAAAGAACATTTAGTACAGTTTGTATCTGCCTTTAACAGAGATGTTCAGAATATTTAAATAGAAACGAAAACATTTCTAGCATTAAAGTCTTCAATGTATTTTTAAAAAGTATATCATCTTAAAAAAAAAAAAAAKATAAAAGCTGATGCATGGTAAAATTCCATCCTAAAACTATGCCAGTGAGAAGCCTTGACATATGGAAGTAGGATGACAAAACCAGACTCACTTAGTTGGGTTGAATTCCCAAATATTCCCAGTAAAGGGCAAAGTCCAATGTAACAGTTTTGGAGGCTTTTTTTTTTTTTTTTTTAAACACATTTGAAAATGAGCCAGTCAGTAGGAAAAGAACATTTAAGACTATATTGGACCATGCAAATGCTTTCAAAACTGTTCTGTCATTTCGTGTTCCAGACCACACAACTTCTCCAGTTTTCAATTTCTCCATCTGAAAACTGGGGACAGCTTGCCATAAGGGAAGTGACAGAATTTGCTTGTATTAATCTCTCTCTCAATTGATTTAGAGACCATATGGAGCTTAAAACAAATAAAAGTCCAAAACAAGGAAAACCAACAGATCTSTTAGGAGGCACCAAAAGTGCACCATGGTGAGGGGAGCTGCAGGTTTGACAGACATGTAGGTGTGACATGCACAGATATCCATCACCCTTTTAGCTGCAGATGCTGGGAAGACATTCTTTATTACTCATTAATTCTATGGTGAGCAGATAGATTAAGCATTTTTCCCTATTAATTAATCTTGCTCTGGGCTATGAAGTGCTTCACTTATTTATATATTTACTCATTTTGAGGGAAAACGATTTCTCACCAAAGCCCTCCYCTGGTGAACTGCAGCATCAAAGCCTCTGGCCAAGCTCCCAAGCATCCCATACTGTGCATGTCTTCAGCCACTACATCAGGATCTATAATTACAGATACAGATCACTTACTGCTTTGGGTACTAAATACAGGGAGGTATTTTACGCTGGTGGCTTGATTGTGGTACAGACATTAACACCAGGAATAAAGGACAGATCACATTCCACTGATATAAAGGACATGTGAAACGGAAAGGACCAGGTCTGTAGTTTTTTTTATGTTATTTATTTTTATATATCATATCCAACACACATCCTATTGTATCAGCTGACAAAAAAAATCCTGACATGAAATCCTTTAATGTCTATTGAGCTGCTTTTAATTTGGATAAACCGAAGACGAGCAGCAAGCATTGTTGCYGCCCAGCACTGAGCAAGGCTTTTGTTGGTGCTGGCTATGCCCTCCACCCCTCAGACACACAAACTCCAGGAGCACATGCCTGGACAGAGGTTTGGATGGACCTATTTTGGCCCAAAATACTGGGGTTTGGTTGCTATTTAACAGAGGGTGTTGCAGGGAGTGCACTGCTGCCTGTTAGCACTCTTTGTCCAACACAATTAGTACAACACCCTGCCAGGGAAAATGCTACAGGATAGCTCTGTGATAGACTGGGGTTATTCTACTTTTGACAAAAGGTTAGGGGAATTCACTCGAAACAGTAATTGTCTGTCACATGAAATGCTGCAACTTCTTGAGCACAGGAAGGAGGAAACCACAACATGAAGTGGATTAGGGCAGGAGGAAACTAGAGGCAGGCAGGTTAATGCAGTGGAATCCAAATGGACTTACCAAAGGGGTCTAGGGTAGCATGCACAAAAAATAAAGAATAAAAGAAAGTTAATAAAGACCTCAAATTTATCTGATGTGTCTGTAGCTAAAACAACTGAGGCAGGTTTTCTTCTGAGCCTTAAAGATTTTTGCGGTCAGCATATGCACAGAGAACTTCTGTGGCATTGCACAGAAGGGCCTCAGAGGAATTGGCATGTGAGATACAAAAAGACAGAATGGCATAGGAAGAAAGATGTATTTCTTGGGGTGATGACCATCAGTACACTATGAAAAGAGACTCACATGCAATAAGTATGTCATCATGAAGCTCCAGAGCCCAATCCAGGTGTGGTGCTACTGTTACCAGGCTAACTGGAGGTAAGTGAAGCGAATTCCCTGCCCAGCCAAATGTTCTGCAGGTTTGGTTTGAGGAAATAACATTTAGGAAGCCTTCAGAACAGGCACACCTATTTCAAGCACAGGAGTGCACAAGTCAGGTTTGGAACAGAGGGCAAAAAAAKGCTTGAAGTAAAAACTTGTAATTTAAACTTGTACTGGAGCCAGAAGTAATGTTCAGACAATGCATTTTACTACCAGCTTTAACTGGTCACAGATGCAACTACTGATTACCATAAAATTAATTCTGTTGATGGATCCTTCAGTGTGTACCTTATAATCCTCTTTTGTCCCCTGTGGCACTTTGCTCAATTTTTTGTTCTCAGCGCCTGAATGGGAGCATTTATCTGCAGCATGACCCTGGTGTCGATTGGAACAGTGAGATGCTCCCACCTGACACGTAACACACAGACAGGACAAGTAACAGGCAGCAGTGATAAGAATAGTGCATCTTTATAACATCCACGCCATGTATGACATAAGTGAATACATCAGATTTTTCTTTAAATAGCCTACTCTAAAATTAGATAAGTGAACGCTGCCACGTAACACTAATACTAATGGAATTGCAAGAGCTGGATATCAAGAGCAGACGGCGCTGAGAAAAATTCTCTGCCTTGAAAATGTTAATTCATTTAATTGCCACTAATTGCACACAGCATCAGTGCAAGTTCAAACATGAGAACAGAACAGGCAGTTCTGAGCCTGACCTTTGCCAGGTAAAACCTTCATTCTAAGGAAAATCTACCTCAGAATCAGTGAACATATTCTCTTTTACACTCACCTAACTTTCCAAAGCACGTGCATCTTGTGCAGACAAGCACAAAACCAAGGTAAACATACCCCAAATTCATCTCAAATAAAGTGCAGGTTCTGTGGCACACACAACAGTTCTAAGCCACATCTTCCATCACCTTGTTCCTCAACTGCACAAGAGCAAACCTGAGAGTGTCTGAAAATGGCCAGAGAAGTACCTGAACACCTTTCTGTCCACTCTAAACCACAGTAAATCCTGTAAGAGAGAATTCAGTTCTATGGTTGGACCTTTCCAACATAAACGATTCTATAAAATTTCTTACCCCAATGGGATTTTGGGGCGCAGAGAAGAGGGAAAACAAGACCCCTTTGTTTTATGGAATGAAAAATCCAGATCTGACAGCCAAAAAGACACTAAACACTGCCATGATGGAGACAACTTGGTATGCTGAAAGAAAAATGCTTACTCCTTTGGGAATATATTGCCACAAGCCAGCTGCTTATAGCGGATTAGAAAGGGAATTAGAAAACACACAACCCAATTAAAAAGTAATGTTTATTTATTTCTTGCAGTTCTTTTGCTCTTTCATACTAATTTCTTCTCTTTTTTCATTTTTACTTAATTCAATATTAATATTGATATTCCCAAACAAACCCCAAGATTTGTGTCTTTTTAAAATGCTTCTAGCTCTTTTCACACTGTGGCCTGATCCTAGAGCTGAAAATGGAGCTACTCCAGTTCCCACCAGCTCAGGATGCAGCCCCAAGCACTCCTCTGCCAATTCCCGTGGGAGACAACCTCGGAACACAGTCAGCTTTCCATGACATCAACCCAAAATGAAAAGGTGCTCCAGCCTTTCAAGCAAGGACACCAAAACGAATCAATATCACTTTACAGAGATTTATAGGCGAGCTGAAAGAAGGATCATGCCGAAGGCGAAACAGAATAGGAATTTTTCTCTTTTTATGTGTTCTTCTGTTGGCAAAGTTGGAAATTGGGTTGGCACATAACAAATACTGGTAGTTAACTCTACTGCCATCTAGAATGGTCCATTAAACTAACACGGACAGTAAGGTCCCAAAAATACCCAACGTGCTATTTTAAAGTAGCACTGAAATTCCAGAAGAAAAACCTTTAGAACCGATTGTAAAAAACTACACAGACTTTGAAAAATATCTATCTCAGATTTACCAGGTTTGAGGGTAAATTCCCATTTTCCATCAAAGTAGAGCAAAGTCAAATTACACAACTCCTTAGACCTATGAATTCTCTGTTGCTTCTAGAAATAAAAAGGTTTTTAAAGATGCAAAGTTCTGCCTAGTTGAAGAGAAGAAATAAATCCAGTCATTTACTAGGTTCCTTTAAAACCTGTGAAAAAAAATCAGATAAAAAGCTTGTGGCACTCTATTTTTACTTTCATGATGAAACTTACACGATTAGAAAAGAAACACAAACATACTGTACCGACTTGAAAGAAAAACTTTAAAGAAGAAATGGGAAAAAGAAAAGCCTCCAAAACTATGATCCTGCACTTCTAGAAAATTCCAGTAGTCTTCAGACGAATAAATGCATYCCATTGTCACATCTGACACTCTTGACTGGTTTCAATCCTGATAACTTCTCATTTTGGGAAGCAAAACTTGTACAGAACGAGGAATCGTTCAACTATTTGCAAGTCCCATTTTTTTTTTTTTGCTCATTTCTGCCGTCATCCCCAGCTGTAAACAGCCCTCCAGCACCCTCAGCTGCACTCTGCCGAGCCTACCAGGGCAAGGCATTTGAATTTTAAATTGCAGAACTCCCTCCATCTTTCAAGCCACTCTCATTTGGTGCTCAAAGCCAGGAAAGTCAATTGAAACTTAATTCTCCTCTTCTTTGATTTATAGCAGCCGTGGATTAAGAAGCTGATTTGGGACAGATTCAATTGTTTCCTCACTGAAAAAAAAAAAAAAATGAGAGCTTTTCTAAAGGTTTGCACCTTGAATAATGGTTGTGTGTGTTTGATTGTATTATACCACTAYATTTTATTAGAAAGCATTAGTCAACCCTCATTTCCTGGAATTCCACCAGTGGCCAATTCAAATGTTGTCAGAACTTGGGAGTGGCTGAACAGCACTCTGTGCTCAAGACACATGGGGACAAGGGGCTTGGCTAACCTGGGATTTCATCCACTGGAAAACAGACTCCAGACACCCCAAAATGAGCCATATGAATTTACTGCAAATATTAGTAGGATTTTTTCAAATAAACTGTAAWAGGGTGACTTTGTTCCAAAATTTTCACATCTTTCCACACTTTTAAGTTCTATGTTTCTAAATGACACCTTGACATGAAGTGGACCAATTCTGACACTAAAGAACTTTCTATTTTTTACATACTTTTTTTTGTTTTTCATTTTAGTGAAAAGCTTAAATTATTCATGTTGGGTCTGGAAATTTCTCTTTACCAATGTTTTGAATTAGTCAACAAACAAACCAACAAACCAATTATTTGTATATCTCCAGTCTCCTCAGTAAAGYCTTCCCTTTTCAAGTTTATAGGAGCCAGCATGCTTCAAAACAACCCACTCTGATCTGGGGCTTAGAGAAAAAGATGTTTAGTTCATATAAATCAATATACCCTCAGTGAGGAACATGAAACTGTGCTTTCATGCCAGCCTAGGAACCTACCTGGTTTTACTATCTCAATTTGGAGTAACTTTTTTTGTTTGAAAATACACGTCTCACCACTCMAAAAATATTCAGTTCAAAAAAATGTAACTACAGAAAACATTAATGTAGTATTTCCCTAAAACAGGTGCATTGAAATGCACAAAGTATTAGGAGACAGGGACTTGCTATACAAAAGTGGGACCCCTTGACAAAGGAGTAATGCTTTGAAAAGATAAAGGGAAGATCAATATGTTCCATCTTTATAGACTCTCATCTTGTATTCTCCTGTAGTCTCAAGTCAAAGCCTACTTTTGTCTGTAGTCTTAACAAAGGGTATTGGTGTTATGAAAGGTACAGTAGTTCCTTCTTTATGCTCCCTGGTAACTCGTCGTTTATAATCAGTCTGAAATTCAAAACAGCTTTTCCTTTACCTTTGCAGAGCAGCTCAGGCCCAGCTGCAGGATGGAACCGTGGATCCCTGAAAGGCTGTTCCCTTTTTTCTGCTCCCTCCCCACACCASCTGCCTCTGCCAACAATGGCCAGAGCAGAAAGCTGGGGGAAGAATAAATCTGTTTATCTGCTGTACCAGGTACTGCCATAACTCACTGCACAGGAAACTCACACACTGAATGAAAAACACACCTCAAATAAACCTTAACCACGAGAGAGGATGGGGCAAATCAGTCCCCATTCACCAAAGCCACCAACACGAGGTGCTGTTGGGGTGCCACATCTGCACCARGGACTCGCCATGGGCAGCTGCAAACTGAGGCATCCACAGACAGAGGTCAAACCCAGAGATTCACCTAAGTGAGCCTGCTTTGGATTGCTCCTGAAAGTCCTGCAAGGCGAATATAAACCACCCCTCTCTGGGCAAGTGCAACCCAGAGCTGCGCAGCAATTACAGAGCAAAGCTTGTTCCCCGTCCCAGAAGTACCTGGATGTGACAGCAATCACTTGTATATAAAGAGACACTACTTTCTTCCCCTTTCACCCAATTATCTGTATTTAAGCTGTGCCTGTTTACAAGAAGTCATGCAAGATGGAAAAGGAAGTACAAAATCACACTCGCCTCTTCCACGCTAACTTAAAATAGCTTCCCTGGAAACGCAAAGTCCCTGTGATATTCCTTGGTGTCTCAGCCAAGGAAACTTTACAAAGTCCTTCCGTGAGGTACACTGCACCTCTGTTATTCTGGCTTGTGTTTATAGCAAGGTTTTCCTCTCCAGTTAAATGGCACTGGTATTGAGCACTATTTTCAGAATTTCTGAAGGAGTTGGGGGGAGGGAGGAAGGGACAGGGAGAGGGTGGTGGTGGTGGGTGATCCATTCTGGAAAGTAATATCCTTCTAGAAACTCAACTTGCTGGACTACCAGTGCGAGTTGTCACTTTCTGGCTCCACAGAAAACTCGCTCAAGAAAAAGGAATTCTCTTCAAAATGACATTGACTGATTTCTTTCTTTTTCATGCGTCACCATTCTGGCATATTACAATTAGATCAGRAGCAGACTGGTTAGTTCAGAACATTCTACAAACACTGCACAAAACAAGAAGTGAGGTACTAGAGTGTGCAAATGACTCGTGAACACAATCCTTGTCCACCAAAGCAGCTAAATATACAGGAGCCCAGAGCTGGAGGCAGTGGACTGTAGTCCATGATGTAGAATCCGTCACTGCAACATCAGGGATTGCCAGGGATGAGAAAACCCTTTTCCACATCGGCTCTGATCATAAAACCCCAGCACTTTCCAGTCATGCAGAAGCCCATGAAAGTATAAGGTGGCCTTTTTCAATCTGAAAAATCAGTCAAGACCTTCACTTACTTGCTCCCCACTCGTCCAACCTGAGGAGAGCAGGGTGCCCACCCCATCCAAAGGACAGCCCTTCAGCCTGGGGCAGCACGAGGAGACTCACACTGCTGCTTCAGCAGAGGCTGCAAACCAGACACTTGCTTTAATCCTGACATAATTGCATTTTTTACTTGTGTTGTGGCACATAAAGRAGTAGCCAGCAGGACAAGTAAATGATGCCCACAGCCAGCCTTCAACTTGCAAACACACACAAAAAAAGCACCTTCTTTGGGAGCTCAAACTCTGCTAGCTGAAAGCCCAAGTTCTCGATAAGGAGGCAGATGTATACTTGGAAGAAATGCTAAAAAGACAAACTCCTTTTGCTGCAGACAAAGAACAGCTCTGAGGGCTGCAACCCATTTCTTATCTTCCAGAGAACTGTTTTGTCTGGATGCTATTAGCACAGCGTTCCTGTGATCGTTTGTAAATGTCGCTTATAAACTCGGGCACGATTGTTCTCTGCGGAATGGATTACAAGGTCCAGCCTTCCTCCTTTCAGCCTGCAGACCACGCTCTGTGTTTCACAAGGCTGGTGCACAYTGTGCTTTTCAGTTCGTGCTCCAGTGCCCGTGACCCACGTGCTGCATTGTGACAAACCAGCTATGAATGGGTGATATGTGACACACACAGGACCACACTCCCAGCTGGAAAACTTTTGCACTCCTCTTCTTGTAGAGCTTTCCTTCAAGTCACCACTGGTTCTGGCTGGATCAGAGAAGTGGGCTGACCCACAGGGAGCCAGCTGCATGAATTCCCTGTGTCCACAACAGTCTCATGCACACAGGGATTTCCTGGCCCCATTCTGAGCTGTCTTGAAAGCTGCACTGCTGGGTTGATCCCTGCCCTCACACCCACCAGTGTAACATCAATTTGCAATATTTTTGATCTTTTTTTTTTCCCCTTTTGCCAAGGATAGCACAAATAACAACCACTGTTTACACAGACCACATTGTCATTTATGTTGTCACCTCCGAGGTAATGAGGCAGACAGAAAGGGAAGATTGATTTTGATCCTATGCTAAGAATTACCTATTTTTTGACCCRAGTGCTACCTGCACAAAGATCTGAAGTTCATGCCAGTTGTGTTCATTAAAGAGGTATTGGACATGGCTCYTCTCCATTCCCACTGAAACAAGAAAGAGCATATGCTACCTCACCATAGCATGTGATCGGCAAAAGAACGAGGTAAGGATGAGAGCAGACATGGCAAATAAAGCTCCACACCACAGACAGACCTCTGTTCTGGCTTTAATTGCTGCATGCAGGTAGGCCAGGAACCCTGAGTACAAGTTATGAATGCTTCACCAGCCATTTGTGTGGGGTCCATACACGCTTGCCTAATTTTAAAACTCCAATTATCAAATAAACATGCTGAACTCTGGACCACAAGAAGCAGATGCTGTGTGTTTACTTCTACTTTGAGCTGGTATTCTTTTTTCTTGGTATTTTAGTGACAGTGTCCAATTCTGAAAGGCGCTGGCTGTTTATTAATTTCAAAGCAAGAAAGGGAACTCTCTGTTGAATTAATTAATTTCCCTCAATTCATGCAAGGCTTCAACTTCACAGTTTGTGATCAAAGACAGGATGTCCTAAATAATGTAAAATACGGTTTAGGGTTTACAATGTGCTATCTGCTAGTTTGGTTTCCACTCCTCTAACAAATCTTTTGCAAACACATTGTGCAAGGGCTCTGCTGAACACCACGCAGGAACCACAGGGTGAGGGCACTGGAACCATAGTTCAAACCAAACAAAAAACAGTTGCTGCCTTATTATTGCCAGTCCTGAGCTGAAACAACACAATATCTCCTAAAAATTCCCCCCTACAATGTCMTCAAAACAATCAATGAACGAAGACCTTCAGTAATGGGCCTGGTACCATTTTTTTTCTAGAGCAATCCAGAATCAGGTGATTCTCAAACGCTGCCATGTGCCAGATCCCACGCTGCCCTGCACTCTGTTGGTGACATTTGGGTCTCTCTGGGTGCTGCAGTGAGCAGCTCCCACCAGAGGAGTGTTTGCTCTGTCAGCACACCCCAAAGGCATGGAGCTGGTGAAACTCCATCACCACTCAGACTGCGCTGATTCCAGCCCAACGCAGAGAATTGTGCCAAGCTTGCCAAAATATTAATGTGTGCTATGCTCCAGTGTTAACTAAAAACATTTCTTAATCCATCGGCTAATCCAAACAAACAAATTAGGATAATTGGAGGGCTGTGCTTGCGAATACAAAGCACAAAGAGAGGGAACACACGTCGTCTTGTTGTCATTCCCATCAGGCAGCATGTGCAGCTAGTTCTGCTCCTTGCAGTCTGAGCATACTGCTATAATTGATGGCAGCATTTATCATAACAGCAGCGCAAAAGCATCAACTGCTTGATGAATTTATTTACCCCTGCCCAGAAGTGAAGCTATGATTGGACCACTTTATAAACATCAAACTGCTCTAGACCTGGTCTGTTGTTGATTGCGCTGAAAGGGGAAAAGAGGAGAAAAAATAAACGAACAACAAAACCCAAAAAAACAAACAAGGCAAAAAAACCCCCCTGATTGGGAGGCTGGAGGCTGGAGTGAAAAGACAAATCTGTTTCATTAGAGGAAAACAACCATTACTTTATCTAATTTWAAAAAATTTAAAAACAATCACTCTTGCATCCATGATCAACAAGCGCAGCATTATCTCCTGCATAGTTCAGTCCTTTCTCTGGCAGGTTTTTTTCTTCCCAACCCACAGTGTTCCTGGAGGCAGAGAGTTGCAAAGAAAGTACCAATCTTCCAGACTAACATGACAAGGACACTGGGCTTAGCAAAGCAAAACCAGGAACCACATCCCACTCCTATTTTGTGATCTCTTGTCTTCCACAGAGAAATACGGGGTCATATTCTCTTCACCCCGACACTACAGTCATTTGAACCCATGCAAAATTCTGCTACTTTTCCTGGGTGGATTCTGCCCTTTTTGTGCGCAGATGGAAGCAAATCCAATGGMAAATAGGTCCAATGGCTCTACATTTGGTAGGTTTCCAGACTYTCTATCTCTAAAAGGGTCTGAAAACCATTGCTTGAGATGGACTGGTCTGTGACACTCAGTCTGCACACTAATTTAGTATTGTTGTCCTTCAAACAATAGTAAAAATATTTTTTACCCCATGTTTGGCTCCTTTGACTCCCCTCTGAGAAGAACAGAGGGCAGCAGTATCTGGAGCTGTTTCAACCATCCAGTGTCTGTTTGGAGCAGTCTCTATCCAGTCTCCATCAGAGCCAGCAGGACCATCACAGAGGATTCACAGACTGGGAAACAACACAAATGCCATTACAGGCTTCTGCGGGGTAAAGAGCTCATCCTTAATGAGATCTTAATGCCTTATAACTCACTAGATAAAATTTGGTTTATGATATTATGCTAAGAAACTAAAATGTAGTCAGCCCTGATGCAGTCAGGCTCTTAACTCCATAATTAAGACTCTTAAGTTCRTGCTTCAAAGTGCTGAGAAACTGATATCTGCTATGAGCTGTTCCCCTGGCCAGCAATTTAAGGAAGAGATGACAGAAACCCCAGAAGGGGATAAACTAGTCCATGGCAGGGCATATATAGACAGAAAAAAAATCAGCTTCAGGCAATCTTAACAAAACAAACACAATTTTGTACTCCAGGTTGGAAGAGCAGCATCCTTAGGCTCCCAACCGGCCCAAGAGCTGTGAGTCATGACAGCTCTTCCCTGAGGTGTCTCATGTGTGACCAGGCACTCACAGGCTCTGCCTAAGGGTGGAGATGCAGGAGCCTGCAATGCTTCCCACCCCTGCCCATCAGAACACCGAATCCTGCTGCATCCAGCTACCAGTGCCACACACCACACGGAAATCGGGATGGCAGCAGCAAGGCCTGCTGGTGGCTGCTTCCCTCCCCTGCTCAGGGATGAAAGCGGAGGTGGAGAGCTCTGGTGGGTGAGACATCTGCTTTCAGGGCAGATGATGGAATAGGCTGACACTGCCTTTAGATAGTAAAAATTATTAAAACACAGACTTCTCAGCAGAAGCAGGCAATTAGTGTTTTCTACTACCTGGAGAAAAATCTCTTATGGACATTTCAATGGGCTTGGCAGCTGAACTGACACCTTTGATTGGGCTTTCATTCAAGGGCTTTGGTGGTGCCACTTGATGAAAGTCTCAGCCTTGAGCCCCTTGAACACACCAAGGRCACTTGCTTTCTTCCACAGCGACCAAGTGAGTGACTGAGGGCAGATGTTTTGTTGTTCTTTCAAATAATAGCTTTTGTGCTCCAAGTGTCACCTTTCCCAGCACTGGGACAGGGAATTCCAAATGTATCTTGCAGCAAATAAGACTTAAAGGCACATGAGGGTACATCCCAAGGGGAACAGGGTGGTGAAGTGTCCTCCAGTCCTGTGCAAGCTATCAAGGGTAAACACTGTGTAGGGAAGAGAGCAGCATGCTCCACAAGCAACCAACAGTGGCTGTGTGAGGCCCCAAGCAGAAATAAGTGGGATTTCAGAAGCATCTCAGGCCTCAAGAGCACAAAGGTCACTCCATCTCTTTGTTGCTTACACTCCTTAATAGCTTGGGAGCTTTAGGCAATTCCTGCTGAAACCTTTTAAATTCCCTTCCTAATTATGCTGCCTCTACCTCTGAGGAGCCACATCCGAGGCTTTTTGCTAGAGAAAGCCAGTGCAAACACTGTGCTCCCAAAACAGCCTGGGAAGGCAAATGGGAACAAGCACACTGTCTCCTGAGTGACTGCAGAACCAAGCTTGTATTCATCTAAAGATTATTTTTATGAGTGGGACTTGTGTCTCCTTTATGTTTTATGCAGCACTTCAAACTCTAGGTCAGTGTCACACAAAGAACAATAAGATAATCACAGTAATAAAACACTAATCTATCCCATTAACCTCTGCCTGGGAAATTGCAGCAGACCTGGCTTCCAATAACAATGCAGGGAGGCCTGAGAAAAGGGCAGATTAGATGGATTCCAGCACAGGGAAATAACCAAATCCTGCTGCATCCAGTTCCTGACGTTATACACCCCATGGAAAATTGGATGACAGCAGCAAGAACTGCTTGTGGCACAGTTTCCATGCTGGCTGCTGAGCACAGGGATGGAGTGAGCCCCAGGCAGCCCAGCCAGGGAGAGGGATGGCTATTAATGGAAAAGAAAAGCCTGCATAAGTAGGGGTAAGCAGTTTCCACCACACTCATTGCTGCTCAGTGAAAGGCACAGCTGCACCTTTCTCTGCCTTATCAAAGATTATTTCAAAAGAGCACAGAATGGCATTTACAGCAAGATGCATCCCGGGCTCTCCTCGGTTACTCTGCTCTACAAAGCACTGGGATGTGGTTCTCTCCTTCTAGCAAAAGGCTCCTGCCCAAAATATTGCTTCCCAGAYGAGGTGGCTGCTCACAAGGAGCTTGTCCTTACTCGATCCCTTCAGACTGAGGCTGTGCTCGTTTTGCCGGAGAGGGGAAGAGGAGGCAGCTTTCCTCCAGCTGCAGGTGGGACTTAGAGGAGAATTTAAAGTCTCAGACAAATGCCTGGGTAGAGGAGCCAGGGCTGGCTCACTCGCCCGTGCTAATGGGTGTCAGCCCAGGCCTGGCTGTGCTGGGAGCTGAACGAGCAGGCAAAGGCTGCGGATGGAGGAGCTGAGCAGGCAGAAGAAAACCACAGAGTACGTCCTGTGGTTCCCTTTTCAACATGAGTCTCTCTGGTTACTTCAAAAGCTCTGTGAAGGAAGGCAAAAGGGACTCTCTGCTGGCTTTCGAAATTCAAGAGGCTTTCAACTGCAAGGAACAAATATCTATCAAAGACAATTATTTTTGCTTTTAGTATAAGTAGCTCCTTTAAAAAAGTAAAACCGCAGCAGCATGTAGCAGCTTCCCCATACTAACAGCAACTCTGCTGCAATCTTTGCTTTTCTTCCTTTTTGCATCGCAGCTCAACGAGAGAAAGAAAAGGCGATGGCATTTCCGTATGGTTACTGCTCTTTTCACTGAAAATGGAAAGAGTTTCTCTGGAGTTACACCTCCATGGGAGTCTGAGCAGCTCTTCAAGCCCCAAAGGTGGCTGTGGTCCAAAGGAGCTGAGGGGTCTGGAGGCTGGGATGTGCAGATGGCCAGCTGGCTGGTCATGCCCAGCACAGAGGCTCTGGAGCCAGATGGCTGATGTGAGGAAGTGCAGGACAGATCAGCTTGCCTGACCCTGCTGGCGTCGTTCACGGTTGTTTCAGGGCAGGCATGAGGGCCCCACCATGAGTGTTGCTCTGAGCTATCACACATGCTCATGCCCTTTCACAGAAAGGCATGGAAAAGAAAAAGAAAATCACATCCACCGTGGTTTGCAGAAAGTCCTCAACACCTTCAGAGTAAATCCTTCCTCACTATCCAAATATACCTTTGGGGGATACTTTATTGTAGCTTTAATAGGGTTTTCTTAATTATTAATATTATTTWTAACTGTTAACACTCTTTCTATATTATTTAACTATTTCACAAGCRTGCAAAAGCCTAGCCAATTAGCAGGCAGTCCTCTGCAAACTATTCATTGCAGAAATAGCTCTCAGGTATGCCCTGGACCCCAGCAAGATTATATGCAAGCAACAGTGGGATGCACAGTTCAGAGCAACACCAGGACCACACAGTCAGAGGCAGGAACCAGCCACAGAAGTGCCAGTCAAGTTCCTTAGCCTGGCTCTGCTGAGGAAGACTTTCCTCCCTGCAGAAGATGGAGATTTCCTGGGAAAGCACAACAATGYTGACCACATTACAAGGGCATGAACAGTTTTGCTGTTTATTTTCCATTGTCTTCCTGCTYGTTTTCCCTCTCTGCCTTCCTTCTGAATGATCTCACACACTTTCTGCTACTTCACACATCAGAAGGGTCACTAAGAATCGCCCGCCCTCCARCCTGAAGAGACCAAGGGGAGCAATGCTTTGAAGAGCTCAGCAAGGCAGAGCTGCTGCAGTCAGAGAGGAGCCTCAGCTCGGGTACAGGRCTAATCCCCGTGGGGGATGAGCTCTCCTGGGTTCCTCTCGCCTTTCTGGGGAGCTCTGCATCYTCCCCTGGACTCCAGGCTGACGGAGCTGCACCACAATCAGGAGTGGCTTTGGACCCAGACTGAGGATGCTGTCCACCAAACCCGCAGGAAACGTGAACGAGCACCAACGTCAAGGCAGATTTATACAGCTCAGAAATCTGTTTTCTGGCCAGYCCACCTTGCAAGAACAAAGCATTTCCTTTCCTCCGTCATGAGGGACTCGTAGGGCTCTGTCTCCAACTCCCTGCGGAGCCAGGCCTGCCTCCTGAGGCTGCAGCAGTCTCACCCAGGATGTTTGGTCTTTTAATTCAATTCCCTTAAACCAACAGCACTGCCTAGGCTTTTCCCTTCCGTTCTGATTAGCAGGCCAAATATGTTCTAGATGAATTGCATAATTATATCAGCAAATCCATTTTCTTCTGCAATTTTTTTTTCCCAGTTTCCCAAACTGCAGGGCTTTTTTCCCTCCAGAACTCCCCAAAGAGATGCCACAAAGCAAAGCAATCATGCAAAAAGATTTATGACAGTCATTTGTATACATGAGTATGCTCACAGACATTCAAGTTCCCTCTTCTGTCTTCTCCTTTTATTTAGTGTGAAAGCACAAGCTGTTCCCAAGTCACATTTATACATTTTTCATAAATCAGATACACTACTCATATCATTTTAGAGATGGACATGAGGGGGGTTTGTGTGTTTCCTTTTTTTTTYCCAGGGTCCCAGCATACCTCATGCCTTGCCTGGAGTCTTTAGCAAGCATCAAATTTAATAAAAAGGGACACTCACCTCATAATTAACCATGACCTGGACTGAGGTTTTGCTCAGTGCCCCATGTAGGACTGGCACAAACTGATGGGCCTGGGGAAGGAATGGTGCTGCAGACACAGCTCCTGCCTCCCCACGCCCCTGTCTGACCCTGCAGCTCTCAACCAGGAACAGTCTGCCCACGYGGAGTCACCTTCCAGGTTATATTCCTGCTCAGGAAACACATGAGACAGAGCCGAACAGTAACACCCCAAAACCAGAGTGTAACAGGAGCTCCTGCAGGGCAGGGCCCCATCACAGCCTGGCTGTCCACGAGCATTGAACCAGCAAGATCTGGTTAAAGCACGTGATCCATGGTAACTCACACAGATTCCTGTGTCTGCTGTGGACTTGCAGAACAAACATAGACATCTCCTGTACTTTTTTCCCCATCTCAGTTTCCTATTTGCAAATGCCTGCCCTATTTTACACCACCACACAGCAAATGTAGAACGCACCTTTGCTAGAAACAATTTCATCCTCAGGTTGTTCTCCTGAACYCATCTCATTCTCCCTGAAAAAAATAATGAAAACTGTACAGGCTGGGAACAAATAAACCTTTTTGTCTTAAAAAACCTAGCAGCATGCATACATCTCATCTGGCAATCTGCTGACAGAACCAGACAGATCACTGCCGGATTAGCCCATGTCTGTCTAYTGCAGTCCTTTCCTTAACTCTGTGCAAGGCCAATGTAGAAATGCCCAAAATCAGAAAGGACAGGCTCAGCAGTCTGGAATCCTCATGGAGTCTGGACTGCCCTGTGATGGAGGGTGAGTCCTAGCATTTGTACAGGCTCCCCGAGTGTTACAGACCCAGAGGGTCCCTGGTTGCACATCCCCTCACAGCACACAASACACGCAGGACTGGGAGCAGCAGGCGCCTGCCTTGCTCTGCTCTGGCAATTCTCCCTTCGCTCTGTTCACATCAACACCTACAAACCAGGCAAAGGGCAGAACGCACCTCCCCTGCCCTGCACCCTCTCTGCACAGGCACACAGCCACCTGAAGCGCCTGGCAGGGAGGAATCAACCCTCAGCACATCCTTTGTCCTGCGTGCCTGGCGAGTAACTCAGCTCGTTATGGTATAAACTGCCAACACAGGAGCAGACTCAACGAGTTCCTGAGCGGAATATCCACCCTGTTACTCAGCTGAAYGCTTCCAAAGAGTTACCAGAAAACACCCATCTTCTGTATTCCTGGGAACAAGCCAATGCAGCACGTGGAGCTGAAGGCCAGGGAAGACTTCAGCCTTCCAGAAGTGTTTCAGTGCTCAGCACAGAACCTCTTCCCACAACTGCTCTCTGAAGAAGCAAAGCCTGGCCAGGCTTTGATTGACACCAGTCGAACAGAGCACAGAGATCCGTCTTTATCTGTGTTTATCACATGTTTTGTGCTACTTAAGGCATCTTCTCTACTTCAGCAGAACTGTCAGAATTAGGATTAGTTAGACAATTTATTTTTTTTCCTTTCTTGGGGAGAAGTTGAACAAAGCCTTTTTCATTCTTGTCAAATGTACATTTGCAAAACACTGGAATCTATTAGACACAAAAGCTAAAGAAGGTGACATTAAAAGCTGGGTAAAAAGAGAGTTTGGGCTGTTTCCTGTGAATAAAAGACAAAGCATTGCTAGACAAAATCAGATACTTTCTGAAAACACTTCATTYAATTGGATACAAGTAGTTTGCCTGGTGATGATGTTTTCCTGATACACAGGACTGCTGAAGCTCTATTCAGAAAGGCTTTGAAATCACACTGAAAGATGCCATTTCTGTACAAGAACAGTATCAGAAAATGTTCCATACTTTAGCGGCCCAGAGTATCAAGATCACTCAGCAGTGGAAGGTGGTGAAAGGAAAAGGCTATAAAGTTATAAAAACAAGCTGAGGATCTGCCCAGAATAGAGAGAACTGTGAACAGGAAATCTCTTTATTTTTAAATACTATGTTATTAAAAGCCTAGCGTGCCCAAATTATGCTGAAACTGTTGCTATGTGTTGAAAGAATAAAGATGAATATGACAAGAAGAAGGGGCAAACAACTAACACGTCAGGGAAAAAACCAGCTTCTAACTGATAGCAATTAAACCTGGATATGAAGGTTAGTCTCCTGAAGTGATTTTATTTCTAATCACTGCAAAAGTGGATATGTGAAGCAGTAAAGCCAGTCAGAACGTGTCTATCTCAAGATCTATGGGCTGTACACTTGGTAGATTACTCCTTACAGGGACATTATCAAGCCGCCGCTCCCAGTGCTCGTTTAAATAATCCTGTAAAGATAACAAGTAATGCTCTAATTAAAAACATTCTTTTCCACCATGTAAATCACTTTGAAGATATCTGTGACTGATATGATGGACATTACAAATTCTGGTAGCACCCACCCAAGCCTGTGCCAGCAGCACTCTGGTACATCATTTTATCTAATTGATCAATTAAATTAAAATAATCTTTGAAACAAGCTATAATAAGAGTTGTATAATTCCAGTGCTACCTATTATACTCCTTGCCTCTTTATCTACTCTGTCTCGCTAAAATATTCGTCCAGGTCCTGGCTGAGTAATAAAATGGCAGCTCTGATGGTTTCTTGACAGAACAGTAGATGAGCTACGGCTGAACAATTCAATTAATTCCAGCCTCTCTGTGTGTTAACTGTTTCTTGCTGTTATAAAAAGTATTGAACCAGATCCTTCTCTATGTCCTGGTCACTTCATAGCTTACAGCAATTCTCAGCCTTGAGAAGGCAACCAAAACTAACACAAACCCACAGGAGATGGCAGTTCCAGACAGCAGGTTCTTCATGGAGATGCTCTGTTTCTGTGAGTTCTGATTGTTTTGCATTATCTGGGGACAAGAATTCCCACACAAGGGAAAGCTGAGAGACAACTGGTCTAGGGGGTTAGCAAAAAAAAATAAAAAAGAAAATGAATAAAAAAYGGTAACAAAAAAACTGGAAAAGAATGGCAAAAAAAACTAAACAAAGAAAGTGTTGCCTTTCATATTCATTTACAATCATTTTGTAAACCTTGAAGAAAGAAATCTAAAAATCTCAGCCTTACTTGGGGAAGAAGGGTGCTAAAATAGAGATGCTGCCCTGCCCAGATGACAATAGCCTCCTTCGGGATGCTGATCTCAGGAGGGTGAAGTTTCCCACTTTTTCACGAGTCAGTATATTGCAAATGAAACACCCTGGCTCAGGCAGACAGAGCGGAGGAATTCTATTTCAGTCAGCCAAGATCGATGAGCAGACTACTGACCGCTGAAAGAGTCAAGAATTAGCAAAGCAAAGGACTTTTTAATGGAACTTTATATTGTCGATCTCCATCTGCCATCGAGAGTCTTCAGTCAAAGCATGAAATTTATTCAGACATTATGGCCACCTAGCCTTACTCTGACATTGGGACTTAACATGCCTTCTCTTGTTAATATCATTCAGCAACAGCTGCACTATATTACCTGTCAAAAATTGTTAATCCAATTCTGTTTTCATGTATATTTATCATTTCCCTGCCAACCACAGTCAAATGATTCTGTAAGACACATCGATTTCCTGAATGAATTAAATGAAAAATATCTGTCATAAGTTTTACAGAGAGTGGAGTGATTTTCAGGTACTCTCGCTTTTTGCTCTATTTTATTCCCAATAACTAGCAGATAATAATCAGGGAACAGGGATGTACTACTCATTATGAGATGTTTTTTGCTTCCTCTAATTTTACTTGCTTAGAAGAACGGTGGCATAGAGCCAAATATTCCTACCTTCCTCATATACTTTATTTCATTTCAGGCAAGCTCCTTGTGCAAAATACTATTTCACCACAACTACTCATCTAAGTAGTTCCCAGAATCAGAGATAACCAAGTCATAGACTCACAAAAGGGTTTGGGTTGGAATGGACCTTAAAGACCATCTAGTTCCACCCCTCCTGCCATGGGCAGGGACACCTTCCACTAGACCAGGYTGCTCCAAGCCTTGTCCAACTTGGCCGTGAAAACTACCAGGGTTGAGGCATCCACAGCTTCTCTGGGCAACCTTGCCGGGGCCTCACCACCCTCACAGGGAAGGATTTCTTCCCAACATCTAATCTAAACCCATTCTCTTTCAGTTTGGAGCCATTCCCCCTTATCCTGCCATGGAGGAAGTCCATTTTAACAAGACCATTTTRTGCTACTGCCCTTGCATTCCAGTCATAAGACCCAACACAAGGAAAGTCACTGCCCATCTCCCACCACGTTCAGTGACAGGTTTCACACCCTGTTTAAATATTTCCCCATGTGAAAAACACTGCCCAGGCTGTGCACTGGACCACAGACTGCACTCTGCCTTCCACAACCAGGCAGCTACACAGCAAGAAGTGCAACACAGCTCCTGAAGTTGATGAATATTTACCTTTTACATCTGGTATCCATAAAGAGAATTTAATGCATAGCAAAAACCAAGTGTGAACTGTTGAAAGACAACTGGARGTCTTGGTCATTGAACTCAGGAGTCCTGAGGAAACATGACACTTCTCAAGCAAGTCCCTTTCATTATTTTCTTCAAATGAAATTATAATAAAGTTCACCGTGCCTAAAGCAAAAATTAAAGTCCACAGGGACTTCAAAAGTGACAAAAGGATAAAAGTTATGTTAATATGAACAGAGAGTTTCCTTCAATCCAGAGCAGGAGRTGCCAATCACCTGGAGATAACAGACAGACCCTCTCAATGACATTCAACTGACTGGTGAGGAAAAGTAATTTTTCTGGAAACATCTTTTCCTCCCAACTCCCTTCAAGTATTGATGAACTGAATAAAAGCCTTTAACAGTTTCTTTGTCTCCCCTTCAGCCCATCTTTGAGGGCATCTTGTAGATGTCCCAGCATTTGGAAGATGCTGCATCACGGAGAGGTTCGGCCCTTGCACAGGAACACGAGTGGGGARGCAGAGTGAACCTGATTGCTCTCTATTTGACAACGCCAGGGACAACACCCAGGCGACCTCAGAGCTGTTCATCTCTCAAACTCATTGCCTCCATCCCATTCCCCGGGATACAAGTTCACCTATCCTCATTATTCGCTGGTAGTAAATCTTCCCCCTCTTCCAAAGGACGGGGACGCACAATGAAGCATCGTTTTCAGAGCTCACACTGCCAGCAGCTGAGTGATGCTTCTCAGAACGACACCAAATGAGCTGTGGAGCACGGGCTGTTATGGGCTGGACCCTGTGCACAATCCATCAGGATTTAACAGCCCAGACACAGCTGTGCAGGTGAGCTTTGCTGCACGGTTTGCGGAGCAGGCGTGAGACGGGGCTGAGCTGGGGGAAACAACAGCTGAGCAAAGCATTTGCTGCCTCTTCCCCGGACAAAAAACACAGCAGCTCTRACCATGACCCTTTCTGGCAAACAACACATTCCTCCAACAAGTGTTACCACGTTGGTAGACCAGAGAGAAAGATGCATGTACAATACTGTGKTTTTCCACATCGATATCTAGGGAGAGTTTGTCCCCTGCTGTTTATTCAGATGCAAATATATCTGGGAGATGATGAAGGGGGGCAAAAACGGSGACCAAAAATAAGTCCTCCCCTCCCCATCTACCTCTCTTGGTCAACCTAATCTTMTCCAAATAATCTCTTAGCAGGAGAATGTGAAAGGAAGGTCCCCGTTTGAAGGAGTTCCCAGGAGAACGAGTAAAGTGAGAATCAGAAAGATGATTTCAGCCTTTGTAATTGTCTGGGTCAGGATGAATTATGGAGATTTTGAGTACACTGAGAGAAAGCTACAATACTTTTGATTTGAAGGTGTGACAATCTAGATAGGAAACCTGACTGAACACAGAAAAAAATAAAGGCATTTCTTAGAACTGATAAAGAAAATATAGTCTGTCCACTGCCTGAGGGAGGGAAGGGAATTTTGGGTGAGCCAGTGAAAAGCTGGTATCTAGGTAATAGGTCTAGGTCAGAGCATATTTCCTATATGTTACCCCAATGCTTTATTGCTGAGATAAGAGGCAATGATTTCATGCCACTTTCAGGCAAAGCAGCTCAGTAATTTCTCCAGGATCATCTTGATTTCATTCTCCTCTTTGAATTCCAGCTTTCTGCATTTGATATTTCCTCAACGAGTTTTTCTGTAGCCACTGTGAATAACAAAACGATGCTACCTCTACACCCTCAGTATTCCCCATTCTGCTGCTGCTATTTGCTCTGGAACTGAAGCTCTTTGCTTTGGCCATATTGACTCAGGTATCCCACAGCCCAAAACTGTGTGTTAGTGCTGTTTGTAAAATTGAGCAGCTACTTACCAAAATCCTTCATTTCTCCCACATCCCCTGCTCTTCCAGTTATCTCCCTGTGAAACAACTAGAAAGTATTCCTGAGGAAAGAAGCAACGCTGGCTTTCTTCCCCTCATCTGACAAAATGGGAAATAGGAAATCAGAGCACAGTGACAGCAGTGCCTTAGCTCAGGCTTCACTCAGGCATTTGAGGGGTTTCCTCCCTTCACCAGCCTGCAGGAAAGCAGTGTCTCTACAGGTATGTAAGWAGTGGCACTGACATCCCATCACTGCTGCACGCTGAGTGTATCACAGACTGTACAGATGTGTAATAATCCCTTTCTTTTCCCCTCTACTTTCTCCTCAATATTACAAAAAAGGCTTATGCAGCTACTTGAGGAAGCTGAAAAGTAAACTACAGTCAGCTCAATCAAGATTCACACTCACACCATGTGTTTACCAAGRAAAGTCTGTGTCCCCTCTCTAAACCAGCTCCCCAGAGCTGGGGCAGGAGGAAACACTGGACCTGAACACTCAGCTGTGCTCCAGAGGGGACAGCCAGACAGCTCAGCGGGACAAACCCCCAGCTCAGCTCAGCTGCCGCTGGGAAGTTTCGTAAGTTGTTATGAATAAAAGTTATACATTGGCAGCAAACTATTCCCCGTGGCCTGCCCTGGGAAGAGGCGCAGTTTGGAGCTGGGAGCGCGTCTGAGCCGCTGCTCCGCGGGGCTCCCGCGCAGCCTCCAGCGCCAAGGCCGCCCGGGACCCCCCGGGGGCTCTCCAGGGAGCAACTCGGCTTGCCTGAGCTTTTGTCCCCAAACAACCATCTAAAGCTTCAGCTGGAAGAGGAAACGACACAGTGTACATATTAAACCAGCTACAACGGAGGAGGAAATTGCCTTTCATTAATTTTCCATAAGTGGATTACACCAAGCAGAGTGTAAACAGTCCCACGGGCACCAATTACCAGGCTTATTCTATAACTGAATTGTCCTAAACAAGCACCATTTTAATTTGAATATCAAATACTTTACACAGCAGGAAAGAGAAGGAATAAACCAACCTAACAATGCATTTGTTATGGATTTCTGCAAAATTGCTGCGGAAACCTTGGTGTCCCCAGTGGATTGTGCATGTTCTCTTTACACATGCTCGTGGCTGCACATCTCCCTCCATCACATGAGAGGCAGCACGGGCACATGCCAGCTATTGTACCATTAACAAAATGGCCTCAGAATTTAAGCAGAGGCCAAATAAAGAAAGCAAACCAACCAAACAAAAAAAAAACACCACAAAAAACCCCCACATTTAATTAGATTTGGCATTATTCCTTTTTTTTTTTTTTTTTCTTTTAAGAGACTAACTTACTAGAGCTATTTTCTGCTTCTAGAGGTCTTAATGAACCTAGCCTTTAGGTACAATTTTTCTCTAATAAACTGGAATGAATGAATAAATACCTCATATCTCCAGGAATGAGTGAAGCCAGTGGCAATAAAGAAACAGAACCCAGCACTATCCAGGTCAGTTCTCCAGCATAAAAACAGCAGCACACATTCCCATGAAGATTTGGGAAATCCTTCTCATTTCCCRAATTCTATCTCATTCATGAACTATGAACATTAGCAATATCAGCTAAAGGTCAAAGATTAAATRGATGAAATTAGAAATGAGATAATAAAATGTGCTACTCTGTTCAGAKGAAGGAAGGCAGAGAACTTCAGAGGTCTCTACACAACTTTTTCAATCCTGGTGAAACAYGAAGTTTTGTCCTCATATTTGCATATAGAGCAGTTGTGGCTATTACAAATCAAGCCCTTGGCCTTGATCAAGGACATTAAAACCCTGTAATTYCTGTTTGGGGAACTGAGAATGTGCAACCTATTCTGGCTGGAGAAAAGATTTAAGGGAGGTGTGGGTTATCCCAATTTAAAAAGGGGAAAGCAAGGCATGCATTGACTGGTTTACTCAATGAAGCTCAGGCACAAAATCTGAAGAACCTCTACTCCTTAAACCACAGGGCCCTGAGCTCTTCATCTTCTCTCTTTGTCCTCCAGAAACATTTGTCCTCCAGAAACAGCAACAACGCTGGGGAAAAGCATCAGAAAGTCTGTGTCCTGACCTGAACCTCCAACACCCCCTCTGACGTGGCAGATCTGCAAGATGCTGTTCAGAACCTTTACTGGTACAAGTTCAGCAATCCTGCCACGGGACACTTGCCACTGCAGTGTGTTCCAGCAGACCACGCTGGTAGTTGAAAGCCAAGTGTTTTCTGTACAGYTCTTGAAGAAATAATTTGGTTCCTAGGTGAGGACCGTGTTGTTAAATGTATTTGAAGCTCTGAATACTAAACAGTCCTTTTTTCCTGCCAGTATATTTTGGGYTCGTTCTATATCACATAGATGAATGGGCAGGGAAGAGCAGCCTTCTGGAAACCGAGTTTGGGCTCTGCCCAAAAACATTATTCATTTCCATGTAACAACAGCAAGAACTGCTTGTCCTCCACTTGTACTTACACCGCTAAAAGGAAAGGCCCTGAAGAGAAATGTGGGGAGAAATTTTCACATCTAAAACAGAAGCTGTGAAGTTTCCTCTTCTTCAGTTTCACTAAACAGAAGAAGAAAACAGCAATTATTTAGACTGAACCTAACCACCCTGCTCAACAACCAGTCTCCAAAAAGGCCAACCCACAGTGTCCTTCCATTAATGCCTCCCTGTATGGAGGCAGGACTGAGCGAGTGCATCGACGAGGCCCTGAAGGGAAGAGCTTGCTGCCTGCTGAATCTGTCTGTCTGCTCCTGCACAGCAGCAGCAGTTGGGCCCCTGTCCCCTCACACTGCTCAGCTCCACAGTGGCAGATTCAAGGGGATCAGCCAGAGGGCTTTGTGCCCAGACCTGCAGTGCTGGGGACTCCTGTCTGCTCCTGTGCCAGCCTGTCTCCTCCTGTGCCAGCCCCTGTCCTGCTGAAGCTCCTCTGTTCCCCCAGGAGGGACTTTGGCCAGCCCTGAATGGCCATGGCCTCCAGGCATGGACACTGCTGTGGAGTGCTACTGGAATTGGCGTTTCCTCTTTTCCATTCTTTTTTTAAGGCTAATACATAATTCACAGAAGAGGTCAAGGCTGCAAATATCACTGTCAGCTTCAGGTACCATCATTCCCAGACTTTGGCACCACTGAAGAAGCAGGAAGGGCAGGCACAGGTTATAATTTTTAGTCTTTCCTGTGGTTGCCAGGATCTCAGGCATGCCTCTTGCTCATTACACCCATGCTGCTCCTGTATTCTGCTTGCTGCCTGGGTCTGACAGGGGCACAYGCTTCTCTTTCAGCCCCATCCATTATTGCCAATCCAATGGAGAAAGCACTCAGACCCCTGCTCCAGCACAGATTTCCACATGACCTTGGCTGGGTCACTTTACTGAGGTAAAATAGGCCCTCAGTTCACCTGGGGTCTTACTTCAAAATAGAGCACTGAAAACATAAAATACAATTCCCTGAAACAGATGAGTTACCAAATACAGGGATAAGGATTAAGGACGGTTAATTGGTTGTGCATGCTAAGCTTTACTACAGAGGTCACCAGATTCTGTCCCCTCCTCCAGCCCCTGCAGCCACCACTGGGTCCTGGCAGCTCACATATAGTCACCTCAACGCTCCAAACCACATCCACAAGTCTCCACCTCAGCCTGTGTGATGGGATCTATTGGATGAAAAACAGCAGCAACGAATTCCAGGCTCAGCAGAGAGGCTCCCTGTATATTTATGAGCCTAAGTCCAACCTGTAAAAACTCTCTTTTCCCCAGTGCAGTTTCCTTCAACTGGAAGTCACGGATAAAACACAAAGAAGCTSCTAATGATAAAATAGTCAGGCAGAAAGAATAGATTTGGGGCTTTTTTCCACACCCCTAGCAGCACAGTGAAATAGCAAGGAACATCAACAATTTATTTACTGGTCTTCAGTACCACATCCTGCTGTTTTTCTACCCCCAAACAAGACCCTGTGGGTTTAATTAAGTTTTCAGAGGAGGCTTGGGAGATACGGTTTCAGTCAGTCTATGTCATTTATTCCGTGTTTTCTATGGATGCACGGGGAAAAAACCTACACAGCCAAATAAATCAAACATGGTCCTGGTGAGCAATACACCAGACAGACATGGCCTTGTCCTGATGCTCTAACACTGCAAGGCCACAGTGAAGTCCAGAAAGCCTCTGCCTCAAAACTTAGCTYCTCATGGACGTCATTCTTCACCAGGAAACTGGGGGAAGATGTAAACGAGCGCCCTGCTGAACCTTTCCTCCCTCCCTTGCCACATCCTCACGGCATTACCTTATCCCTCCACATCCCTAACGAGGCTGGCATTTCCAGTCTGGCATTGGAGACTCCCACAGGCAGTGAACTAACGCTGTGATCTGGRCACATCAGCCAGGAGCGGGTCCAAAGCAGCGTTCAGACCTCTGAAGATGCAGATGGGCACCTGCAGCTGGGAGTTCAGCACTGACAGAATCAACCAACAAACGRACTCGGATCCTGGGACAACTTAACCATGTCGCATATTTGGCCCTCGGAATTTCTGCCTCAACATATCACCTGCACTACAGGAAAACGGGAATGTCTGACCTCTGTGGGACAGTGTGGGAGACTGGGAAAGCACTCAGCTGCCATGGGGAAATGTGTACGTGCAGCAGCACTTGCAGAGAGACAGATCCATGAAGATCCAAGCCCTCCTGGGCCCTCACAGCAGGCCCTGTGAATGGCACGTTTGGACTTGCAGAACTGAGGTAACAAAAGCATCAGGATTTTTTTTTTTTATAAAAAAAGCCTCGATGAAAGCCTCGACTCRTTAATGATCCCCTTTCAAGTCAAGCAGCCAGCCAGTGCTCCTATTTCATAAAACACTGTGTTCATGTCGAACACCAAACACTCTGCAGTGAGATTAAGCCATCTTTTTAAGGTTGTTTCTGCCAAAATTGATGTTAACAACCTAAACCTTTTACCTCCACTTTCTTTTCCGACACGGTGAATGTCTTCTGCCCCCACAAAGCACATGCTAAAATATATCTTTCATCCCAGCATTTTGAGTTAATCTTCCACCTGAATCATCTCTGTCTTAAGGCCTTGCATCATTTTTAGAGGCTCCAGGTCAGAATCAAGACTATGCTTGGTCACTATCTTGACCATGCTCACTTGCGAGCACATCAACTCTGCTGTCTCTCCAGAGGGAAATCCTCTGCCCTGACTCGGAATTGCCAGCAGACCATTTGAATTTCAAGGCAGTTTTGCTTTGGCATTTTAGGTGACCACACGTGTAAGACCATTTCCTGCAGCTGTGTTGAAAACAAAGAAGTTTAACCCAACTTACCCAGAACCTTAGCTGAACACTACAAGCAGTAAGAGGTTCTGGACTCGTGCTTTGAGGGACATTAAGGTCAATCCATATTTGAGGAACATGACTGTAGCCCCAGAACAATAACTGAAAATAATTCCCAGGCCTAAGCCCTCTGTCTACCTCTCTAGGCAAAAACCACCCTCAAACTACTTAATCTCACAGGCCACTGTCAGTGTATTTTTCATGATTTTAAAAAATGACTGGGTTTATTTGTTCTCCCTGTTGTTTTCAAGCCAACATCTTAGAAGCCTGAAAGTGAAATATATTTCTTTATCAATTTCTTGTTTTTCTCATCCTCTGCCACCCATGCACAGTGGTTTGCTTATTGAGGCTCATTCATGTGTAGGAGCTGCTGGCATTGATGTATTTTCTTAGCAGGGTGGAGGGGTTTGTTTTTTATATTTTTAGAGCTGGCTGGCACATTGATTTAGGCTGGCAGAACGAGCAGATGAAGATGATGTTAGTTTTACAAGCAGAAACAAGCAGGCACAGAATGCTGGGCTCCTGTACCAGAGACATCTCAGTGGGCTACCACACAGACAAACCCAGGATTTTCAAACTAATTCAGTGCCAGTCTTGCTGTGACTGATGACCCACAGGTAAAGGGTCTCACTTCCTTTGGAAAGAATATTTCGTGGAGATTTTGTAATTGTTTTAACTCTGACTCATGGAACAGTGCTGGTCACTTGTACATAAAATATGGATGCTGACAGCGGTAGTGGGACCTCTCTGTTACTCCAGGAAGTTGGACATACACCAATTTATCCCTTCCAGCCATTTATCAGTTCATTAACACTACTCAATGCCTCACTCAAAACTATTTCCATATATATAACACACAAACCAACAAACACACAAACAAACAAAAGTAGTGATTTGTTTATAACTGTTCCTGCATGAGCTTATTTCCACAGCAACACCAATCTTGGAGTGAACCTTCCTCAGCCATAGCACACACACTTCCAGCACTGCCTACAAGCTCCTGTACCCCATGTAAATCAGCCCTTGAACAGACCCAGCTCTGGAGTTCCCTCAGCAGGTAACAGCACATTCCAAGCCCTGTGGCAAAGATGACTCGCAGGAACACTTCCATAAAAAATACATCGTCTCCCACCAGGTCACATCCTGCTTTCTACAGAGAAGGAATGTGAAAATCTCATGGTCCTCTTCCATCCCTAACATTATTGAGTGGCACCTGAATAACTCAGAGGTGGTCAGGATGAATCAGATTACTTTGATTAGATGCAAGCTTTTTGGGGTGAGGRGGGAGGCTTTGTCTTCTCTTTTGAAAAGAGCAGCAATATTTATCTGGAGGAACTAACACATTCCAGGTATCCTGCAGAGAGGCTCATGGTGCTCCACTGTGAGACAGAGCCACCAGGGAAAACACAAGAAAACAGCTCCAGGGTTGATCTTGGCCACTTTAGGTCCTCACTGAGCTCCTGCTCGGGTCCTTTCCCTTGCAAACATCCCAACGCCCTGCAGAAGCCAAGGGCTCCCTCTTCTCTCACTCTGCTGCAGATGCTGGGCTGCCACCCATCTCCAGCCATGGAAAACCACTCAATATCAATAACTTCCAGTTAAAATCCATCTTTTAGCTCCAGTATCTCTCACGGCTGCTCACACACATCTTTGCAAGAGCTTGGGTTTGCGCGTGAAGCCGTTTTGCTTTGCACACAAACACAAGGTACRCATTCCAGACCTGCCCTGAACACACGCTCGTGCTCTCTTCTGGACACGTCTGCATGTGTCAAACCTGTCATCTGCCTGGGAAAGGGTGAGTGTGAGAGATCCTGCACCCAAATGGAGGCTGCCTGGGAGCAAGAGCTGGCTCAGACTCACACTGGTGTTTCCACTGAACGATGCACTTCCACAACAATAAGGACAACTCAGAAGGAATCGGAGAACACAGAGAGTTCCATGCGTTGCTTAGGGTCTCCTGTAATATCACAGATTATTATCCCTCCATATTTGTTAGAGGAGTTTGGAAGAAAGAGGAGGGATTGCTGGAAATTGGCTTTTAAATCTGGCTTCCCCCGAGAAAGATGGTCATGCTCTGGGGTTTGTGGTATTACTTGATAAGCAGTGATTAAAACAGTAATCCCGAATTGTAATCAAAAAGCAGTCAAGGCTCTGAAATTACTTTTTACTAAGCTTTTTTCCCCTTTCAAAGACAGCCCTGTATGGCAAAAGATAATAAAACACCACAGAYGCTGTTCCAATTTAATTTAGAAATATTTGAGCCACTAATTTATAGTTTGGAAAGGTTTTTTCCTCTTATTTGTCTTTAAATCCACCTCAAAAACGGGTCTATAGTCTAGGACAATGAAGGAAGTTCTATTTCCTGTGGATGTTTTGCTCTTGAATACTTGATACCTTTATATGTCAGCAGAGTGTGAAGCAGAGAAAAGGTTTCCCCTTACCCASTGAATGCTAAAATCAGCCTTCCCCATGCTTTCCCAGGCAACAAAATGTCAGGCTGGTCCGTGTGGTTGTTAGCAGGATAGAGCCTCTCCTAACCAACATGGTTGAGATTTCTGGGAAACAAAGCTCCTGCTGACTTGATTTCACGAGCAGAGTTTAGTGCTCTGACTTTGGGGTGATGTCTGCAGGTTCACTGGGTGAGGACACACAGAGTGCTTGTGTTCCATAACTTCTCCTCCAGCCCACTCAGCCAGAGCTGTGTGTTCAAGTTTCCCTCATCAGATGAGAAGCACAAGCAATAGCTCATGWCGGTTAGATTTTCCACATAGCAAATGGCCAAACTAGTAATCAGTTTGTTTTCAACAATGATGTTCCTAGAGAAAAAATAGTAGCAATAGGATGGTCCAACACACRTGCTCTTGAAAATCTCAGAGGCAGCTACAAAGCTCTCATTAAGCTTGAAAATTTTCCATAGTTATGTGCAATGATTTGTGATTTTTCCCCCGTTGTGCTGATTTTGCAAGAGAACAGAAATAAAATTCATCAGGCTGTAAAAATCAATAGTGATGCTTTGTCCTGTATAATAGAAAAACTGCAGAAGTTTATCAAGCTGAACAGCAAAACTCACAAAGGAGAGCAGGTCATATCCGGCCATGGGAGGGGCTCAACTCACTGCCTGTGTGTCCCAGCCTAACCCCACACTCAACTCTTAGTCTTTATTAGGGACACAATAAAGACTCTACAAGGTACTGCCTTTCCCCAAACATAGCTCTGGAGCCACACTTATTTATTTTAGAGACAACTTGGAGATTTCCACTCAGTAAGCGCTGCTCATGGGCTGCCCTGGCACACGACTTGCACCATTCCAGGTCTCACGTTTCCCCCGGAGATCCTTTAAGTGTTTTTCTAATTGCATCTCTCCACATTACAGTTTTCAGCCTGACATTTCCCCACTGCACCGTTCCCAAAGCCAACTGCCTGAGGAAACAGGATCAGCTGCTCCTGCTGCTGTGCGGACATAGATCAGCCAGAGGATGAAGTGGAGAACCTCCACAAGGCACCTCCCCATCCCGAGTGCCTTTGGAAAAACGTGGAAAGAAAAGCAGTGAACTTGTGTGTGCGTTCATTATCCAGTCACACTCCTGACAAGGCCCACTAATGAACACCCTTGATTTACAGAACTTGATGAAAGCAAAGCTATAACAGGAACTTTTAAAAAACCGAATTTTCTCGGTGATAAATGCTCCCCTTCTGTTCCATTTAACAGCTGGATAGCGAAGATGAAGACAAAGTACACGTTTTATCCGTGGATTAAATTAAACCCTGGATTACAAATCATAATTGAACATAATTATTTCAATAGCAGAAAAATTTAAGGTTGCCCTCACGAGGCAGAATTTGCCCCACAGAGCAGCATTAACACGATCAAAATGGTTATTTTCTACTAATGCACATTCTGGTATTCCATTTTCAAGCAGCTAGCAAAACATCCTCAATTTCTTGTGGAGGAACAGAAAATCCCAAGATACCTTTATGTTTTATGCTACTCTGTAAAACCAGCAAAGTGTAAACTCTATAAAATGGCTTTTAATCTAGCACAAGTTTACTTTATACTGTGTGATACAATCATCTAAAATAAATGTTGTGGGTTAAATTTGGAAAACAGAAGATGAAACCTAAAAAACCTCTCTCTTTTAATGGCTGAGGAACAAACCCCAGATGCCTCTCATAACCAAAAGGCTCCAAATGAACAGAATATGCCATCAGCAGCACTGATCAGGTTAGATTTTCTCCCCATAGAAGGAAAATTCCTACCATTCTTTGGTCACAAGAGTGCTGCTACTCATGTCAGCAGGGCAAACAAGATCTGACTGACAGAAAAACAGCTCTGTGCAGGACACAGGATCTGTGATAAATGCAAATGCCTGTTTATTACTTTATCATTCAACTCATGATCTTACACTTACATAATTGAAATAAACATCATGTAAAAATGAAATAAGAAATGCATGATAGGACTCTGCCAGAAGTCATAAAAATCAGGGCTACATCAAGCAGGAGATTTATTTTTGAGCAGTGAGTTCATGTCCTCTAGAGACACAAATAGGTACTCTGGACAACAGACAGAAGTTGCTAAGCAGGCACCAGGTTTGCTGTAAGGACATGCAACTCCCTGGTCATGTCTAAAGTCATCAGCTCCCAGAATATGGAAAATCACTATTTCCTCAGAAACCCAGCAGGTTGTTACACCATGACTAAAACATAGGGCTTGCCTGCTCAGATTGCATCCAAGAGCTGGGAGCACCCATTTGCAGTGGTGATCATGGACAAACCACAGCCCACGCGAGTCACACTCATGGCAGAGGCTTGTGCCATTTCAGCTGCACTATAAACACTCATGGGATCATTATTTAGAGATGTCCCCCTCCCAGGAAAAATCAGCACRTTGCAAATCCAACCTCTGCTGTTCGGCATATCTGATAAACTGGCTGGGAAAGGCACCATCCAAGCTACAGCAGCACCATAAAATGTAACCTGGGACATTTAACCACRCTGTTTGGCTCAGTAAAAAAACCCATGCAATTTTGAGAAATACATGTCACAGAAAATCACTAGGTTGTTTCTTTTTAAAAAAAAAGTATGACGGGTCAAAATGTCAGCATATTGGGTGGGATATAATAAAAGTGAAACTACTCAAAGGCAAAATTGACTCAGTTACATTTGTCTTACCAATAAGCATCTGACTCATCAGAAGATGATTTCATCCAGCCTTTYCAGAAAGACAGGCATGACTATATTCAATATTCCTCAGGATGATTTGGGATGCTGTGGGAACACTCAGAGCCCCAGAGATCAAGGGCAGCCCATTCTTCTGGGCAGCAAGGAACACTGGACTTACCTTGGAAGCATGTGAGTGATTACAGATAGAGACAGRGCAGAGGGAAAAGCTGGTTCAGCATTAAGGTGAATGCACTACTGTCCCTAACAGAGGCTGCAGTACATCCTGCTGAAGTGGAGGGGAACAGTGATTCAGAAGCAGGARAGAGATGACAGCAGGAGAGGATATGATTATCCCAGTGGAGGGGCCTCGTTTGATGGACTGCAGGAGAGGAAGCCCTGCTTCATGTGTAAAGGAGTCAAAATAACAAAATAAGAAGATAACTCCATTCAGGACACAAACATGAGTAAGGCTATCTCTCGGACAAAAAACCAGAATCACAAAAGGCAGAAGGAAACCTGAGAATAGGGAATGCCTAGAAGAGAATCTCAGCTGTGCAGAGAATGAAACTGAGCCTGAGACATACTGGATAAGACAATAAACCAAAGGGGAGGCTGAAAAACACAGCAAGGAATGCTGTGAAACCCACAGCTCTCTCGACCCACATGGCACTGACAGAGCATTTTGTTTCTGGGATTTTTTGGCGTTATTGCTTATATACCTTTGTTTCCATTGTAATAAATAGAACAATATACTAATAATTTCAATGCAGGATGAGCATTCCTGTTTGACTTTTGTAAGAYACAGGCATCTCCAGATGTGAATAGAAACTGTATGTACCCAGACACCATCTAGACACACCCATACATCCACCATACATGAACCTAGATAAAGGTCAGATTGTGCCATTAAACTGCATTTAGGATCCTTCCCCACAAATCAGGATCTTGCTGTACTAAGACAACCACRAACCAAAGCCAGAGCTCCAACCCTAACATCAGACTAACAAGTGGTGGATCACAAGGAAGAAAGTGAGGTGACATATAAAGTAAGCAAATATGAACTCTGACCGTGGTCAATTTTTCTTGTTAACACAGCAGAGGACAGTTTGAAAAGTATGATTTGAAAGAAAAGAACAGCAAAGCTCTATGGACTTTTAACAGAAAGCTCTTCTAATTCATCTCAGAAATCCCAGGTCCTACTTCCCTCCACATACACTTCAGACTGGCTGTAACTGCAGCTCTGTATATACACAGATATAAGCAGAACACAGGTGTGTGTCCCAGTTCTGCCTCTTCCTGTGCACAAGAGAATTGGGATCATGGTTTGCAAAAAGAGGAAATTCTCACTCTGTATTCAAAAGGTAAATAATGACTGTGACCTACTGTTCTGACCCAAGACAGTGCCGGCTGTCCCTTATCCATCACTTACTCTCGCAGCATACGGAGCAGTACAATCCAGGCAGTAAATTAATCATTTTCCCTTTCTGTAGTGTACAGGATATGGAGTGCTCTACTGAGTGACTACTTCTTTATAAGATAAGGTTAATCAATAAAGATAATTAGACACTTCTGGTTAATACATCCACGTTGCTGAAAAAAAAACACATTAAGTCCTGCCATCCCCTACTGAAATACAAACAAACACTGGAACGAATCCAACTGGTATAAAAATGACCCAACTGTATGGCACTGAAAAACTCAGATTAAAAACACCGTGTGGTTTCTTCCAACCTGAACATTTCTGAATCTCAGAGGAAATCACATACTGCCTCATCTCCCACAGTCTGAGCCTCGAGGTTAAACCTCTGTTTTCAGCTGGAGCCATCCTGATTTTAGTGGATCTTTGAGCAATTTCTGGCAAGTGTCAATTTGTCAAACTCCTAGAGCTGGTATTTGGCATCTGGGAAAAACCACCTGAGAGAAAACCCAGCTCTGTTTTGGGCACAAGGGTATGGGCACAAAAAAGAACAAAAGCACCCTTATAGGACTGAGCCTTCTTCTCTGTTTTTGGGGCATCTCTACACAGCAATTATAAAACCAGAGGCTCATTAACCTCACCCCAAGCTCATCACCTCTGCCTGCTCAGGCTTCTTTTGATGCAAAGGGAGATTTCAGGAGGGACAGTTTGTCCAGAGAACAGAAGTACAGAGGTGCTCACATTGCTCCCTCACAGAAATCCTTCTTTCCAATTGCACCTCTGCCTCCTACAACTTTCATTTCTAATTCCTATGAGCCACACAGTCCACCTCAGATCCCTTCTGAGTTCTGAACAGGGAGGGCAAGATAAACCTCTCCAGCTCACAACGAGAAATCCATAGCGATGGACAACGAGCAGCTCATCGGGCTAATCTCCGCTTGTCCCACTTTAACCRGAGCTTTTCACAAACAAATATCGATCCATTGTTCCACAGCCACAAATCCTCAAGCGATTCTCTGCGAAAAGAAGAGCTTCTTTTTGTCAGGGAAGCTTTATTTTAACCAGAAGAGAGGGGGGAAAAAAAAAAAAAAAATCTTTTGGAACCACCAGCAGTCACACAGAAACTGCTGCTGCCCACAGAGCAAGAACTCTTACTAAATCACACAAATATATCTTTTGCTTCCACTTCTCTTGGTTAACATTTCATCCCAAGTAGGATTTGGTCATAATTTTACATATCTTACAGCTGTGCTGTTGCATGTACTTTGCTTTCCTTGCTCAGGCAGCACCTTTCCCYGGCACTGCACTAGGAGCCTTCCCTGACTTACTTTCCAGTCTGTACAGCTTTCCTCTTTCTTGACTTCAAAATGAAGGTGACAGACAGTGCCATGACTCCATCTGACATGTCATCCTCTTATTTTTGCAGGTCCCAATACACAGCCACATACAGCAGAGTTCCAGGGATGGTTTGTCATTGCCCAGTAAAATATCCAAGCTCAGATTTTCAGAAACAAGAGATGGTACCAGCTTTAATGAAAGTGGGGAAGGAAACAACAACAAAAACAACATAAACTCAGCAGGAGCCCTTGCAGATAAAGCTTTTGCAGGGAATAAGTATTTTGCTTTTCCCCTGTAGCATTTGAATGATAATGGCTTCTTTTCTACCGGCACATCTCAGCATGTCCACGCTGGCGTTATTTTCACCAAGGTGGTTGAAGTAAAAAAAAAAAACAAAAAAACCTCAACCAGCTAAAAAAAAATAACAAGTGCTAGGCTGGGGGTGGAATTACATAACATTGTGAGATGATGATCACATCCCAGAGAAAACATYAGCAGAACTGGAAGTACCAAAGTCTGAAATGATGGGAAGAAATCAAGCACAACCAAGCCTTGAGGATGGAAACCACACTGAGATGCTCCACACCACTATCTGGTCTCACTAATTTGCACCAGAAAGTGCTCAGGTTCAATGGGAAAGGCGCTGAAGAAGCCCAGACAGGACAATGCCTAGAGTTTATCACCACAACACAGCACAAATAGGAGCAAAGGGAGGCGGGAGATGAGCCCAACCCCTCTATTTTATTAAATAAAAGGAAATCTTGGCTGACAAAAAGACATGTCTACGTTCTTGTAGCTCAAAAGATCTCTGTTGCCTTTTGAGATTTAACTTGTGTTAGGAGGTGGATCTCTCAGGAGAAATTACAGCTCTTCAAACTGGGGCTGTAGTTGACACTATTGCTTGCATTGCAAAAAGGGAAAGCAGATGATCACCACCTGATCCTGAAGAAAATTAAATATTTTTTCAGATGAAGAGACTTTTATAGTCCAGAAGAATAAGAAAGGAAATGCTCAGTACCTGCCCTTTTTAGTTTTAAATGCTTTTTGCTCTTATTCAACTCTGAGGTCAGAGACAATTCCACTACAATCAAAATGCCAGATCTACCAAAGATTATTCCAAATCCTTATGTCACCCAGTTTAATTCCTTTAATTATCTTTGGAGTTTTATTATTCTAATTATCTATGTGCTTTTATTATCCTAAATATTGATCTTTCCTTCTAATTAAGCCCATAGTTAAGATAGGAATATGCCGAGCCTGCTTGCAACAAATGGCAACCAAACCAGCACAGAGCAAAGCATGCCCTTGGTGCCGTGATGGGAGATGGAATCAAACATCTGGAAAACTTCTGAACATCTGGGTTTTGTTTACAGAAGGGGAGAAYCTGAATTTGATGCCAGCTGCAGTTYGTTGTTGCAGTTGCCAGCTGCAGAGCCAAGGAGCAGTGCACTGGCACTCACTGGCACAGAGAGCTGGGCTGCAGGGGCTCTTCCATTCCCACCTGAGCTGGACTTTGCACAGTTCAGCTCTCCTGGGCTACTCTGAGTGTCACTGCAAGGCCAAGGTTTGGCACAAAATCCTTCTTTTCCATGTCTTGTTGTAATCTTTTGCTTCAGTGCGTAGGAAGTTATCACGGCGTGTCATATTTCSTTTGGAAAATCTATTTTGCACGGTTTCTTCTACAATTTGCATGTGCTTTGGTTGCTCTCCTCAGCGTTTCACGTGTAACAGGCACTTGTAGTAAAGTAAGAACATGCACAGGAAGGTTTTCTGTTCAAATTTGGTTCTTTTCCTGATGAGCCAAGACTTTGATGCTCAACAGCAGTGGAAGTAATGCTGAACTCACACCTGAACTCACACCAGTTTTTTTTTTAAAACATTTACAACATGCATTAAGGTGACATATAAACATAGACTGTTAACAATTCTGTGGCAAATAAATTATTAGCTCTTTATGTAGTTTAATATTTTTCTCTTGCACTTTCTTCACAAAAGGACCCCTGTCAAATATTTATGCAATAAAATAGATAAAGATGGTGATGCTACAGAGCAAACAATTAGGCTTTCCTAACAAATTCCTCCAGTGAATTAAATGACACGTTCCTGAATTTTGAACTGTTTCTCCACMAATTATTTGAAGTTGTATTCCAGGACAGAATCTGGCTTTTGGTATATTGTTTTTCATGGAATTTTGTAGACAGAAATAAAAACAAAACTCAGGATAACGATTCTTATCCTAGAGCAGGTATAGGAATACTGAAAATAGTTCAAATCAGCATACAGGCTCCTGTGTCTCATCTTCCAGTGCACAGCTATGATTTTGGACAAAAACATGTAGGCCTTCAGCAGAAATAAAAAGCCCTGACCAAGTATTTTCCATCCTGGGGCAGGGGGAACAAAAGATGGACCTTGTGCAACTGTCTGAGCAAGCACTGGCAGTGTGAGACATCGCACCAAACACAGCAAATCCATCCTTACAGCAGAAACTGGTGATTATTTTTACACTCTCCATGTTTGCTGATTTGCAAGCAGCACTGGCAGAGCTGTGCAGCAGCACAGCCTTTGCTGGATGCACAGGGACAGAACTGCAGACCTGCACTCCTGCTCCTAAAGCAGGACACGCTGCACAGTCCTGTTAATGACACAGTCTATAAAATCCTGAGAGCCCCCACGGTTTGATTTGTAAGGGATGTAAAATCCCTGAGTTAGAGATGGACAAGGATCCAGTATCAAGCTGAGATCTGGTGACAAATTATCATTGTACCTGAAGAAGTGAAAATGGTCATTCAGTGCCAGAGGAGGCACATTCCAGGCATCTCTGCAAGAGCTACAGAAATTTCTGACTTTAATTCTAGGGCATCTCTCAGACGATGGCCTGGCCAGACACTCCCACTTTGCATCTTTCACTTCACATTCAGATTTGGCTGAGTGCACACAAACTCCACCCCAGGAAATTCGGAGGAGCCTTCTGCACTGGAGCAGCTTTATCACCTGCTGGAGCAGCTCTGTGCTGCCCATCTGACAGGACTGTCAACTCATTTTAAACTTGATTCTTAAAAGCAAATGCACAGCCTCAAAACCTCCTGCTCTGTCACATATGGAGATGCCATCTGGGTTGTTACTGCTCCAGTGTGACCCAGTCACTCAGCTCCTTCCTTCAGGATCTGCTGAATGCCAAGACAAAGAGAACTTGGGGACAGAGGAGGGAGGAAATTCAGGTTTGCTTTTCTTTCTGCCTCGACTAAGAGGATGAATAGGCAATAGATGTTTATTCCTAAGTACCACATAGCACTAAAAAGCATAAGAACTGCATATGAAGGACAAAGGTGGCTGAACAGATGAATCCCACAGTAACCAGCATGCTCCTTTATATTTCATYAAGAAGCCTGAAGCGCCTGTTCCTCCTGAGGCCTCCTGTGCAAGGCTGATGGTTCTCCAGGAACAAGGGAAGCAGATTTACCTGCCACCCTGGTTTCTTCTTCAGTTTTTCCCTGCATCAGAATCGAACAGGTAAATGAAAATAACCTGCTTAAACCTTCTACCCATTCAGGTAAAGAAAGCAGGAAAGCTTTAGATTGGAATTTAGACCTTTAGATTGGATTTACACCTTGGAATGCACAGCCAGAACCTGWACATGTAAAAGTTCAGGCACAACGAACACATTTTTCTTGAACAGTGAATTGGAGAAACATGGTTGAGACATGAAGCCATTGATAYAAATGATAGAGAAAAATCCTGTAGATCAGGACTCCAAGGAAAAAAAAAAGTCCTATGGGGTGCTTTAAAAATTGATGCTCAGCTGCCCATGAGGTTAGGAAAGATGGTACAATCATTTCTGTGGCTCACACTATTTCTAGACTGTGTGCCCATCATCYCCAAAATGCCAGCAAGGACAACTGAGTAGAGCCCTCCCATAGCAAAGATAAGGAAGAGAAAATCTAAATCAAAATCCTGGMTATCACAAGCCAATTAACAGCTTCAGCATGTGATAATTATGTGAGTAAGCCTTCTCCCTCATCAGTCATGCATAGGAAATGCTCACTTCATCCTTGGGTGTATCAGATTTTATCTTYTATCAGGTTTTCAGGACAGTGACCRTGATACTAAATGACCYTCTTCCTCCCACAACACRAACAGAAGTCAGTGCTTGTTACCGTACATGAAACAAGAGGGAATATAAAATGATCATGAGGGGACCTCGGGCRAAAGATCACTATTCAGATATTTTAGGCCATTACCTTAAATCTATAATAGCTTTCAAGCTGATAGAGGTCTTTATACCGGCAAATCTTTACTCTGGATAAAGATATAAAGACTGGAGTAATATATTCAGACCCCTCTATACCTGGTTATGGTCCAGGCCAAGTTCCATATCTCTGACAGAGCACATACAAGGCCTCTGAAAATAATCCAGTCCAGATACAGCATTTTAAGTCATTGATATGAGCAAATAACCTGACAAGGCTTCCCAGATAGTGAAATGAAATCTTAATAACAAACCCAAGATATAATTCCTCTGATAAACCAAAGGATAACACAAAAGCCACATYGCTGCTGTCAAAACAGCTCTGCTTGGAGAAACCTCCAGTGCTAAACATGAGTCACGTTGGCTTCCCACCTGCAGAAAGCAGCCTGGGTGGTTCAGAGTCTGCTAAGGTGACACTTCACCCTTCAGACACAGCACTGCTGGTGCTTCAGGAAAGGTATTCCAAGGAAACTCCTGTGTACAGACCTGGAAAGTGTTTTCTTCTCTTTAGCTGTTACTAACACAGAGAGCTTAGAGCAGATTAAAATAGCTACTCCACACAGGCAAGGCTCTTCTGTTTTTAGAGAACTGCTCCTATGCTGCCCAGGGAACTTGTACTCATGCAAAGTTTAYATTCCAGGATGGCACCTGGCTGAGGCTGAACACTGCTGGAAATGGGGAAGCCACCACTTCCTTTTGGACCTTGTGAAACCCWGGGCCTCTGCTCTGTGCAGTCACCCTCAGCAGTAATACTGCTCCTGGATATATTGTGGGATCAGTGACATGAACCTAGACTTTATTTTGGCCACTGAACACACGGGGCCCTTTGCCAGGCTCTCAGATGTGTGCACCACCCCAGGGRMCTGCRGTGCCMTCTCTGTGSYGCTCCAGTTCCCCTCTCCTTGCCASTAAAGGTGCCCTTCTGATATCAGAGTCCACAAAGGTCAGATCCCACCAACACAAAGCACACAAGATGTTATCCTTTTCCCCCGGTTACTCCTCTAACACGCTGAAAAGGAACCTCCTAATGAGAAGAGTGGATACAARTCAGCACAGGGTTTGTTGATGACAAGCACTTGGCAGTTCGTTTGCTTGGTCACCCAAAGACTTATCAAAGTCTCAACAAGGAGATCTAAYTGCAGCATGATTAATGCCAGTCATCCACCATTCCTCCCCCACACGCTTCCAAGGGTGGTGTTTTTCCACCCTGGCATCTCCACTGCAGTTAATGCTGTGTGGCTAAAAGGCAGGAGCAGAAATGCACAGTGCCAGATGGGAGCAGAGGAATGCAGGGTATGAGCTGCCTGTGAAATGGAGATGATGACAGGCAGTGCCATTAGCAATCTGTGTGTGTGCCTGCCTATGGCTCCCCAGGTCACAGCACACTCCTATTGCTTCAGTGTTGAGGAACATTTGCTTGCTATTGCACGAGGATATGGASCAAAACCCTCCCAATAAACCCACCCTGACAACGTTTATCAATTAGTGACAAACAGCACAGAACCCCAGCACAGTGCTGGTGTTACTGCAGTGGAGATACAGCAAGAACCTGCCCCACACCTACGTTCTGTTGAATATTTTTCCTCTCAGACTTGAGGGTGCACAAACATCACAGTCACCTGCAGAGAAAAGACTCCTTTAATCCAAACTGAAGTCAAGGAGYTATAACACTGCACATTTTTTCCCATCTTGTCTCAGTTAGGCCYATTTCCATCACTTCACTTGTGCACAAGGGCTGCTTTCTCTGCAAACAGGCAGGATTCTCACCTTTGCTGAGCACGAGTCTGTGACAATACCCAAATCAAAGAGGCTACAAAAGGGAAGATGGGAGGATTTGGTTCTCCGGGACTGATGCACCAMATTGATTTTCATGCCGCTCAGAGARCATTAGCTCTGGTCTGACTTTTCATGAAGGCTTGGTCCAGCAAGTTCATGGGTAAAGCTGAGGTAACGATGGGATTGTTGGCACCTCTGAAGGTGCTTTTCTGAACTGGCGAAAACTCACAGGCACAAAAAAACCCCCAACAAGCCCAAAAAGCCCCAAACATTAAAACAGGCCAAAAAAAGCACACAGCAGAGCTAAGGCAGGAAATGTGATGAAATCTTCTGTACTGCCTTCATCACTTATTATTTTCAATCTTTGGGTTTTCAGTGCACAAAAATCTCAGAGGAATGCTACTCCTTTTCTGTATCTGTTCTTTCYGAATGTGGCTTTTTCTTTTCTTATGGAATTTAATATATTCTTAACATGAAACATTTAATGCCTGTTGCACAAATGTCTAATAAAATTCAGCCCTGTGGCTCTTTTACTGTCAAGCTAAATAGGATCCATTTGAAACAAACACGCAGCTTTAAAATTTCCTCATCTGAATGTTCCTGTGTTTGAAGGGAGCAATTCTCCTCTCCCATCCCCTACTGATCAACAGGGATTTAGAGGAGCAGTAGGCGGGAATTTTTCAGCTTTGGTTTTGTTTTGCCAGCCCAGGGTTTTAGATAGCAGAGCCGTACCCTACTGCACCGAGGAAAATGAATTCTCCCTTAGAGGCACTGATTTTAGCAGGTATTAAAAGTGTAAACAAACAGGAGAAGAAAAGCAGCCCCAGATGTTTTCAAATGGAGGAAAAAAGGGATTGAGATGTGGTACCAAGGATAAATACTGCAAAGAGAAGTCTTTTTCTAAGTTAGACCTCACATCACTTGGAGCTGGTCACTCTTTCCCTAWTACCTGAGTAAGGCTTCAGTCTTCCAAGACAGGCGTTGGTTTTAAGTTTAGCTCAGCAGTCACCCCTGGAGACAATCCGTGGTGGTTAGCAGGGATTGTTTTGTGGGGATTTTTTTCCTGCCCTCTGAATGTGTAAGGGTAGAGAAKCCTCCCAGGCAGGTGTCATCAGCTTTCAGGAGGGCATTTCTGGAATGCAGAACTACCAGAGTGCTTGCTCTGCGGTGGCCTCTGCTCCAGCACTCACAGGGGTGTGTAAATAAAGAGATGCATTTAATACACTCATTCTCTGTTGTCTCCTCCACAGGGAAGCTGATCTGCAAATCTCATGTTTCTTTAACATGCAGCACTGTGTCCTCTTCTATACAACATCTAGAAGAGACACCTCCGCTTTCTGAATAATGAAGCATCTTTTCTACTCTAAAAGAGAAAAAATATCTGATTATRAAAGCACATGCTGCAGGTAATAATGGGTTTAAGAGATTATGTGATTAAGCATGTAAATGCAGGTTTACAGGTGGAAAATAGACTAAAATGACTTAACTGGTACATTTAGAGAGAGAAAATGAAGTTCTTAAACCTTTTAACATTTTGTTAAATGTGTAGGTAAGGGGTTTTAAACACAAAGAGGGAGAGAGAAGGATGTTGTTCACACAAGAACTTCAGACTCAGTCTTACTACACTGAGCATGCAAACAGAGCTTACATCTAACCAAACATTTCTCTTAAATGAATCATGATATAAAACACTAATTCAGGCTTATAATTAATTATCTGAAAGAAAGGATAATAATATTCCTAATRATTAGCATTTCTGGTTTGCAAACACGTGTTAGCCACTTCATTCTTATGCAGCACAAGAATAAAAGCAGAGAGCAGAAAATAAGTCAATAAACCAAAAAGTCCTCAATGCTGCAAAATACAGGACGAAAAGGACAATGATAACTTCCAGTGACACGCAAAGCCCTGTGGGGCTTATCAGTTTTAATTGGGTAGCAAAGATTTCTACACCACCAACTATCAATCACAAAATGCCTCGCATCCTCCTTTTGTCTGTGCCCATTTCTGTGGAATTCTCGCAAACTSAGGCTATTCCCGAGCTCTCAGCAACAGGTTTGTGTCCCATCTCCCCCTGCGAGGACTCAATGTGACCCCCTCACACTGCCAGAGCCCTGATGCCCAGACTGCCGTGGCAAAAATCACTGCTCAGATCAGGAATAAAAAGCTAAATCATTAGGGTGGAACGGTACCATTTATATAATCCTTCTTTCTTAGTGATTTATAAAGTCCTAATGCAAAATAGCACCAAACTTCAAGGTCTGTCCCTAAAGTTCTCCCTAATATTTATTCTGCTGTTTTGTCTACCCACACTTTTTTTTTTCTTTAATAGGAAAGTGTTTAAACAGCTCTTTCACGTATTGATTAGGCTGGTACTCAACGAAGAAGGGAGGTGATTGATGAATATACCTGTTCATTTAAAGCGGGTCTGAGGCAGCAGTGAAATTAGTTGCTGACTTTAGTAATTTAGTCACAAAATTATGCTCATGCAAGTAGCAAATAGAGTATTTCTGCTGTGCAGTCAGAAAGTCRACTTTGGATGCTCACAACGAAAAAGAAGAAATTCTGCATGTGACTTCTTCACAGCACCTTAGATCAGTGTCAAACTTGTGGATTTATGCAGAAAACCAACAGAGTTAAGGGTTGAAAACTCACTGCTCTTTTAGCCAGTGATAAATCACCCCACGTGGAATTTGTGAGGCTGTTATTTGTGAAGCTGAATGGGGAATTTATACTTTTTCCTTTTTAAGTATACATCAAGACTAGCAGGAATTACAGTGCTACACACACGGTGGAACCTGCTCCAAGCACCTTGACACATTGATAAGACAGAAATTACCTTTGAAAGACTTAAAGAAAAAAAAAWTCTGTCTTGATTGTGCTGGGGTTTTAATAGAGGTACAGCAGAAACGCTTTCACAGCTTTGGAAAGTGCTTTGGCAGGCACAAAAATTCAGATGTCTTACAAGGACAGAAAGGTTGGCATGCTGCTTGGCTCCATGGGAAGGAAGGCTGGCCCCATTCCCACAGAACTTTTTGCTAAGGGTGGGGAGGCATTGCTGAGGAACGAGTACCCCACCCAAATTCTGGCAGTTCTGGGCAAGCAGAGATGCTGCTGAGCCTGTAGGGCTGGAAAAGTGCTGCCCCAGGAGTCTTCCCACTCCTGTGCACCCAGGGTGACCTGGAGGCAGCACCAGCCCCTGCCAGAGAGGAGACAGGACTGGACGAGGGCTGTGACCCAAAAGAGGAGCTTCTCTGTCCCCAACAGGYAGGATATGCTACAGGAATAAAAATCAATGATTGCAGTCTGCATAATACTTCTCTGGTTTTGTATCACTTAGTGTTTGAGGTCCCTTTCCTCCACATCAGAAGCAAGTGGTCCAGCACACATCCAGAATAAATATTTAAAACACAAGCGCGAAGAAAAGCTCCCTCGTCTTTCTCTGCCAGCCTCTTCATCTTCCAGCAYCACCACCAGCCCTGCTGTTTACAGAGCAGTGGCAGAGCCTGATTAGGGATGCATCTTTAAAAGAAACGACGTGGGGAAAGAAAGGAGCAGATATCCTTGAGATCAGATGATTCCCCCAAATGTTTGATCCCCCCAGATCAAATGCAGTGTTTCTCCTCCCACTGCGCCTCTCTGTGTGCGTCTGCACCACTTTACTGGCAGGTACCAGAGTTCTTAGAATTCCTGATCACAGTCACAGGAGAATCATCGCAGAGAGGAACAAACATTGTCCATTAAAAGACAGCCTTGAGTTGTTTTTTGCCAGTTCTCTTGCTTTAGGCTAATACTTTGGTGTTCATTCAAACCACTGAAGTCTCTTATCAGGGACAGCACAGCACAGAACTTGAAATGAAAAACATGGGCAATCTGAGCTTCCTCAGAAAATATTAGAAGACTAAGTCTGAAATGTCTTAATTTTAAATTTCTTTCTTTTTGCTATTATCTCTCCTTAAAAGCAAAACGATGAGCGTAAAGTAACAAAAAAAAAAAAAAAAAAATAAAAAGAGGTGAGAGAAAAAGAAACTGTAAAAGGGGGAAGCAGAAGAAAAAAAAAACGGGGATGAAAATATTACTTCCCTTGGGTTTCTATTCTGCTTTTTCCTATATATCATCCTAACTGCAGAACACGAAAATGATCTATTAATCACATTAAGCTTAACCATCCATTAAAAACTATTTTAATATTACCTGTCTCACAAAACATAAAAATCCCCTGGCAGCCATATCATTTTCTTGGCTCACTCACCCTTTTTTCATGATAAGAAGTTTATACCAAAGGAAACCCAGGAAWAAATGAGGGTCTGTATCATCATACTACCCAACTCTGATAACCTGGAGTCGCTAATGGTAGGAATGCAATGGTAAGATTTCCATTACCACCAGAGCACACTGGGTTTTCTCCAATCTCACCATTCCTACAGGCTCAGCAGAGCCCTGGAGGAGCACCAGGTGCCTCACCCAGGGCCTGGGGTCCCTTTCTTGGTCTGCCTGTCAACCTCCAAGCTGTCCCTGCCACATCAGAGCAGGGAAACACACATCCCTCATCAATATTGTGAGATTATTAGCTGCAAAGCTGACTGCAACAGTGCCACGGAGTAAGTGCTCTCCTACACTTGCTTGATACCCAACAGAGCTCACATCCTGCCACAGCTCAACATTTGACAGACAACAAGAGATGGAGAAATCCCAGTGCCTCTCATGGAACAGGCCTTGAGGTGCAAAATCATTGGTCAGCTTGCCAAAAAACCCTCATCCTTTTAACTCTTCTTTTGAACCCATTTCGGTTTTCAGGTAACCAAGAAACTCATCTTCATTCGTTGGCAATTTTTTTTACAGCTGCCTGTAATCTCCCAATTTCCAGACTGAAAATCATTTAAAAACAAATGAGCTTCCCCACAGATAAAATTCAGAGTCTCTCTGGGCTTTCAAGATAATAAAACTAAAAGGCAACCTTAAGTTGATAGGRGAGATGAAAAACAGAGGAAACCAGAAAGTCCCATAAAGTTCAGAATTAARCCTTAAGGCAAGAAGAAATGGACAGAGAGTAAATTCTTCTCTTCAATATGCTATTTTATGGAGGGGGGACGAGAGCAGCAGCAGAGCACAGTATCTCTCTCTTGTTAGCACTGTTCATATTCTCGTGTGTTTTTGTATGTGTGTGTTTGTACTCCAGCTGGGCCTGGTGCCATCACACATTACATATTCACAGCTCCAGACTTCACAGCCAAGATTTTCAAAAAGCTCCAGTAGCTTGAGGTGCCTCCAGTGCTGAAACATCCTAAGGCAAGCAGCTTGGCAGCACTCTCAGGAAAGGGCTTTTTAAGGCCCCCCAGGCTGGATGCTCAAATAGGCTGGTCCCCGTAATCATCAATTTGTGACAAAGCCTGGCAGCGGCATGAGGCACATTTCCACATCTGTAAACTGCTGGTGGAGTTAGTCAATGGCTTTGGTTGGACATTTCAAGAACATCTGATATCAAATATGGGATAATTGTAAACATGCCTCTCTCTTCTCATTCCAGCACTTCAGCATTTTAATGAAGGTGCTCCAGGGACTGCACGCTTTGTTTGTCTAATACCAAGTATYGAAGTAAATTATTTTCTTTTTCTACTGTTTTTACAGATTCTTACAGACTAAAAAAGTTGTATGCATGATAATTGAAATTATACTCAGCATATGATTTTGTCACTTTTATAAAGTTTCCCTTTTAWCTTGAAAGAAGTGCCTTGGAAACCATTGTGGTTCAAACATCCTTAATTGTAGTCTCTTTCCATGAAAATTCAGCAGTAGAGCCTCGTCCTTGTTTAAGCCCACAACACTTTTACCTTCCTCTAAAACTGGCTGCCACACACATGCTGCAAATGCCCCTCTCTGGGACAGTTCAGCTGCACTGAACTGGTCCCAGTACCATGGAGGGAGCTGTGGGGGAACTTCACCAGCAGCTGTGGGGGAACCACTCACCCTCTTCTACTCTACAACCTCTGACAGCCTTAGCACATGTCAGAAAAAGACTTATTCATCAGAAAAGATGACACACATTGGGTAACAAGCTGCCCCTGCTGTGAAAAAATACAGCTATTTTATTGGAGAAGTGGAAAGTGCCTTTAACGTAATAAACAAGAGAGGACAGGATGGAGGAAGGCTCTCGGGCAACGAAGAAAATGAAAACAGCTCACCCAAGAAGAGGTTACATCTCTCAGCACGTTCTGTAAAGCTTTGCATATATGCAAATGTTCCCCTGCGCTTCTGCACATCAGCACAATGTAAGAGACATGATGGCTCCGGAGGGGGAGGGAAAAAATTAGGCCAGAGGAGCTCATGTACACACAACTGCTCCAAAAAAGAGAAAGGGAGAAAGAGGCAGCACAGCCGTTTGTGTGGATGGATTCCAGATCCCAGTTCCAGGCATTTCARAGCAGGCAGGCTGTGAGGGCCAGCAGCAGAGCAAGGAGGGAACCAACAGGGATGCTTCTGAAGGAGTATGAGGAGCAGAAGACATTGGCTTTTTGCTACAAAACCAAACCCTCTGAATCCCTGCTTTTTTCCCCACACCGGATTGTTACGAGAGCAGAGACTGAACCCTGGCACTAAAGATATTGGCACAGTGCCCCAAATATTGGCACAGTGCCCCTGTGAAGCATCTGTGCAAAGCAAACAGGTGCCATACAACAGCATCGCACCCACAGCACGGGCTGAAAGCAGCCCCTGCTGGCACGGCACCCCAGCACCCACAGCCCAGAGGGCTCAGCACGGAACAGCCTGTGCCAGRGGAGTCAGAGCCCACCACGGGGACATCCCAGGGGACACACACACCCCTTCTGGGCACGTGGAAAGGGCACCAATCCTGAAACCTCAGCCTTGGCTGTGCCACGGGACACAACACCTTGCTCATGGCATCCCTGCGTGAGAGGGGCATGGGGGACCCAACTCCTGACAGCAGCAGCAGCTCAGCCTATGAAAAGCAATAATCCAAAAGAGTTTAAAACAATCATGAAATTCAAAAATTTGAGGTCAGTCAAGGGGCAAATATGTTCTTACACACTTTCAGGCTGCTGTTTCTAAAAGCACATGTGACACCAATTCAAGCCAAGCAGGTTTTGTGCTCCAGTAACCGAGCACTGGCTCCAGTGTCCCACATCACCAAGGTGTGACCCCACAAAGGGCACCAGGCCCTTGTGGCACCTCAATATTAACRTGCTGAAATGAGCACTGGGGGTTGTCTTCAGCAGGGAGAAGGAAAAAAAACCAAACACTGCTTGACCTCCAACAGCTTCTTCTGCATCTACCACAACCCTCAGGCTGAAAAAYACCCTCTCCCTTCCCAAAAGGAAGATCATACCCAGCAAACAGGCAGATCAAATGAATCAGCCTTTGCAGAGCAGGAATTATCAACACGGGACTGAGGGGTCTGTGATCCTCTTTGCCACATCAGAGAAGCAGCRAAGATTCACCGGAAAGATCCCATTAGTCTCATCTCACAGCAGAACCTCAAAGCTGCCCTAAAGGCACAAYATGCCCACAAAGACACATTTCTTAGCAAGATCCAGGCACTTTGTAAGGTTTCACCGTTGTCAAGAAAAGATTTCCAAACTGAACTTGTGTTTTTCCGCTCTAAACTGAATGAATGGAAATGAAAAGGGGAATAGAACCACCCTCGGTTCACTGAGCCACATCAGCAGATGTCTGGTGCTCACCCTCRCCTCTTTCAGTCCGAAGGAATTCACAGCACAGTGCTCTAGGATGTGTGTCAGCACTGTCTGACTGCACTTGGGAGCCTCTTGGACACTTGTGACCATATTTAAAAGATCAAAGTAAATGGGTGGAGCGTGTTTTCAGCTGCATTGTCTTCAGCCAATTAAATGCATCTCTTCAGAAATATGAAAAACGTAATTATTCGCGTTGGATTAGCCAACTCAGTGCGCTAGCCCTGGATTATCTCATCTTCCTCTAAAAATAAAAAAATAATTAAAAATACTCAGCAAAATTCCCAGTCTGGGACCAAGTTCCAAGCAGGACTGTGAGAGGGRTCAGAGGAAGCACTATGATAAAGCATTGCCACATCACTAAGGGGAGGATAACTGCAGGATTTACCATCTGCAGCCATTTTCAGGAGTGACAGGGACAGCACCTCCACCTTAYCAGCCGGAGCCAGAAAGAGCCAGTCCAAGGAAGCACTTTGCTTTTTTTTCTGCTGTTCCTGGAGAATAAGGTGAACCCCAGCCAGCAAGGCATGGAACTGAGATCACRTACAAGAAACGCTGGGAAAGGTCAAATTTCTCTCAGCTTGGCAGAAAARTCCTACACCAGTTTTGATCAGGATGGTGAAGCACATATTGAGTTAAAAGCAAAACCCCCAACAGCCTGATGCTGTGCTTAGTAGAACCTCGCATTATCTAATCTAACTATAAAATATTTAGTAGTTTAAAATTCAGTCATGTCAGCTGGAGCCTAATTTCTCTCTCCCCTGTGGATTTCAAGTGTCTTTTTGAAGCTTTTTGGCATTAAAAAAAGCAGAGGGGGTTGAAAAAAAAGGAAGCAGAGTTTACAGTAGGATTTCTGTACTTCCCACACAGCTTTGTGCTAATAAATGGGGGGCTTTTTGATTGAAAGAATAAAAGGTGAGTATTAAGATAAGGTCACCTCCTCTAATATTCACAGCACCTAAACCAAAGGCTTGCTCAGTTTGTCAAAGTGGATATTATGAAATAATTCATCTTCAAGAGTGAATATTATACAGAAAACACAGGCAGAAATAAAATGTTTCATTCTGTAAATTTTGAGATTTACACTTGCTTTCATTTCTTTTTGAGGAAAAAAAAAACCCACCAAATAACCCAAAAAATAGAGAACAAAAATAATTACCTAATCTAGAACAGGAATCACTGACCTGGGAGGTGGCAGAGTTCAAATCCCACTTCTGAATCATTTCAAAGGAAATTTGGAAAAGAAGTCTCCCAAGAACAGCCTAAGCTCTGACACATTTCACAGTTATTTAAGTGTACGGCTCAAAAAAAAAAAAAAAAAAATAAGCCATGACCAAAAAAAATCCACAACAAAACAGAAAATTCACAGCAACATGGCCTGGTGGTTAAACACACACCTACAAGTGTGTTTGACAAATCCTTTGCAACAGCCTTTCAAAGCTTACTGCTCTGCCTTGTCAAGATAACTGTGAAATTTTCCTGAAGAAGTTGTCTCTTTTTAAGACCAAAGCTACACGTGGTTGAGAAATGTAAAGAATGGAATAAGAAAGAACAAGTTTTTGAGCCTTAGTAGGAAAACACAACAGGCTACATTTGAAAAAAAAAAAAATAAGGACTGCAGCAGCAGTGAATTTTAATTAATGTGCCTAAATTCCACAATTTACCCTGTGGGTCCTGGTGAGAAGAGGGTCTGAATATAAAAAAAGCCCAAGGAATTCTSAAATACTGCTCTGGTAAAGGATCACCAGAAGCTACTCAAACATCTGTTTACATGCTGCTKAAGTTACTACACAAATTACAAATTGTTATCATCATTAAAACCATTCATAAAATCATTATTTTTTGCCCCGGCTGATGATATTCATAATAGCACACCAGTTGAGMACAAACAAGTAAGTATTAAACGAGGAAGTGGTGCATCAGGTTTTTATGCCCTCCAACGCTCAAGGCACGTTTCCAATCCAACACAAATCTATCTTAGAACCAAATTCACGACCCTTTTGTTGTTGGATCCTTGCTGCTGTTGCTGTTGTATGAAGAAATGTAAAYTGTATTTCATTTCCATCCAAGTAAGCACCAGTCAGGGTTTTGTTTCTCCGAGCATGGGTTGGATTACAGCACCTTTTGCACACCCTGGGTTTYCCCTCCCCTTTGGATTGCTGCTGGTCAGTTCAGAGAGCAGGCAGTGGAGGGAAAGATGTTGAAATAAGATGGCAAAGTCGAGCACTTTCAGCTATGATGTACAACAGATGCTCTGATGTGTCAAACTCTGCAATGCACRTCACACTGCTAATCTAGATTTGCTGCAATGATTAGAGGAAATCACCATTTGAAGCAAATAAAATAATTTGCTAAAATCTATGTCACCTCATGAAGATGCAGACATTCCCTTTTTTTTTTTTTTGTAATTGCTTCTTAGCAATGAAATAAATACTAATTTTACTGGGAAATAAATATGAAGAACTCAAGCTTAAACAATACTTGTGCTCTAGGAAATTGAAAACATCAAAATTCAGCTCTTGTGCCTGTGACACAAAGAAGAATGTGAATCTCTCATCCAAAACAGTAAAAACTAAGAAATCACAAAAAGATATTTGGGAAGAGAGGAAGATGCCACATTTCAAACAAAAGCTTCTGTTCTTGAAAGACAACAGATGAGAGTTAATTACTTCATAATGGAGAAAGTATTGAAGTATGAAAACAATCTGCACTTTGGAGAACTGTTCTGTGTCCACAAGTTAAGAGTTCATTACTATTGTTTTATTCATTTCTTTTAACAACACTGCACGAAATTCCTACTATAATTCATCAKCTTGCATCAGATCTCCTTGAATTTTAGCAGATCCCAGTTCAATCCTGGAGGTGTCAGATAACAAAACAACTGTTTATGTGGATACAGCTGCTTGATAAACCAGGGTCACGAAACACCCTCTTTCCTGCATCTGGGAAAGGCACTGAAGGTCCCACTAAAGAAACCTCAAACAAATAAACARAAAACAGGCTTCAGGAACTTTTCAACCACAAAATCAAGAGCAGTTGTTGTCTGGTTTTCTTACAGAGAAAGAAAAATAAAGCGCCACAGTTTCCTGCAGGCATTGTTTTGGGGATTAACACAGAGAAAGTCAGCCATAAACCACATTTTACAGCATCATTAAATTGAGCAGAAACCACAGGTTTACCATGGTAAGTACTATACATACCCTTAAAAAGTAAGCACACACACGGAGTTTGTATTTGGAATGTATAAGACCTGTGATAAAAACCATTCTTGCCTCATTTCTGGAGGTCTCCATGCCCTTTTCCAAAGATGACCTTGTTGTTCCACAGCGATTTCTCCTCTCAGCCTGGGACCCACCAAACATCCCCCCCAAGGTCTCAGTTTCCCCTCTCTCACCACAGCTCCCCACTTGCCCAGCTCCATCTGCTCTGTAGCTCTTGGATCCCTTTGGCATCAATCTCAGTAAAATAAGCTGCTGATATCCACGGTGCGACCAAAGTGCTGAGCAATGGCCCTAGTGGGCAGTTTGCCTCTGTCATTACTGTGCTTTCTGTCACAGGATTAGGCACTGTGGAAACGATCCACGACATGGAATGTCCACGTCCACAGGACAAGCTCATCACAGTCCTTCCTTCAATCTGTGCCCATTAGAAACCTCAGTTCATTCAAAGTTCATCACCACAGACAAACGATTTAAGATGCTCCTCCCCACACTTCACTAACTGACGCCTACTTTGGGTGCCTGCTTCAGGAGCATGGAAATACTAACCCAAAGTTTCCTTTAAAATACAATTTGCAAGCCTGACATGTCGTTTATTTATCAGAGGGAGCTGAAATTGTTTCCATATTTCCCTAAAATAAACCGTGGAGTATTGATATAGTTTAACTAACGTTGCCTTGGGGTTGACCTGCCTGCYAGTTCAGCTATTCATAAACTTCCAGACCACACCTCACCCCCAATAAAAACTGAATCCTAACATCAGCAACTATCCTTATTGCAGAGGCTGCATGGACCTTCAAAACCCCAATCAGTGGAAAAATCCTGCTAAGCTAGCACAAAATGTCCAGGCTGTCTCTGAGAAAATGTGAGCTAATTTATATGTAAACCCGTGTAACGCAGTGTTCGTTTCTTCAGGCCTGACTCACGCTGATAAGCTGTTAGCCCAAATAAGGGAGAGAAAAATCTGTTTTTTAAACATAAAATTAGCTGTTGAACATCCTGCTCRTTCGCTCTGTGCCTGATCTGAGCTCTCTCATTGGAAAACAGCAGGACCAAAGAGGRGCACTGGGGCACCGCAGGGTGTTTTGCTCAGCCACACCAGCTAGGAAAGGGAACTCATGGCTGCTCGGAGGGCTGGTCCATTTTAACAAAATCCCTGTGTTATCCCTGTATTTCTCCTGGCACAAGCAGAGGGAGCCTCTGGAGAGGGGAGCTGGGGTGTCCCGGGGAGTGACCTCCCCTCGGAGTGCACGGACAGCCTCGGGAACTCTGAACATGGGGAATATCTTACTGCTCATTATTCACATTTACCAGGAGTGGATCACTAAGGACAGTGATCCCTGCTGCTAATTATTCCCCAATTATCTCTAACACAAGATGGTTCTCCAATAACACATCAGTTATTTGTCTTCAGGAACACCTGGGAAAACATCATCCATGCCCACTCTCAGGTAGTTTCCTTGTTTCAAATCTCCTGCTTTCTCTCCCTTTCTACTCTTCCAGGYAGTGTTCTTCAGTTTCAGATGAACAGCCTATTTTTTTTGCTTTAATTGCTGTTGCTGGAGGTGTCACACCTCACCTGTGATTGTGCATCTCGGGTGGAATTCATCTCTCCCAGCTCACACTGACAGCAGTGTTGTGAACAACTGATCTTCTGCATCTGTGGGAAATCTCAAAACTCTGATGGATCCCAAGACAAGCTTGCTTTGTTTTTTTCCAGTCAAACCCCTGCAAAAGCTTCTTGATTTACCTCAAATTCATTTAAGTCATATATACTAATTTTGCTTAAACATCTCAAAAAAAAAAAGACCCTCAGTTAGAATGTTTGGGCGAGAAATATCAAAAGCTGAATTGTATTTTAAATATTACCCTAAAAACACCATGAGCATAGGTGGGGTTAAGCATAAGTTCTCTCCACAAACTTTTGTACAATGTTATTTTTATACCCTTTTCTGTTAGGACTATAACTGTCCCTCAGAAAAACTAATTAAGCCCAAACAATACAAAACAAAATCCTGTGTCATGTTCGAGGAACCTGCTGGGACCTAGCTGAGCTACTGTAAGATAATTTAACGAGTACTCATTAAATTAACATCTACCCCCACAGCACGTTCAGCAGTGAAAGATATAAGCAGGAGAGCTTTAAATGGCTTTTCCTGCTCTCGGGGCTCCTGCTGTCTCATTTGGTTCAGGCAGCTCCAGTCCTGTTCCTCTGCGCTCCCGGGAAGCTGGGGCTGGCTGCAAAAGGGCTTCACAAGACTTCACTTTTACTGTAAATCTCCAGCATTAAGAGGAGAAGAAGASTTATTAGCCTCAAGCACAGCTGCCTGAGGAATTCCAGCTGTTTCCCCAAAGGAGGTGTGCACGGAGCTGCATGGAGACTCCACAACGCAGTGTCTGGTTATCCCATTCCCTGGAACTGGAGAAGGCTCAGGGTGGGATCCCTCCCACCAGCCCTCGGCCTTGGGSTGTCCCTTCAGCCAGTAACCCAAGGCAGGGCATTGCCTCTCTGAAAGCTTTCAGTTGTCTYTTTTAATCCTGACTTTCCCAAATGAAGGATGTTTGTGGAAGTTGGTTATCCAGGGGGGAGACTCCTTGCTGGCTTCTAAGAGCCCTTGCCCTGTAAATGGCTTATCCCTGCCAGAGCCAGGCTGGAGCCAGGGGGATGCAACTGAGGCAGGGATGCAGTTTAATCTTAYGGTGGGTTTCCTGTGCTTGCCCATTAATTTAAAAAAATAATAATAAAAAGACTTTTCTTCTCTAGTAGGTGATTTAGATGCACTGGTAGAGTGCTGTGGAGATCAATAGGAATGTATCAATGTTTTATAGCCATACTTAGATGGATGCAAAGAAAACTCAGTCAGGCTTCGTGCTGATTCACACGCCCTGGGTMAAGTGTAGATACTTCCCTTTGAACTCAGAACAGGTTTGTTTTTACAGCCTGCCACGCTGTTTGCTGACTGGATAATGTGCTTGGTTCAAAAGACATCCAAAGACACCAAGCACTGGGAAAAGGCAAATTATTCCATACATTTTTAATATTAAGGTACTAGAAAACAAGCCACCAGGGTTCAGGATCACGCAGCTGGCAAAGAGTATCAGCACAATTGTAAGAAATATCATGGCATTTTAGGATAGTCCATCACTATGTTAAGGACATGGACTCTTTCACAGACCAATTGCTAACACCTCATCTGGGCTCACACAGATTTCAATCTCTGTCAAAAGAGCATCCAAAACTAAATTTATTCACATGCACACAATCCTTCTGRATGATACTGAGCTGCTCAAAGAAACTGCATGTGTCAAAGAGCTGCAGGAAAAACTGAGTGGTGGTGAGAGCCTAAAAGGAGGAAACACGACAGCTGATGAATCTGGTTTAAGCTTTTTTTGTACCCAAAATCAATTCAAGGGACTGCACTGCTGGGCTGGCAAGGAGTGAGTTCCCAGCTTCAAGGCCCTCATTCTGGGTCCAGCTGCCAGATTTCTGCATTCCAAGCGCAGCAGGTCCAGACTGTGGGACAGCTTTTCGGGACTGTGCTGCTGTCAGCCCCAGGGGTGGACCCTGCCAGGGAGGAAAGGAAGCATTCCAGAGAAACACTCGCTGGGCACGAACCTGCCCTTTGCTCCCAAGCCTCTCCCAGAGACAGGATTTTAGCCTTTCCTCTGGCACATTTTCAGAGGCTGTGCTGGAATCATTCSGGAAATAACGCCCGGGGCAGTCTCGCTGAGAACAAACAGATCCTCTGAGCACCGCCAGGACACAGCAGAACGGCACGGGGACATCAAGAAACAGAACTCTGCACTGGAATTGTGTAGGCACAGCTTATCAAAGTCCCGACAGCACTTTTATTGCTGCTTGCAGAAGGACTAAAGTAGTGACTTCCCAAACCATTTTCTTAAAAGAACAGAGATGAAGACATTTCTATCCTATAAGGAGAATTTGGGGGTAGATGGATTTTTTTGCTGGAAATTAAAGGACATTATATCTCCCCTACAGTGACAGGAGATAGAAAATCTGTGGATCTGTGTGGCAGTAGTACAAAAGAAGGTTGTAAACAAGAGGCAAGAATAGTCTTTGCTCCCTACAGAATATGYTGGTTTATTTTTTTTTAATGCTGTGTTTGCCCCTGGGTCATTCATCACAAGGGGCCTTTTGGCAGATCAGGTGAGATGGAACAGTTTTGTATGGACAACCTGCTTTAAAAATGAAGAAATAGGAGGCTATCAGAATTTAGAAATGGATTTGCTATGATGGTGATCAGTGCAGGAATGATTTTGGGTGTTTAAAGATTTTCCTTCTGCCCGGAGTTTTTTGTTTTCTCCTTGGCTCTTTTATTTCCTTGTGTTTTAAGAATTTGCCTTGTGCACTCACATGCTCGCTCCCTTTCTCTGCTCTTGCCTGAATCTGTAGCCCATCTTTCTGTCTGGCTGCAGCTGAACTGCAATAATGAAACCTCCCTTTGTTCTTGAAGCCAACTGCTGGGAGTGATGGGGGAGCACCGAGGTCAGCAAAGAATCAGCCAAAGCATAAAGGACTGAGCACACACCTCCCCTCCACACAAACTGAGATGATGAACCAGAAGAAAGCCTGAGCCGAGGTTCTGCGTKCTGCAGATCCCTGCAGAGAATCTCATCCAGCTGAAATGAGTGTTAAACTACATCTGAAACTGAGTCAGATGTGGAGGCACTCTCTGTTTACCCTGGTGGCTTGCAGGTTGCTGTCTAGCCAAACTCCTTACAAGGCTGTTGAAGCAGGGACTCTGGAGCCTGGATTGCTTTGCAATAATGCTGCAGCATTCAGGCTTCTGCTTCTGTTAAATCTACTTTTATGAGCAGGCCATAAAGGTTGATGTGGTGAAGCAGGGATTGCACCCAGTGGCCAGAGCAGTGCCCGCCAGCCTGGAAGGGAAGAAACAGAAGCCATGCCCACAAATACAGCTCAGGGTCAAAAGCAAGTCAGTCTGTCTAAATAAAGCTCGCTGTGACACAGAGATGCTGCTCTGTGACTGACCACTCCTTTGGTTCGGGAGAGCTGAATTCCTGTAGCCCTCAGGAAAAAYTGTTTCATTGATTTCTACATGAGTGATTGGTTTGAACAAAGACCCAGATATTTTCAGGCCCATATTTAGTACAAGAAAACACGAGCAGGCATCAACCAGCCTTTGCTTAGCCTAAATGCTCCTTCAAAACTTAACAAGAAATAGAGATTACCGGGCTAGGTGCCTCTAACCCACATACACTGAGTTTCCACCCAGCATGGTGTCCTGAACCCCTGTCTAAATCCAGTCCTAGATCAAGGCAGCATTGATTTCTGCTAACCCATTGTCCTGGTAGTCCAAGCCCCAGGCTGATATCAGCAAAACCTCACAGCCTCGGGCCAAAGTCTGCCCAGACAGACCTGTCAGCCCCTGCCACCTCACACCATCAGGCACCACACCAGTCACCAGTAAGAGTGTTTGGGTTGGGCACCTTCTGTCCTTTACCCAAATTGTAACTCCTACCCAACAGCTCTTCCCAGTCCTAAATCCAAGCATTGTCTAACTCCAATCAATGCCTCAAAGGCCCAAAACCCACATTTAACCTTATTGTCCCCAAGCACAAGCAAATCCTACCTGTCCCACACCAAAGCTAAGCTGGTTGCTCATCTTAACTGGTTGACTTTTGTCACGGTCACGTTTCTGCTGATCCTTTATCTCGGCATTCCTCCTCATGCCTCAGGAATTCAGACACAGAGGAGCTCACTGCCTTTCCCAGCTGCAAAGGAACACGAATTACTTCCGAAGAGGAGAAAGGCGTGGGCTGAACAGTGGGAAGCATCCTGTTCTCTAATGGGTATTTCCATTCAGCTGCTGAATCAGGGAACACTTTCAGATCAGCGCTGCCACTGTTTGGAGCACGCATCTTAAATGATATTGATTTTTAAGATGATGAGCTAATTTGTGGAACACTTTGCCTCTTGCAGTGTTTTACATGAAGCCATCATCATCTTTTCCGGTGGCGTTTGGAAAGCCACGTTCTGGAGGAACTAGCCCTCGGGGAACACATGAATGCTGGGCCACCTTCCATTGCCCTGACCATTGTTGCAGCCAAGGAACACTCAGCCATTAATYCATCTTTGTAATGGAGCTGCACGGTCAGATGGATCCTCACAATTATCATCGCCGAGGTACTCACAGCGACGTGCAGCACACATCCCCCCTCAGCTGTCTGCACACTTTAGAGACCAGCAGAGCCTTGTGTTCTCTTGTCTGGCAAGTGAGGCACAGGCCATGGCTGGTGTCAGAGCAATCTGCAAGCACCCTTCATTTTGCTGTGCAGAGCAAAGGAGCCAGGTCATCCTGACACGGGAGAGGAAGGGGTTTGTAGCTCTGAGCTGTGGGCAAATCCTCTGAAGTCACACTGCAGGGCATGGAGTCAAACACATTCAAAGTCTTTCTGCACAGCAAACCCACACCTGACAAAGACCCAGGAAGCAAGCACTGCCTCGACTAAGAATGACAGTTCTGGCCAAACACCGCCTCTAAAGCATGGAATAAACCTCCCAAATCTGATGTGCACTGCAACACAAACAGCTGCAGCGAGGGAGCCACCAAAGGAAGACACAATTTGAGGGCTACTGGCAGCCCTAGCCACAGCACATCTCCACAAAGCTTGGCAGGAGCAGGGCTGTGATTCCAGTTCTGCTGTCTCTGTCATCCTGAGCTGACTGCATTTCCAGCCGCCCAGGGAACACGACAGTCACCCCCAGCATCTGCTTCTCGACTGTCAGGAGTCATCCAGCAAGAGGCCTTGCTGTTTGCAAGTTTACTTACAATTTAACCTGGGTCAGGGCAGAACAGAGATCAGCTCATTTTTTTTAATTAACCATTCTGCTCACTGATGTGCCCAGGCCAATGCAGTTGCTGATGGCAAAACACATCAGCAACTCTGATTGTTTTAACCCAGATGAACACGTGAAAGGGTTTGACAAGAATTGTGCTGTCAGAGGATTACCCAAGAGGCAGCTGCATGGCTGGGCTCTGGGTTAGATGATAGTTTGAACAGAAAAAACTTGCTCAGAAGAAAACATTTCCAAGTGACCTATAATGCAAACATGATCACTTCCCAGAGTAAAGCATGCAAGAGAGCTCGGAACACAGACACTGCTCTCCTGCTGGGCACAGCTACAGCTCCTCGGGTGGTTGCCTTTTTATACATCCTGCCTAAAGGCAGTACACAAGTGCACAGTCAGAGGCATGTTTCCAGCACCAATTGATTGGAAATGTGCTAAGACACAACTTCTTCTGAATCGACCAAAAATCCGTGTAATGCCATGACATTTTTTTCCAGAAGGAAGGGATTACAAGAGTCAGAGGCCAGTTTTTATTTATACAGACAGAAGCACACAGTGTGTGWGCACACATACACCCACCACTGTAACAGAGCCTCTCTCAGCCCAAATTGAAAGATTTGTTCAGGCTTTCTTTAATATGGCACTGACTCCTGACATTTCCTTTGTAAGAGTTATCATACACTCTGGATTTGCTGTGAGCAGAAGCTGCCAAACCCCTTCTGCTCAAACCCTGCTCACTACTCCCTTTAGCAACTGCTGCCAATCCCTCTTCCACACAGGACAGGGACTCCTCGCCCCACACCCACAGCAGGACCTCTCAAACAGCCAAAAGGAAAGGCTTTTCCAGGCAGAGTAACAGATCAAACAGGAACAGATCAAATTCCACAAAGAATTTATCTCCACAGAGTTTTCTGCCGGCAGCCACCCCCAACTTAAAAAAGGAAACATCTTGCTTGGATCAGCTGGGAAAGAGATGATCAGCCTGGTGCCTGGGTTGTGCACTGTGCAGGACTTTTAGGATGCTCAGCTTTCTACAAGTACCTGCTTTCAGAGCAGGCTCGATTTATGGCTCCATTGACACTGCATTCCAGCATTCCAGCAGCGGGTGACAGCGCCAGGGCAGCGCCAGAGCCTGATCCCTCCGGGCAGGAGGAGCCACGGGAATGCTAAAGGATGGAATGGCCCACACAGGGGTGGGAGGGAACACGAGGAGCAGGATGGGATCTYACACACTGAAAACAAGCATCAGCACTGCTGTTGGCACCCTGCTCTCGTATTCAAGACCGTGTTCAAACACATGTTAATGACGCAAGCCCCGGCATTAATGGTGTAATGCCCTACACTAAATTTTTGAAAGTTAACAGGACTTTTTGGCAATGAACCAGTGACGCTGTGCAAACATCTCAGTGACCCCAGGGCAGCTCTCAGGGAAAATCAACACGGAAGCAGATGAAACTAYGTAACTGTCATATATATGGAGGTAGATTTCAACTCTGGACAATTCTTTCACTTATAGCCAGTGTAACTCCCAAACAATTAGTCCTACTAATATCCTCATCCTATTCCAAATATTTGAACTTTAGATACTTGCCCCAGTTCTTCAATCAACCAGTAGGGAGATTATTTGGCATGCTATGTTCACCTATAAGTGATAATTCCAGTTATAAATACCAAATTACATTCTGCCTCACTAAATTTGATGTGCACCAGTGATCACACGGATTTGGAAGTGGTTTGTCTCAGCATCCATCATAATGTGGAGTCCTCAAAAAAAAAAAAAAAATTGTATAATAAAACTTTTGCTATTTTGTCCTAAAATTTGTGGTGGCTGATAGCTGTCTCCCTGCAATACACATATCAGCCATACTTTCCCTAACATTTTTTTCCTGTAAGTGCAGTTGTCCAAAAAGAACTGTAAAGTGATCTGTGCTTCTCCTCTCTGGCTATTGCAAAAATCGGGTCCTTCTGAAACAGTGTCATCTGCAGGATGAAATYAAACGTAAACTTGTAGGCTTAATTGTATTACTGTGAGTGGAGCATCGATTGTGGCTAATTTTATCTCCCATTTTGAGAGGTTTGCTTGCTGGCTGGCTGGCTGTCACTTTGATAAATGGGAGCCACTGGATATCTGAAGAGGGGCTGATATTTATAGTTCAGAAAATATCACCACTAAGTTTACAACGAGGAAGAGCCTCCCCCTCTTTACTGATGATCACAGGAGCAATTAGGTCTGATGAGCCACAGGCACACCTACTGCAAAGCAGATGGTCGGTTCAGAATATCTGAAATGGCATTTTCCGACAGCATTCAAATGGCATTTCCCAACAGTCTCCATAGCTCAGGCGAGTTAGGCCCCTGCATGAGATTCCACTTGGAATTTCAACAATACCCTATTGCAAAGGCCCTCAGCACAGTCAGGCCAGTTAGTCAGGACAGTGATTATCCAAATGCTGTCTAGCAGATTTGGGGAATTATTGTTATTCTTTCTATTTTTATAACTACAGGTAAAGTTTCTGTGGCTACAGAGGATCACAGYCATCATAAGCATTTGTTAAAACATTTTATTATACAATGTGAACAAAAGCGCTGTGATCATAAGATTCATTTCAGGCACTATATGTATCTAGGGCCACCAAATCCTGGTTTCAGGGCTGCGTCTTAAATTTAATCCAAATCTTTTCTTTGTAAACCATTATATTCCATTCCATTTGTGTCTCAAATCCACTTAATAATATCCAACAGCTATGACTGAAACTGATAAATGAGGCAGGGGCCACAAGGCACGTAGGTGGTGGCATAGCTGGACCAGGACAAGAACAACCTGATGATTGATTAGCAACAACTTGGTTTTGAAAGGCTTATTCATACATGTAACCACTTCCATTGCAAGCATCGCAAGGATTATTACTCTTATTACACAAGGATTACACTTATTATGATTCTTTTGGTTTAGTCACAATAGCAGGATTATCATATCAGACGGGTTTTAATTTGTCTGCCTCCTCCGACTTTCTGGTCCTAATGAGCCATCTGGGCGACCTCCTTCTCCACAAGTGCCCTCACAGCAGCTTCTTAACACACAAAGCCAACAATAAAGTAACTGCACAGGGTTCCTGCCAAAGGAAAAGGAGGAGAACAATGCCAAAGGAGCAAAAATAATCACCTGCTGTATTCCTACACACTCTCAAACTACCCAGAACCCGGCACGTTTCTTGCCACACAGCTACATCAGGGTGGTGTGTGCAGGAAAAACACCTCTGATAACATCAGGCAAGATGCTGTTGTCCTGCAAGAACAGCAGCAGTGCAGGCAGGGAACCCTCAGAAAAGCAGGCAGAGCCATCCTACATCCTACAACCCACCATGGATCACCCACCGTGACCACGCTGACAGAAACAGGGACACGACAGCAGAGGACCGAGTTCCAGCAGAAAATATGAAGCAAAATAAAGGCTTAAAAACGGAGGAGGGAGAAGGGAGGGAAAAAAATTAATTGTGAGATTTTTAAAAAGAGATAAGGAGAAGTGGGGGGAAAGAGCACTGAATGCAGAACGTTGAACTGAGGGAAAGAAAGTAAAAACTGCAGAGGAAAACGGAACAAAAAATTAATATCAGAAGAATAAACAAAAAGCAAATGAAAAACAGGAGAAGAAATGACTAAAGGAAAGAATTAAGGGGCTTAGTGCAATAGCTTTATTATTCTCTGGAAGCTCCTTTAGTACTAATAACAGGAGAGATTAAAGGTATTTCTTTCAACTATCAAATTTAAGAAATATTTCCTCCTACTATATTTCATTCCAAATCTAATTTCCCCAAATATTAAATCAGAACTAGGGGAGAATTTCATATAAGACAAAAACCGGGATGAAGTCTGGAACAGGCATCAAATAGCAGCATCTTGAATAAGGCATCGTGGTGTCTGAGGAGATTTTTGTTTTCTTGCTTATTTGCATTTTAATATCAAACAGACTTTGAATTCTGACAATAAAGGCAGGATATTCCACCTATGTTGAACTCCTTCCTTTTCTAAGTTGTATCAAATCTCCCACTGAAGTCAGCAAAAAAAACCTGCCACTGAAGGTGCAGAATCAAAATCACTGACCCTGTCACAGCAGGACTAAATCTGTCTTTAAAATCTTGGGCTGCTGCTGGTCCCTCACACCTATTTCCCGAGAGATTTATTTGCTCACCAGCACAGACACAGAAGGATACACAGGTGACTCCTCAGAACTCTCTCAGTACCACAACATCTYCTGCAGAAGCTGCATTTTGAGCTTCATTAGAAAAACCTGGCAGGATGAGGCAGGAATATTGGCCAAACACTCATTTCCACCACGTGGGAAATTCTGACACAGAGAAGTGTTTTCATCAAATTGAACAAAAAGAAAAGGATCACTTGCAAGATAAACAGTGGGGAAAGCATTTTTCTGTTTCAAAATAGAGCTATCATCTAAACATCTGTGAAGGAAATGGAGGCAATGAAAATCCAAACAGTCTCTGGCATTCTCAGGATTCCCAGCACCTTACAGTGCGGGTGCTGCCAGGGCCAGGGCAYGGCCAACTGCCCCAAATCCTGCTAAATAAATTTAGGCTAGGGCAATGACACAGATGTACARCACTGATCTTCAACTTGTGCCTTTCAAAACAATGTTTTTCATCACCAGTTTCCTTATTTGCATTTTCCCCTCCCTGGCCCAGAGATGCAGCAGGAAGTCCAGAGCGCTGGAGCACACAGCAATTTGACCCTTACCCATTCTCTGGGATGGCTCTTCTCCTTATGGAGAATCATTTTTGAAGCCAAACTCCCTCGAAGCAATAGAAAGCATATCCATGACTGAGGAGCACAGGCCAGTCAATAAAAGTAATGGTTTATATATTAAAACAAATTAAATGTCAGAGTCCCATGCTCATCACGTGAACATGCTCAAATTCATTAATGGGAACGGGTCGATTCCCCGAAGCACATGCTGGGATAATAGAACAAATGCATTTGTACTGACAGCCATTGGCAAATGGCTAATCAATCCCTCAGTGCTGCTTAATTAGTGACTGCAGGAGACCCTTTTAATTGGCATCTGATACTTGATTTGAACAGACAAATAAAGTGCCACTCAGCCCTTTATTGCCAGTCAAATACTTTTTTTTCTATTAACTCCACTGTAGCTCCTGAAGAGCATTCCTGAAGACCAGACCAATTTACCAGCTCCCTGTCACAGCCTAGCCTGACACCCTGAAGTATTTTATCATGATTTCAGTGCTGATGTTGCATTGAAACACTGCATATGCTCTGCTGGTCGCTCAATATGGTTTATATTAATACAAGTTGTAGACTGTCACTGTTCAGAGAGTAGGTAGTTWCAAGGAATGCATTGGTTACATTACAACTGGAATAATTTATTATTGAGCAAGCAAGTTCAACAAGCACTATAAAAATCAATTTATAATTTTTATGCACTTCATCTGGGCTGAAAAATGGTTTTGTTCTCCACTATTTTCTGACTAGACCTCTTCGACGGAAAAAGSTGGAATAAAGCTTTTAAAATTGCAGTTTGGTCAGCAATGCGCTCTGGAAATCGAGATTAAAGATGACAGTTTTCAGATGCATAAGTTATGCTTACTTTGTTTTATGGACCTGAGGCCACCGTGGTGCCAGGCATTCCATCAGCAAAGAAAATCATCCAAAGGTTGAAGCAAGGAACACGCTTCCACAGAGTCAGCTGGAAACATGGGTGACTTGCTTTAGCTGGAAAGCTGTTCCACTTGTGTTTACTCCTTCAAATCACTGATTCACAGAATGTAAGCTGCTGGTTATTAAAAGTTTCGAGAGCGACGGCAGTTTTGGAGGAATTAAACAAGGAGTACCTAAAATCTTCAGCGGCTGTGCCTGCGTTGCTATGCAAGACACAAAGCACACACCTTCCCAGTAGCACAAATCCAATTAATGCAGTCCTGGGAGGACTCAGTGCTCTAGTTCCGATGAAGATTTAAAGGTGCAATGACAGATTGTAAGAGTTAGCTGGGACTAGCACCCTTAAAGACCTTGCTAATAGCGGCAAGATTGACTTAGCACGTGTCCAGCTGGTCAAGTTAAAGGGAGAGTTCATCATCCCTAYGGACAGGAGTGTCTGATTTGTGGTGTATCACCAGGTCAGTGGAAGGAGGAGGGCACAGACATCTGGCAAGAGCCCATTCCAGCAAAGGCGACTCAGAGGATGACACTGGGACGTCAGCCTCAGAAGGGGATGCCACCATCACACACCTCTGAGCTGTTTGGGGATAATAAATCCCTGTCACCTGACTGCCCTGCTCAAAACCAGACCCAGTTGCTCCTTTCTGGGGTGCTCCTTGTGCTGTGCTGCATCTACCAAATCAACAGCGACACCTGCCAGGATCCAAGTTTTCTGTCACCACCACTTAACACAATGCTTCACATCACACACACATTTATTAAAAGTTATCCTCAGCAATGATTAACTTTGATGAAGTGCTCCCTGTTCACAATCAGCACTTTGCCTTGTGATTTATCACTAAACCAGTTTATCATATCACAATCACCCTTSAATACTTTGCAGTCTGAATTGTTGTGCAGTTTAGAAATATGTGTACTCTGAAGCTATTCCATTAATTTTTATAATATTCAACCTCTTGGAATCAAACATCCTACAAGGCTGTTGCAGCAGCATGCAACGGTGGAGAAGGGTGAGTAACATGGTGCAAATCCAGTCACACACGTGGCATGTCCTGCTGGACAGGACCTCCTGCTTTCTGCACCGTGCAAGGTCACAGCCCCCTGTTTGACATGTGGCTGCTTCAGCCAGAGGGAAAGGGCATGAGACGACACTGTCTGAAAGAACAAGCAGCTCCACAAAATAAAACCCCTATTCTGCAGTTAAAGGAAGGAGTGCACGTGCTGGAGGAACTTTGAGCCCAGAAGCTGGCGGCAGATAATGTGCTCGCACAAAAGTTCAGGTGTTGCAGGGTCATTTATCACCTGTGACTGTGGCTTGCACTAAGGAAAGTTCAAACTGTGTAAAACATCAGCACTGCTTTCTCTCTGCACAGGAGGATGACTCCTCTCAGGGAGTTTCAGCAGGGGATTTTCAATGTCCTGCCTATCAAACTATTTAACACAAACACAAATGCATATTTCAGAGATGCTTRAAACAGTAATCAACGAAAGACAGAGAGGAAGATTCCAATTTGAATAAGCCAAGCATATTCCTCCCCCTTCCTACCATCCATAGGTTTCCTCAAACCTACCATGCCTGTAGACTTCAATGTGGGAGGAAATACAGCTTCTTATGGAAAGGGGAAGGAAGGGATGATGATTATAATTTAGACAATTTTCATTTCCTTGTTCACCACCAAAGAYGACCACAATATTTTTGTCTTAGAACACTTAACAGAGGACAGGAGATGGGCAATAGCAGCAGCGAATAGGAAAGAAGAGAATTTCAAGGATGTTGAACAGAASAGCAAACAGAACTTAGGGTAAACAACATATCTTTTAGAAGAAAGGCAGTGATATAAGGTTTTTGGAGGCAAAAAAGCACAACCATATATATCTTTATTTTCAAGTGGAAATTTCTGCTTCCTATTCCAGCTCAGAAGCCGAACTTTTGTTGCTGAAARCAGAAAAGTTATRGTTTGGAAGGGYTGCTGCCTTGCCCAGGGAAATTACAGTTTGTCTGCTCTGTGTTTTCACTTCCTTCTGAGGACCAGGACCCAGGTGGACACAAACATTAACRACACCTCCATTTCTCTTTATGTACAACCAAGAGGACAAAGTTATTCTTAAAAGAGTCACCCATCTCAGGGGCTCCAGCCATAACAGAGATGAGAAAAATGAGTTCTAAGTGGAAATGCCTATGAAATACTACCAGAGCAATCCTGCAAAGAGCAGTGATTAGTCAGGTCCCTTTAACTCACAGAACGAGACATCTGTGCTGGAAGGCATCCAGCCAGGCTGGAGCAGCACAGGTCTCCCTGCAGCTCTCACCTCTGTGCCTTCATCAGCTCCATCCAGAGCGAAGGGAATCTGTGTCCATCCCACAGGGTGTCTCTGGCTCTGACAGGTACGAGCCCCCCAGCAGAGGCCTCACCACCAGAGACACATCTGCCAGCTCCAGGCACCTTGCAGAGGGCACAGTTAGAGTAGGGCATTATTGAATGAATCTCACTCCCAAACTTCATCCGTGCGCATCCTTTCCAAACCAGCCAAAGGGTTGTCTGTACAGCCACACCGTTCAGATGGCAATGGAGCAACGACATGATCAACACCTGCAGGAAGGCTTGAGCAGCCTGGAAACGTAATTACTCCAAAACTGGGCTCTGAACTGTACAAATTTCATCCCCATCGGATCAGAGAGAGCTGCTTTCACATTCATTGGCAAAGTAATTTCCTCAGCCTAGCTTTCCCCCMGCTGATGAGACTGCACAGCTCCTGAGTGAACGGCTGCAGTGCTGCTGGAGATGCAGCTCCAGGATGCACAGCCACGTGTCACAGCTTTCATCTGGCTGGCACAGGCTGGGAGCTGTGAAGCTCCGACAGGGCACTGGATTCCACCCGGAGCCACGGATACTCAGCACTTTGGAGATGGGACCATCRTGAGGGCCCTCCAGATGGGAGCTGCTCGGAGCAGAGGCAGCTGCAGGGGCGCTGCATCTCTTCCATCTCACCTCTAAATGCCACACCAAACACYGCAGGGCCACGGCAGAGCAGCACTGCTCTGACACTGAGGCACTCCAGCTTTGAAACGCACTTTGCCCTGACGGCTTCAGCCAGGGAAGGCTGCAGAGGGGGGAATGATGCTGCATACAAAGTGGGATTTGTCTTAGGGTCTATACCATTTAAACTCATGCATACTTACACTGCCTGGCCTTTGTTGTTATCCTTTCCAAGGGCTTTTTAAATGGCTCCAAGACACATTTGCGGGAAGGAAAATAGCCCCGGATCTGGACTCTCCAAGACATTTTATCATGAATAGATTAGAAAATTACCAAGAGAGGGTCAGAAATCATTCCCTAAGTAGTCTCAAAGGTAATGAAATAAAACCCATTGAAAGACAAATAGGAACATGAAGGCCTGAATATTACTATTTCTGCTTTAATCATATTCCTGAGAGACCTAAATCCACTAATGCTAATTAGCAATAAACAATAATAGCACTTACATGGACCTATTCAACTCTGAGGTGTTATAGGCACTCATTTATGAGTGCAAAGGACATCAAAGAGATAGGTAATATTCTTCATTATCACCAATATTGGCTAAAATTGGAATTTCTGTTCCAGAAGAAATGCTCTTGGAGTGTAGTTTCTGTTCCAAGCTGCAATAATTCTTCTAAAAACTTAATTTCATGGGCATTTTTAAACACACTTTGCTTCATTTTAATTGGAAAATCATGAAAATAATTGATGCCAATATCAGGTCTGTTCCACAACTTTGCAGCTCTAAAAGCTGATCTTTTGCAAATATTCCAACTCCGTTTTTCTTTCAAAAAATCTAGTTTCACCCAACTGACACACACTGCAAAGCTGAATTCTGATGAAGCTGATTCCTCTAGAAGAGAAATGCGCTGGTCAGAAAGGAACTGCTGCAGCAGTAAGGACCATGCACAGCTACTCATGAAAACCCCAATTTCCAAATAAAACACAGTCAGACATTATTCAGACACTATTATACTACCAAAACTTGAAAACTCAGACCAACTTCACGAATTAAGAAATGTGAAAAAAGCCTCCACAGACAGCAGAGCAATTGATAATTGTCAAACTGCTGACTTTCAGCCACCCAGCCAAGCTAAAGAGCACTTCCATGTAACCCCAGGCACACGGAATTCCTYTTCTCCAAGCCCAACGTATGATTGGTTTGCAGTGATTAGCAGTGGGAACCATTCACTTCTGCGAGGCCAGCTCAAAAGTTATTAAACACACACAAATTAGCCTGTCTTAATTATGTCTTCATCAAATGCAACCACGGCGGCTCGAGCTTCCAGCTCAGCACCTCGTGCACCAAAGGAGATGCAACCCCTCAGGCAAAATGTTCCCCACGCTGAACAACCCAGAGCGGTGGGAAACCAGTGCCACGTGAAAAATTAAGAGCCTTGGTGCTTCTAAAAGCGTTCCAGCAGTGGGGGGGAAAGCAATCCAAATGCATTAGCGGAGGAGGGTATCCACACCTCCCCCCAGCCCTTTTTTAAGCTGTAAAAGCAAACGCCGCGTGAGCAGAGCAGATAAAGCTTGAATGGACGGGATTAATTAGAAAACAAAATAGTAAATGGGAAAAGCTGATGTGCTTGCTTTTTTTTTTTCCCCTCCTGCAATTTTTAGTTCAGGAAGTGGCCACTTATAAAACCCAAACAAAACACTCAAAAAACCCTACCATAGGGTGACATCTCCTTGTCTTTCTCTGAGTAATGAACCTATTTTCTTCTTCCTTGAAGATAAGACAACTTTTGACTATGAGAAATATAGCAGAAAGTTTTCTATTATACGTATAGGTCAGCTAGAGTATAGAGGCAGAAAATTGCAATACAGCAGTGATACAAAGTTGTGGAAGATAAGTTTTCCAGAGGCACTGCTATGGTCTCAGATTCTAGAATTTCAAGGGCAGCTTCTGGAACTGCCAAAAGCTAAGACAAGCTTCTGATTGGAATTCATTGATTTCACAGATAAAGGAARGAATGGATCACAGGGGTGAGGGAGAAAGGGGAATAGAGAAAGAAAAAACATGGAACTAAAACTTTTCTATCCCAGTGCAGGGGTAAGTGAGGATGGAGAGGGAGAAGCCTGGCCAGGAGGCACCAATTGCTGTTTGTTCAATCTAGTCAGCCCTGAACCTGAAACTTCAGATCTTGAAGCTTGTTGTTCCCCTGAAGCCAACAGATACAGAGCAAACTTCCAACATTGTGCCCATGATCTTGGCCCTGCCAGGAGAATTTGAAAACAGCGTGTCAAATCATTAAGCTGCTTAAGCAACAGATGAGTCAAGGATTTTATAACACAGAAAGCAAGAGTGGGTGACACCAAGCCGGAATGAGAGATGGCTGATTAGCTGTGAGCTGAGAGGCCGTGCCACAGCAGCTCTGCAGCACAAACATCACTCCGGTGTGACAGGGTGACGTGAGAGATGGGGAAGAATTCTTCAACAGTAGCAAAGAAAGGAAGRAAATTAAATTCCCTGTCACTCAGCTGTAAGTGGCCTAATGAAGTGACAAGCAGATTTCCCAAAGTAAAAGAAAGGCATGCCTCTGTCTGAATAAAGACCTTTAGAGTGGGACGTGAAAGAAGCTTGGGAGCACAAATGGTGACCTGGAATAATCACCTTTTCTAGCTAAAAACCCCCACTAAATTGTTCTAGTAAAAAATGTTTGTTTTCCCAGGTACCAGAAGTCTGTGCCCCAGCCCCAGGGCAGCACACTGGCAGAGGGGGTCCGGCAAAGCTCATCCCACAGCTGAGCCTGGGCGGGATGGCTCAGCCCTGCTGGAGTGTCCCGGGGAAGGAACACCCCTTCCCCCAGGACAGAGCAAAACTCCAGCTATAAATGCTCTCTCATCTTGAATCAGCTTCTCTTTTGCCAGTGGAGAGATTGTTTTCTGGTGGGGAAACTTCCACAGAAGCTCTCCAAATTACTCCCTGCGCTAGGGCAATTAGCGGAYGAGTCCAGGGCTGACAGCACTGGATCTCTTCCAGAGTCCTCCAGTCGAGCAAATCCAGCCCTCTACACTTAATTAAACTGCAAGTAAAGCGCTAATAGTTTGTTTCATCACCAGGGTGCCCTACCAGCCCAGAGTTTTGCTTCCAAACGACCCAGCCAGAAACCACAGGCATTCGAGTAGTCTGTTGTTAGGAGCATTTATCACCAGGCAGGTATGTCAGGCACCAGCACTCAGAAGCCTGCACGATGGCAGAATGAAACCTATAGCAACCTGTCAGGGCCTAGGGAGAGGTCTTCAAAGCAAGACTGACCCCAGCCTGCTGGAATCACCACCCTGCCCCAACAGGCTCACCTGGGTCCTTCCCTGGCCAGCACCTCCACCTGCACACACAGCAGAGGATGTTCTCCACAGCCCCACGCTCAGGGCTCACTCACCCCTTGCTGGTTTTGAGGGGTATCAAGTGCTTGACCTCTCCATCTCCTTGACTCCTATTTATCCCTCACTTCTCCCCTGATGAAAATCAGGAAGTTCTCATTCATATATATGATATACATTATACCATGTGGAGTGGGTAGCTAATTAGAAAATGTTAATTTACGTGTTTGCAACGTGGTTTTTTCCCCAAGAGACTTTATCTGAGCCCTGTTTCTGAGTATATTCACTGGCTGTTTCCACACAGAGGCAGTTCTGAACCCAGAAACTGCCTGTGGAAGCTTCATTTCCTCCAGTTTCCCTTTCACTCAGGTACGCATCTGAATCGGCTCAGGAAGCTGCACATGATTCTGGGAAGAGGCACCAAGGACAAGGTAGTTTGGGGAATTCATTTTAGCACTGTAAAGGTGTCTTTTCCTTAGTTATCTTCTTGGAACTAGCCACACATCAGCATGCCCTGTGTAAATGAAAACAAAGAGTTTGGTTTCATTTTTCATTCATTTTAATTCAGAGTCTCTACTCTGATCAGTTTACAGTATGGTTTGAGATAAGCCACAAACACTCCAAATTTACGTACAGCGACAGATATTTCCAATGTTGATAGCTCTCAGAGGTACTTTGCATAGCAATTGCCCTTTTGTTAAAAAAAAAAAAAAGGTAAAACTAACAAAGGAAGAAGTATCACTTTGGGCCACTTCTGATGCAGTGAATTACACAAGACTGAATGCAGCTGGAACACATCCCATAAGGATGCATTAATTCCACACACTTCAAGCCTAGCAGTGTTGAACAGATTTATCAGGAATAGACAATTCAGAATGTAAGAGTGATCTAAGACGGTGCAAAGGGGCCATGCTGAGCCTCTCCTTAACTGSCCAATTTTTTTCAGCTGAGCTATCAGTGACTGTGGCATATTTCATTACTGTGGCAACCCTCCCTGGAAAGAGCATTAAAGGAGAATGCCCATTCCCATGCCTCTGTTAAAGAATCTGTTACATGATTCTTCATAGCAAAAGAGGATTTCATGTACTAGAATTCTTTTTTCTGGAGTTTCCCCAGAAATTAGGAGACATTTTTTACATTTTTGAGGCTGAGCAGGGATCACCAGCAAAAGCCTCGGCCCTATTTCCACAAAGTTAACGATTTACTTGATCTTCCTTCTGTGCACAGGTAACACCCAAAAGGCTGAAGGAGTTACCTTTCCAGCACATCCAGAAACCTTCAGAAAAATCTGTTTTCTCATCGACCCAGATAGCTCCAGGGCAACCCCGTTAACAGGACTAAATGACTGTGAGGCATTTTAACCCCAAGCCCTTGCACGTGGGCACTTTGATCATGCCCATCATCGGGGTCTTGTTTACATCCGACCTTAGCATTTGCCCTTTCTCAAAGCTGAGATAGGTTAGAGGGGATGGAATTGGCTTCCTGTTCACAGCATTTATCGACCCGAAGAGGTCATGATGATAGACTGCAAACCCACGAGGTCTGTGCACTCCAGCTCTGATTTCCATAAGGTTATAGATTTTGTGATTACAGCTGCTCTGTACAGGTGCATTTAGCTAACAATTGCCACGAGGTACCCGACCCAGGCCAGCTGAGAGCAGAGCCCCTGAGAAATCCTGGTGTGGTATCTGTTGGGAGCTGCTGCTGAGCACTTTGCCTCTGGAGAAACACAGAGCATTTGCCCACATGTACAGAGATGAGGTAATTCCATGTTGGAGACCTACAGCTCCAGCTACACAGCTTCATCCAGCACCAAGACATGCAAAAAGACAGTAAATAGTGGCACAACACTATTCTGAGCACAGACTGTAGCTAGGTCAGCATCCAGGACTGCCTTTAACATTTCTACCTCTGTTAGCCAGGTTGAAATAAAACCATGCCAGACATTGCGTCCACTTTCCTTTCCACTTGATGGCTCCTGAATACAGAACTGGCTTGTATTTCAGGACAAATGATGGGCTTGAATGCCTCAAGCTGTATTTTTCTTTCTCTTATAATGAGATCCATGGGTCTAGCAGGAGATATCAGCCCCAGCTAACGCTGTGCCCACATTTTCTCCCATTGTTGCTTAGAGAGATAAATGTCCATCCCCAGAAAGGTTAAGGCACTGACAGGATGAGATACTGGCCTATACCATGGTTGCTCGTCACAGCATTTTAACTTGTGTCTTAGATGGTATTTTTATTTGCTTGTAAAAAACATTATATAACTAGATTGAGTTTTCCTGGGAAAAAAAATAAAACCATCACAGAGACCAAATGCTGTGGAGCATTTTCCCGTGCTGAGAGGAAATTTTAAGGTTCCTGATCACAAGACTTTTTAAAAACCATCAAGTATCCTCAGAGGAAAGACACAAATCTCCACTTTTATTTGCTAACTTGATTGGTGCTTTATTTTTCTTTCAAGATTCTGCTGAGTCTGCTTGGCTCATGGCCAAGGGATGCATTTTGCCTCTCTATTTCTATCAAGTTAGGAATGACCATATTCAAGTTGATGGGGAACAGGCTGGTAGAGAAGCAGACCATTAAATGAACCCATTTCCTTAGCAACAATTCCTTTTCTCGGGTGCAYCTAAAACCCTGAGTTTCGGTACCACTCCACGCTGACACAAACTTTCTGCCTCTTGACCTTAATCAGATCTGAGCTGTGTCAAGGCTAAGTGTCAAATTCAGATGGAGTAAATTGCCCTGAACCTCACCTTTCTTACAGGCTGCCCTTAAGCTGACAACCTTTCACATTGCAGGAGAGCACTACCCAGAGGAACCTGTGGCATTTGATGTGGATGCACCGTGCCCCAAAGGGCACCTGGACATTTCCAGCACCATATTTTTTATGCAACCAATGACATCCTTAATTAAGGCCGAGTGAAATCTTAATCCTGGATGTGCCTGTTTTTTAAAAAGAAACCATTATCTCCAAGCACTGTATCTGATCAGGGCACAAAAGTTTCTGTGCTTAACATAAAACCTTTGGTAGGAATGAAGACAGTATTTCCCTGCTCCTAGAGCAACTAATTAGTGCTCAGAGCTGTGTTCAAACATCTGCCCCTAATGCAGCAGGCACCAGCAATTGCTTCACACTGAACTTCTCCTAAGCCCAAGATCCGCAATGCCTGTTTCTATAACTTACCAGAGCCAAAGATAAATCCCTTCTCAGAAGGAAAAAAAAATTGCTAAAACACAAAGGGATTTAATTAAGAAACAACTACTCATTTATCAGTATTGCTCTGAACATGTGAAACCACACAGGGAGTTCTCAGCAGAGCCTCAGGAATGAGAGGACCTGCCTTTGGCAGGTTTGTGGTTACTCTGTTCTCATCAGAGGGGAGCAGGAGCTGCTCTGAGCAACCAACACGCAGCCAGGCACAGTGGGGAAAGCCAGGAGGAACCTTTYGTGATCCAACATGTTTTCTAAGAGAATTCACATGCTTAATTTTTTGAGTTAAACCTTCTGTGGATCAGATTGGGGTCTGAGGCTTACACATATTTGTCTTGAGAGCCTGAGGTGCTGTAAATCCATTTACACAAGCCTGATCGACTGTTAATTACTGCAGTCTAAACAATTGGGAATAGCACGTTCCAGATCCACAGTCACCCTCCTCACATTTGCCAGGCAATACCTGGCCCAGCAGTGCCAGCCTAAGAGGAGATCATATTTTTTGTCATTTCAGAGAGATTGCTCACCAACTCAGACTTGCATACAAATGGTTGCAGTACAAGCCACAGAAGGAGGACAATGAACAGTGGTGCCACAACGCTGCAAACCTTCCATTTTGCCACTGTGAAAGAGGTGTTCTGCTGGGCTTCCCCACCGGATGTGCAACTCACTAATTACCAGATTTGTCTCAGGACTACTGGCACTAATTAACACTGCAGTCTAATTAATCAGAAATTTAAATTCCACTGAAAAGCTTTTAGGCAGTGATTTCTGCTAGGCACAATGGAGGACATTTTTCTGTTGTTTGGTTTGGCTTTTTTTGACATTTTATTTTGCTTTGAACTAGTAGCAAGATTAATAGTCTCGATATGAGCAGAATTGATCACTTTCTATTAAACACCTTTTTGTCTTTATGTGTTTTTTCAAATTAACATTGTTCTTACCAAACTCAGACACATACCCTTACCTTGCCTTTTATTTTATTTCAAAAACACGGTAGTTTTTTCATATGACATTAATCAATGCGTTATCTGTTGCTTGCTATACATCCTTCCATCTCTGGCCTACAAACAGGCTGGGCTTAACCAAGGAGTCATCCTGCCACAGATTTTAAAGACTGAAATATCTGCAATTCCCCCAGTGCCAGAACTAAACTCGTCCTGCCCACAAACCCATACGAAACTCAAATCACAACTGTATTCTCCGGTTCAGATCAGCTCTAATTCCTTCAGGGACATGCATTTTTTTTCACTATGCTGAAAGTGTTTCAAGGACAAACATGATGTTCAACTTGGCCTCAAGTTTTATTTTTATCAATGCAATGGTTTTTTGGTAGATGTGAATGAATATGAGTACTGGTTGCTTTAATTAAAAAAAAAAGAACTAAACAGCGACATGCATAAGAGATGATAAATGCTACCTGCTTTAAATAATCCTCCTTCCACACTCCTCTACATCTCTGTGCAGGTTCATCATAATCCTTAGCCCTACAATCTATTATTAAGGTGCTTCATTAGCTATTTGTACTTTGCACTACTTAAATAATTCAAATGCAACATTACACGAGCCTACACTACAGAGGCTTACAGCAGACATGGCTTTAAGGAGTTCCAGCACAGCTTGGTCACACAGTATTTCACCAGTCCAACACAACCCCATCCAGCAGGACCTTAAGGCTTTGGGAATGCCCAACCCGATTTTCTGGAACAGCAAGGGCAGGAGGTCATGCATTCAGTGGCTAATTTTGAGAAACACATCCAGACCAGCTAAAATCCGGGTAAGCTCCCAGGTAAAAGGCAGTGAAGGAAATCCTCCTGCTCTGGCTGTTCTAGGAGGTCTGGTTCACTGAATGATTTATCAGTTGAGGCAAGGGGAGCTACAGGTGCTGAAACATCACACCTAATGTGGGGTGGGGAGAGGAGCACAGGCAGGGCTTAATCCTGACACTCTTAATGAGTCAAAATAAACAAAAGTTACCCATTGTCTTGCTGGCTTCCACATGGGGTAACATGGCCAGTCCTGACTGGCTGTACACTTCAGAAAACTTTCACTGGCTTCAGAGATTAAAATCTAAACACATCTGAACAAGCAAAAACTTGTGGAAAGGGAGCTCTCTGTGTGAACCCCGAGGTACAACCAGCAAACCTCACTGTGCTTGTGCCCCCCCTCACCTGCACTGAGAAATGCCAACCCCGGAGAAGCTGCAGCAGCCAAACGCCAGCAGCTCCTTCACCACATTYGCACTCACCCAGATGCTTTTACATTTGTACAAAAACAACGGAATGCAGGCCTTGCACCCCTCTGAAAACCAAGGCATGCTTTCAATCTCCCGTTGCACATCCATGCATCGCTGCATTTGTTTTCCAGGGTTTTTGTAGGGAAGGAAGAGGGGCTTTGCAATCATCCTGCTGATTATACCTACAGCTGGTGAGAATTAGGGACAGCCAGATGGTGTCTCACCAATTGTTCTGCAGCTGGCCACAACCAAGGCAGCTGGGGGAGACAAATGCTCCCACCACACTCGTCACAGGGAACAGCACAAAACAAAGAAATAGAAATAGAGCAGAACTCCAAACTTATTATCCGGAAAAAAAAATAGAAGATTGAGGAAAATTGTTTYGTGTAATTGCCAGAGGGGAAAAAAGGAAAAAGGGGGRAAAAAAGGAAAAAGGAGAAACCAATCTAGAAGTTCAGTTGCATTATCAAACCAGTGCAGCAAAACCTAAACTGATGTGGTTGATTCCCAAGACATGGAGGTGAGGGAAGTCCTTTGGCTGCAGCAGTGCCAGGCATGAGTGTTCCTTGTGACACTGCACTTACCTCTGCAAGCTGGATTTCCTCCTGTCCCCTGAGCTTCTAAGATTGTCCCCTCCCTACACCACGGAGAACAGATGCAGCTCTGAGGCTCCCGAGCTGAACTGTCCATTTCTGAGCCAACACAAATGTGCTGGCTGACAAAGAGAACCCTTCATCAGCACAAGCAGTGAGATGATATCACAGGCTATTCTGCTCTACTGAAGTAGACCTTGGATTTCATTTCACCTGACACACATAGACCTGTCTTTGACTGCTGCAGACACCACAAGCTCCAGTTAGCCATCCTCCTAGCTGAACTAGCCAAACAAGGAATCTAAAGCTTTCGATACTGCTCCAGGACCAGCTGACTGTAAGATGGGAACTGTCATTTTGATGATTTCACAGATGATTTGGAAAGGCAATTCCTTAAAAGGTCACTGATTTGTCTTTCTACACCTTTAGCTTCATTGCATCCAAGGGCTCTTCAGTTGCTGAATCCATTCCCAGAGCACTTTCCATTACATCTCTCCAGCCAGTCATGCCTTTTACCCTTACAACCCTAAGCTGATACTCCCATTGCCCTGGATAAATTGTGCTTCCAGGCTCTGATTTCTTTTTCCAGAGCTGTGATGGCAGCAAGTACTCTAAAATGTCTACAACAGTCATGGACATCTTGTTATTCCCGTTCCCCCTCACTTGAGCAGGTTCTTTTAAACTGCTCATGAACACTCAGGAGCATTTACACACCTGCTGAACCTTCACTGTGTCAAATAATTGGTTGGGATCCATCACAAAAAACAGGGAAAAAACCCCTAAAACATAATTTCAGTCTATGGCAGACTCAAAGCCACTGACATTCTTCCAGTGTGACACTGAATGACACCCCTTGTCTTCGACAGAAATTGCAAAAAATTGCAAATGAAGCTGAAATGCTCATTTTCTTGAGAAGGAAAACCAGAGCAATCTCCAGAGACGCGGTGACAARCTATCACAGTTCTTCCATCACTCCACATAATCAGGCATTTGTTCTCTTCTGACAGTCCATCTTTTCAATGTACTCATAGTTTCTGGTCTTGTTCTTTTTTTTTTTTCTTGCAGCCAAGTACTCCTCAGCACTGCTCCAGAGCTTCTGCATTTCATCCCGGAGGCTTCACCATGTAAATGATGAGGACAGGGATTCCTATGCATGCAGATGAGGCAGCTGCACCCTGCAGAGCCAGCATGGGACTGAGGAGGTCATGATGGCCAGAGCTTGTGAAGCTTCACAGATCAGCTGCCCAAGCAGGGGCCATCCCATTGCTTGTGATCCGACCCCAGAAAGAGGGAACATGCACAGCTTATTTGGGAAAGGCAAATGTGTTCATCGACATTTTGGCTGCACAAGAGGCTTTTCACTCCACAGCTTGAAGAATATTACCTCCTCATTCAGCTGAGCTTGACATTTAAATCACAGGTCCTGGTATGTAAGTACCTAATAAGAGCAGTACTGTGACATTGAACAGTGCATGATGTGGAAAATTTTCTACCAACAGCAGAAAAATTATTAGATCCTCCTTGCTTGTCTCCACTATCAGGCACAACTTCTTTGAAGACAGGTTTCTCCAGCACAGAGAACAACAGAGGACTATACATGAGTTTCCATTTCTTTAATAAACTCAAACTTATACCGTGCTGAATGTTTTCAGTGAATGAGTATCAAGGGTATAATCACGTGGGCTCTACTGGATGAGGAAGAAGAGAAATAGGTCAAACTTTTGTGCCTTAAGAGTATCATAATGATTACTTTTGTTTAATTAACATTGCTGGACTACACATCTCTGTAATGAATTTGCAAGGGCAAGAAAATAACACCTCATGAACTTTTCCCTCTAAGCTTGCCATACCTGAATGTAGGTATCAGTAATGATCAAGAAGGAAAAACGGAGATAGTTATATCTAAGTTTCATGCAAGAAACCTAAYACAGTGTAAATTCATGCCTTTCTACAGAGGATGATTCACTCATTAGATCTAGAAACATTTTCAGACACTGAAGCAGAATCACATACCCGTGTGGGCATGGGGTAACTGGGACACTAATGTGATGGATAGCTGGAAATGTTAAGATGCTATATTAAGAACATAAACTTATGACCAGAGCTGAAAAGACTTCCAAATTTTTCAAAAACTTTAATGACGATGTTTTGGCTGATTTGATTGATTTTCCTATAAAAGCAATGTTTGGTAAGCTGCAGTGGGAACAAACCTATTTCCTAACCAGCTCCCTTAGGACTGGAGTACAGTGCCCATTCTCCTTCTCCCCAAGGGGATCCCCAGGGCAGCCAGCACGTCTGTGTGAGGCTGACAGCTGAGCCACATGCTGCTGGCTCTGGCAGGCTTTAACAGCCCTCAGGGTACCCTGGAAAGGCAGAGACACACATATATTGTGTACACATAGAAAGATTTTTCTTTTTAAATTGAGGTAGGTAGATAGAGAAACACAATAAGCAAATAAATAAAGTACCAGAAAAAGAAACCCAGACTAAATTGGTGCTGGGACTGCTGGGCTGCTGCCCTGGGCTCTGCTTGCAACACACCTCCTCCCCTGGGTGCTCTCAGCCCACGCTCTGTCGTGCCACATCCACCAGCTCCACACGGGCCAGCTCCTCATCTGGTACAAGCTGGCCCCGCTCCAACGGCTTAATCAGAATTTTGCTAATTAGCAGCAGCAGCACACGGCTGATGGCTTTCTGCCTGAGAAGATGTGAACGTTTTTCCTGCCTGCCGGCCTGTAAAAGCTTTTGCTAGCATGGGATGATCTCTTCTGATGTGGCAGAAACACGGTCGTGTGCTGCATGTGCATTTCTGGAGAGGACTTCAGCGGTTCCTTGCTGCCCCAAGGAGACAGACCCGAGCAGGCTGAGGTCCTGTGAGACCCAGGGATGTCCCCCAGGACACGGTGAGCACACAGGTCAGCCGGAAGAGCTCATTTCTGACACAGTGCCAGCGGAAAGGAGCTCTGCTCGTCGTCAGTGAGGAGCTGTGCTGAGCCAAGCAGTGCCCCCATCCCAGTGCAAAGCCAGCATATGTGCACAGTAATTAACAGCCACCGTTTGACTCTGCAGAGTGAATGAGCAGGGACAGAAATGGGGGACGTGAGTGCCAAAAAACAACGCAGCAGCTCTAAGGAGGGACAAGGGACAGCACTTCCCCATCGCTCTGTGAGAGGTTTGTGCCCACACACAGGCACATGTGACCCTCCTGCCACCCCAGCAGTATTTATTGTCAATATTTGTGCACCTCTATAGTGCAACAGGGATGGAATCCAACTGCACCACACAGAGACACTGCCTCCAGAAGCATAACACACAAGTACACCGTGGTGACAGATGAAGCCTTTGTTAGTGAGGCAGGGACAGGTTAAGTGATGTGACCAGGGTTACACTCACAGCCAAAGGATGCTGAGAATCTGTTACAGTCCCCTTCATCTCCTACACTGGTAAGCTCAAAATGCATTCCCAGATGGACACAGACAATAAAAACAGAGTCAACACTGCCAGGAAGCCTAGGTTTAACTGGAGACACTCAGACCTGCAGAGCTAACGACAGAATGTAGAAAAGCTCATCAATTTTACTGAGTGAACATTTCATTGGATATAAAGAAGATGGACAATAATGGGCACGAAATTAACAGAATAAAAGCGGTACAGGCTCATATAAAATTATTGCACGATTTCTGTCCAATAAAAGACACAATGGTAAAGGCACTGCCACTAATTAACTAAAGGTGTTTGATCACATCATCTTACTCAGATAGGCTCAAGGTTGTAGTTGCAACTACACTGGTGTTAAGAACTGAGGCAGTGGAAAAGGCAGCACAGTTCTTTTAGCTGACCTGACAGTACAGTGCTCCCGCTCTCATCTTCAGCTATTTCTTTCAGCGCTGCCAAACGTTAAACAGACCCTAGAAGCAAAGAGCTCAGCAGTTAATGTGGTACAATTTACAGCAGGGGCTTCACCTATGTAAAACACAGCTCTTTGTCACCAGCCTCAGCTGCACGGATTTCATACAGAAGACTCAGAGGCTGCTCTGACTCCCAAAGTTATAACTCAGCAGAAGAGCCACAAGTGTATTTTATTATGAGAGGCTGCAGGCTTATTTATTTATCCAGCTCGTGCACCAGGCAGGGGCTAAAAAGAGGATGCAACCTTTCCCCCAGGCTCACACACACGGGCAGTTGTGTGTGTGAACAGCTCCCTCCCAGGGAGGGCACGGAGCCTCCKGCTCAGGAGCACAATCCAGCACTGCAGGAAGCCAGGGCCAGCCGAGGAAGGATGCTGTGGGTATACAGGATACCACCACGATTCTCAGCCTTTTCCAAACTCCTCTCTTTGGCATCCAGTTGAGAACCAGCAGCAACACAGAATTACATTTAACAGCTTGATAAGGCTGTCAGAAAGAAGCCCTGAGCCAACAGGATATTAATCTCCCCATCTTGGAGCAAGCACAAAGTGTGAGAGCAAATGTGACCTAAAGGGTGTGTACACGATGGGGTTTTGCATTTGCTTTATGGGGAATCCCCTCAGAGCTTTTCATCCAGACAGAAGCCAGCAGGGACAACAGGGGGCACAAAGGTAGCTGTTAGGCACAGTTGCACATGTACCTGAYCTGCAGTGTTCAGGCACTGCTTTGGATGCTGACATTTGTGCCAGGGACCACTTCAATCCACACTGACTGTCATTGTCCCCAAGGGGCCACTCTGGAATCCAGGAGTGACCGATGTGCAAGGGAATCGGCACAGGCAAGCATTGGGAGCTGCAGGTAGCTGGACACACCTTAGGATTCCCTTGTAGTGAATTCCTCCAATCACACAGGCCGGTTTCATGACAGCTCTGCAGGACAAACTGTGCTGRAGGAAGGCAGGACCTGTGCTTCCTTTCTGCAGCAACTGGTGGTGTCGCACCAGGACCCTGCAGGGGTTATGAAGGGGATGGGTATAAGAAATTGCCTTTTAAAGAACAAGCCATGCTCTGGCTGCTTCCCCAACGACAGTGAGCTGTCCCTTGGTGCACAGTCAATCCCGAATCATTAGCAGGCATCATGACAACGTGACTCTRGCAAGGAGAAGGCTGCCCATTAACGTGTCTGCACAGCAGCCCTTTCACCTCGCTAGGGCGTTCTGCTGGTGGAGTTAACTGTCCATTTGCAGCTTCCAAATGGAAGTTGTCAGCTGTGTAAATACTGCTGGTCCCACGGGAGCTGAGTTTCCAACCCTCGTTCCAAACAGCAGAGGGGATGGGAAATCTGACAAACTCAATTCTTTGTAGGCTCCCTCTGAAGTGTTTCTGCAATCATAGTCCGGAGCGTCCTTCCAGGCTGTGCATTTTCCTTCCTTCCTGCATCTGCAGGCAGCACATGCCCAGCAGCTGTGTCCCCACATTCCTTCTAGTGCCAGCTCCTGGCACCAGGAAATGCCAGCTCCTGGAAATGCACTTCTTTGAACTCCAGTACAATTGGGGCAAAATTTGATGTGACACACAAAAATCTCAGTGATTATTTTTTTTTGGTCTGGTCGCAGTTTAAATCTCATGAGCTGCAAGATCACCTGGGGGCTCTAAAATTACTTGTGTACAGGTGAGAAAAAGGTTCATTTATTTCCTGGCACCTTCTCCTGGAGAGCTGGGTAGCATCTGTGAGAGGCAGCGATTTCATTTTGATCAACGAGAAAGCTTTGCTGAGCACATACGGAACAAACCCCAAAACCACTGCGAGCGTAACTGCTGGGTTTGCTGACACCCAACAGCCAGACACAGCACAGGAGAGCAGGAACTGGCCTCACAGCCAGGCATGTCCATGTACTTGCACGAGACACAGCCCAAAAGGACTCACACTCTGCAGCCCAACTGCCGCAGACATTTTAAGACCACAAGGACAGGCCCAGTCTCTAGAAGAACGAAGGCACCATTATGACRGAAGACTTTGGCCTGTTTTAGTCAGGTTGGTGCTATCCTTGTGTCAATTTATGCCAGCTGCCATTAACCCAGCACTTCCCCTGCTGTCAGGGACGCAGTCGTGGATGGGCTGTAACTTCCATACCAAGCACTGGCTTCCGCTCAGAACAGACACACTGGTAACAGCCCAACACACGAGATCAGGCTGGTGTTGAGGCTCTAAATGTCACCCTACCAATGCTTCCCCCTTGGGCTATCCACTTTCTCAGGTTTTCCAGTTCATTCATTTTTCATCTCAAAATTATTGCTTGTACTTCCTTTGAAAAATCCACTTGCTGCAGTAGTTCTTCTATCTTCTCTCATCTCTGTTTCTTAGTTTCAGCTCACATGCTATTTCTAACTTGCTGCTCCCACACAGCTTCGGCTCCATCCACCTTCCCTAGAATTTTACATTTCAAATCATGTCCTCTCTTAATCTCCTGTCTTCTAATGAATTCAAGCCTAATTTTCTTAACCCCTCCACACAGCTCTAAACCATCAAGACCTTTTATCCTACTAGTTACTTTCTCCTGCACCTCTTCTAATTCTTCAATATGCTTTCTGTAATAAGAACAAACTGCTAGAAGTAAAAGCCTCTTTTGTAGCAAGCAGAAAGAGATTAAAAAGAAGAATGCTAATAGCAGCCCCATTTCCTCTCTGTGAGGACAGACAGACACCTGCTTGCAGCCTGAGTAGACCCCAAAGTATCAATGCTGCAGCAGGGGCAAAATGGGAGCAGCTAATCTGTAGAGGATTCATTCTGCTTCCTCATTTATTCACCCTGCAGCTGCTTCTTGCCCAGGTAATAGAACAGTAAAAATCTGATGCCCACTTCAATAAATATTTCACTGAAAGGACTCTCGGCACTATTGCACAGTGCAGGTACCTCGTGGGCTGGGACAGAACAAGTTCCTTTCAACACTTTTACCAATTCACCTCTATCTTGACCTAGGGAGATGGGGTCAAGCACTTCATTCTGTGAGAATGTCTATCAGCCTCCTCATCTGTTTCGTGGCAGTACAATGCCTCTGCAAATTCACATGAGAGATCAATCCAAAGACAGGAAAGATCAGCATCTTTACATCCTGGATGTCACCTGTAGAGTGGTCTAAAGGTTTATTCATCCCTAAAATAACTGCCCTGAGCAAAGCCCCTGGAGTGTCCCAGAGTAGTTACTGCCTCAATGGGTGACAAACAAAGCAGCTCACAGGAACTTCTGCCAGACTTTGTCAGGCATCTTCAGCCTACCAAGTGAGGAGAACACGAAGCAGACAGAGTTTTTTCTTGCTCATCTTCATGAACCTGGGGGGAACATGCTGCAGAGCCACRCTGCCAGCTGCCAGCCCATTCTGCCTGTTAGTCCTCACAGCAGGAGAAGCAGCAGTGTCTCTGGATTAGAAACGCCTCTAACCTCGAGACACGAGTCTGATGCAAATCTCTGAATTGCTTTGACTCTTCTGAATCACCAAAGCACTCAAGTTCAGCTCCTAATTCCCCATCTAACTCATAACTTGTAAAACGCAAAAAGCAGTCACGCAATGCTGAATTGTAACCAAACTTAGAACTCAAATCTGGATCAGAGCTTTGCCACTTCTGTTAGCAAGGTTTAGAGTGTTTAGAAGCTCCATGAAAAACATTTGCAGTAACAGTAATCCATGTTGCTAAGATATTTTTTATTATTATATGATATCAAAACCAAAAAAAATACAGTAATTATGTTAAGTCATTAGAAGATTTTTTCCCTTTTCATCCTTGTTTCCAAGGTGTATACAGAATAAAGACAGTGCCCCAGTTGGAGGAGCTGCTTTCAAGCCCACCCTCCTCCTGCTCATTAGCCCAGCAAGCCAGAGTGAGCAGACTGGTGAGGCCAATAGGAGAATTAACCCTCGAAATACAGCCCCTGCTGGAACATTTTGGTTTAATTTTTTTTTTTTTTTAATTTCACCCACCCTTTCAAAAACCTTAGTGTTTCTTCTACTGAGAAACCAGCACTCCTAGCTGCACTGTCAGCAGCTTCCTTTGGTGAAGTACATGGCATGGTAGAACACAGGGACATGAAATGAATAGGGGTTCCTCCCAGAATAATTGAGCCCATTACATTTCATGAGACTTCTACATTTCATTTAGCCTGATTGTGTGTCTTTCTCAAGGCTGTTGAGAGAAAAAACAAATGTACCTTTAACAGAGCTGCAAAAATTAGTCTCTTCTTATTAAATCACACTTAAATTATAGCAATGACACAAGTTATTGCAGAGTTATCATGAGTCACTCTGTAATTAGGAACAGAGCATGATTTCTGACGGTTTCAGCTATGACACTGGGAAAAATTCTTGCTGTGAAGTGATGAGCAGTTGCCTGTTATGCTCTAACACATTGCAGCCAGACCCCAATTACGCTCCTGCCAGGAGTGTCTGCTCCAACTGCACCAAGCAGAGCCTCACTTGCAGAGGCTCTCACTGTGCTATGAAGATGGACCCAGCTCAAAAACTTCATGGTGTGAGGAAGCAGAGCCTGTATGGAACAGGCAGATGCTGTCACTGACACAGCAAAGAGCAGYGAGCAGCACTTAGCACAAACCCTGTTTGCAGAGTCAACCAGAGACCCCAACACAAAGCAACACAATCCCACTGCCAGCCCCATCCCTCTCACAGCCCCTGATGGGCCAGGACAKGCAGCATGTGGTGTGTCTGTGCTGTCGAGGGGCTCATGCTCGGCCCTTTGGGAAAAATAAGGAAAGCAGCAGCACAGATTTGAAGTCTGAGCAAGAACTTCAGCAGCAAGTCACTGGCCACAGGCAACCAGAGACCTGGTGAAGGTACAGCTGTAGAGGAAGGGAGAAGTGCAGCCTGGGAGGTGATAAATGTAGAACAGAAAAACACCTTGAGAGCAAGAGGTGAAACACTGGCTAAGTAGGAAGCAGATGCTGTGACACCTTTAGAGGCAGGATAAGGCAGTAGAACAAAATAAAAGCCAAGATATTCTTTTCACTAAAGGACTGAGTCTCTCTGGAGGCTTCTCTGGACTTTCTTCCAGAGAAGGATCAGAAATTCACTGAGGCACCTACACATTGAGAAGGGTTTGGATGAACACAATGACTTCATATTAAAGAAGAGCAATATGCATTGCCCAAGAATTTCCCTTCACAGACCTCGAGTGTCAGGCTGCAATCATTAGTGTATAAACATGGAGAAAAATAGAAATATTTGATCAATCTAACTGGGCAAACTTCTCTCAGGAAAAGTACCAGGAGCACCTAGTGTCTGCTCAGGAGTGTTCTAAAATCGCTTCAGAGCCTCCTGGAGCCTTCTGCCTGCAGCTTCTCTTGGGTAAGAGTAACTGCAGATAAAGAGGCCTGGCTCAGCGTGGGGTGCCCACAGCCCCTGGGAGATTTAATGCTGCATTTCAGCACCAGCCCACAAAGCATTCCGTGAAACTTCCTCGTTAAGCTGCTTCGCGATAAATCAGAGCTAAACTGTAATTGCAATTTGCTTTTCCAGAACACCCATTTCTCACGAGTCTATAAAAGTTCAAGCCRAACATCAACGAAGCCAAATTTTGCGCTTCAGCCCCTTTGTTTTTCTGGGCCTGAACTATCGCCGATACCGTCCTTATACACCTCTGACATTTATGAGATCTATAGCCAACGTGTTGTGTGCCTTTTGGCAGGAGCACAGCATCATTCACACTAYGGATACCACTTTCTGTAATAACTCAGCGAGGAGAAGGAGTAAGCAAGGCAGCCTCGCCTATCTGCAAAGAAAAAGAATGTATTTTCCTCTTCCATGCTACAAAAAAAGYGTGGTTTTTTCCACTCACATCTAAAAAGGGAGCTTTGGGAGACAAAGGTCTCATTTTAAGCTCCATGGTCTCCGAGGGTATGGAGAACAAACTCAGAGGCATGCAGGGGAGAAAAAGAATTAAAAAATTATAGTTAGCTCTTTCTGTCCAACTCTGTCATTTGCTATCACAGCCAGACACACCTGCCCCGTGTTCCTGGGATCACAGCTCATTAGCCTGCGGTTCACCCRTGCCTGGGGTAATCAGTGCTCTGCAGAGAGCCCAGGGAGAGCACAGCACAGATTGCCATTTGGAGAAGGGAAGCATTTGGAAGCCTGTTTCCCAAACAGATGTGAACAGTTTTTCCCAAGGCTCGCAACGCAGCGATGTCCTTGGCATTTCCTTTCCCACCAAACAGATGCCCCCAGGAACAGCCTCTCTGCAAAGCAGGCCTGGCCAGATACAGCCTGACCTGCCAGCAGGGTCTCGGAGATTCCCTGGTGGAAATACGGAGCCATCTGCCCTCGGGAGCCGTTTCATGAACAGCCACATCCTGATCCCGCCGTGCCAGCGCAGATCTCCGGGACAGACATCTGGGCCACTTACCCAGCGTGAAAACAGGGAGTGCTCTCCTGGTGGAAAACTGCAGCTCRCAAAAGATAAGCGCGGCTACACGGGGAGTTGAAAAATGAGAGCCGGATGGCAGATTCCCATTTTAGAAAAGACTCTCCGGGGAACGTTTTAGTGGGAAAACCGTATGCTGCTCTCCTTTCATAYCGAATTCCTGCCACTCTCTGGTGTCGGAAAAGGGAGCTGTGCAGGTTGGCACAAGGTACAACTCTTGCACCGATAATGTGGTGCTTTAGAAAGGTAYGTATTGCACGTAGGGACAAAAAGTGACACCGAGAAAAAAAAGATATGGTTAATTGGATGGAGATGGCATTGGGAGAGAACAGTTAATCAACATGCCAGACAGTCAACACAAGGTACATTTCACCACTCTAATTACTGTATTCTTTRGCCRTGGCAATTTTCTTACTTTGGACAACAGAACTTACTTTTGGCAGTGTCACCTTCCAGTTCTRCTGTACTTAGAGATCAGTTCTGTGAACTTCTTGTTTCCAGAATACAAACAGTGTGTTTCATCCTTTTTGGTCCATATTTCCCTTCTCCACTTGTGGCTCAACAAACTTAGTAGGACAAGAGCCTACTGATTCTTTAAGCTTATTYTCAGTGCATACCAAGTCACTTCTTTTATTTAAATATGTACTCCTCAYTTTCAAAGTTTAATTGTAAGAACTTTGCAACAATAACAGTATGCAAAGAAAATGGACTGCTGCTATACTGCAAATAAATCATCATCAACCCAGTCAGCTGTTTCAAGAAAAACTTGGTTTCTATCTTTATTAGCTCCACTATCTGCTTATAAAAGGAACAAACAAATGAATTCTACTTTAAAAAAAAGGAGGGGGAGGGGAGAGATTCCTCTTTTGGCACTGTCTTTCTCACTAGAGAAATAAATGTTGCAGAGCTGATCCACGCCATGATGAGTATTTTAATGTAATGGGCATCCTCTAGGCTGTACTGCAGACAATTTCATCTCTAGGATGTTAAAAGCTAAATTTCATAGTAAGATAGCAGAAGCAGGGAGATCACAGTGGAGTTCCAGATCTGTTTAGGTTTTGTCTACCACAATAGAGCATCATTTTTCACTTCTGCTCAATATTTGCCATCCATTAAATCTGCTTGGGAGGTTAGTCCAGCAGCTCACACACACTCCATCTGGTTTCACAGAATGCTGCATCCCTTGGTGACTGGTGAAGCCAAGGAAATCAAACAGTGAATAGACTGTGTGGCTTCAGACAGTGCAGAAACACATGTAATGCTAAGTTACATCCATTTAAATCTACCCTCTGCAAGACAATGTGAACTGGGAGCGAGTGGTTTATGATGCAAGAATTGAAATGATGTATTTGCAGCTCCCCTGTAACAACCCAGAGACACTTTTACCTTTACCGAGGAACTCTAATCCCCTCATGTACCAATCTCAGGGCATCTCATTGAGAATCCTGTSACAGCATTTGGCCCTGTGTTCAGCAAGCCTGCATAAACCAAGCAGGAGGGAGCATGCTGCCAAGGGGGTAATGAGCAGGCCATCCTGTATTTTAATTATGGAGAGGAGAACAAGGTACTGTGAGAGGTGATGGCAGACTGCATTGATGGTTCCTTTGATGGAAGCCTGTCTTGGTGAATGGAGTGTCTTTCAGCACAGTGAAAATAATGAGCTCCCTAGTGTAAGCTCAGCTATTTTTAAGAAACCGTTTTCTTTCTGCTCCACAGTTCTCAGCCAAGCTACACCAATCCTTTCAAACACGGCTCAGGGTGAAAAAAGAATAGCTGCATATACAAGGCAGCCCAGCCTATCATTATGGACAACAAAACAAACTGTGCCAAGCAGCACTTAACTCTCTGATTTAGAAACCCCACAATTTGATCAACGAGGCCCTTTATGGCCGTGTGCAGCACAGGTCTCACACACACACACGGGATTCAGCCCCACACCAGCCTCATTAACCTTCAGATTCCCCCAACACTTTCCCCTGAACGCTGAGCCCCTGCCATGCCCCGACTCTACCGGGGCACCTTCAGCTGAGGCTTCAAGCTTTAGATTTTTCTACTGGTTTCCCAAATCCTGTCACCACAGCTCAGCTCTCAGCCTCTGTTCCAACCTTCCCACAATTTATTTAGGACTTCCTTTCTCTCCAGGGACCATCAGACCCTTCTGGCTCCAATTCCTTTAGAAATACTTTACTAGGCAGCTCTTAATTGGTATTGTTTGAACCCAGCCTGTCTTACACCATAGGGACATCAAGAATTTCATACGACACACATTTCCCACAGATGCCAGGTTAAGGAGATATAACCTCCTGCTACTTTTAGCTAGGAGAGTTGAGTACTTGTTATCGTAAAAAATCAGATTTCTCCATTGACAGGCCCAATGTAACCCAGAGCGAAGGTTGTACACTGGGGGAAACAAACCAACACCAATGCCAGGGCCAGTGTTTCTTGCAAGTGGCAGAATGATAAGCAGACAGGAGCAGAAATGATTAAGCACTGAAATGAATACTGACCAGGATAAAACAGGATAAGAAAATGAGCATCACATTCTAATTACGAGAAGGAAATAACTTTCGGTAATAGCATAGCCTTAATTAACCCCTACAAAGAAAATGCAGTGGTAAAAAAAACCAAAAGTAAAAATTGGAAATCAGAAATTAAGTAATATTTTCCTGGAGATAATAGGTGGGTTTGCCCCCTTCCTCCCTTTCCACACCCCTAAATATAATATACTCCCTAAAATTATTCCAAACCTAATTCTCCTCTTGAATGAATCAGCATTGTGGAAGTAACTTCAAAAGCAGGAGAAGTACAAACCAGAGACCTGATGCTGAAACTTAGATGGGGGGGTAAAAGAAAAGGCCTCTCCTATCATTAATCTTTCATGAGCAATCTCTGATTCCTGCAAATTTATTCACTATTTGAAAGTATTCCCCAAATAGTCAGCATGAATCATTTCCAGACTTTGGACAGTTCACTAAAATGTCCATTTTAGCACATGCAATTCAAGATGGGCACTTTTGCAGCCCATTTCTGCCTCTGCTTCACCACCGGAAATGTTCCAGCAGGGATATAAGGAACGACAAGGAGAGAGGCAGGGCACATCCAGCACAAGCTGCTGCGTTTCAGGAAATGGGGAATATTCTTCAGGGGAACCGGACACAAAGATGAATTTCTTCTACCCTGCAAGCATCCTCGAATGTCATAAGCAAATTATTCATGAGCATAATTGAGAGGGATGTGGTGGACTCAGCTGCATCTTTCAGTCAGGGCTGGAACCCTCTGTCAAAGGCCTGGCCTCAGTACGTGAATGACTGAGCAGAGCTCATTAGCACGAGTTATAATAAAAGGTAAGATTAGATTATGAAGTTCTTAATTAACTATAAATCTCTCTCACAATTCTCTGCTTCTAAAGTACACAAAGCCTAGAAAGAGATGGCCAAATAGCAGAGTAATCCTTTAAGGCTGACAGCCATGCTTGGACAACCAGAGTGCACCTGCAGGACAGCAGCTCTGCATCCTCCTGGGAGAGTAACTCCAGGGAAAACCTGGCTGCAGAGCAGCAGTTCTCCCCTGCACAGCTGCTCCAGTCCAGAAACCAGGAGGACGTAAAATTTACCAGAATAAACCCATGAGTCAAGACTTGACTCATATTCCCCATGAGTCAAAACTTGCTCATATTTCAAAAAAAGAAAGGAGACAGTGTACCAGGCTGCCTTCAGCTGCCACTCACCAAAGATGGATGCACTCATTTATTTCAGGGAAAACCTCCTATAGCCCCTGCCCTCTGCATGTTATCCCATAGATCACAACTTTGAAATTACAGCTTGGCCTGAACCTTTTTAACCAAGTCAGCCTGAGGAATCACTCACTGAAAATAATTAAGATTTGGAGAAAGTACTAAATAACCATAACAGAGGGGGTTTGATTGCCTCAGCTTCATGTGCTGGTTTTCACAATTACTGTAACTTTGAGAGGAACATTGCCAAGCCAGTGAATAATCCAGCAGCATTTTGGCACAAAAATCTTTCCCAATATTGGAGAGATCACCAGAATCTCTTTGCTGGTCAATACTTGATCCAACCCCAGTTTGGATGGGAAGAAATTGGCATTGTGCTGGCCAACTCTATGAGGACACACTCCATAACACGCCCTGTGTATCTTGTAAATACCTCATCTTGCTTGCTTTGTGCAGGGTGAGAATTTTGTCCACAAGGCAGACCAAAGCCCACGTGCACACCCAGCGTTTACCTGATTCTTTTCACTCAAAGTTCACTCAAGCCACTCAAATTTGATGGATTATAATCCCCACCGTGGGCAGAATGGGATTCACCTCCAGCACAAGCACAACCCCAGCCCGTCAGAGAAGCACCACAGGACGTTGAGTGCCACGGACAGCCGGAGTGTCCGTCCCTGTCATTCCCGACACCAGGAATGCCGGCACTGGCAGCCTCTGGTAGCTGGGGAATAACAACAGCCCAGCACCGCAGAGAGGCAGCCTGACAAATCAGACCAGACTGACTATCTCCCGTCCCGAGGACAACATCAGAAATGTGAGCTGTACATGCTGGAATGGAATTGGAAGTAAATATGAAAAGGGTTCCCAGGGGCCTGAGGAGTGTATGCACTCGGGCTTAGCACTTCTTTCCAGCTGTCACTTAAGCAGTGCCTGGCGCTGAGTGCAGATAAAAGTTGTTTCTTCAGTATCCAAAGACTCCTTGATTGCTGTTGGGAAGCCTGATCCAGGCTGTGAGGAGGATGGAGAGGCAGAGTGGGGAAAACGCAGGAGTGCCTCACTCCCTGCATGTACTGCTTTAATTTATTTGTTTACCACTATCCGAACCTACTGCAATTAGCAATAAATTTAAATTAGTTTTCTCCAAGTCTAGTCCGTTTTGCCCATGATGGTAACTGCCATTTGTCTCGAGCACAGGATTTTCTCTCTTATTTTCTCCCCAGCACCGTCCTGGTGAGGGGGAGTGAGGGAACAGCCGAGCAGGCAGCTGGCAGCCAGCCGAGGGTCAGCCCACCACCAGAATATACCAAAATCCACTGCTCCTTCCCATGTGTTGCAGATAAGGGGATTTAGATGATGAAGGCTTTCTAAAAATGGGGAAAATAAGAGAGACAGCAGCAAAGTGCACTGGAGAAATCTCCATCTTGAGACGTCAAGRTGTTTTACCGAGATCAAAAAGCACATTATACCCGGCTTTGTGGGGATCCACAGGGCAAAAATAGGAACAAAAGAACAGCATCCTTGGCCCCACTCAGTTATGTTTGCAACATATGTGGCTCTACTGCTGCTAATACACATGAGGATCATCAACAATGAAAATTAACACATCTGGTATCTCCTTGACAGACTTGCAGGAGGGAAATACAGTTCTAATATATAGTTTTAGGTTAGGYTTCCCTGGCATCCAGCTGCCAGGAAGCACAGTCAAGACACACTGGTGTGGAATGAAACTCCACAGTTCCATCTTCAGGGTCATTTCCAAACTTCCCCTTTGTCGAAGCAAACCAGTTCTGTATGTTTTGCAAAGCTTCAGCACTACGGAATGGAAAGCTGAAYGAAGAAGAAAAATGAAAGCCAAAATATAAACCACATTAAAGAGGGAAAACAGTGCTTTGTGAAATAGAAGGGGTTTTTATGTTAGAAAATGGTTTGAGGTGAAGAGGTACATTAATCTTACACAGGATGCACAAGTAATGGAGGAACCAAAGTTCCTGCTGCTCAGCGGGAACAGCAGAGGGACAACAGTGTTATTACCTGAGATATGTTCATTTTAGGTCATGACAAGTGAAGCTTAATGTTCCATAGGACACGAAAACAAATGAAGGAAGAGCTACACTAAAAGTCCAACAACAAAGTGAGCATGGAAGGAGCACAAATATTGCTGGGCTACAGAAAAAATGGAAGTTCAGAGTAATAAAACGTGGCTAGCACAGCTGGTGCTCAGTAAATTGACTGGCATCACTGACCTCCACTGCATTGCCACTTTTAGCAATCTAGATGGAGAATCTGATGAAATCAAATTGGGATCCTGAGCACTGAAGAGCTGCACACGGTGAAAGGGACAGCCAGGTAATGAGGCACAGTTGCCTTGTGATGCCCACCGTGTCATGCTGGGAGACAGGGACATTGCTGCTGTCAATAGGAAAGCCTCCCTTTAARGAACGCACTGCCTGGCTGTGCCTGGGGATGTGCTGGGTTTGCTGGGCAGGATCCCACCCTTACTTTGATTTCTCCAGGCTGGGCTAAGACACAACCTCATGAGAGACCCACAGTCTGCACAAGGCTTCAAAGCACAGCCCCGCCCCCCCCCGGCTCTGCAGGAATGAGGTGTTTCTGCTCAGGGTGATCAGGACTTCAGAAATGTTTTCTTCCATTTTTCAAAAGGAAAATTCTGCTTTTTAACCGCAGCGTTTTCAGTCTGCTCTGTGGAGAGGAACGGCTGCGCTCAGACCTTTGCCTTTCTCTAGCCAAGGATTCCTATCACCCAGAGCTGCAGCATCAAGGAAGCCGTGGAAAGCTTTTGAAAGGCAATACCGCACTTTGAAAGCCTTGAAACATGCTGAGAAGGAAGCAGGTCACCTTTGCTACATCCATCACCAGTGAGAGCTGTGTTCCCTGGAAGAGAGGCAGCTCAGTTCTGTGGGCAATCACAGACTCCTCCGTCTGTGCATCTATTCCTAGAACAGCTACAATGCAGATGCCAGAATGACATTTCTCTGGAGCAGCCACCRTGTTACAGAATTTGCTTTGTTGGTGGGAAACCAAGCCCATGTTAGGTGCATGCAATTTAGCTTGAAGGCTTTTCTGCTGTCTCTGCTGGCCCCTCCATGCTGTTCTGTATCACCACACAGCAGCAACTGCTGGCACTGTTTGTTCCTATTGCTGCAGGAGCTTCAGAGCAAAAGGGAGCTGAGCCCATTAACTTGACTCTTTTCTTTCTTAGACCAATCTGATCCTGGCTCCCACCACACCTGTGGCATCATTCCCTTCAAGCTCAAATCCRCAGGTGTAATTCCTATGGAGCTTTATCAATAGCTATTAAATTCCTCCTATGAGGTTTCTAAGCCTTCCATTGACTTCCAAGGCAACAGGATTCATCACTACTTCTCTCCTTAACATAAAAAAAAAAAATATTGCTTCTGTCACTTTGCAAATGCTTCAACTGTCCCCAGCTCCACGCCTTCCCTCTTCCTGAGCTGATTCCTTTAGAAGTTGTTGATTGTGACCACAGATCTCCTGGCACGCAGCCGAATTGCTTCTTTACAGCATTAAAGCCTGTCCAGCTGCCAACTCCCCTTTCCACGTACACGTAAATAAACGAGCTSCTGAGAGCATTTCCAGCCTGGTATCACTGTATTGGGTGTTCCACGCAGAGAAAACTGGAGCAGCTACAGCTCACACTCCTTTATTTAATATGTATCAACGCCAACCAGTATCTAATGGACGTCATGATTGAACACTGACAGGCATATTTCTCCAGCCTGGCTYTCCTTTGGCAATAATGCCTGACCAAGATTGATGACTCTAATACCAAAGCAGGCAGTTTGTTTGTTTCTTCTACAGGCTTCATTTTTCAAATAGTCTCAGATTCCCCTTCCCTCTCTCTCCCAAAGAAAAAGGGACTGGAAAATTGCGATGACTGCTGAGGTACCTGTACAAGTGCGCCGCTGTTTCCTCAGGGCGGCAAACCACAAAGGTCGGATCCACTAAGGCGCTCAACCTGGTTTATTCTGGCATAACTCACGTGGTTTTATGTCAGCGTAAAGCTGGTCTGTCACAGCGACACACGCAGCTCCCTGGGTAAGGGCTCGGTCACCGGAGTGGAACGGAACCTGAGCGGCTCTGATCGGATCGCGACAGGCACATTTCACACACGCTTATCAAGGGCCCACACAAGATCCCGGGCAGCTCTCAGGAATGAGAGCGTCAGCAGCACAAAGAAAAGGAGCAAGAGAGACTCCACAAGCAAGCCACGGTTTTCCTTCTTACACACCGTCTTGACGAACTGGCAGCAGACGCCAAGGACATCAGAACAGCAAGGGAACACTGACGTGCACAGCTGAGCTAGGAGCCATTTTACAGCAGGGAGCAGGGCTACAGCGTGTGTGACTCAAAAACAAGACAGTTAAAGTTGGTCTTGCCTAAGGACAATCCACTGGGAGGCAAAGTGCACTGCTGTATGCTATGGATGACAATTACCTAGAAAGAGAACAGAGGAAATGGAAGAAAGCCCTAAAACAGGAACTCTGTGGTTCCTTCTGCTCTCTAAGGAGAAACCCAGACATATTGCATTTGTAGGTCAACTCTGTGGTTTTATCAAGAATGCTTTGGACTTCGCCTATTGCTTAGTTCTGTTGTTCTATCACTTGAATTTTTATATGCTTTTTACAAAGGACTCACCTGTGTTTTAGGGTACATTAAAAAAATTAAGACGCAGGTTTGGCTCCTTACTGGCACTACAAACCCATACAGGGGAGACACTCAAGGGCTGGGCACAGGGATGGATCTGCAGGAGCTGCTTTTATGTCCCACTGGTAACAACAGAGCCACTGTGACCAACACTCAGAAACCAGCTGCCCCTTTCTCTGCCCCAGTCAAGAGGCAATACAGAGAGAGGCAGAATTTCTTGCAATCCATCAGCAGAAACAGCCTCCCTTTAAAATTTCCTGAGTCCCAGTTCCATGAGATCTTAGAAAGCAGCAGCACTTGTACTTCACAGCAAAAGAGAAAAAGCAATTGTAGAGATGAGTCCCCAAAGGGATCTTTGCTCATCCTTAGCCTGGAGAACCTCTCACTACTCTATTACACTGCTCCTAATTTGAAGCAAYGTGTGTTATATAGGAAAGGTTAAACAGGACTGATCAGCAGTAGAAAGTGCATTTTACACTGAATTAGGTAAGGCTGAACAGGAGCCAGCAGCTGTTATACCACAGATCTCTGCTATAGTGACCCCACACTCTCCCCASAAATCCTGTCCTGAATGAAGCATCACCACACACTCACCCACCTGAAAAAGCTCACAAAGTATCACTGCAGAGGCATCTTCAAACACAGACCCATTTAAGTCTGAAGAGACAAGACACATTTCATTCATTCTTGATAACCTTGAGCCATGATTCTCAGCCATGTATCCCCAACAGCATCACCAACACTTTGCATTCAACTCTCCGATTCTGCYCTTTCTTTGTCTCAGTTTCCCCTCCTGTTCCACCAATAATTGCTGAAAAGTCCTTGAATAGCCCACAAGCCTGTAATAAAAAACCACAGATTAGGCAAAGGTGATGTTAAAAGTCTGGATTGAGTGCAAGGACATTTGGTAAATGTCAATTAGAAAACACAAGAGCCACAAAAAAAAATCCCAGACTTTTATTGCTCTGAAGCACCTTTTGCTCTCTGTAATACCCAAATCTAACTCATCTGCTTCTCACTTTATTGGGAGCTTTTTCTCAGAGCAGAGGTGCCTTTGAGCAAAGGTGGAAGGCAAAAGGCAGAAAAAAGTCTTACTGGAAAAGAATCTGAGAGAGGTTAAATGCTTGGAAAAGGGGACAGCAAAGTGGGAGAAGCACCATTAAAATATAAATACACAGAGTGCCTTATGCAGACACAGGAAATAAAACCAAAGCAAGCTCTCAGGGTACTCCAGTGAACAGCTGCAGAAACATGATGGACATTCTCATGTGACCTCCACAGGCACATGTGCATTCTTACATAATCACATTCATGCATGGATGAAATCTGAATTTTAAGGTCTGAAAGGAAACTAGCAACTATATTAAAAACCAGGCTAAAACACTTTTATAACTGCGATTTTAAATATCAGATCAAAAGCCTCTTGTCCCAGAATCCATTGCATTTGCACCTCAGAGATCACTTGTATCTGTTAAGATTCTGGTTTTATTTTTCAGCTGGGGACTTAAAAAAAAAAGAAAAGTCTTTTCTTTCACATTGTGATAAAAGAGTCACAAAACACCACAGCTTCTAGAGAGTTTTGTATACCATGAACTTGAACTAATTGTTAATAATTCATGTGTATAACATGTGACAAGGGCAGAAAAGAGATTAACCACTTTAATAAGCCTATTTTTAATTTATAACCTGGATCAGGCAAAATTTTGCCTGGTTGTGCTCCTTCTCCAGGTGCCTCTAGGATTTTACTGCTAGCAAAACATGACTGCTGTAAATAKCCCAGTGCTGTAAGGACACAGATAATCAGCACCTACAGGATTTGATAAAAATGTAACAGAACGAGAACACAGAGACTCACAAGTCACTGAGGTGAGTGACTTGGATGATGTCCTGCAGTGCTGTGGTCAAAAGCAAGTGCATGAAAAGAGACTGAAGAACAGACTTCTGTCAGCTCAGGTAGGAGTGAGGAACTAAAAGGACTCGAGAGCAGCACAACACTCCCAGGGAGAAAACTGCACCAAATCCCTCACAACTCTGTTATAACAAAGAGGTTCAAATTGCCATAAACACAATAAAGGGTAAAGAGCCTCCATGAAACGTAGGTCAAGGGACATCATGCAAGTAGGTGGTAGTTACTGGTTTAAATCACAACCTAAAATCACTTGAACCCACACTTTCTTTGAAAAATAAATATATATCAGCAGACCTCCAAACTCTGTTCAATACACTGAAATTATCAGTAATTGCCGGATGGATGTCACAGAAGTGGGTCTTGAAGATACAGGTTTCATTAAATAAGACCTTTTCCCTCAAAAAGCTGTTTCATGTTTGAAATCATTTGCAAAGTATGGGGGATACAACACAAATTCCAGGATCCTAGCTCTCCAGGCCCTGAGAGATGCCTCACTGTTGGCCTCTCACTTGCTAAAATAAACTCTGATATATTCTAATCCCTCTCCAACCTGGTTCAGCAGACTTGCCCTCTGCACACCAGGGCAGGTGGTGCATGTCACTGGGAACTGTAACTCATGGAATAACTGGTTTTCTTGAGGCCCTTCGACGCTGTGTTACTATTCCTGGGATATTTTCTACAAGCCCTTGCTAAATGATCCATATCCTCTAGTGCAGCTAAACAACAATTGATTTTTCTGTTCTTTCTAAGCACTGTCCCGTTGCCAGCGTATATTTCTCATTTAAGTTCCTGGAGCATTTTGTCGCCTCTCCAGCTTAATCTTGCCTTTCCATAAACCCACTTTATGAGCCTCCCCATCTGTTGGTGAGGGGTGTGTGCATGTTCTGTGTGTGTCTCTCTCTCCAGCCATTACCCAGACAGGTGGATGTGTGCTGGATGCACAGCAGGTACGTGCAGCCTGTCAGGAGCTGCAGTAATGATGCTGGAAAATGAGATTCTGAATCTGCTTCGCTGCTGATCCTGCTCCCTGTTTAATACCTGTGACCACGAGGAATCATGCTGGACACCCAGGCTTCTCCTTACTGAATCAGCCTGCAACACAGCATCTCTCCCTGGTGCTACACACATTGTTTTGAGATTACAAGCTCTTTGTGTGCATTAGGACTCAATTTCTGACGCATTCCTATTGTGGATTTTATGCTGATAGTAAAGCAGACTGTCAGCATCACATTCCTCTTCATCTGTTTGCCAAAAACGAGCAATATTGAAGTATTGAGTGAGGAATCACTGCACTGCCCAGCCCTCYTGCTTCATATCAGTACCTTGGGGAGCTGCATCTGACACAATTAAATAAAGGTCAGTCCTAACTGGGTTTGGCCCTGCATAAAATGGATCCTCTACCTCTTTGAAAAGAAAAAGATTTAATCAGTGTACATAACACTAACAAAGAGCCTCATGTTGACAGATCCCTGTTGTGAGGGTTTGACACCAGCCCTACCACATCCTGCTGTGCAGGTGTGGCCAGCAGCTCAGTAGCTACAGAAAGCCTCAGGAGCAAGATCTGGCTGCCAGGGCTGCTTTGTTACTGCAAAAAGCACAGGATGCAAAACCACAGCTTATTTTAATGCTCTTGGGATGGCTCTGGGGACTTGGGTTAGCTAAAGACAGCAGCAGCCAGGGATCTTCTGCTYGAACCACTGGTCCCACAGGCAGTGCTCTCTGCCTGTAGCCCATCACCAACACATCATGTCCTCACAGCACTGTGCTCGTCATGTTTCTGGCTGGGGTTTAAAAAGCTCTTGTTTCACAGAAGCATCACACATGAGCACCCCAACACCACACAGCAGGATGCAGGATTGATTCCCAGCTGATTCATTTTGCTTGAACTCCAAGGGTTAAAACACATCATCATGTTTTGTGTCTTTTCCTGCCCTTTGGTGGTTTTTCATAACAGAGGATGTGTTTCCCTTCTTAGGTCCTCAGCTGGGAATTTCACCTCACTAAGCTTCTGCTGTTGCAGGGACCTATGACCTCCAGCATGCCTCCAGGCCCTCCTGCTCTTTTCTTACAGCACACCATAGCTGTAGCTTGTGATTTTTACTTCAAGTCTTAAAGTTGTGCAAGGAAGTATTTTGTGCTTTATCACCGTGGGAAGCCATGGAGGATGGACTCTTTCAGACACTGCATTTAYCCCCACCCTCATCTCTTTCCAAACTTGTCTTTCCAGAAGTTGAAAGACTCTCACAGCTGGAGCAAAGAGCTGAAAAGAAAAGCCATTTCCTCTGTGAGTTTGCAGACCTGCCTGTTTTTCTAGGAGGTGAGCATTCCTCTCCCTGCGGATRAAACACCAGGGTGACCAGCAAATATAATTTAATCATCAGGGAAATGCACATAATAGCTCAAAAGCACCCGTGTACTTGGAGGAGGGGTCAGGTGCCCACTTCACCAGTCTCAGCAGAGCGAGGTGAAAGGGTCAGGGAATGTGCTTTCCTACAAGTACCTGTAGAAAGGTACTCCTGGAAGTACTGAGACCAGATCATCAAATACAGCACGGGTTTCAAGTGCTTGACACCCTATTTAGGTTCAACTATTCCATGCTTCAAAACAAAGACCTTACCTGCCCTAGAAAGGGCAAGAACCAGTCCGTGTCTGGCATTCAAGGCAAGTGTCCTCGAGCGAGCATTTCTGGATCCACCTATGCTCATATTTTATTTTTTCTTTTAAGTCAACACTTACAGTAAAGTAGAGAAAAAACTTGCAGCCCAAGTGTCCCTCCTTTGCTGCAAGATAGATTTTCCAAAGACTTTCTGCTGTGGCTACAGCCCATGTGCCAGGCCAGCAGSCAGGCCACGTGTCCCCAGGAGATGRGGATGACAGAGATGGGCAAGCATCTCACTCACTCACATGGCTCAGACTGTAAAAACCAGGCTGTAAATAGGAAAGTGAGGGAAGGCCATCAAACTGGAAGGTTTGTTTTGCTGTTGTGGTGGTGTTGTTTTTTTTTTTTYYCCCCTAACAAATTAAATAAAAAGTCTAAAGACTACAGCTTGCATAATTTAACATGCCTGTAAACATGGAACATGCATAATTGATGTTAAACAACATGCTAATCACCTCATAATGTGAATAGAGGGGCAGCCTACCCTCAGTTTATGTATAAGTAACAAGATGGAAGCCTGCTGAGCTCTGTATAATAGGTTCCCCCCCCCCCCTTACATTTGTGTCTCAGCATGATGGTAAACCACAGCTTAGGCAGGAAACCTAATGTATTATTTATGCCAAGCTTTGAAGTGAAATGCTTTCCTCTGTGTTATATAAATATATATTAGTCCTTCAAGCACAGTGATTGATTGTGTCAGGTCGCTGTGAGAGTGCACTCCCTGCTGCAATGGAGAGGGGATGGCCACGCAGGGAACACCAGCAGGGCGAGGCTCTGCTCCCTCAGTGCACAGCAACGCAGCCCTGAACCTCTTCCCATTCCTGTAGCTGCTTTGGGAACTCCAGAGAGGTCCCAAGGGTTGTACAAATGCTGCCAACAGCAGGGAGCAGCGCAGGAGGTGCCTGCAGGGATGTCCTGTGATCCTTTACCTCTGCCAGCTTTACAACATCACTGAGCCCACCGGGAAGCAAAGGGCCCTGCTGCAGCCACAACGCAGCAGGAGTCACAGGGAAGCCAGAAAGCCACGAGCACCAGGATGCTGAGAGCAGGGACAGAGCTCCTGATGACTTCAGAAAGAATATCAATGAGCTCAGAAGCAAATTTAACAAGAATTTTATCACCTTTTCACACGAAGATGCAGATGGGGACTGAGTTGAGCTAGGAGGTACTGAGTACAACACAGCAATGAATCCACAAGTCCCTTCCATCCAGCTAACACAATACACATGACTTTTGCCTTGTCAGAGGTCTGGCTTTAATTAAAATCAATCTTAAATAATTTATATGGCATTTCATTAGACGCACGCTGRGTTAGACCAGGGCACTATCAGTACAAATTGATGTATCCAGTGTGGGAGCTCAGAGGCTGAGGTCACAGCAGTGCGTTTTGGTTTCTCCTTTTTGGAATCTGTTGTTTAAAGACAGAACACCAAATAATTTTTAACCTTGCTCTGGGCAGACCAGCTCTCTCCCGTGCAATATGTTAGCCAGATAATTAAAAGACTACAGATAGCCACAAACAGATGCAAGGCATTTTGTTTTAGTGCCAGAGCTGTTTCACCAGTGGCAATTTAGAAATTTGACATGAGTTCCAGCACGCCCAAATTGTGCTCTCAGCTGAACAAGAGGTAAATATTTAATGCTGGCGGGAACAAATGAAATTAAAAAAAAAGAAAACGAGGGAAACAAAAGGTATGGAATAAGAGATGTGAGTATAAGCCCTAAGGGAGGCAGCCAACGTTGCCAGACCAGCTGTACTAAAAAAAAAAAGTGGCTTTTCCATCTCTGAAGCTATCGGCATCCCTTTAGGGTGATGGCCATACTGCTGGAAAAGGTAATTGTGCCAACTCTAACCCCAGGCTCATTCCCCCMACCCAGTCATATATATTGGGGTGAATCCCCTTTACCTTGGCTCACTTGGACTTCAGCCTCTTAAGACATTAAGTATTGTGTTTTTACTAATTTTGAGTCATTTTGGTGCAGGTGGATTCCAAAGCTCTTGCACCAGCACAGAAGGCAGAAGGGGAATCCCAGGAGGAGCAGGGGCAGCGGCACAGCAAAGCCCTTCTATTCAGCAGTCAGTGAAGGAAACAGAGTGCACACGTGAAAGATGGATGGCAGAGAGGGGGACTGGTGCGGGAATTACATCACTGGGAACGAGATCCATCTCGGAGCCCCACGGAGCAGAGTTTGCGTACGAGCCTGGGCTGCRATCCCCACTCAGTCCCTCTGGCTGGCGCCGAGGGAAGCCCTGCCAGCACATCCCCTGCGAGCACCAGGCTGCTCCAGCTCCCGTGTCATCATTCCACGTTAATCAGCGAGTTATCCAGCCTGGTGGTGGGGGCATCGTGCAGAGGAAACACCAAGCTATGGAATTCAGCACCCTCTTCCTGATTAACTCTAATGACTGAAAAAATTAAAGTCTCTTGAGCAAGCCCTGCCAAGTTTCTGCAGTGTCTGCAAAGACTCACACACAGATCGCTTTGCAGCCCTCTTACAACTTGCTGATGCCTTATTGTGGCTGTAAATTGAATTAGCACATCCAGAGCCCTGCACCACTGCCAGGGGGTTTAGAGATCTCAAGATCCACGGGAATGTTTTTTCTGGACTATTGTTTGTTTTTCCTGCAACAGTTGGGGCGTCCTGACCGTAACCACACTGATGCTGATGAGGGGAGATACAACTCTGGACATTCTGCTACGAAGTGCTGAGAGCCCTTAGGAGATTGCTCCCACAGATTCGGTTACAAGCAGCCAAGAAAGAGAAAGAAAAAAGAAAAAAAAAAAAAAAACACCAAACCCCAAATCCTTGTTGCTGCAATGAGTTGCTGAAAAGCAATAATAAACAGGGGGTACCTGGGCTCCTATTTGCCCATCAAATGAGATGATGGATGGAGGCCACCATGAAGACAAAATATGTACTAAACATCTTTAAAAGCAGGGGACATTGCACATTATTCCAAACAAGTTTGAATCACGCAAACACCTGGCATAATTACTAACAATGAACTCAGTGAAGGCATCCAAAATATATTCTCAGCACTGGTGTCACAACTTTGTTAGCCTCATTTCTCTTAAGAGATGCAGGCTTAGCATTCCAAATTAAACAGATTGCAAGAACAGAAAGCAAGTACCCTCGTTTAATATTTGCTGTRAAAATTGCCTCTCATTTCAGAGGGGAAAATAAAAACAAAGCCATGAAACGTAAGGAGGGTAAAGGGCATGATTTTTGCTCTTCCTTCAGCAGAGCCTGCCCGGGGATGACCCCGTGAAAGAGCCGGATCCCGGCACACAGAGCGAGTCTGTGGGACAGCACCGTCATCTAGTGGGCATCCGACAGAGCTCTGCCACAGCTCTGCTCTGGGACGCACACACCTCATCCTGGGAAACCGAGCTCAGAGGCCCCCACACGRGAGAGGCACTCGGCTCCCTSAKCCCCTGCATCGCCACCAGGYCAGGGAACGGKTCCCTCTGGGCTTCCAGGCAATCAGCGGTCGGATTTTCGGGGATAGAGTTGCCCCTACCACACCCTCACCTACTGAGTCTCAGGTATTTCTTTCTGGCAATCAATAGAAAAACTCCTTTTGAGTAAGGGTGAAGAGTTCAGGCAGGAGAATCATTGACACACACGTACCTGCAGGGTTTTGTCCAATTAAAGCTGCCAGCCTTAGAGATGAGCAGTCAGTACTACTGCCCTCTGCAAAATAAACCTTCCTAATAAAGCCAGAGCAARGAACTTTTAGTGACACCAATCCATCACTAAATTCTCTCTTGGGGAGAGAACAGTAAAACCACCAAAGGTTGCAACTATTCCTGAATCACAGGGTTTAGGTCTGAATCCAGATGTCATTCCATATATTCATCACCAAGTCCATCAGTTTTTCTCCAACACTTATCCCTCCAACTCAATTGTCTTGTCTTCTTCCACTTCCCCTCCCTGTTCCTAAGACAATATTGTCACCAGGCCCTGCCTCTAGGCTATTAAGCTTTGGACCTTTCTTCCAGAGGATGCTTAGCAGTGCAGCTGCCTCCTGTCTTAGCTGAAGGAAGCCTAAGCAAAGTAATGAATTTTTACTGTAGTTTTATATTTTGTCCTTCTTTTGTAATCCCTCTCAGTGGCATTTGGAGCCTGGATGAGGACAGAGCTGGGACTGGGAGAGTCACATGGAAGTTAACACTTGCTGTCAAGACATCTGCCTAGTTCTGAGTTGTGAGGTTTTCCTTCCACATTCCCATTCATGTCATTGTTCCAGCAGTCCCTCTTTCCTTTCAGTTCTACACCCACAGCAAAATTTCCCTTTATCACACACAGTTTGCCCCTCCTCCAGAGATATTAACCCACTTCATTTGCTGCCTGCTGGGTAAAAAGACAAAAGGGCTCCACTTGTGTCAATTTAAACTCTCTCTTAATAAAGGGAACCAGAGCATTTATGCAGCAACCATTTACCTCATTATGTGGCGTTATAGCCAGGTATGTGCTCCGAGTGCAAAGCAAGCAGCTAAAATCCATTCTCTTTCTTTCTCTAGGAGAGGGAGTGCAATCAATTCCTAACGAGACGCCAAAGTCTGCATTCCCAGCAGAGGACAGAGCTATATTTACAGGTGGAACAGCACAAGGAAAGGTGGAGTCTTAATTCCAAAGCAGACATGCACGACACAAATTAAACAGCCAAGATTAACTGTGTCACATTGGGATCACCACGTTTGCTGTGATGAATATATTATACAACCCTCATCAGACCCTGGGGGAGTTAGAGAMGCAGGAAGGTCAGGCACACTGTCATTGTTCTCAGAGTATTCAATTCTCCACTGTACACAGAGAGGACCAGWACACTCTCAAGCATCATCCTGAGCTGCTTATACAAACACCTCCTCCTGAGGGTCACAGGTACTTCTGAAACATCTCCAGGTCTGCATGAGCCAGATCTGTCAGCTGCTTGTCTCACTCGCAGAGGAGCCTGTGTATCAAACACAGAGAAACTTCCCCTTTCTCTTGAAGCAAGGAGATGCCATCACAAATGCCAACCCCTGCTCTATCCATCCTCTGAGTTCTACCTTTTGCCAAATAATTGACTCTCATTACTTGAAATGATGCACCGATGCCTTTAAAAAAAGGCTTTACCCGAAGTTTCACCTTTCTTAGTTTAAATCACTGAATGAACTCGGAGCTGGCTTGCTGGGAACCTGCAGAATAGGCATTTTTCTACTCTTTCCACCGTGTAAGAGCTCTTCTGTCTCCTACTTCTGCTCTCATCAGATAAATCCRGTGCTGGAAATCTCATGGCATTGCCTTTACTTTCACCTTGACTTAAAGAAGCTAAAGCAAGTATTAGCCCAGTTTTGTGGTATAGAAGCATCCATTTAGCCACAGAGCAAAAAGTGTTTGTTTCTAAGCTTTTTTCAGCTTTACTGAAACTAATCTGAAGTTGTGATCCCCAAAACCAACAACAAAACAAATCTGAAGAACAAGCATTCAGCTTGCAGTATTTCTTTAAATGGGTAGGTGGCAGTGATTGAAAACCAGGAGCTGGATCTCTAGCATAAGAACGGTGAAGGAAAACCCGGACTATGCTTTCAATTATTCTCACACAAGACTATCCCAGAAGTCTCACTCGATGCCACTAGATGTCATTCTTGGACTTTCAGTTGAAACAATCGTTTGGGGTTTTTTTTTTTTCCCCTCTAGCTGCTATGCCAGTTGCCACAAAGAATGAAGATCTTGCCATGATTTTACATCTTAATTTAATATGATAGTTCCACAAGAATATACTTGGTTTAATGTTTATGGGAGAAGACACATGCCAAATTCCTCCAGTGTGAGACAGGAACTGGTCTGCTCAGTATATGGTCTTCTTAAAAGGAACACAGGCTTCAAGAACTTCTTGTTTAAATATTGATCTTATTGTGGGCAGGTTCTATTTATTTGCAGGGGGGTTTTTGGTCATCTTCTATTTGCCAGAGCTAGAGGTGTAAATGAAATTATGTTTCTGGAGGTCTTATTATTTAAGGAAACTCTGATGACAACGTGCACCACTAACCACATTGTCAAATCCTTAAAATTCCTGCTTGTGAAAAGGGAACGACATGAGGGGTGGAACTGAGAGGGATTAAGCAGCAGGGTGAAAGAGGAGCAGRAGGGAACACAGCACAGCAAGCAGACCAGGGAATTTGAGAAAAAACTTTTCAGATTGCCAGGACTCCTCAAGAAAGACACCTGCACATGGCCACAGTGAACACCACGACAGAACTGGGGTGTACTCAGAAACAAAAAGTGTTCTGGTACCAGATCCAGACCACGATGCTGTAAAAGCCCCAGACAGCATTATTCCAAGTCCAGGGCTATAGACAGCCCTGTAACACACAGGGGCTTGTGTTTTTTCTGTGAAGGTTACTTAGACGCTTGAGTAAATCCATCTGACCCTTTTTCAAGGTTGATTAATCAAAACACTGTGTAAACATTCCCTCGCTAGCAGCAAGCGCACTTAGCCGGGAGCGCCGTGCCCTCGGAGCCGATCCCAGCCGGGAAAGGTCACTGCTCCGCAAGGCACGGCCTCCCCCGGGCCCAGGCAGCAGCTCTGGCACCGCCAGATCCCGGTAAAGCACMGGGTTCAGTCCTGGCGGGATGAACCCCTCACCTCGCAATTCACCTGCATTCAGCTCTTCGAGGGAGGGGGCACAGAGCTGCCCTCGGCGCCAGCTCCCCCAGCCGGGGGCTGCTCCTCTGGGTCCCTTTCTGCAGCCAGGCAGGAGTTTCCCCCTACATCACTGAAGGGAGAGCAATAACCAACATGCCAAAACCATGACGTGCGGAGGGAGGAGGGTTCCCACTGCCAGAGGGTGCCTGGTGACAGCAAAGAGAGCAGATGTGCTCCAGTCACCTGGAACCCATCAGGTCGTGCTGGCCGTCACAACACCCCTCCCTCCCRCTCCACTTCCCACAGTATTTCTAGGGTTTCAGCACGTGGAAGTGATGATCTAAAGGCCRATACCCTCCCTAAGAAAGGAAAAAATGTTGCAAACATAAAAATTYTAATCTAGTCAGGAAATAGAAAAAAAGAGCAACTCACACAAGCAAAGCTACCTGATTGCAACAGGCACTCRAGAGAAAGCTGAGCACAGTCTTTACACAGGGAAACAACTGCAGGGCAATGAACAGAMCTAAAAAATGCAATTTGTTTGGGAAAAAGAGTGGGTTTTCTACTGAAGAAAAGCCATGTGTAACACTGAACTTGAAATAATCCATCCAGTATCCGTGAAAGATCCCACTCTAGCACTTATTCTCCTGAGGCACATTCAGAAGCGAGCAACTCTCATGCAGGGATTATTTCATTTATTGCAAGCTGCAGCCATCAGCCATGGAGAGCCCTGGTGACCTCTGACCAGCAGCAGCACACAAAGGCTCAAGACGCAACTGAACAAAGATATTTCTCTGAACATGAAGTCAACTGAACGTAAAAACAGCACTTCCTGTAGCTGAAGAAGCTGCAGCCATCCTTGTGATGGACACAGAGCTATAATTACAGCTCAGCAGCTGCTTGCTCTCAATCTTGACTCAGKCTTTTTTATCATATGAAGCTGCTTCCCAGATAAGCAATCAACTTGACAAACAACCCAGATGTTCTCTCCCTCTCCTGCACTGTAGCAGCTACATAAACTATGAAGCTCTTCAGCTTCAGCATTCCTCCTCCTGATCAAGAAATAGGACATCTGCAGTTGGGATTTGGGACTCAGCATCACATACCTCTCTCGGAGGCTGCCAGAACGTCCCAGTTCTGTTTTAGCGCTGTGAGTGCAAGGGGCAGAGCAGCCTCACTGCCTGATTCCAGCAGCCTTGATTTATGCAGACAGCAGACCGGAGCTACAACAAATAGATTTGTACCAACACAACACAACCGTGTTACAAGGGGTAGCTGGGGATGAGCTCAGGGCAGGTGTTTTGCAGAATTTATAATCCACATCTGTACAGTGAAGCAGCAGGCAGCTCATTGAAAATGGCAAGGCTGGGGAGAGTCTGAACAGTCCTCCTTTCCTTTTTAATTTTTTCTAAATACACGGAGGCTTGGGAGGGGGGGAACCCAGCCAGCATTTGCACTGAGCCAGTGGTCCCACTGTACTTCTAACATGCTTAACATAGGGGAAAACATCTTAAGGGAGTGAGTGGTAATGGGCCATGAAGCATATGGCAGTGTTGTGGCATCTCAAGAGCCATATGCACAGCCCTACAAACTGTCGGGATGTGATACACTACAGATAATATCCATGATAAATTATTCACTTAACCAAAAATTGTACATCAACCCTCAACAGCTGGTAAAAGCTGGATCCTTGCCCAGTACATTAAGGAAGTTTGCTTCCTCAAAGCTCTACTGTTCTTTAGGGGATTTGAATTATGCATGTTACCAGGAAAGCTAATGCTGTACATATGCATTCAAAGTTATTATTAACCTCATCAGGCAGAGAAGGAGTGGAGCAGGCAGCTGTTTTTCCAGCTCATGTGCTTAGGATGCGGTGATGTTTTTAAGGACTTGCTGAGAGCAAGGATATAGCAGGGTTTATTTTTCCCTTAGAGTAGCTTGACAGTAGCCAGTTCAGCCTGAAGGGTCTCTTTAGGGTGGTCACTGACAGAGCCAAGCCTCCTCTTCAATAATTTTATACTAGAACAACTAAAAAGTAACACTTCTTGGTGAGCTACGTTATAGCTCTACTGTGCCTTCCGTTTAAGGACCTTAAAATGCTTTTCCACTTTCAAAAACTTCTCCTTGTCCCCATCCCAAATTCACGGGAGAAGCCTAGCTTTCCATTGAGAAGACTTTGATTTTCTCTAGACAGCTTCGGGCTGCATCTTCAAATAGCGCCTGCGGGACTGACATTCCCCTCTCGATCCCAAACAGCAGGAGCAGAGCCGTGGCACGAACTGCAGATGAAGGGCCTGGGACAGGAAAGGTAGCACCATTATCCCTGCTTGGCATACACATGCTCTTGGCAGTCATTTTTTGTAGCACCCCCAGCCTTTCATTTCTCTCCCTTTCAAATGTTCTGCTCTGCCAAGAGATTCCAAGCCAGGCTATCTGGAGAAATGGCCAGCTGGTGCTACAGCACAGAGCATCACCAGCTAGAAAGGGGTTTGGATAACAGTTTGGGGGCAGTTTAGATCCCTCGGCCAAATTAGAATGGGGAGGCAGACCAGACATGCTGCTGGGACCTGCAATAAGATTTTGCAGCATTAACTGAGCTATTCTAGCAGCTGCTGGATAGAGCAATAATCTTTGAACGTGACTTCTTGGTCTCTTCTTCCAGAAAGACAAGCTAATTAAAAAGGGGTTACAGAGCGATTATGTGGACCAAGGGGAGATTTCTGTAAGGCATGAAGAGCAGCTCAGCAGCCAGATCTCCCTGAAAGTCAATGTGAATTAGGCAACTAACTCCCACTTGTCCTTTGAAAAGCTCTGCTTGCAGATTTTAAAGCTTGTCCTCTGGTTTAAAATATAAAAATAAATCTCAGTTTCTTCTAGCAAGACTATGCATCACCTAAGACAAATTTCTGATCCTTTAGAGGCTCAGTGCACACACACTGTACAGCAATTTTTGGCAGTTCTATTCTGTTCTCCCATCCCTCAAATGATCAATTGTTTAAACACAACCCATCGACCCCGGCTCTGTGTTTAGCCAAAGGTATTTGGTAAATAAGGCCAGCACGGCCCTGGTGCTGTGCTGCACACRCTGCTCACTGCCCCTGGCTGTGGAAACACAACTGTGAAATCCAGAGACACAAAAGGAAGGGAAAAGGTGCTGAAGTGAGAACAAGGCTCTGCTCGCTCCCCTCCCCAGACAGCCCCAGCAGCCCCTGTTGACAGCAGCTCCTTGCTGCAGGCTCTTCTCCTGGGCACCCCGGGAGGAACCAGCCAGCCTCTGCCAAAGCCAACATCTCAGCTTGAATGTCAGTGTCATTTACACAGCAAATGTCACTTACAGCTCACACCAGAAGGAGCTTGTCGGTGTAATTCATCGAGAAGCGGCAACAGCAGCTTAGCAGCTCTTTCCCCACATACATACATAAAAATATATTTATCTAAAATTGGATTTAGACTGTGAAACGTTTTCTAGTGACGACATCAGAGTGGCAAGTTTGATTTTATAGCACCAAAATCAACACGGTACCATCACGTACCACAACCCTGACATGTTCTAGACCCCATTTGCAAAGATGCAGGCAGTTCACACCCAGCGTTGGCTCAGTCTCTGGCAGCTCTGCTCAGACAAGGGGCCAGCTCTGCCAGTAGCTCTCAGACTGGATAGACTTGTCCATAACTGGACTGAGAATTGTTAGCACATTCTATACGAATCGCTGACAGTTCAACACAAGTGACAGCCAGTCAGTGCTAGCCTGGATTTTCGCTGGGWGTTGGAAATGGGACAGCTTCTCTCTGGCAGATTTCTGCTGCCTCAGCCAAGTGTCAGGGCTGCACCTCGGTATCTTAAATCAGCTGACACCCTGATGCCACCCCAGCAAGCACAGTCAATCTTCTTGCAGGGATTCAGACACTTACACGAGTGCTTCTGATAAGGGGGAGGCAGAGGAGGGAAGCSCAGCAGACAGATTCCATCCTCCCAGGCCCGCAGTCCACAGAGAGCACTGCCACAGCCCATTTCCCCTCCAGGCTGAGGGAAGGGAGGCTGGCACTGTGCCTGGGGAAGCCATTTCAGATGCTCACGGGGCTGCCTCCGACCACAGGGCAGGAGATAAAGGTATTTACAGCATTTCACACCGACAGAATCTGGCAGTCGTAATCACCTCATCTCTAAATCGTGTGCTGTTTTTTTAGGATATGGCGTTTTCCTCTCAAACTCCTTCATGCAAGTTACCCGAGACTGCAGAGCAAGCACAAGGGCAGGCTTGGGAAGCAAATATAGAATTGTTCATCATCAGACACTGAGGTTTGGCGAGCACACGTCCATTTAGTTACCCTAACACAGCCCACGTGCCTGACACGTGCAAACAAAACATCCACCTGCTGAATGGGATTACCTACGGTGATGGGCAATATATTTTTATAATGTAAAACACAGATTGGAGTCTTCATTTCCTCCTTCCCTGACAGAATGCAGCTGCACAGAATAGAGACATAACACGGGAGCCTCGTGAATCCACAGCTAAGCTGCRGGAGACCAGGAGCAAATAAATATTTCACAAAGTGTTAGCACAGGACACGACAGCATAAATAAGTGTGAGGATAATGGCTCCGAATGCAATTTGGCTCAAGTCATCTGTGCCTTCAGAAATAGAAAGATGATTTATTTCAAGCCTGAGCGACCTGAGGGGGAAGCAGCGGGGGTTTTCCTGGGTTATTTATTTATTTTTAATCATTATCTTTGACCTTTATGCAGGCAGCAAAGGGAGCAGGAGTGGTGGGTCACTGGTACAATATGTAGGTTAGCACTGGAGATATTTCCCAGTGGTCTGAGAGATACATGAAGTTAGTTGAGATGATCAGAGCAGTCCCCAAAGCCCCCTTTGCTGGAACCTGTTAACTGTGTGCCYGCGCTGGGAGCCCACGCTGTGGCCACAGCTGATGAGAGCTTTTGTATTTAATAGCTCTCCATGGACATTTCTTCCTTCCATTCATCCAATTGCTTTTTTAGACACAAAAACTCAACACCCTTCAACCCCTGTGGCAGTGTCAGCACACTGCATGAGGAAGGATGTCCCTTTTGATTCGAGTCTGCCATCCGAGCCTGTCATTTGATGCCCCTTAAGTCACACCCTAAAAGAGTAAATGCATGGTCATTCCCTGTTCAGTTTTTTTGTTTCACTCAGGATTTTAGAGCCCTTGATGATATCCCCTAAAGTTCATTCATTCCTAGAAGAATCCTGGCCCTTTTCTAGGTCTATGGAGCCCTACTTGAGTCAGAGCTGGGCCCAAACCCTACACACAGCAGCAAATGTCCCATGGATTCAAACAGCAGTAAAGCAAGGCTGGGTGTGTCAGCCTAAAATGAACCAAACCGATCTAGGAACACAACACTTCAAGCAAAACCTTGCTGAAACAGTGCCCTAGATCTGACTCGCTCCAAGATCCAACCTCAGGTCAGAGGGCTTGGCAATTACAGCAGAGAAAAGGCACCTTGAAAGCATTCTTTATGTCAGGGCTTTTTCCTGTTATTTTTATATTGCCCCAGTTCATACAGAATTAGGCAACATAAAAATAATGATGAACAGCAGTTCTAAAGCCTTCATCAAGTATTAGCACTGGAAAACAGTCATAAAACAAACACGAAACTCTAAAATTAACAAAATTTAAACTAGCACAAACTTCGGCCTGCAAAACACGATAGGGTCAGCTCATGCAGCTGAGCGTTTCAGGATGTTACTCCCAGACAAGCATGCCGGGATTTCCAGTTACACACACAGATTCCCAGGCATCACAAGGACCGGCCTGTGTTACATACAGCTGCAGGCTGAGTTTTCCACCGACTATTTGGAGCCTGGTGGTGCTTTCAGGCTCCATCAGCCCTTCCCAGGCGCAGAGGAGCCGCTCCCCTTTTCCACTGAAGTAGCTGGGATTTACCCACTCGGATTTCACGCCGCAGGAGGCGTGACGGGGCTGGCGAGCTGCCACCCTGTGTCACACGGGGCTGGTGGCACCGAGCCACGGGCAGAGCTGCTGCTCTCCAGCCGCAGCAGATAAGAGCACAGTGGGGGAAACGGGAAAAGCCACGTCATGCTTTGGGCAGGAGGGAACACAAGGGTCGTGCACGGGCTGGAGAGGGAGGGGTTTCCATTCAGCCAGCTGGAAGAACAGCGGCACATCAGTCAACACAGCCACCTTATCCCTGGCCTTGGTTCCCAGCACCGGCTGGAGCCTGCTCCTGGAGGATGGCCCCACTGGGGAATGCTGTACTTGGCACGGCAGCCGCCCTGGCAGCCTCTCTGAGATGCTCTCTAACGTTAGAGTGGCAGGCAGATTTGAGGAAGAAGCGCGCGGATAATGATTTCCTCCCCCGAAATCCCTGCTGGGTTTGGCAATCCTGCAGCAAACGCCTCAGCCAGAGCCAGCCAGAGGCCAGCCCTTCTTCCGTATCCCTGCTCCGAGCGGCTGGCAACAACACGTCCAAACCCTAAACCACCCCTGGCCGAAAAAAGGCAAAAAGAAACAGCACCAGGAACTGCACTCCTGGGAGTGCAGTATCTGTTCTGAGGGCACRGCTGTCAGCCTGCACTGCCCTCCCACACGGACACAGGGCAGCCGTGGGCAGCTGACCGCCTGCAGAAGGGCTGGAATGCTCTGTAACAGCAAACCACAGGGGCCACGCGGCTGCAGTGTGCCCACAGCAGGATCCATGCACGCCCAGGAGCTCTGGCAGCACACGGCAGGGCCATGCAAGCACCCTCTGGTCTGTTGGGACACAACCAGGAGGCAATGCCACTCCTTTGGCATTCTGCAATCCCAGGGGAAGCCAGACCCGAACGCAACATCAGCAGGTAGGGAAGGAAATGCACTGTTGACATAAAGGAGGAGACTTTCCCTGCCATTCCTCAGCCTCCTTTAGTGAGTACAACCAGCAGCTGCCTCCAGGCCCGATCCYCAGCAGCTGTAAACCTAAAAAATCCGCCCAGCCTTGCTGATTTCCGTGGCCTGAAGCCGACAGGCCTCAGCGGAGGAGCGGAGCCCCGGCATTCCAGCAGCAGCCTAATTGAATCCAACCCATCCGACTGCGGGCTGGATGCAGCAACACAACAAACAGCCCTTTGCTGCCGAGGGAGCGGAGCTGGGCCAAGGCCGGACGCTCCCGACAATCCTGCCCTGCAGCCGCCACGGAGGCTGGCTTCGGCTCGGGAATCCGAGAGCACGGCCAGGGTTGGAGATGCAGCTCAGGAAAAAGGATGGCCACATTCTCAGCTGGTATAACCTGGCCTGGCTCCACTGACTTCTGTGGAGCAACAGATCTGTGGGCCAGCTGATAATCTCATCAAATCGCCCTGCTCCGGCCGGAGAGAAGGCACACAGCTCCAACCACGGGGTGCAGCCACACTGATCAGTGCCATGTAGGAAAAAAGGAAACTCTGTCCACARGAAAGTGTCAAATCTTTAGTGAGAATGCTGTCTAACTCATTGTCTGGCTCAGCTAAATGAAAAAGATGCTATAAAAGACTCATACTTGMTAAGGATTGTACTTAAGCACTTCCCCCTCCATCTCTGCCCATGCCCCCTTCCCCAAAATAAATCTTATCTCCCGTACACGTGTCCTACTTGCAAACGTTCACACAGCAATGCCATAAAGGGACCTCAATTACACCCAGGTAAGGTTCACGTAGGRAGAGCTCCACCCAGGGAAGTGTATCATCCAGGGCTAATTAGCCCTACTACCTGAGCTTTGTGGAAGTTCAGCTACTCTGCTTTTTTAGTGTTCAATCCAGACCGTTAAAAACTACCTGGAATTCCCCATGGCAATCTGTGCTTTATAGCCATGTCCTTAGCCCCCTTCACGAAGATGCATAGAAAGTTACCTTTGATGTAAGAGTGGTCAACATTTTATAGTCTGGTGAGCTTTAGGCTCCCTCACCTGCAACGTGGTTAGGTGAAAACTCCAAAGTTCCCTTCCAACTTACAGCACTCTACAATTTCTTTATAAAGAAATTCAATCCATTGTAGTTAAAGAGAACATAACTGGAGTAAGACTAAAAGTCTTGTTAAATGGTACAATCTACCAATCTGGTCAACAGGATAACTAAAAAAAAACACACACAAAAAAATCTGTCAGATCAAATAACATTCAATATCCAAAATTAGCTGCATTACAAATATGGTTTTATCCAGTGTCATGATTTATTGGTCTCCTCCCCTTGAGAGCTTCTATTGACCTCAGATTCACCTCAATGAATCTTGATTTTTGAATGAAAACAGCAGTCAATAATATTTACTTCCTATTGACTTCATCCTCAACAGCACAAGGAAAAGGCTGAACTATTCCTGACCTCCCYGTCTCAGTCCTAATCACAGTGGTGAGATCCAAGGCACCATCCCTGCAGGTCAGAGAGAGAAGCAACACCCAGCAGCGACCCCACTGCRAGGTGACGGACAACTCACACATCCCACGAGTTTATTTATGCACAGGCAATGGATTTCCTGAAATCTCATGACCAGTTCTGTCTGACAAGAACTTTAGTTTAAAAAAAAAATTACCCTGCTCCCTGCTGGTCATGTCTGTTCAATCTATCATCAGGGAGCAGCAGCTTTACACCATGATATGAAGACTTGCCATGAGCATCTGGCAGTCAAATTTGCACAGCAGGAGTGATTCAATTGCCTTCCAAGGTTACTGCTGCTGTTTACTGACACCTTTCCTGATGATCCAGTGATTTTAAATGGAAAAGCTTCCATTTGCTACTCCTCGCCCCCTAGTCCTTCCATCATCGGTTTGGCAGGCAGGTGTCTTCCAGACGGCCAAAGTCACAGGTTGGCTCAGCTGTGACTGTCAGTGGGAAGCTAAAACTCTTCCCCTCACACCTAATGAACACACAGAAAGGGCTTTTCCAGAGCCAAGCTCGTTCTCTGCCTGTAGGATCATCTGCAAACAGACTTCTTAGCCCTGACTCCCATGTGATGGATCCTAAGGAATGCATCAGATCTCTTGGAAACCCAACCCTTGTATTTATCAATTTCCTTATCCACTAGTCATGATTTGATTCTTAAATTTATTCGACTCTCCGCTTCAAATTTAGCTTGTTCTTTCCCTGGCAAACCCAACCATTGCACTGATGATGAGTTTTGTGTTCAGCACCCTCCCACATTCCCATAACAGAGGTCACCTGTCCTGCCCTGGCATTTCAAGCAAGAGCTTGGTAAGGTAAGTCCAGCCACGTTCTCCACCCACCTCCCAAATCAAGGCTCCAGTTCTCAGCCTCCCCAGCTCTGCTGCCACTTCACAAACCAGAGCTCCCAGATCTCAGCGTGTCTTTGCTCAGGATGCCTCTAAACCYCCTCCTTGGGCTTCCTCTTCTGACTCCTCTGCCTCTGTAGAACTTTGTGTCTAGACACATTCTTAGTCTTCCTTTACAACAACACACACTAAACTCAGCTTTCATCCCTCGTTCTTGGTGCCACAGGCTGCAGGCAGAGCAAATGTCACTGCCAGGGAATGCGGGCAAGTCCCATGTGCCCAGCAAAGCCACTTGTGACAGCRGAAGCCAACCTGCATCCAGCAGGCACCAGCTAAAACAGGCCAATTGCCTACAATTTTTTTTTTTTTTCCCTTGGTACACTCAGGCTCAGGGAAGCAGTTCCAGGTTACCCCTCATTAGGCAGATGTTCTTTAAATGATTTATGCTTCTATCAAGCTTGATATCCCCTCAGAAGATTGTTAGTGAAAAGCTCTGTGTAATCATTTATAGTGGGATTTATGATGTTTAACTTAGTAACTCTCTGCAGGCCCTCTAACAGGATGGAGGTGGGCTGTGGGCAGTAAAAGGTCACTCCCAAAGGAAGCCAAAYACGATGCTGAGAGGAAGCTGGAATAGGGCTCTGAAGGGCTTTGTTCACATTAGAGGGGAAGCAGCACAGACTTTAATCATCCCTGCCAAAGGCATGCACATGTGAGGAACAGAGGAACCAGGCAAGACCTTGCCTCAGATTTTCAAGGTTGGTGGTAAATGTGGTTATTGGCTTAATCTTGCCCTCGTTTCTTCCTCTCTTTATTTTATTTAAGTTGCCTCAATTACAGTCCTGTATTAAGCAAGCAGCCAGTCATGCAAATGTTTTTGTTTGTTTGGGGTTTTTTTAATGTTGTTAATTTATTTTTTAGGCCAAAAAACACACCCAAGCTAAAAAATCCCCACCAAATTGTGGGATAAAYAGTGAGTGACTAATTACACCAGACTTTGGTCCCCTCTTGCAGCACTAGCAACACTCAGAGGTGGGAAGAGCTGTTAAAATCATTTCAGGGACATCTGCAAACCACCAGGACATTCTGGAATTAAATTTCAAGTTTTAGTCATCTTCGTACTTCCCTGTTTCTTCCAAAACTGGGAGGAAAAGTGCTAGAATACACCCAAAAGAAAACACAAGGAAAGCTCGATAACTCCAGAGGCAGGAATTACTGACAGGCTCCTGGGAACATCCTGAACTTTTCTGCTTTTGCAGTGCAGCCCCCTCAGTGCTCGGATAATTCAGCTGTTTGGATTTTACCTACCCAGGCTAACCTGAACCACGCGGAAATGCCTGCTCACAGTTATTATTCTGGGGCATTCCAACCATCCTTTCTCCACGTGTCTGCCCTAATGTCTCCTCAGCCAGACCTAACACACCAGTTCTGACCCTGACGGGCATGGACAGCACCACTGGGCAGGCTGGGGACATGTCCTACAGAAAACTGCACTACAGTTCATCTGAGCAGAGACCATTACCCCAAGGTACCCTGGGGAAGGAACAATCAGCCTGGCATTCTCCTCCCCAGCATACCCACAGAGGTTCTGCTGAGCTCAGTCACCTGCTCGAAGTGTTTTTGTTTAAAGGTGTTTCCAGAGCATGCTGTCAACACTCCTGGGGTAGCAGCTCTCACAGAAGTTCACAGATCTCTTACCGGTTTCATGCAAAGTAGCCAAGAGACACAGMCCTTGCAGTTCATCGCTCAGCAAGGGATGCTTTCCGCCCCAGAGAGGTGCAGGCACAACAGCCTGGACAGCCCCACAGTGCTGGGAGGGAGCAGCAGCTCAAACCCTGCCCAGCACCTTCCCTCAGCTCACCCAGCACGGGCTCTGCCATGAGGGCAGCTCATGAACAGCACTAAAACTGCAAACCTGGCTTTTCCACGAGCTCTGCAGACACCCTGAGAAAAGCCTCGCCRCTTCCTTCCCGCCCACTTGTCCCCCAGGCCAGCTCTGCTGGAAAATCCCATCCTCCCTCCCACGCAGCACAGAGCAGGGTTCTGACAGTTCCTGGAAGAAAAYGTTTTAACCACACGCTTGCACCTGCAGCACCCGGCCCTGCGTGCCACAGGATCCAGGATTAAGCAGCACAGCTCTTGTAAAAATGAGTTACAGCAAAAGCTCCTTCATCTCAGTCATCACAAGGGCTATATCCCACTCCTGTTTTGGTACCAGATGGCTCAAGGTCTATTTTTCAACAAGTGCTGTCTGCTACACTTGCAGCAAGTCCTTTGAGTTACAAGCCAAATCTCTTCCCTTAATATCTTTTTCATCCTTTACCCCCTCCCCTCTTTGAGCTCACAAGTACATCTTTTCTTAAGAAAAAGAAAAAAATCTATTATTCTTCAAAGGCCCAGTTGTGTCCTTCATTTACTGAAGTAGTCAAAGAATATTATGGGTCATTTTGTCACCATGGAAACCACAAATAGACCTTCAGGGTTTTGGAGAGGTGATATTATTTTGGAGAGGCCGTGCGGGGCTCTCTGACAGAAAATAATAGGGATGGCAAATCAAGGAGACCTTTTATACAGACTGTGTGAAATGCAAAGGGTATCAAACATCATTTCTCTGCCACCGAAGACTACTCCAGGCAGCAGTTTAATATGGTATCCTCTGACAGCTGAGCCCAAATGGAAAATTAATGAGGCAGCATGATATATGAGTCTTTTTAAATCTCATAACCAGCCTCCTTTATAGAATAAAAATGGCCAAATCAGTTTAATATTAGTGGAGAGGTTCTCTGTGTGTCTTTCTTCTGAGCCTTGTCAGTGCAGTGCTGAAGAGACAGCTTTGGTTTATTGACCGTGTAAGTCTCACTGTTTTCAAGTTTGGGACTGTCTAAATCAAAATAATTCYGAGCTTTATTGGTTTATCAAAATACAGTAAAGACATGAAAGCCTAAGGAGCACCTGGGATCTCAGAGGGGCCGTGTGCTGCCACTCAGGACCTGCAGCCCAAGAGGAGCCCTGGCTGAGCTGGGACAGTAGCCCCTTCTCTGCCTCCTGCCAGCAGGGCTTTCCCAATCCCACCCACTGGAATGCCAGCATTCATCATTGCCGTCATGAAAAGAGGGACTCCCCACAGTGACAGTGCTGGCTGCTGTGACAAAACCTCAGAGCAGCCCAGGACGATGCCCTGAACTGAACATGACCTAACCCAGGCTCAGCCCATGCCCATGAAGGTGTCTCCTCTCTGAGAGATCAGTGTGGRAAACCGCCAACCTCATCTATCTAAAGCACAAACCCTTGGCCTGGGTACATGATGTCTGCCCCTGCTGCTCCATCTTCCATGGAGTCCTTCCTGTTGTGGAATAACTCCCTTCTCCAGCAGTATTTCCAATTCTCACAGCCCTCAGGCCCTCCCTGCATGGCAGGTCTGACACCTCCTAAATCTCTTTTGTTAAGAGCCAAACCAAACCATCCAGAATCAGATGGAGCTGAAAAGCTCAGCCCAGCACSAGCCTATCAAAATTCTTTGAGTGTTGCATTTGATAAAGCCTGGTCTTTTGCAAGCAAAACTCTTTACTGCATAAATAACTAAACCCATGCGATTCCCAGGCCAGAAGACCTTTTCTCTAATTATTCTGGCAACCATATTCTCACAACAGCTAAAGATCTACAGAGGTAAGAGCAGAAGCAATTACAAACCAAGTTTACACAAAAAGAAGTCGTATCCTATCTGGTGGTGGATGAATCCTAAACCTACAGGGTATCCTGACACTTCCAAGGTTGCTGCTACTCTGAATTAGAGCAAAACCTCAAAACCTCAAGTCATTCTGCAGAAAAAAAATTTCAAAACGCTTCTGTTTAGAAACAAGCAGCTGCTTCACTGAAGCACTGAAAAAACAGCTCAAACAAAAACAAAGGAGTCAAAACAAACACTCCTTTCCAAACTTTTCTGTCAAAACATCTTTGAAATAGACACCTTCATGCAAAACATTTCAACTGCAGAAGAAAAAGAGCTTCCTTATAAAAGACACTAACTCTGCCAACTTCCTCCCCAGAACAGTTAGAAGCAGATCCACRATGCACAATCACCCACTGTGGTTCAGAAGCTGTGCCTTCCCTGTCACCCCCCAGTTGGAACAGTATAATTACCTGGGCACCTTCAGCATCCAGGCCCCCACTAAATATAGTGCTCTAAAAAAACTAAAAACTGGAACTTCAGAACATTCAAGCAGAGGGATCAGCAGAAGTTAGACAAAACAAAACTTTGCTAAACTTAAACCCTCAAGAATTTAAAAAAAAMCAAGCGTTCAACACACAGCAACAGAAGGGAATTGCTGTAGACTTCATTTTAGTCTCCTGCCTTGGTAAGACAACTCCAACCCCTCTGAACTACCACCCTGGCTCTGGTTCCAAACACACAGGTGGCACTTTGCCTCTCATATGCCAACYTACCCAGCTCTGGTCATGCTGAGCATCTCTAGCAAGGGACAACACTCCGAGCAGGCTGAGAGAAGCAGGAGGAACTTCAAGTCGCAGCCCTTCACTCCGCTCAACTCCAACAAGAATGTCGAGCTGTTTTCCTGATTCCTACCCCAGTAAAATCCATAAGCAGAGGGCCCAGCTAAGCAGGGCAGCAGCACCACACAGGAAGGAGAGGCAGGAACCCCTAATGAGCTGCTGGGCCAGGGGAGGAGGAACTGGCTGAGGCTGTGTGAAAAGGGGTGGGGAGCGGAGCATCAGCCAAGACTCGGTGGTTTCAAAGATGCCCAGGTTGGTATGTTTAAGAAGGATGATGAGAGGGAAACRGGGATATAAAATTTAAAAAATAACTTTGCATGATTTCTCTCATTCCCCAGCCCTTTTTAAACAGTGAATTCTTTACCTTTTGACAATGCTAAAAGCTTGTCCTAAAACTAGTATTTSATGCACAACAGATGACCCAGCTCCTCCATCCCTTCGTGGAACCTCCTCCACTGTGCCAGGCAGAGCTGATTTCCACCTTCACAAATGCAGTTTTCTATCAGCGTTAAGGGTGTGGGTGCTGCAAGCTTTCCAAAGAGGATGTGGAATTGGAAATACACAACAGTGTAGCAGCGAGAAATGTTAGTGTGAAAGTAGGACTGCAGCTGCACTAATATTCCAGGTATCAGAAACGTTGGGATGCTTCTGATTCATTGGGAGATGAACTCCTGTGAGTTCAACGAAGATCCYGATCTGTTTCATTTCTCTAATGAACAGCATGACAGTATCAATAAATTTATTGGCCTAATAACATCTCCGTTCCTTTTTCATCAAGACTTCACTCAGGGGGTGGAAAGACAAGAAGGTCATTTAGTATTTCACATGAAAATAAATTTCATTGCCCAAAGCAACAGTAAATGTGGGAAAATGTGTGCTTGTTTCCTTTGTCATTTGCTGCTGTGTTGGTTTTGCCCAGGCTGTAAAGGGCAGCGCTGTTCCAAGTCCTGCTCTCTGGCTGCAGATGGGCTGCACTAAGATTTTGCCTGCTTCAGCCATCCCCACCCAAGCAGCACCATATCCCTGGAGCAGGACTCTGACTGGCATGAAATAGTGCCCAGTGTGAGCAGGAATACAGCAGCTCAGTGTTTAAGTTCTTCCTTCACTAAGTACTTGGAGACCTTTTCTTCCCCAGGCTCCCTAAATGCTTTATAAACATTTATAAACAGGCAGAGTGAAAAATCAATGCAGAGATACTGTGGGGAGGAAGAGATAGCAAGGAAAGGAAAGACAAACTCAATGAAAAATGAAATAGTGCCCATATATTTGCTGCCATCAGCCTTGCTGTTCCAGGGCTTTTTTCCTCACTCCTCCCTATCCCAGACCCCACTGCAGCCTTGTTCTGCTGCCTGCATTGCTCAGGTGAATTCAGAGACCTTTTTTAAATTAGTAAATTCAATAACTTAACCGTACAAGCTCAGAACCTCTGCCCAACCCAGGCGAGAAATGGCCTTGCCCTGACTTAAGCTGCTGGGAACTTCCCTTTTCCCTTCACCAGGATCAGCAGCAGACCCCGAAACGGGAACATTTGCTGGGAACACGCTGGGTGCACCTTGCCCAGGTGCTGTGTTTTATGYGGCCTAATGCAAACACTGTTATCTGCCTCGCTCTGGCAGACTACTAATAACAAGTTTATACAGTTCATCTTAAACAAATATTGGGAAAGTCAGTCCTTACAAGGCCTGCTGAATTGCAGAGACGTCTGTGCAATTGCAGTGGGTGACACAGTGCTGAGCTGTACAAAGGCAGGGGTCAATGCCAGCCAGGCTATTTCTCAGAGCAGATTGCGTGGAGGTCTCATTTAACACTGCCAGCTCTGAACATGTGCACTGTGTAAAGCACAGCTTTTATGGTTCTATCACAGGTCCCTAATTTGGCTCCAGGAGCCATCTGCTGATTTAATAGGGGATCTGGATTGTTAGGATGGTTTAGGGGTTTTTTTTCATTCATTTAAACACCTAAAGCTTAGGCATTTGCTAGAGAAAAGTATTGCAGTAAGTTAATCCTCTGTGCAGTAAAAAAAAGGGGAAAATAAATGTGTTCAGCTTTGTTTAATTTTGTCTCCTAAGCAACGAACATATTGGATACTGTTGGTACCAAACCTGAAGCGTGTGAAAGTCATTAAATCAGCCCTTCCAAGACTGCTGCAACCATATTATTAGGAAATTTTAGATGAATTACACTGTCAAGACTGTTAAGTATCACCTTGTGCTTTTATCAGCCACTAATTAAGACTGAAACAGAATGTTAATGCCCATCTTAGTTTGGCTAAACAAACAGAGATAATACACACAATGCTACCTATATTTAGATAACAGGCCCAACATCCATTGTAAACACATTCTTCCTCTGTTTTCCCATGCAGATCTTCGTGATCATTAAAAGCCTCCTGTTGCTGGAATCAGGAACCTTGAAAGGGCATTTCCCCTCCTGAGCACCGTGGGGCTGGGGACATTTCCATTTGTCTTCCAAGGTAACAAGGCTCTGCTTGGAGATGAGCGCAGTGAGAGGTGCAGGTCCAGCCGCTCGATGTCTCCACGCAGGTGATTTGGTGTGGATTTGGTAAAAAAACCTGAGCTGACACAAACCAGCACTGGGCCCAGTTTGAGCAGGAGTTCCAGAGCAAACCAAGGATTGCACAGGATCTCTCCAAGAGCTCAGGCTTTACAAACACCAGGGATAACCCCCGTAAGGTGCTCCCCAAACCCATCCTCCATTCCTCTCTCTGGTCCAAGGGCTTTCCAGCAGGAGGACAGAGTAAAGGCTTCATCTGATGCAAAATTAATGCAGTGTCACTGAAACCAGCCCAGCCTCACCAGGGCTCCGATTCAATCACATCCCCTCATTTATAAAGAGTCTTGAACAAACATTTTATGTAAAGGTCTCAGATTTCTCATTTCAAGGGCTGTGAATCCCACGGGCGATTCAGAGAGCACAGAAACCGGTCAGAGGTAATTACCTTTAACTGGGTTGCACCTCAGATGCCTCTGGAATTCAGGGCAAGGAATGAGCCAGCAGCTGAGCACTTCCCCAAGGCATTTCGGACAAAATCAAGGGCAGTTTCAGTAGTCRCGTGTAGAACCAAGATTATGAATGGCCACTGGACATTAAAATCTACCTCAYCACCAGAATCTCTCCAGGATTTACCAAAGGGTAAACAGGCTTTACCCTTCATTCATGCAGTTGTTTGCAGGTCAAACACGTTTATCTGTGCTAATTCCTTGATTCAAGGTAATGGGTAGGAGCACAAATATGCAAACAAAGCCCCACAGAAAAACCTGGAGACCCAGACCAACAATGTTTTTGTTACAGCAGTAAAGATGGGAGAGAAAACAATTTACCAACCAATTTACTGAAAAACTATGGTACATCTSCTACTTGCATAAAGGAAAATGCTTTGAAAATGGGTTTCCAGATTTCTCATTTGTGGCGAGYTAGGAGCACACATGGATTTAATATCATGGGTAAAATTTTTAATTAGACAAGAAAAATTTTTCATAATTTCAGTTCATAATATCTTGTGATCCAATGTGATTCCTTCTCATTCTCAGCCCATGGTTCAGACAGAGGGACCTGAAGCATTTCTGAAGCCCAGGGGGGAAGAGGATCTATCTCGTCCGTCATCTGACACATCCTAGTTCAAGGAATGCAAGCAAGCCTTTTCATGCTCACTCAAATTGGAATGCTTCTAACTAAGAAAATCTGAATTTTTCAATGGATGTGACTGGGAAGACAGGACTTCCCCGACTGCCCTGTCCCAGTGACAAATAGATACAGTAGAAAATTAGCATGTGACTGAAGGATAAAAGAAGCCCAAATTAATCGTGTTTATCCCTACACTGCAATGGAAAGCATATGCCTGAAATGTCCCTCAGGTGATGGCACGACTTTGCTCGGGATGTTGCAGCTGTGGCCTCAACGTGTCCCTTGTAACAACTTCCCAGCAGCTGCTCCAYAAATGGCTGGGAGGAGAGGTGAGCTGTGGGAGATGGGTAAAGCAGAGCAGACACCTACAGCCACTGTCCCACTGGTGAGCATCCCTGTTAGAGCCCTCTCTGCTCCTGAAGCATGTCCAGTTTTCAGGGAAGGATGGTTCTCCACATGCTGGAAGCAGAAGACCATCAGCGTGTTGAGCTGAGAGAACACAGCCTCTCCCACTGCAGTCAGCTGGGGCAGCCACAGCCTTAATAATTGTTAATTATCCCATAAGCCATCGTTTAGTGGAGCCAGCGGACCAGCAGCAGATCCCTGATGCACAGAATATGCCTGGAATCTTGAAGCCAAAGACTTATTGCTGCTTCTCTGTCTGATGGGAAAAGTTACCCCCTCAGTGCTCGAAGGGACACAGCTTTGAGCCAAACCTGTACAGAAAATCCTAGAGTGCTTTACGTTGTGCTGGTGTGGGTTGCAAAGAACATGAACTGCACCTGACCCCAAGAAGAAAAAAGGTGGGTGCAGGGGCAAGACACCAACAGGGCTGCGATTCCTGCAATCAGCAGATGGCAAGAAGAAAGCCAGGAAGGGGTGGGAACTGAGAGGAGAACCAAGCCTTATCCTGGGAGCTGGGTCTGTAGGTGTGCAGGGACAGAGCCTGATGCAAAACCCGGCCCCGCAATCTGGCACTCCGATTGACCTCTCGGAGGAGATAGCTGGAGAGCCTCTCTGTTTCTGCTCCCTTTAAACACACGGACAGGCTGCTCCAGCTGCTTGGCTCCCGCGCTGCCTCCCGCTGCCAAGCCGGACATATTTGGCTCGGGTACAAAGCTGGCTCAGCCTTCAAACACACCACGGCTGCGCCGGCGTTACGGARCGGGAGCTCCCGGGTGATTCCACCGGAGAGGCCTCGGGGCCGCCATCCCGGCCGGGCCGCGGGGCTGGACGCGAGCGGGAGCAGCGGCCGGCCGGAGGCAGCAGCCTGCCGGGGGAAAAATCTCCCACTCTCCACATCTGCTCTTATTCCTCAGCCTCGCACGGTTGGTGGCAAACCGAGAGCGAGCGGTGCTCGGGCAATCCGCGTGTCAAACGTGACAGCACGCTGGAGTTTGGGTCCGCTCTAACTCACAGCGGGGTTTTCAGGATAATGCTGCCCCAGCCTACGGTGGGTAAGGCCAAATCCGAGGTTTTTGATGAGTTTTGCAGGTGCTCTGCTRAATCGTTCGCTCAGTTGCACTTGTGTCATCCTGCAAGGCCAGGATTAGCGGCCAGGCTGAGCAGAGGGATGGGAAGGAGGCCTGTCCTATTCTACCATCARTGTTGGGAAAGCCTAAGCACAGGACTGGGGTATTTGCATTGTGCTCATGGTGCTCTCCCTTTCCTGGCAGGATCACACGTTAAACACTGATAGCACAACAGCTCCCTTCTTCTTGGAATGTGAAATTTGCTGTGAGCACCAGCTGCAAGAACCCATCAGGCTTGGGCTCACAAGGAAAGCAAGTCCCTCCTGGAATCCCAGCACCACCATTCTCTGCTCTCTCCTTGTGCACAACTCACYCCAGGGCATGGCCAAGATGGGAGATGAGAACCTTGCGGGGTCTGACTGCAGGAGCACGGCCGAGGAAGGATACATCAGGAAAGCAGCAGCAGAACAGGATCAGGTCAGAAGTACTTGCCAGAAGCCAGCAGTGATCTTGCTTTCATCTGCTGACAGAAACTCTGGCAACTGTGTATAATCTGCCTGATTTTCTCTAGTCCAAATAGTCTTTAAAATAGAATTAGTTTAGCTTTTACGGGAGTTGGCACTAGAGAACAGAAAGCTGACTAGACAAAACAGTGGCCACRGAGGAAGACTCCTCACCCTCATTCTTCCCGTCTCTCCAGCACAGCAGAACCAGAAAAATAAACATATCCATCAGAGCATTCCCCTGAAGATGGGAAATGCAAGAAGGGAGGGAGAGAGGGAAAGAGCAAGAGACTTTGGTCTATTTTTACACACTTGAGAATGGCTCCAGAACTACTGAGAATGGCATTGAAAGCACTCAGATAGAAAAAAAATCACCCAAGTACACATCCAAACTCCGACTGACTCCACCATGGGCTTTGCGCTCGACCAGACTAGGCAGGGATGTTTTCCTTCCCTCCCCATGGGCTGGATCATGTCCCCAGCCAGGCACAACTGGGGAAGGAGCTGAGACCTGAGAGGAGGCTGCTGCACTGCCCAGCCTGGTTTCTACCTCACCTCTGTGCCCCACACAGCAACACAGCTCCGTTTGCCMCAGCTGCTGTCCCCTTCTCCTTCCTTTTGCCTCCAAGCCCTATGGACACTGGTATTCCTGCTGCAGATTCCCAGCAAACTGCAGGGCAGAGCAAAAGAGGGGGAAGAGGTGTGTGACCGGCAGAAACCCTGAAAGGATGGACTCCCACTGTTCTGAACTGCAGAGGATGTGCAAGGGCAGAACTCTGAGTGATGTCAAAGGATTCAGCGTTATCGTTCACTTCCCTAAACTCCCAGCATTATCACAACAGTCTGGCAAAATTTAGGAGAAGCTTATTTAAGATGTGAGAGTAGGCTTTTCCAATCATATTCTGGGATTTATGCAGGGTTGGGAGCTAAAAATTACAACTGAGTTATGGATTTCATCAAAGAATGTTCTATTGAAATGAAAAATTAAATAACTATCCAGATGCTAATACAAAACAGGTGTTAAGCTTTAAACAAGAGAGCATTTACWGGTTTAGCCACATTAATATTATGGTTAAGACATACTGTACTGATTACAGCTTTAATTTAATAAAAGTCAGTGGTGCAGAGCATCATATCCTTTATTTACACATGGCATCCTTCCTCTGCAGAAGAAGGAAACCAAAAAAAAAACAAAGAGACTTTTACCAAGTGAAATTCAACTCAGATTAAAGAAAGCTCTGCAAAATGTARGGTTTTAGCAACACGATGTGCTGCTGAACTAATGGCAAGAGTATATTGGGGGTGTTTAATATCAATAAATACCAAGGTTCTGATTTAGTAATCCTGTACTGACCCTCCCCCACCAGAGCTGACTGCTCATTCTGCCCTTTTCCTCACACAATTATTGTACAGTTTAGTTTGGAAGGACTTTGGGACCTTCTGGTCTTGCCCAAAGCCATGCTGACTTCAGTGACAGCCTGAGTTGCCTGGGACAGGCTTTCTTTACCAGGACAAAGTGCTCAGCTCAGGAGCTCCCACCCACCGGGAGTGACTGTCAGCACCTGCATTCCCCTTCTCCATTCATCTTTTCCCTTCTGTTTCAGGGAGAATAGGGCAAGAATCGTGTTCAAAGAAAAACCCAGTGCTTGTGGAACACTTAGGTCACTTAGGTCAAGAGGAAAAGGCAAAGACTATAAAATGAAACAAAAAGGAAAATTTTTCTGCAAAATTAGGGAAAAAGGTGTCATGAAATCCCGATGCAGTGGATTTAAAATGAAAAAAAAAAGCCTCAAGAATTCTTAGAAGCTCTGGCCAACCTTAAAACAAAATAGAGGAAGAAACCAAGAACACAAAAATAACTTTGAAAAGAAAAGCTGCCAAGTACTGCCAAGACGTGAGTTTAACCCACAGTACCTTTCTCAGCGTGTAACGAGCCCCCAAACASAGCTGGCCCTCGGGAGCAGGCCCTGGATCCCCCTGGATCCCTCCACAGATCACCATAAYGGAGCAGAGCTGCCTCCAGAGCAGCTCGGCAGGGTCAGCCGCTCTGGGAAGGGRGGGAAGCTTGATGGCCATTCCTAACAGCCCCTGGAAAGCCGTGTTTGCACAGACCACCAGAACAATAGCAATAACATTCTATTGTCTCCGGGTTTTAGAGCCACTAAGACTAATGAGTTCATTTATAGCCCTGATGGAAGTAATTAAATCTGAAAATCAAAGCACAACATTCTTGTTTAGTGCTCTTTGAAACCAATATTCTAATGGAATGCTATCAGCAGCTAATTGAAGCACTAATCTTGCCCAGGGTTGGGCCCATTGCCCAGATGGCTCATACATCATTTTCTAGTCTGGCAAGCAACATATTGCACTGGCTGGATAAAGCTGTGATTAGATATAGCTATAGGATACAATGGAAGCCTAAGAATTTTTCCAATCAATATTTTGATAAAATTGGCATTTAATGTCAATCAGCCAATAAACTTCTTGCTGAAGTACAAGGACGCATCCTTGGCTTTATAAACGAAAAATCTGCTGCCTTATGCAAATAGAAGTCTCTACCAACTGGGTAGTAACAGCAACACAGAAACATCAGCAAGATAAATGCCCAGTGAGTGCTCTGAGGACAACAGGGAAGCTAAAGAGCTTAATCTTCCTCCTATAGTTGAATCACTTAACAAATAAAACTCACAATTTCCTGCTGTAACACGTCCTTTCTGCGGGTTCTTGCATACTGTGTGCTCCGTCAGGGAGAGGAGGGCAGCCCTGTGTGAGGTACAGCTGACAGGACATCTGGGCAGTTGTGCAGACAGGAGGATTCTCCTCACTTAGGGCGCTTGGGGTGCAATATTCTGCTGCTTTCAGAACTGGGAGTTAAAAGTRTCCAGAACCGTGTTACCAAATTTTATATCCAAGCAACACGACTGCTATGATTTCAGATCAGCACATCAAATTATAAGCGATGTTTCCCTGGCAGTCATCAATTCCTCTTTTAAATTTAGTAATAGGACAGTTGCTGGCATTTGTTTCAGTTATTCAGCAGCTTAGGCTTCTATTATCCCCTCTTCCTACATTTTTCTCTTTCCAGCTGTGTGGTGTTTATCAGGCAGACCCTCCCCTGGCGTCAGCCAGCGCAGCTCTGGGGCTGTCAGAGGAGCAGTGCCAGCTCAGGCCGGCCTGGAATGGGCTCCTGAGYGCTGGGCCACTCGGGAGCAGGGAGGCAATGAAGCAAGATAACTGCAGGAACATCCTTAAGGAGTCCAGTGATCTGTGTCTGCGCTCCGAAAACGCTGCTTGAACTCCAGCCTTGAGCCATGAATTAAGGACTATTCTCAGCACATGTTTTTTCCTGTCAAGCACTGCACGAGCCCTGCAGTTTGTGGGCAGCACGGATGCTGTTCTGCTGTTCTGCTTCTGTACTTGAGCTGGCTGCTCACACAAGCTTTTGAAACTGCATAATTGTCCATGCCAGCACCCAGTCCTCTCTGGAAAGTATAAATAATCTCAAGAATACCCTAGTTTATTGATATTTTTCCTGCAGGCTAGTCAGATAGAGCATTTTGAAAATTGCGATTTTTTTTAAATACCAAGTAAGATATGGCTTAATGCCAGTAAAGGTCCAAATGCAGCATTATCTAGGGATCTAGCAGGAGGCAGCATGATACAGTGCTCTGACTCGAGAAGACAAGAATCTGCCTTGAGGGGTGATAAAAGTGAGAGAACTAAATACCAATGTTCATCTCTAACTTCTTTTTTAATATGTACATCAAATATTTGGTATTTCTAGCCCTTTACCCTTAATACACACTTTTTTGGTTTTACTTTGCAATTTAAGCTTAACACTTACTCTTAAGCAGTAGTATTTTCCCGGAGTGTCTAAGTTAAAAGTGTAATTATTCAAAACTCCCTCAAGGACAGGGAAAGAGAGAGGCAGCTTCCAAGGACTGCTCAGTCCATCTGAGATCTGAATTGCTGCTCTCTCTGCCTCCCTTTATCCCTCCACTGAGTGCAGGAGTAGCCTAGGACTCCAACTTACACATCACTGATTATTTGTTCAGATTCCAGGCTAACTGGAAAATAAAGGTTAAATATGATTCCTGACTCTTAAAAACCTCAAGAACAAGTAGGTGAAAGAGTGAAGGCGTGCTCATCCTGCTTCTTTGGCAGCTCTACTAAGGAGGAACAGAGTAACATCCCAGGTGGGTTCAGGTTCCTGGGAAGCCCTCTTCAACAGCCATAAAAGCAACCCCATGAAGGGTGATTTAAAATGGTTGGTTTACAGCCTGTTCCTTCCTACAGATTTAAGAGTGGTTGCAGATTCAACAGGTGCCCAACGTTGGCATCATTCCCCAGAAGCCTTCTGAAGATGTCAGAGATCCATCAGCTTTTCAYGGCAAAGCATGTAATTGTTTCCACTCCATTCCAGCATGCTGTTACCAGGACACATTTCCTATCACTTCCTTGTTACCACCTCCATTTAAGTTCTTAATTAGGCAGAATCATTCCACCCATGCACAAGAAAAAAAAAAAAACACCACCAAACCCCACAGGCGATTTTTTTTAACCAATAATTAACAGGCTAGGCGAGCGATCCTTCAGGGCAGCTCAACACAAAAAAAATATTAAAGTGTGTCTTGAAATGGGCCCAGTGGGTCTAGCTGGCACATGGGGTGTGAGAGGTCCTGTGGCAGGAGCCGGGGCAGGAGCCAGGGCAGGAGCGAGCAGGGGAAGGGATGGGCTGCCGAGGTGGGATGTTAAGCGATGTTCAGCAGCTCGGTGATAGCTGCCAAGAATAATGAACTTGACCTTGTCAAAGGCCGTCATTATTGATAATAACAAAGTTCAACAGCATTATTATAGGATTTTACAACTGCTAACCTTTATTGCTGGAGGGCTAATTGTGACCTTCCTTGTGTCTCCTTCACACCTAATTAGGTTTCTGTTGTAAAGAGATAAAAGAGTGTTTGTATCAGTGGGGCATCTTTTTCTGCAGCTGAATGAATTCATGAAAGGCTGAGATTGTTAAGTGAGAGAGAGAGAGAGAGAGAGAGAAGGAAATACAGAAAAAGGCAGGAGGCATTAATAGGCTTTAGAATAAAATCCTGACAGATTCAAATTGATTCTGCTGCCTGAGAAAATTGAGTGCGGAGGGAATTAGATTTATGCACTGTTAAATGTAACTGCCTGGCAGTATCCATACAGAAAGCTGTTAAAATGGTAATCTTTAGAGATGTATGAAAATTGTGTGTGAATAGACCAATGAACCATCACTCAGAGCATGTCTCTTCCAGCCGAATAACACAAGACAGTATTATTATTATTAATAATGTATTACAAACACTATGCATTATGTATGTAATTTAATCACAGTATCTAAATGTATAAACAACGGCGCAGGCACTCAGTAACTTTTTTGCGCTTGTGGTTACATATATTCAGGTTTTTTCTCTTTGAGGACCCCYGAGAACACGAGGATGCTGCTGGCAGCTGGCACAGCCTGTGACCAGCTGGGCCAGGGGCCCCTGCTCCCTGTTCTGGGTGTGAGGGGCTGTGGAGGGATGCTCATGATGGCTGTCCAGGGGTGCTGATCCTGCAGCCTGTACTCAGGGAACGACAGCAGCAWATGGCCTGGAAAGGGGCTCCTTCCAGAGTGGGAGACTGGGCCAACGTGGGCAGACAGCCCAAGTATCTCTGATGCGATTTTTTTGTTGTTGTTTTAACCTTCTCAGCTAAAAATACCTGGCTGGTGAATCTTCTACAGGCTGGAAGCAAGAACCACAGAGAACATCAAGTCAGTGGGGGTTTTGAGGTACCATCAAGGAAGCTGGGAACAAGTTGCTAATAAACATATCCACGGCTCAGACTGAGGGGGAAAATCAAGCCAGAAATAACCTCTTGATTCCTACATTTAAATTCAGATCTGTGGTTCTTATGTCAAGATTATCCCTGGCCTCAAAGCAACTGAGAGTGAGACAGTGTTATCACTGATGACAGGGACAATCACTGATTGATCTTTCACGATCTGATTTAGATTAGATGCTGTCATGGGCTCTTTTGATGACTCTGATGGTTGTAAGTTTGCTCTGCCCACACCTGGAAGTGCACTTGCCGCAGTAATTGAGCTACTGCAGAGCAGAGTGAGTTGCTCTTTGCTTCTTGCTTCATCCCATCAAGCAGAGGGGGCTGTGAAAAGCTGTAAATCCAGAAACACTTCCAGGTGAGCCACAGAGTTAGTTCCTTTGGGCCTGTCTGGTGCCAAGTTTCAGCTCCTCACATTTTCTTCTATTAAGAAAATGTTGTTTCTACACAGAACCTTAATTCGCTAAAGTTCTGCCAAGCAGCATCGCCATCTCCCGGATCCAACCCAAGAAACCATCAGCCAGGGCCCAGTGCAAGGCCCTGCCAAAGTGCACAGCGTAGGAGGGCTCTGTGTAAATTCATGTCTCACCTCTCAAAAACACGGGTGTAAGGAATGGAATAGAAGCAACAAAAATTAAAACACTAAACCTGCAGAGAAAAGCCATTCCTGCCCAGCTCCCACCCTAACCTGCAGCTGGAGTATGCACTGAAGTCAGGCTGTTTATACCCTCCTCTRGGAGATAAGATATCTTATCTGCTGCATCTGGTTCCATTCCAGCAGCTCCAGAGTCAACACACTCCATCAGGCTTCCTGAAGCTGCCAGGACAGAAACAGGGGTAGGCTATCCACCCTCGGCCAGATAAGGAAAGAGCTTAATAAGCAAACAGAGGAAGAATTTCATTTTCAAACGTCTTGGAGGGAGCTACTAAATAYGTATTATAAACACAGAAAAATATCAAAAACTCCTAATGGTTTCTTAGATCAAAAGTATCCAAAATGCTTTCCTGGTATAAAAAGCTGGACGAGCTGATAAATGTCTATCTTTCAAGGGCTACAGACTTGACTAAAGATACATTTTCATGCATATTTGTGGGAAAACTTTCAGAAGGGTGCAGAAATTAGGGTCACAGGTACTCAGAATCACTGGGATTTTTGGCATATGAAATTTGTCACTCTTGCTATAGACAGATGTAAGGTGTTCTCTACAACTGTCCAGGGTACACCTCGGGGGAGCAGAGGCATCCTGAAAGAGGCACAGCTGGATGTAAACAGCCACACAGGGGAGCTTTTGGGTTTAGTGTTTCATTTTTGCTGAGCAGATGTTTTCTGGGCTTCACAGCCTCCTGCTTTAATCTGCCTTGTTAATAACACAGAGCAGAAATCCTGTTTAACAAAATAATTAACAAGCATTTAAAGTAATTTTTTTCTTGGTAGCAGGTTTCATTCTAGTGAATACTGTAGGCTGACTCTGGGAAGTGGAGGAAAGGTTGGGGTATGGTTGAAGCACCTGCTCTGAGGCACTCCCAAGGCACAACCCCGCAGGCAGACACTTGGGCTGCCCACAAATACACGGGGAATAAACTTCCCTTCTCCCTCATTCCTCCTGGATTTTGGGGTCAGGAATTATGCAGTGCTGCCTGCTCATGACTTCTGACAGGAAAAGCAAGTGCTCTGGGAATGTACTAAAACTGCTTAAATAGGCACATGCAATAACATGTTGACAAAAACATATGAGGAAAATATTCCTGGGTATATTGCTCAGTGGAGATAAGTACGCTGGCAAAAGCAAGTGTTTTATTTACCAGGYCAGCTCATTTTCAGACTAGCTTTCTATAACAAAAGAGTTTAATAATAATGTTGAAGGCAAGAAAGATTCCTATAAATAGGACCAAGACCTGTCTGTGGAACTTTTTCATGAAACTTTAATGGCAAGAGRAATAGCCTTAATGTATCGCACTTGGCAAATTCTTTATTGCATTCCTGCCTGCACTAACTTAATGTGAAAGTAAGTAGCAGAATCAAGAAAAGATTTCTTTTATGTGTTCACAACTCAGTTTTCTTAAGGCTTCTCTACCTGAAAACCTGGTACTGGTCCTGTGTTACCCCTCCTGGTCCCTGCTTGGATTTGGGGACTGTTTACCAACACTGGCAGTTACCTGCTGGCTCAGTTCCCATCCTCATCCAAGCACCTCTGCCTGCCCCTGGATCAGGAATAGTTGGACACTCTAGTCAAGCAAAAGGCAATGTTTTCTTCAGAGAAAGAAAAAACCAAGCAACCCAGCTCAGAGCTTCCTCCAGCAACCTTGACTCCCAGCACAGTGACCCACTGTGGGTCTGCCTCTGGACGAGGCTCCCAGAGGATGCAGCTGCCCTATAGGAGAGGAGGCTCAAGCACCAGCCATCCACTATTTATCTATTTAGAAAAGCCTTGGACACACACAGGGAGTCTCAGAATGAATGACCCACTCATTCCCCTTCATCTGTTCAGGTGGCCCCTGCTGTATCCATTAACTACCAAACCTCCAGCCTATCAAAAATGCAATCTATCTTCCATGGCATTAAAGATTGGATCTCTGTGCCTCCACACGTGCTGCTACGTGAAAAGGAAAGAGATTTCATTCTGGGCACTTCAAACGTTGCAAACAGAACACTTGGCCTTTCAGGCAAAAAATGTTTTTTACAGAGAAATGGTAGTTTTTGCAATTATTTTCCATTTTTATAATTTCACTGATGTATATTACCCGTGGATTATCAAACATTGATGACAGGTATCTTTGTTTAAAYGACTTATGACTAATACTTATTTTAAAAGTGGGATACTCCAGATTGCAGAGTCCTTTGTCTCTCCTTCCTCTTCAACCCCTCCCTCTTTAAATCTTTGCAGTGCCTGTAATAAAGGAGCAGCGTGCCTAGCCTGAAATTCCTCAGAAAGAATCCAGAGCTGCATTTCTTTTCCTGGCTGCTGTGCATGTTTATATGGATGTCTGAGAAAGACTRTAAATATCTTAACCTTTTAGTCGTTTGGCTTCCTAGAACCATACAGGAATATTTCTGGTTGGTGCCACTGCTCATCTGTCAGGCACCTTGGTGACTTTATGGGGTGTGTGTGTCTCTAATCCCACAGCTCTTGTCCTCCCAGAGGTTTTATTTTCCTTTATATGCACTCCTAAAGCAGGCAGTGGAAAATGTCACATTTCCCAAAGTGCTTCTGCTACTCCACAGTCCYGTAAAAGACTGAAATTTGCAAAGGGAGCCTAAGGGAATTCAGCACCCAAATCCTACTGAGGGTTTGGGACAGCAGTACTCTCAGCCTAAAGGAAGACTGCAGTGTTGATGAATTCCCAAATATTTCATAGCAGAGCCAATAATAATATCATGTTACTTAACTAGCAAGGGGAAGGGCTGGGCAGAGCATGTTTGCAGCTGGAATTTGAAAGGCACTGGAAAGCCCTTTGCAGAGGGGCTGTTCCAGGCAGGAGAAAAGGGTGTTTACAGTGTCTGGAGTTTGCATATGAACAGAGGACTCGGGAAAAGGCCAGGGAGGGAATGTATATCCACCTGACTTACAGAGAAACAGCGAATGTAAATCCTGACGGTGACAGCTCAGATGAGAATTTCTCCTGCCTCTCCCTCATCCACGATCTTATTTCATGATCAGTATTACAGGCTGCCACTGCGCCCACAGTGTTTAAAAACCAGCTCATGCTCCAAGGAAAATCACTTCTGCAGCAGGCACACAGAGACAGATCTCATGCAGCCGGAGCAGAGGCAGGCGATGGTGATGCTTTCCTTCATCCAAGAGATGCTGGAATCTCGCGGCCAGAGCGACAAACCCCATGGCATCTTCCACAGCTTTTCCTCTCACAGACGATTTCGTTTCACAGGTGCAAAATCACATGGCAGTTTGGATGAGCTCAGTGTCTAAGGACTAAGCCATCGGTAGCTGTTTCCTTCTGCCGGAAAACAAAACAATCCAGCAACGCCTCCCATTTCAGCAACACAGTTTATGCCACAACTCRCCCCAGTTTAGAGCAAAGCCTCACTTGCAGCTTACTCAAAGTCTGTCAGGCCCTGACCTTCCAACTCCATCACTTCTCAGGGTCATTTACCCCTCTGGTAGGGTCAGTGGGTATCTCCTAAGTCGGGTTTGTAGCTCCCAGCGCATCCGTGTCCAGCCGGACACTCCGGCCAGCTCTGCCCGGCCTCCCTGGCGTGGCAGAAAYGCCTGGCTGGGAATCATCAGCCGCTGCCCCACGCCACAGCCCGGCCGTGTTTACCTCATCTGCAGACCAGGCACATCCACCCGGCGAGAAAAGAAGAAAATCACAGGCAATTTGTCAGAGCATTAGCTGATAATTCGGACAGAAATGTTAGATCTCGAGGCACGGCTCGGGGCGGCAGGGGAAGTGTTATTGACTCTGACAGATCCCTGATGACAGATCCACTCCCGCTCCCAGGGGCAAGGCTACATTTAGCTACACTTAAATTTTCATTGGAATTCCAGGGCAACGCAGCAAGTGGACAAGTGGGGAAAAAAAAGGGAGAGGTTGGTCGAGGAAGAGGGAGCTTGCATGGTTTGGCTTTTCATCCCACCCCTGTAATTCTGGCCTAATTATTTCCTTTAAAACTCAKTGACTTCACCATGGTAATTATTACTCAAGCTTAGAAATAAATATCCCTTCTGCTCAAAGACAGCCATTCCTGCCTACTTGATGCTACTTAGTGGCTGTAACAGCTCAGAGTCCAGATTTAGACAACAGTGGATTCTTTTGAGTCTTGATGAAATGTTCCACAGCTATTTCCCACCACCTCTGGCTTCCCAGCCAGTTGCATCTATTCATTGTCTCTCAGGCAGAGATTTTAAGCACCTTCAGGTTGTTTCTTTTTTTTTCTTCTTCTGTGTATGCATAGCATCCAGCACAAAGCTGTCCCAAGCCTCCAATGACAGCTGTTAAGTAGCAAATAATAGCAATAATTGGAGCATTTCTAATTGGGCTGTAGTTTTGAAATTTGAGTGCCTAAGGAGGTGCATTATTGCTAAGCATGGCTCTGCCCCTAATTCACTCGAGTTGCCTTGAAAATGCCACACTTCCAGCCATAATTTAAGCACCTAAAGAAATGTCTTCCTTCTTGGAGAGGGTGGAAATGAATTTCAGTAGAGCTTGGGTCTGACATCTCTGGGCATCAGGACAACTCCTTTAAGCGTATATCCTCGATTAGATGGTCTTCTTCACATCTGCATATGAAAATGTTGACTGTTTCTACCTCGTGTTCACGTGTTTCATTTCCCTTTACCCCATTTCCACAGCTTTCAGCCCTAAACCTCCTTTCTCTGCGCCATTTGGTATTCTCAGCTCTTCCTCAACGATTTACTTCAGCCACTGCTGAAGTGTGTTGCTGTGACTGGCAATGTGTGATGCCAGACAGAGCTGCTCGTACATCCAGAAATCCCCCTCTGTGGGGAGAGGCAAAAGCATCCTGCTAGGGCTTATTCAGCTCTGGGAGAAATCTTGTTTGATTGTGGGGTTTTTAACTGCACTTTCGTTTTGTGATTTATAAGTTCTGGGTTTACCGAACACCAATATCTTCATGTGGGGGGAAAAAAAAAGGCATATTTCAACTGATTTTTCATGCGAATTGAGCAAAATTCATACAATTTTTTTTTCCCCAAGCACATGGTTTGGACCCCAGTTTGTCAAAACTGAGCCTCAGTATCACTAAAACATGCAAATTTTAGCATAAACTTTTAGCCCAGTGTTCCTGACAGCACTGAAAGCACATCCAACACTTCATTAGGCTATATCACCTTTCAGGCTGTACATTCCTTTCACTCCTGCCCAGGTATTTCCACTTGGGAACGCTGCGCACGAATCCAGCTAAAAGCTGCTCGGCTCTTGGCAGGTGACCAGACCCAGCTGCTCTGGTGGCTCTTTGTGTGTTTAAAACGGCACAAAGGCCCTGCTGAAGCAGGCACAAGTGCTCCCAAAGCACCGTGTACCCCATGGATCAGGGCCACAGCGAGCAAGAGGCAAACAGGAGCCCATTTCATCCTGGACACGTGCAATAATTTAGAGGAGACCCTCTCCCGTCCCAGCCAGCTCACGGGGTGCAGCTGTTGACTTTCAGCACACTGAGGGCTAAAGACGATGAACAGCCCAGCCCTGGTGGAGGTTAAACCAGTGCATCATTTGCCAGGGAGCTGTGAGCCATTAACCTTTCCACTGGCACTGGCAGCGAGGARCTGGAAGATAAACACGTTGGGGAGGAAACAAATTGGTTCATTCCAAGGCTATTAATGCGCGTGCCCTTGGAGGCCACATTTATGCTTTTGGAAAATTACACATTCATGCATAATGGAGTGAGATATAGCTCACCGATTGCCAACAGGGTGCAAAGCCCACAATAAAGATTTATAGCAGGTGCCTAATTCTCTAAACATTTGCAAATTAAGTATTTACAGGCGTAATGCTGGCTATTTTATTGCCAGTTTAAGTTACCATCATTTCAGCTTTTTATTTTGCACTGAAACTGAGCTGAGCATTTAATATCCATGATGTGTAATTTATTCAAGTATAATTTGGTGATGTTACAGTGGGAATTAAGGCAGTACTCAGAGACCCTAATTATGACACAACCACACATAAACATAAGGAAGAAATCCCCTGTCCTAAAGAACAGGTTCTTAGCTGACAAAAATGGATCAAGATTGTAATAGACACAGCAGAGTAGACAAATGTTGTAAAGAGAGATGGAATGACTTGCCCAATGACACATGAAAAGCCTGTAATAGATGGAAAAAAATCCAGACCTCCTTCCCTACACACCTGGGGTATAAAAGTAGATTTTTCTACCTGCTCACAGAGCATGGGCAGCTCTCCCAGCCCAAAGAYTCTGGGCCTCAGTGTTACTGAATACAGCCACAAAGCACACCCCAGCTACTGAAAGAACTTCTTTCCTTGGGGAGTTGCCACAGTCTACCAGTGAGCTAATCCAAAGATTTCAGGGAATACTGAATAGACAGAGCATGCACATGAGGTGAAAGTATGGCTGAAAGAGAATACACCACCTAAATATTCCTACTGCAGCTCTTTGCTGTGGAACATTCAAGGAAAATGTGGGCATTCCCTCTGTGGTGAGCTCATAGGAGAGATTTTGCACAGCAGCAAAGGAGGCATTTCCCATGTGCTGTGCCACGTGCAGATCCATGGCTGTACATGGGGGAGCATCAGCTCATCCCCAAGGAGGAGCTGTCAGTGCTCAATCCAAGCCCAGCTCRACGTGTCTGACATTCCCCCTCTCCCGCCACAGCTGCTGCAGCCTGGCTGGACCACGGGAATGGGTTTGTTTTGGAAGGTATCCAGTTCCCCCCACAGCTCCATCCACAGCCAAAGGAAAACATGGATGGCTGGTTGAGTTTCAGCCATGGAATGGCTTCAAAACTCAGAGTAAATGACCCTGAGAGGAGCACGGGATGAAGCGATMCACGTTGGTGTTGTCCTCGCAGGTGGAGGGAGCACGTCTGTTTTCCTCAAAGGGAAGGAGCAGGATCTCTCTCCCTGCCCAAGTGGCTGGTGACATATTCAACCTGCCAACCTGCTCCTCTGGATCCACTGGTCAGCCCTCCAGCTGGAAGAGAAGTAACTTCYCTGCCTCTTCTCATCATGTGTTGAGGAGCTAACAGCTTAGAAAGAGAGGAAGAGAGGAGATTACTCATTCATTAAAAATGTGGCTTCGAACCAGGCCTAAAGTGTTATTCCAGGAGTCTCATAATGAAACACATAAAGGCCACTGGCAGCTTCCTCACTCTGCTGAGCAGCCCTGGAGCTCTGGGCTGTTGCCCTTCAGGAGATGCCTGTGTGCAGTACACAAAATGCACACCAAGAGATCCTGTGTGAAGCCACTTCCTCAGGAACATGTGGAGGACCTCACCCGAGGTAAGAATTCCTCCCACCCACTCCTGTGCCAGTGCACACTGCCAGCAGTGTYCTAAGCAAATTAACTGGAGGGACATGACTCACACAAGCAGATCATGAGATATGAAATCTCCTGTGGCCTCATCACCTCTGAGACCAAATCAAAACTGAAACTGCCTTTGACATTGTCCAGACACAAGTGAAAGGAGCAGGCTGGTCTTTGCTGCACATAAATACAGGTCCTGCGAAACAAGATAGAAAAATCTGACACTTTGCCTGCCATGAGGCTTTTAAAGATGAAGATCAACTAATCCAGATGAATTCATGCCATACCCTGGGAGCCACTAAACATATTAAGCATTTCTGGTCCGCTGGAAAGAGGATAAAATTACATCATTATGGGAAAACTGTTAATGCACAGTGGTTCAAGAAAGAGGAGAGGAGGAGAAAAAAGCGAACAGGACTGGAACAACTACTAAGTACTTAAGCTGGTTTCCAGCCAACATGTATTAAGAATGTATTTTCAAGTGTAGCAGGGGATGCTCTCAATAACTGGTGAGTAAGCCCTGATGCCAAGTGCTGCATACACGTTTAGAACAATCGACACTTGTAGAGGTTAAAACAGAGATTCTTCATCCATAAGATGCTATTTTGGTCTCCTCCTAAGATGCTGAATGAAACACAGGTAGCTACAATGACAGATCCAGAAGAGCTGTTAACACGAGAGCAGCATTCAAAAGCACCCATTTTCCTGTGAGAAGCTAAGTGGGGAAGCACACACAGGTCTGTAATTGTTTTCCTTAAACCAATAGTTCTGCCTTTCCACTCACTCTCMTGAATTCCCCTCTCCTAGGAAAGAGAGAAATAGAGAGGCAGGCAGGATTTTCAGCATTTGACAAAGCAAACAGGTCAAGGCTGTGTGACTTTGAAAATCCCATCCATTATCTGGGGCTGAGGCAGCGACGGGAAAACAAGAGGGGAGATGGAAGACACAAAGTGCCATTCCACTCTTCTGAGATCAAAACATATCTCCATCCACTAGCAGAAAGCTTGTGGACTATTAGCAGTCCTCTTTGACCTTTCCATATGATTCAATATGTAGCATTAAATTCCCTCTCTTTAAATCATTGCTGATTTGAAACTGTTCTTATGGTACTTCTTTGGAGTGTCTGCTTTCYCTTCTGAGGGCATGATTCTCACCTCCCTGTTGCTTTACACACATGTAAGCTTGGGATGGTAAAGAACTTGAGTGTCAACCACAGTGTGTTATAAAGACATAGGGTATTCTCTTATCTCCTCATATTTTTCCATTATTAATCCAGATTTTCACGCAACTTCTGTACGAATTTATGAAAACATCTCATTAAAGAACAACACATCGACCTGGGGGTAAAAATGAAAATTAGAACTGCTAAGTGAAATATGGGCTGTGCATCAAGAGAAGAGTTCTTACAGCTCGTCCAAATCAGGTCTGACAAGAAGGAAGGCTCCATATCAGATCCACCACACACTGGTCATGGTGTTTATCTTTGTTTTCAAGATCTTTCATTCACCCTTGTGATGTCTGAGGATTTCCACAAAGGGAGAACACACTGAGGTCAAAGACTTGGTTTTGTCATTATTTCAAACCACTTTTACTTTGTTTTACTTTGAGGGTGGATACAAGCGAAGCTATCCAGCAGTACCAACATTTTTGCATGTCTTCCATTTTAAAAAGCCTTATTTGTCAGAGACAGGGCTCTCGACACTTGTGACACCCAGCCCTGATGAGAGATCCAGTTGAGCATCCCCTGAGGCGGGGGCTCCCTCTCTGGTGGGCTTGCTGGCTTTATAATCATCAGAGAAAAGCATCTGCTGCCAAACTATGAAGAAACAAAACTAGGATTGGCTCCACCTTCCASCTACAATCACCTGCCACCCCGGCTTTGGCTGCTTGGTGTTTGCCCCAGACAGCACACTTCAGTTCAGGTTAAGGGTGGTGTTTTTCAGTGCCATTTTTATTCTATAGTTTAAAAGCAGCAAAGCGCTGGTGTGTGCTTCCTCTGGCGGGCACAGGCCACCAGCCCTGCCCCAGCTCATCCCAAACGGGGTGCAGTGATGGGCAGAACACATCGGGACACAAGAGCCCTTCGGAGCGGTGAAAGGCGCTGCTGAGGAGCGGGGCCCTCCTCCTCTCCCCCGTGCACACTCCTTCCCCTCCAGCGGAAAAACCACGGGGGAAGTCTGGGAGAGCCTGAGCACAAACCAAACCGAGCCCCCAGCTCCGAAAGGCCCCGGGAGTGCTGTTGGGAGCAGGGACAGTTGTCAGCCCGAGCGCGGCTCCGGCGGCACAGTCACATCTCTTAATTATCGCCAGCCTGGCTCCCTGAATGCTCACATTTTTTCACAGTTACTAAATAAGTTAATCACTTCATGAACAAGGAAATCTGCAGATGCCTTTGAGGCTTTGTTAACATAGTGCCTAAGCCAGCTTTACACTCTCTTCTAATCCTCTTTAAGACCGTATGAGGCAGTGAAGTAGCCTATAATCAGTTTTTAAGGTTATAGACAATATCCCCACTCAAGCCGGTTGCCTAGAGCAACAGTGCAGGAACTGAATACTAGCAATGAGATTGGATTACTTGCCTTGTTTATTCATCCATATATATTTATCCTCTGCTCTGCCTACAGCAGAAGCAGGGATTTTTGTAGCCTGTGCCTTACACGTCTGGATGCGGAGCAGAATTTATGTAAAAAAATGCAGACAGGCTTCAAGAATTAATCTCCTTCCATTTCTGATTCCTTCCTTTCCCTCTCCACCTCAATACCTGAAGGTTCAAAACACTCCCAGAGCTAAGATTGCTCGCAGTCTCTCAGCAGCARTAACAGCCTCCCACTGCTTCACACATACGTGGAGGCAGAAAGCCCTCTTCCAAAAGTGCTGGCAGCACCAGCAACATTCCAGCAACATTCCAGCATCCCGAGCTGCCTCCCGAGCTGGTGCCTGCTCACCAGCAGGAGCTGCTACTGCACCTTCACCGAGGACTTCCCAGCCTGACCCACAGGAAACCCCAGATCTCATTTGCATAAAGCAAATTGTTCTGTATTTGAAATCCACTCACGAGAAGTCAGACCATGTTCCTGTTTCGCTGAGTTACAAGCATTCTAACTTCATCTTCTTTTCTTGCAAAGCTGGATTTTCCCTCCGGCCAAAACCACTTCCCTTTTGTACTTTACGCTTAGGCACAGCTTTAACCAGAGTCAGTGCGATTTTGGTATCCCACCAGCCCCTTTGAAAATCCCAAAATGCACAGAGAAACCATGTCCTAGTGCTGCCACGCTCCTGCTCAGCTGAGTCTCCTTGGAGTTCACACCTCCTACATCCAATCTAACCAATCCCTTCTATGCACAGGCCAAAATACCTGCTTGGAGCTCTCCCTCACCACAGACTATACAGAAACCTCAAGATCAGTCATTGACAGTAAAACTGAAAGGACCTTCCTCACCTCTCACATTCCAAAACTCCCCTGGAGCTTGGCTGCGTTTGGTGGCCAGAGCTGACCTCTGCTGTGCTGCAAACATCATTTAGCAGAGTGGCCTCTCAAAGAAGGAATAACTCACCCCATTTCCTCCCACAAGCACAGCATCACATCCTTGTGCAGCCTGGCACATGAGAGCTGGTTTTTATTGCTCATCAGCTCACCAGGGCACTGGTGTGGCAGCTCTTGGGGAAAGAGGGGCTGTGGGAGGGCAGGATGGAGGACCCAGTCTCAGGGGGACTGCCACACACTTCTTCACATTATCAGGGGCATTTCAGTTTGTAACTCTCTTCTTTACTGGTAACATGCTGTATTCATTCAAGCAAACAGAGGTTTGACACGTGATAAATTTGCTGAGAAACTGATTTTTAAAGAGATGTGACTGAATGGCAGATGGACTCGGCGGATGGGTGATGCTGCTGGCAAACAGGGTGAGGGGCTGGCAGGTTGCTCCTAGGAGGGAAATCTAAAAAAAAAGGGTTCAAGATGCTGCATTTCAGAACAACACTGGTAAAATCAAAGGCCTCATTTTGGGAAGGATGAAATGCATGAGATTAGCTCAGTCGGTTCAAGCGTGGTGCTGATAACGCCAAGGTCATGGGTTCGTGTGGGCCATTCACCAAAGACTGGACTCAGTGACCTTTGTGGGTCCCTTCCAGCTCAGAATAGTCTGTGATTCTGCGATAATATTTTCAAAAATAAACTTTTTGCCTTTTTTTTTTTTCCTGGTTCAAAGTGTTTTTTTCCCCTCACATTGAAATTCACCTAAATTAAGAGGAAAAGCTGGAGGTAAATAACCCCAAATCAAAATAGAGTGCTTCATTTTTGACCTAACTGACATTTCAGGTTGACCTGAAACGGAAGTTTTGTGGTTTAAATTTTACTGAAAAAACTGGAAACAAAAAATATCTGTCTCAAACTGACACAAACTGTTTTCTCCCACGTCTCACCTTGGAACCCACCTTTGGTTTCTGCACTAAAAGATCAGCAATTCTTACATATTAGGGCTTGATTTCTTGCACCATTCCCCCAGCTGGTGATGCACAGCCCAAGCTCTTTGTGACTCTTTACCAGGTGTCTGTAAAGTGGCTCCCACTGGGATCTGGTGCCATGCACTCTCTCTGCTTTTCTCAAATCCTCAGAAAACGAGCATTTAATGATGGGAGTCCTGCCCCAGGYCCCTGTACCCCTCTCCATGGGCTTCCCTGCAGATGGCACTGCGGGAGCATCTGAGACCCCCAGAGCCACTCCCTGCCTTATCCCCTGCACTCACATCATTTCCTTGGCCTACTTTCTATTTAGGTTTTTTTTTCCTCCCAGAGAAATTATTTATCATAGGGATTGCCAGCGCCTAATAAACATCCCTCCAAGAATAAATTTGTTTATCTAAGGTATTTTATTATGCTGCCTCAGATAAAAGAGAGGGGGGGAAAAAAACCCTCCCCAGAATATTTTGACTGTGCAAACAGTGGAAGAGCAGTGTCCTTGAGCACAATTTTCAAAGGGGAGGTTTGTCAGAAGCCATTTCAGCTGCTAAGGAATGAGTTATCTTTCAAATGAACAAAAAGGGGTGGCGGCACAGGCCCTGGCAACCGATCCAGTGTGACAGAGACAGATTTAGGAACCTCAAGGCGTTTTGTTCCGGGGGCTGCACTGGCTGTCCTCCCGCTTCACCTTCTGTTTGCATCCAGGCTGGGTGGCAGGGGAGGGAGACGGAAGCATTTTAAATTCARACCGCACAGGTTCGAGCCGCAGCACGAGACGGCAGGTCACGGAAAATCAGGACTTCTGTCACTCAATCCCACGGTGGGCTCCGCCTGCGCCTCATCCCCCTCCTCCTGGCGGTGCAGGAGCCTGTGTCTCCGTGCTGATGAGCAGCACACGAGCCAGCAGATCCGCTCCACCAGCCAGGCTCCCCACGCCACAAAGCCATCGAGTAACAGCAGCTGGGTCCCTGGCAGGAGCAGCCCTGGGCTGTGCGGGGAGATAATGCAGTGAAAGGAATGCTTATTAGAAGCAGGAAGCCTGACAGTAGGATTTCTCATCCCAAATACGAGGTTTGCAGCAGTATAAATAATGCATGTCAATTGCCAGCATCCTGAAAATTAGTTAAAGTAGGTTAGGGGGGGGAAAAAAGAGAAGAGAAAAAATATTCGCACTGCAATGCTCTCTGTTCAAAAGGGAGAGCTTCTTGTAAGGGGCCAGTAAGGAAAGAGGGGACAGTAATTAAAACCTCACATTTTTTTTGCATGAGACTCTGCTAGCAAGAGATAGAATATTTTGCAAGTTGTTGGACCCAATCCTGTGGCTTCTTGCCCATACTGCAGGGTGTTGCCCTGCCTGGAACACGGAGGGCAAATCCTGTACCTTGGGTTGGAGCAGGTCACTCAGAGGTCCGGCTGGCTCTCCTTCCRAGAAGACACCTGGAAATCTGCTGCCCACAGCTCCAGCACAGGCTCAGGGATGGGGCAGCACTGGCCTGTCTCCCTGAGGATCCACCCTGCTTTGAGAGCTCAAACTCCTCACAAGTCACAGTCAGGGAGCAGGAGGCGATATTCCAAARCTCTGGAAAGTCTTCACTGAATTGGTGCTTTCAGCCTCCAGAACTCTGAAGATTTTTGCCAGAGCCCTCAGCACCCAAAGGAGGGAGAGTCCTCAGCTGCTCCTCTCACCCACAGCAGCCCCTGGAGACTCCTGCCTCAGTCCAGCACCACTCACCAAAGCCCACAGAGCCCAACCCAACCCTCCAGCAGCCCCACAGGGAACCGCCCGTGCTGGGCTGGGCAGCCCAGGTGGAGCAGGACCTGGTGTGAGCAGGGCTGCGGGAGCAGGGCTGGCAGCAGCAGAGCTGGCAGCAGGCCACCCGCCATGGAAATGCAAAGGACAGGCATGAAACGCACYGAATCCTCCCTATCTGTGGTGTTTTCAATGAATTCCATCCTCGTTTTGGCTGACAGGATTTGCCAGGGAAGTGTTGGATGCCCCCAGCGCTGCTGTTGGGAGCATCCCTTCTGCACGTGGCTGCTCGAGTTTAACCCACCCACAGCCCCAGCAAAAACAGTGGAGATGGAGCCTTTTGGATTCCTCATCTTCCTCCATGAGCAACCCAAGCACTGCAGCTCCCTCTGACTTGTCAAGAGCAATTTCAGTACCAGCAGCAATTCAAGCAGTGAGTCGTCCCCTTCAGATCTCTCCAAATTCCAGACCCCACTGAACTCCCCCTCCCTCAGCTGCAATCTTCTCCCTAACCCAATAATAATCCCAGCAATAAAACCSAGCCGTGCTGGTGGAATGCTTCCGTGCCAAACTGCCCCTGTGCACATCAGGGACGGCCTCTGTGGAACTGCTACACTTAAATAAACATCCTAGAAAAATAAATCTGAAAAGCCAGCATCTTTTTCCATTTCATTCTGATCACCATGGCCGACTTCCAGCTCCTCCGTCTGAGTGCAGGGGCCTTTGGAAAATACCAGATATCATGAAAAAACGGTCCCCAAGGAAAGCTAAGCACTAAGCCAGTGATTGTCTCAAATGATCACCACATGCATGAAAACATACATCTTCCCGCACATGGCACCAAACCCTTCACTCCTGCTGGACCACACATTTGTCTTCACACAAGTTTTCCAGGCATGAGCTCCCTTCCAAACATCAGGATAGCCCTCCCTGCTCCACCGGGCAGGAGCAGGTCTTCATCTCAGCACCTGGTGGATCTGTCAGCATTACAGGAATTAAAAGCCCCGACTCCATCACAGCTGGGATCTCCAGGGACCAAAACCCCTTACAGCATGGGAAGCGATTTGACTCAGAAAATACAGAAACATCCCCATCTGGCTTCCTGTCTGTCCTGACCCAAACTTTGAATGCTGTTCAAAAACACGTCGGGGATCCAGAAAACGGCTGGAGCTGCCTCTTTCCCATTGAAACAAAGTATCCATTCAAAACACGGCACTTTCTGCTTTTCCACGTTGCTTCTAGAGGATAAAGTTGCATGAAAAACAAATGGAATAGGGGAGACTTTTTTTCTTTTTTTTTAATGAGGAACCTGTGATTTTCCTCTGCAAAGGCCAAASGATTCAGCATAAGAAAGGGCAGAAGATGTCACCCATGGCAGAGCATCTTTCTCCCAAGCTGGGTTGTGACCACTTTGGCTTTTTCCCTAGGAAGGGCTCTGGGTGTTCATTAGATCCCAASCCCTTTTTGCAGTCAGGTTAAAAGTATTTTGGTTGGGAAGCCCTTTCCAACTGGGTCACATGCTCAGTGCAGTTAACCCATTCAAGCCGTACTTTGCATAAAAATGGGGCAAAGCCGCTCCGGGTCTTGCTGTATATTTCCARCCAGAAGGGTGTGAATAAGTTACAGAGCCAGGGGATGCACTTGATTACAGAGACAGGTGAGGGTTACAAACCACCTCATCTATATTTTTGAAGGATAGATAGACTCTGGTGTTAACATAAGATAATTGTTAATGCTTATGATGAACAGAACTGCCCCATCCATCAGCCACCCCAAGCACAGTGTAAGACACCACAGGGCTGGTACAAACCAGCAGCAAAGCTACCAACTACAGTACCAAAAAACCTAAGTGTGTGGCTACAGAGAAGCCTGTTTTAGCTCTTCAATGGAATCCAGCCCCATAAGGCTAGGCAAAGGCAAGCTTTAGGGTGTATTTACTAGTTTCCATACATACTCAGACTATTCCTGAACGCTCTGCACTTCATTCCCTACAAATGAGGCTACACTTCATTTCATAAGGTTCTCATCACCAGGCAGAGCTCCTCAGCTAAAATTGAAYCCGCACAGAGAGCTCTGCAGTCTTCTGTCCCAGGGGGTTCTGTTGGGATGGGGACCTTGYCTGTGTCTCGGATGGCACTTGGCATAGTGGACCCTTTGTCCAAAATGGGAGTTTTTCCTGGGGAGGAAAGCACCTGGAYTGCATCTCGGGAGGCTGCATTCAGTTCCTGGTTCTGTCAAGCCTCCCAAGCGACTGTGAGGCTGTCAAATAGGTATGTCTGTGCTACCCTTCTATAAAATAGCAATAGTGATTCCTCTCATCTCCTTTGCCCATTTCTATTAAGACTGAGCCGTGCATGGCAAGGAGCATCTCTCACGATGGGTAGCAGATACAGCAGCTGGAATAATTCACCTTCCCCACTTGTCTGCTGAGATGCTTTTAAGATAAAACTGAATCACAATAGTGTAACTGAGTTCATTTTCCACTTAAAAGAGAAGTCTCTCATCACAATACCGCAAAGCTTTGTAATGAAAGTGCCTCCTATGCTATTTCATAAAAACAGCGTTCAGGGGAATGCATATCATGATAAATACACGTGTTAAAATGCCATTTATGTGTTACTTTGTGACAAGCTCAAAAGCAGAGATTCTAGCATTGGGACCAGACACATTTCACAGCACAGGCTGTATTTAATGGAGTTGTAATCACAAGAAAATTTTGTGGGATTTGGAACAGAATACGGATTACCTTCTACAGGTAAAGAAGAGCCTAAACCAGCTTAGTTTGACTGTGCTCACCATTGCCAAACAGGCACTGGGGGGTGAGCAGGCTCTTAGGCTTTTTCTCCTATTTGCTTAGGGAGCCTGGTTTGAATTTTTAATTTCCAGTGATCAAGTGCAGATTTTTTCGCTTAAGCAGAACAAATAAAACTGTAATATGAAAATTGCTCAGCTAATAGAGCCTCCCAGTCAGCAGAGGTGTAGGATTGCTCCTCACTTGCTGCAGCCCGGTTGCCTTACGTGCCCCTACAGTGCTGTGTATTGAGTACAGTAATTACAGCACTTCCTTCCCATCTGGGATTCAGTCCAAAGGCATTTTACCGAGTAACAATGCTTTCTCTATTCACCCTTTTCAGAACAGAATAGCATTGTTTAGTTTGAGTGGGCTTCCAGCCAGAAGAAGGTCAATCATAACAAAGTACTGACATTAAGATAAAGGCTAAAGCTATGCTTTATGAAAAGTATCCAACCCTTGACAGTTGGCACTTGAGTGACAAGTCTGCACTGGGGGTGTTTCATGTACTTAGCTTTTGCAATTTGGGTCGTGTTCGATTTCACATTTGTGTTTATTTATTGCAAACCACCGAATCACCCTCCAGGTTTTCTCAATTTTCTCTTAAGGAAAATACAATGTTCTATTGCAATTAAGTAAACAAAGTTGGTTTTAACATACACTTTAAGAAAACATTGATTTTTAAGCCTGACAGTGGCTCAGCTTGTTTACAGTGTGCGGTCTCAGGCATTCTCCCTGTGGTTCTCTGCGTGGTAATTTTGCAGTAGAAAAGAGCTGACATTGTCTGGTCTCCTTTTCTGGTGGTGTCTGCATGGAAAGCTATCACTAATACAGCTGTAAGGTGAGAATATCTCCCCAGCTGTCACACCCCTACAGATTAATACAGCTTCTTCTATTTCTACTTTTCTTCTTTAGAACAGCCCCCCTTGACATTTGATCTAAACCACCCCTCGTGTTTCCCCTCTGTGCTTTGGCACACACTGCTCTCCTGCCAGCCCTCCAAGTCCCTGGGATCTGGGTAGTATCCTCTAGAGCACTTGTTTGAAGTTTTGCTGTGTCTTATCTCTCAGTCTCTCCATAACTGAGTGATTTTTGCTCTTTCAGTGTAGGATTAACCTTCTTGGCTAATTTTCCATCCACTCAAATGCAATGGGTTTCAAATTGAGATCCAAGAGAGGAGGACAAGGTTAAAACCCTGCACCAGTGCTGAGGAGATTAATTTTCTCTACAGTTTCTTATTTAACCTTATGTGTGTCACTTGACAGCACCATGGCATCCACTCCCATCTATAAAAGAGGACAATCCTTTCATTTATTCTAACTTTTGTTGTGTTTTAAGGTGGTAGGGGTTATACACAGCCCAGCACAGTGGAGCCCCAGTGATCTGAGGTTTCCAGCTATCAGAGCAATAAACCCTACACAGGGCACTTGCAGAGCATCCCTCACTGATGCTGTGCAGCAGTTGTGCTCTCTGATAAACACTCCTGCAGACAGACAGAGCCTGTGTCAACTGAAAACAYCCACAAAGAACAACTGGTTACCACGCTGCCACCACCCTCCTATTCCAAAGGGGCTTATATTAAGAATGAGAACATATTTTTGAAAGATGAGATTCTGTGACGCACAATGTACTGGACAAATACTTACTACATGCCTCTGTCAAAAATTCCTCCACTGCCTCTCGTACAATCCTCATTTAAGTACTCTCTGTACACTGCACTAAGGTYTTTCCCTCTGCAGCCAGCAAAGGAAGAATTAACACCTCAATGTTACAGTCAAAKGCACGATTAAGACCCAGATTGCTAAAAAGTTTGAGGGGCAATTCCTACTGATGTCAACTGCCCTGCACAAGAGCCGCAGCTGAGCAAGGACCTGGTAACTGCTCCCAGGAGTTCCCTGGACTGTCACTTCATGGACATCCCTCCTGCCCCCAGGCAGTTCTCTCTTGAAATATTCCAGGRTCTAGTACTCGAGCCAAAGGTGTTAAGGGAGAGGGAGGTACTGCTTCTTGTTATGACAAGACAGGAGCAAATAAACTTCCAGGCACTGAGTCTGTTCAGACCTGTCAGATAAAGACATTTCTGCCAGCTTATCAGAGCTGGGTAAGTGCTGTCAGCTGATTTAATGCAGGAGGGCCTGCTTCCCCACGAACCTCACAGCTCTTATATCCTTAAACCACTCTAATTCATTTTCAATAATTTATTCCTCCCCCTTCCTGGAAATACATTAAAATATTAATTTAAACTACGCACGTTGAGGAACGGGGGAAGAGAGGAAGGGAAGGCACCGTGTGTGCGCTAGGGACATCAGGCAGCACTGCTGGGAGGATTGCACTTCTCTGTCTTGCACTGGGGTCTCACCCACAGCCCCTGCACACCCCCCGCTCTGCTGTGTCTGCAGACACAAATCCTCATCACAGAAGTCGTGCTCCTACCATCCAAAAGCCCTCCCGACAGCCTGAGCTGCGCACAACCCGGAGAAATTAAATCACCCTTCATCCGTGCGCCTGGGTCCTTCCAGGGGCCGGGCAGGAGAGCGTTAACGAGGCGGCGCGTGCTGCCCGGGATAATCGCAGCTCCGTGTTGTCTCCCGGCTGCAGCCTCCAAGCTGGTTAAACTGGTTTCATCTGTCAGAACTAAAATTAACTCGCACAGATCCTCGGCGTTATCTTAATTTGCTAAGTTCTACAGTTCAACCTAGATTATCCAAACTTCAATTACCCAAAACTCCTTGGTATTCAAAACAGGGTCAAGTCTCTTGACATCCATTAAGTACATTGAAAATTCCCTCAGTTATCAGAGACCTCATTTATATGAACATATTCCATATCCCCAATGGTTTTTATATAATTGAGGCTGAATGTCAGTAAGGTTTTGATTTCAGGATATTTTGACTGATAATTGAAACTTCCAGAGATAGCAATTATTTCCCTATATTATTTTTGGCTGGCGCTTTTTTTTCCYGTCCTGAGAAATCTATTTTATTAAACATTCAAATTCTGACTCAAAACTCCTTTTGACACCTCACCAAGGCACTTCCAGACCTTCAACACCACCTGAATGCAACACACTGCTCACTGCAGCAGCTCCTCGAGGCCCTGAGTGAGCTGGGAGTGAAATACAGGGAAAAGATGGTGCCTTGAGGGGCTCCTGGAGTGCTCCTCCAGTGGAGATGGGAGCTGGAGCTGGGCTCAGACCCATCACCAAATTTAGTCATACCAGGCTCAACCTAAGGAGCTGGCAGCACCTTGAAATGGAGACTTTAGCACAGTAAAAGGGACATAATTAAGRTCCCAAATGTAGGTTTGATAATTGAGTATCAACCCCTGGAGTATCAGGACAATGCCCAGCCAAAGCTCACCCTTCTGTGTGCTTAACTGGGTGCTACCCAKTGTGAGCAGAGGGTAACGTCTGACTCCTGCACCACATTCTCTGCAAGGTGTTCCACARATGCCAAAACAATTTTTCTGTAGCTATAAATGCAAACAGAGACCACCTCTGTTTTCAACTAGTGAGACAAATTTCATTGAGTACATAGAATAATGTGTCCAAAGCAAAAAAAAAAGTTAATGTGAAATTCAAATACTTACAAAATGTGAGGCTTACATAAATATTGCAAATCAACTACTATTAAAATTTACAATCCATGCTTATTTAATTAAAATACGATACATTGCAATCAGTATAGGYAATACAAAGTGTACATTTTGCACAAAACTCAAATCCTTTCAGCTGTTTAAGCACTTCTCTATTGCAAAYAATTTGCATAATGCATGAACTGGAGATATTGATGTGGTGAGCACGTCCCTGGCAGGACTCACCTGAGAATGTGAATTTTGGAGCCACAAGCAGTGAGCAGAGCCTGCCACTCCCCAAAGCACCCCTGCTCCCTGSGTGTGATGCCACCAGGCCTGGGACAGATCTGCAGAGCTATGGGTGAGCACAACAGTGCTGGAGAAAGGTTGTGGGCAGGTTTGAGGAATACCAGCTCTGCACCACCCCCTCACCTCCCTTCCTAGGAAGGAATGGCTGCTGCATGGATCTACCAGAGTTAGAATGGGTGCTCCCTCTCAAACTGGCTCATGACTACACAGGCAGAGAAGCCTTTCTTCATTACTTATCAGGGTTTTYAGGACCCCAAAGCTCTAAACACACGAATCTGAGTGAACAGAGAGGCAGCCTGACATGTAACMCAGGATCATTCCAAGGATCTCCCACCTGTACGATGCTGTCCTGTAACCATCCAAGGGATTGGGGCTGCACCTCTGGCCACCCCACACAGAGCTGGAGCAAGCCCACCAAGGACACTGCACATGTGAAGAGGCTGAAGAGGATCACARCACTGCATGGGAGCTATAATGAAACACTTGAACACACTTTATAAACTGTTTATATGAGGAAGCCTAATCTAAAGCACCAGCAGATGATTAATGGCTGCACTAATAAATTCTTAGTTAAAGCTCCCAGACAGGTCACAAGGCAGAAGATTCAAGAGGTTGCTCAGTTTTATTCCTTTCCTCCTACCTGCAACACCTGCTYCTGGTGCTTGGAGCACACACACTGTCTTCTCTGTAAACAGCAATAATATTTATTAATTGGTTATTACTCCTCCCACAGTGGAACCTTTGGGAACGAGCCTGAGCATTTGGGGAGTGAAAGATTGCCCTAACCATTGGGACGGAACTGTGCTCTGGAAAAAAATATGTTCCACAGCAAACTGAACTGYAGCTCCAAACACTCATTAATACATTTAAACATCACATCTGTGTAGTATTTAACTCACTGCTTCTGTCAGCAGGAGCAGCAGTGTTAAGGTACAAGAGCTGGTATTGGAGTACCTGCATGAAACGAGCTGATGTGGGGAGCACAGACTGGGGGGGACTGCACAATGTGGCACAATTTGTCACCACCCCTCCCATCCTCATGCTCAGTATTTGCTTATCCAGGTTGAGAAGGGATGGAAAGAGCAGAGCAGCAACTCTGTGCGATCCATGAACAGTCTGGACTATCTCTGGGCTCACAGCAACTCCAGTCGATGTGAAGTCACTAAGCAATGACAACCACAAAAATGTCCTTGTTAGCAGTGTCCTGGAAAACGAATATTCTTTTTGCTTACAAAACATTTGGTTAAAAATGGGTCCTTGTCTAAGCAAAGAGCCTCAGCATAGTAAATTTGTTTGCACTGTGGGAGGACAGCTCATCCTTCAGTATAAAAAAAGAGAGAACAAAGTGTAGGGATGAGAAAGGAGGCAATAAAAGTGGAAAATTAACAGCAACAACAGCAAAAAAAAAAAGACAAGGAATGTTGAAAAAGATCTCATGAGGGAGCCAGGACCAGGAAGTTTTGGGAAGGAGAAAGAAGGGCTGACTGTGCTCTTGTAACAATCAGATCCCTCCTCAACACTGAATCAAACAGCACCAGAAGAGACAAAACACGTGACCTGCTTTCTGGATTTAAGATAGAAGGCTGACTTTGGGCATCTGCAGATTTGTCTAATTATTGCCTTTTTATGCTTTAAATGAAACCAAGATATACTGAGAAATTCTGGAAGGCACTTGAAAAGGTTCTCAGGGTTACACCTGCAAATTTATTTCAGAAGTATTTCTGGAGAAGGTGTGTGCTTTGATGTTATCCTGAGGAGTAAAACTGGATCTCTGGGAAGAGGAAATACCAGAAATCAAGTACTTGTGAAGTTCTAGCAACTGGGGACCCGACATCTGCCTTCAGCTTGAACCCAAAGTCACAACTCTCCAAAAAGCAAGTCACAACTCTCCAAAAAGCAATTCACAAAGAGAAGTTCCCTAAATTTGCCCATTTCACACAACACGAGACAATCACTGCTCAGAGGTGGAAAAAGCCCTTTGGATTATTTTCAAGACTTGGTCTCAGGAGGGGAATCCCAGTGTGTCCTTGTGAGCTGGAAAACACCCTGGCAGTCAACAGCACTTGAGTGGAGGAAGAATCACAGAAACAGACCCAGACCTGGTTTGGGTACGAATTACGCGGCCGGGGAGGAAGGGATCCTTTCCTCTCCCTCGGGTCAGTGTTCAGCACGCTGCCCTGAYAAAGCTGAAATCTCTCTCACGAATTGCCTTTTTTTCAGAGGCTTTATCGGGCCAGGCACTTCCCGGCACTGCGCAGCTGCCCCAGCAGGAAGGGAGCAGCTCCCCTCCCGCCCCGTGCGCGCCTGCAGTAACCACATTAACCACAAAGCGTGTTTTTATCTTGTTAAGCCGCTAAGCTCTGAAGTGTTCCGTTTAGCATGGTAATAACAAGGCTGAGTGATAAAGCTTTTTTAGTGGGTAGAGAAATAGCAGCCAAGATCTCCTGCGAAGGGGACGAGCAGTTTGTTTTCTTTACACGGAGGCTTCTGGACATGCCAGCACAGAAATAAATCAAATTCCCTGCGCTGGATAACACCCTGGCTGTGAGACAGGGCAACAAAAGCTGGGAACTCAGCATTAAAGAGATGCTGTTGAGTCACTTAGGCCAAGAAGCTGACCTGTCAAACCTGATAAGGAATATCATCTAGATATTAACCCACCAACAGAATAAACCACACTATTTAGGTGCTCAGATGCTTTTAAATAAAGGCAATATAATGTCAGTATCTGCAGAAATAAGTTGGTTTTTTTTCCTGTTTTGGTTCTCCTTGAGAAGTTCCCTAATGAAAACAGGAGCAATAAACACCCACCCCATGTTCCGGCCCCACCCTCAAAACAGTCGTTCTATCCACCCGAAAATACTCTCATCATTTAAATTAGGAGACTGGTCAGGACCTTCTCACTGCTGATTCAGACCCGGAATGAGGCTCATGTGGCAGAGTTCAGAGCTTGGATAACCACAGTGGTGTCTCTGCCCTTGGGCAATCCAGGTCAGCCCTCTGACCCTCCCGGCTCCTCAAGAGCCACCTCCCCTCTTCTTTCATCTCCAGCAGTGCTGGAGCAGGTTGTTCTTCAAGGGTTCAGATCTTTCTGCTGGCCTCATCAATGCAAACTGCTTTTCATGTTTTGAGCTCAGGCCTCACTGATTGGAAAGTCCCATTATAGATCAAAGGGGATGTTCATTTGCGACCCAATTTAAAGTAATGGAAAGTCATTCAGGCATCCGCAGATGAAAGAGTCCAGACTTTAATCACTTCGATTGCTATCTCACCCCTCCACTTCCAACCAGGCTGCTTCAACCCACGGCAGCTGCTCCCAGGCAGCTGCACATCAGTGCTTCACTTCTCACCTCTGCACACTCGGGCTCTTTCTCCAAAAGGCAGTTCCGAGTCTAACAGACTGTCCAGGACAGTCTGTTCAGGACCATGTCCTGCACTCTCAGAGCAGTTTCAGATGAAGTTAAAGAGGACAATTTTCAGTGKTTTTTTGTTCTGATCGCTTGCAGCAGGAATTGAAGTGAACAAGTTAAAAAGCTCTCACAGGAAAGGTAGAGCTCAGGCTGCCAGCTCCTAATCCTCACAAACCCTGCAGTCAGTGTTTCCCCAGGCTGCTGCCAAACAGGATCCAAACCAGCCGTGCCCATGGACAGACCRAGCCCCCCTGTCAGCCAGGGGATAGTGTGGGCTGTGCTGGCTCCGTGCAAAGGAGATCTCACGAGTATTCCTTGGCAAAGACCTCTCTGTTCTGCACAGTGGAGATCTGAGGACCGTGACGGTCCCAAGAGATGCACAATCTTGTTTCAAATTCCCGGAGCAGATGGATTAAGGAATAAGATCTTCTAGGAATGGAGATTTTATAGCCCCCARCAGTCTGCCTGCCAATTGCTGCCTATTCTGCCCATGCCTTGTGCTGCCTCTRGATGAGAGGGACAGACCCAAAGGAACAAAAATAGACAACAGTAAAACAACAAGTAGATCACCAAGGCCAGGCTCTTTTTGCCAACCCATGCTTTAAAGTTGCCATGACTCCTCAAAAACTAGCAAATCTGAGGCATGCTCCGAACGGAATGCTCCAACGGCAGAGCAAGGCTGGGGATGTCAGCACTGCCCACCATGCTGGACCAAGAATTTGGCTGCCTTGCAAGTCAGCAGGATGGAAACACTCAGAAGGGTCAAGTGCCTTCCTCTTGTTTGTCAAGTGCCATAGGAYCTTTGGCTGAAAGCAAAGGGTGGGATGCAAAGAACAAAAATAGCAGAGACTAAACTAGGATTTAATTTTTTTTTTAAGCAGAAAGGGGGCCCAGAAACCCCTTCAGAAACCCATCYCTACTGTCACCCTCGGAGCTGTGGGCGCTTGTCTGGGAGAGCAGCAGCTGGTGCCGAGCTCACTAAGCTTGAATTATCAGAGTCTGAGCGGCAGCTTAGGTGAGATAACAGCTCAAAGCCYTGCTTGACCACCCCTGCTCGCAGGGGCTGCCCCTCTGCAAACAGCTCCGTGCGGCACGGCGGGGACCTCAGCTGCAGACAGCCGGGATTAAACCCTGCAGGGCCGCTCAGACTCCCGGGAGAGACCTTAATCTCTGGGAAAACCGACTGAGCACCGGGAGCCGCCGCGCGAGGAGCCTGCGAGCCTGGGCTCTGCGAGGGGAGATCTCAGCCACCACCCAGGCACGGACATCCACAGACATCCAAACACGGGCATCCAAACACGGGCATCCAAACACGGGCATCCAAACACGGGCATCCAAACACGGGCATCCAAACACGGACATCCAAACACGGACATCCAAACACGGGCATCCAAACACGGACATCCAAACATAGACATCCAAACACGGACATCCAAACACGGGCATCCAAACACGGGCATCCAAACACGGACATCCAAACACGGACATCCAAGCACGGGCATCCAAGCATGGACATCCAAGCACGGACATCCAAGCACGGGCGTGGGTTTCCGTGGAGAAGCAGGCAGGCTGCATCCTGCTGCAAGCCAGCTGGATGAGGAAATGAATTCCCTCCATCTTCAACAAGCAGAAAGAGTCGGACCGATTGCCAGTCCCCCCACTTCCTCATGCTCCCTGAAAAACCGAAACTAGAAAAATAAGGAATACCAGTGGCCGAGACACTACAGCAGTCCCCTGCTGCAGCAGCTCTAAGCCGCTTTTTTCAYGTGCCAGGAGTTAACCAGGAACGTGGCAACCTGTCCACTTGGGCTGGGAGAGCTTATGGAGCAAGGGCACATGCTCATCAGCTGGCAGAAAGCAGCAACARGCACTCCTGCCTCCCATTCCCTCTTCATTAATGATCCCTGGAAGAGTCCTTTGAATGAACAAAGGGGCTGAGGCAATGGCCAGTAACAACCTCTCCATTACCTGCYGTGGGTTTGCATAAAAACTGCCCTGAAACAACAACCAGAAAGTGAGTAAAGCCCCTGGGTATGTCCTAAATTCTTGGACAAACAGTAACTTTGCAAAYAGACTCTACAAGGACACCTCGGCACCTGCACCTGACGAGGCAGATATTCCAGCGCTCATTTCCATAGTATTTTATCTCCTGTTTAAGCTCACCAGAATGCCCATCCCACCAGTGTCTGCTGGGCTGTGCTCTCGTGGTGGAAACCTTGCACAAAGCAAGCACTTGGCTGAACCTCGGGGGATTTGCTCACTGCAGGGCACTGTGGGTTCATGAATGAAGACAGCAGCAGAGAGCGGAGAGGAGGGAAGAGAGGAGAAGAAATTGAGATCTTGGGCATTAAGATTCGACTAACTGAATGAGACAAGATTATTAAAAAAGTGGGAAGGGGAAGCAGGGGAGGCAAGCAATTTCCCCTAACCTGCCCCCTCCTGCCATTAACATTTAAATTAAAATGATGAGTTACTGAAATAGCCACGGTCAAGGCCTCTGTATCCTCCCCCGTAAGTACCGTGATGCACTGTCATGTGCAAACAGCTCCTTCATGAGACACCAAAAGGCTCTTAATAATGGATATTATACTTCTGCAATGATCACAGTGGAAAGCACCCAAAATTACCAGCTTTCTTTGCAGAATAATTTGTTATTTTAATGCTGTCAACCTGCAGAAATAGATTTATTGTTATTAATAATAGTGATTTGCCACATTTTGCTAGTTAAATTACAGTGCTGTATAGTTAGTTCCACAATAAAGGACTGGAAGTGTGCCAGGAGATTGCTCATAGCTCAGTGTAACAGCAGTTGGCACTGTTCCCATTAAGGCATTAAAATTTGAGTCAGAAACATAACAGATGCAAAACAAAACATGAGGTCGCTCGCGGGGATTATATAAAAACAATTAAAACAAATTAATTACCAGTTATGTTAGTGTTTCTCGGTGTACACGTAGAATGATTACAAATCCATGCAGAGGTCTTTTAAAGACCATAAAAGTCAATAAGGATCCCTGAGGGACTATGAGGGAACTTTTGGTTCCCAGCATAGCAGTGGGTTTAGAGATGAAATACAGGGAGGYGCAGGCTGCGGGACAGGCCCAGCTTCCCAGGAGCAGAAGCAGCTCCTGGAGGCTCCCAGGGAAATCCAGGTACAAGCAAAGAGGGCAGAACAAGTCTGTTGGTGCTGCAGAGGGGCCCAAGGGGCTGGGAGCTCTTTAGGGCAGCCCTGCCAAAGCACCTCAACCCCCAGCTCGGAACTGGAGCCAGTGAGAGAAACTGGAGTGGAGGGGATGCTCAAGAGCTCACAGCAGGATGGACTTCTCATAAATGAGCAGTTTCCCGGAAGAGGCTGCATCAGTTTCCTCCCCATCTTCCCCTAAGCGAGCCTGAAGGTTTCTGGTCCTTGCTGAAAGCTCACTGAAAAGCCTCTGCGGGGAATCCCGGTGAGGAGTCCAACCATAACGAGATTCCTTTGAAGAATCAGGACTTTCTGGAAACAAACRCACTGTGGCTGCAGCTTTCAACTATAGCCAAGTTTCCAGAACTGAAAAAAAAACCCTCCTTGGGCAGCATACGAGGTGTTACCCTTGTGTTTGATTATTGTTTCAAGTTTTATGCTGCCAGGGAAAAGAAAAACTGTGTTGGTATTTTAGCATCTGACTAATGGTGTGAAAACATTATCTTTCTATTGCTCTCCAAAGGGTGATTTAGTTCATATTCTATCCTTTGGAAAGAAATAGGTATGGAATAATCACACCAAGCCTCCTTATTGTGCATGTATAATATCTAATATTAAAGAAATCGAGTTCAGCCTCACTACAGACCTCTCTTGCTGTCCCTCATGTGTGCACATCCCAACCATTCTTTTTCTTATTAGTTCTTGTTAAGCATCATTTAAGTGCTTGATGCAGCACAGGAGAGTACCCAGGCCCTGCCCTGAGGAGCACAGCTCTGTCTTTTTTCAAGAAATGTAACAGCAGGCATCAACTGTTCAGGTAAACACTGACCCTGGGAGGTGGTCCAGATGCCACTTAGAATCCCTTGAAGGGGAGAATAACCTGATTTCTTTCCAACACTTCACACATTTGAATCAACCCAGAGAAATCTTTTTTTTTTAAATTGTTTTAATTTGCACAACTACTGGTAAGGAAGGAGGGAAAGAGGCAACATGTGGCATATTGTGGCACACAGACCTCCACGTGAGGACAGAGGGGTCAGCAAACGTTCCCCACCACTGTTCATCCGCCCCACTCCTTACCCAGGGGGGCACAGCCCCCTTCCCTGCTGGTGACACGGCTCTGCATCCCATGAATGGGCAGCACGCTGTGGCACCCACATTCCCAAGCCAACCAGGGCAAGCAGCCCAGCCAACTGCTTTGCTCTAACTTACTCCTCAGTCAGTACAGAATCTGCAGACTTTTAACTCCACCCTCTTAAAAAGCAGAGTGAAACAGTAAATATTGATGGGCATCACCAGATGTCACTGTTGTACAAAGTCATCCAAGATGCTGTTCTTGGAGAGCACATGGGAGACTTGAAAAGACACCTCCGACTTTCCAGCTGCCCACCCTGTGGCCTCTCCTTGCCCTGAGCAGCCCAAGGAAAAGTTCTACAAGGGGAGCAGCAGCAGTTTGCTCCCTGGGTGGGTTTAAAGCAGTTTAAAGCAGAGGGGAAGGAACCACATTGCACCACGACAGCTTTTGTTTCAGGTCAGGTATCTTTATATTGAGCTTTATTTTGGGGTTTTGTTCCAATACCATTCTTTCTGACGGAAAGCTAAATTGCAGGGCTGCAACCACTGCTATCAGCTAGCAAAGAGATAACAATAATTAATACTTGGTAACATTGAGCCTAGAATGTCTTTTGCATGATGCTGCCTTATTAGTTTCAGCAGGGATTCTCTGAGATAATCAAACYCAGGATTTTAAAGTTCATTTGCTCCGAGTCTGATTCATACAGATTTTGATGTACTTCTAAGATGGCTTGGAAATGAGCATTTGCCTTCCAATAATATTGTTTCCTATCTGCAAGACATCTATCGGAAGAGAACAGTAGCTAGATGAGCTTAGGTTTAAATAAGATACGCACACAGCAGTGTCCTTTCAAAAGCAAATCTGCTGAGGAAATAATTTCAGCTAAGAAAATAAACACTACTGGCACTGCATCAGAAGAGCAGCAAAATAATGTTGATCCACTAAAGGAACACAATGTTTTAAACCAAAACAGATCTGTGCAAGCAAGTGCTTGCTTAAAATCTGTGTGTTTTTATTCTGCAAGTCACATTTAGAAACAAAAAGAAGGCAAAACACACACGCACAGGAGGCCCTTCAGCCCGAGCACGCTGCTGCTGGTTCGTTGTGTATCCTCTGCTATTCCCAAGGTGACAAGAGGTATCTGGATGCTGTTTGTGTAGTAATCCAGAACAAATTAGGTGTAACAGTTTTCCGTGAAGTACATTGCGAAAATAAAGAAAACATGCTCATTGAAAAATACACTTCTCCACGCTCAGGGCTGGTGCTGGCACAGGCTCAGTGGTTCCCTGCCCTCCCCTGGCTCACGAGCAAAACCCTGTTTTCACCTTAGGTATTTTACTCCAGTCCTCACTTCACAAATGCAGAGCAATTTTTTATTACTCATCAGCTTCCAGTTTGGCTCAGCTGCACAAACCTCCATCCCTGTTTAAGGCTGCCTTAAGCACAATGAACAAAGGAAAAATAAGGACCAGAAATGCATCAGCTTGAAGGGAGATACTCGTGGGATACTACAGGGATTTGTCTGTAGCCTAATACAATTTAAATTATTTTTATTAATGTGCTGAAAGTAGAACAAAGAGCAAATGGCACATGAATTAAGTTCAGATCGTTCCAGAATGGAAAGCGTTGCAAAGAGAAATCGAAGAAAAATAGCAGGCCTGCTGAAGTTCACAAAACATTAGCATGAAGTAGCAAAATGATATTCCAGCCAAAAAAATTCAGAGTTAAAGCATGCCGTGGAGGCTGGAGAAATAAATCTCACGTGCAGCAGCCTGAGGAAAGGAAGATGCTGGTGAGGCACAGTAAGGGGAGCGCTCTGAGCTGACACAAGCCCCTGTTCTCCAAGGGCCAGCGCAGCACCACTGCTCAGCTCTCTCCTTCTTCCCACTCTCCCCAGCTTTTCCATGGGTCATAGTGAGGGACACGAAGGCAGTTCAGACTTTTAATGAGACAGCACAAAGCAAAGAGCTCTGGGAGAAAGACTCAGTGCTTCAGGATATAAACCAAGCACGAGCTACCCGAGGTCAGGCAGCAAGCAGCCCTCGTTGGGCTGTAATTGCCTGCTGCAGGATTTCTGACATTTTCCTCTAATACAGCTGGTAACACAGTGGGAAACAAAATATCATACTCTGATTCAGTCCATGAGTAGACTTAATTCCTCATGCTCTCTCCTCCTGCCATCCTTCAGCAGCATTTTCTAATAAAATGGAAGCACTTGTGCTTCCATTAATAAGTGCTCCAAAAAAAAAAAAGAAAACCAACCAAAAACCAACGCTTATTTTTGAAAGTCTGAAGCCACAGCTTAGTAATGCCAGCAGCAGGGTCAGCTACAGGAGTTATCCCAAGGTCAACCAGGCAAGCCAGGGCCAACCCAGCAAACCAACCCAGACTGAAACCCCCAGCCCCAGCTGCCTGAGCTCCCCCTGCACAGATTTTCTTTTGCTCTCTGAAGAGGCCACTCCATGCCAGTACAGATGAGCAGCACAAGTTTGAAAAATGGTGGCCCACGAGGCACAGCAGCAGCGCTGCAGACTGCAGCTGCRTGGGAGGGATGCTAAGGACAAAGGGGTGTTACAGAGCTGGAGCTGCCCCTCGTCCTGCCCTGCGCCCTTAACCCTTGCCGAAGGATTGGGAGAGCAATTACAGCCTGCCAGAGCTGCTGCCTGCTCCTGGCTCCTCACCCCCAGCTCCCCAGGTGACACGGCACCCAAACCAGCCCCTCCAAAGGAAATCCCAGCCTCGCTGCTCTGACGAGGCTCTGGGCCCAGCTTGGCTCGGGAAGAGCATCGCCAAGCGCCGTGGAGCGGCCGGAGCACCGACACCGGATAAACGCTGTCACCCAGCCAACAGCAGAGCCACCGGGGGCTCAACAGAAGAGCAAATATTTGTAATCAGAGCTGCTGCAAACTCACTGGTTCCTCGCTAAGCCCTAAGAAAAACAAGGAGATGAAAAGTTGGCTTCTGCTCTTTTAAGTAGGCACTGGAAATGCCTTGGCTCAGCGCGGAGCGACGGTGTTTACACAGGCTCCCCATCGCCTCCCGCCCGCGCTCACCCTGGGAGCTGCTTCTGTTGACAAGCAGCAGGGAATGGGATCTCTGTCCATGAAAATGGATGATGTCAGGGTTAATTAATCCGACCTGAGGTGACACGGCCAGAAGCAGCCACTACAGCGCCCGGCAGGGAGAAGCTATATATAGCTCTGTGACACGATGAGACAGATCAACCACGGGGCAAAGAACATACAAAGACACTATGATTTAACAGCAAATTCTGCTCTGTGATCCCAGGAAGGCTGGCCAGCTGAAGCAGGGCACAAAAGCCAACTACAGTGCAAAATGTATTTTTCAGGATGTGGCATTTGCTGGTGGCAGTTTGCACCTTGAGCAAAGGGACTGTTGGAAGATCTGTGCTTCTTTAACAGGGAAATTTCCTTCTAAGTCTGGAGGTCACAGCTGTGCAAAACACCCAGAAGCTTTGCTTCCCCAGGGTGTGTGAACGCTGTGCTCAGTTCAAGCTGCAGACTTTGCCTCCCCCTGATTTCTCTTGCAAAGCTGCCTGAGCCCAGAATGCAAAGCAGAATTCAGACAAATATCCAGGCAAAGCCACACACAGCCATGAATCTCATGTGGTTCCTGACGGGAAGCTATAAATCCATCCAGGGTTGCCCCCAAAGGTTTCCCAAACCTTCAGGCAACTTTTCAGCTATTTATTTATGGGATTCTAAACACAGGACACAGCTGAGCTAAGGTGACTCTCTCAGGGTGCTGGGCTTGTTCCTGAGCCATTTTCAGAGCTGATGGCGAAAGGCAAAAATCCTCCTCACTCTCTCTTCCTTCTCCCCAGTCACCTGACCATAAATCCAGCTCACTGACCAGCACCTTCAGGAGGGAGTTTCAGGAACCAGTTGATATTGTTGGACAGAAGCCTTGTTTTGGTTGCAGGTTGTTGCTGCTTCCTGGGAAAGAAGTCATCAGCCCAGAGCAGCGTTTGATGGGTGGTTGTGGTGCTGGTGTGGGGAGCTCCTGGAGGGAGGCAGCTTGCCTTCATCACATCAAGGGCCAGCAGACACCTGAAATTCAGGCAAATCCCACCAAGGAAACACTTGTTCTTGTTGCTTGTTCCTGCTCCAATCAAGGAATTGATCCCAATCCCCCAAACTGCAGTCAAGATGGACAGCAAGCTCGATTTTGTCTGCACTGCCTACAGGCACTGGTGGAGAGGCCGGGCTGCAGGTGGGCCAGTGCTGTTCCACAGCCTATGAAGGGCAGAGTGGATAATGATAAACACTCCCTCTCCTTCAAACAGATTAATCCATAAATATTGATAGCCCTGAAGTGCTCTGTTTATCCAAAAAACAGGTGAAATCTTGGCAACAGCCAAGTATCTTCCTGGAAGTGGCTCAGGTTTATGTGCCTTCCCAGCCTGGGGAGAAGAAACGTGTGGTGCAGTGCAGCACTGGGCACCCAGAGATTGTCACCTGGCCCTGATGCTGGATCTGCTGGAGCGGGCAGCAGCAAAGTGAGCAGCCAATCTGCGTTACAGCAAAAAACAGAGCTGTGGGATGAGGGGTTTTCCTGCCTTAGACGAGGGACAAGAAGGAAAATTATACAAGAAAACAAAAATTAAATTCAACGACGCTGCGCCTGCGAAGACTCAAGCGCCTGCACACGGCAGGTGCAGCGGGGATTTCTCGGTGACAAACGTGCAGGCAGAGCGTGTGTTTATCCTGTAGCTACACCGAGAAAAATACAGCCCCCATCAGCACCACGCCTGGGCGCACAGCCCGCCGAGCAGGGCGGCCTGACAGCTGGCTATTATTTATGGCAGCTTTTCCAACTAGGTAGGCATTTACAAATCAAAATAACTGTCATCTGTGTTGTCTGAATGCAGTTTTTGGTTTGTTCTATCCTCTGCTTTTTTCCCCTACCTGCTGTATTATTAACGGCCCTCGGCCTCTCCCTGCCAATCTCCGTTTCCCCGTGGATGTTTCCCCCGCAGCCACAGCCCCCGGACCAAAGCCCCTCGCCCAGCAGATGGCACTCAGCAGCTCCCGGGAAATTCACACACTCCTAGGAATCCCTGCCCTCCGAGAAAATGGTGGGGTAATTGAGATTTCGTGTCTGGCTGACACCGCCTCAGGGATGCTCAGCCTGAGAGCCCCCCAGCGCTATCCAGGGAAAGCTGAGGTTGCAGCTCCCCCCTGGCAGGAGGGCTGCTGGGCTCGGGTGGGTGATGTGCAGCCACCCCAACCCCTCCATGGGGCCCAGCCTGAGCTATGGGATGGTGTGTGACTGCAAGGAAGGGTGAAGTGGGGTGAATTTTGTACTGTCCACCAAAAGCTGCCAAGGCAACCAAGAGTGGAGGTGTTAGAGCCATTGAGAGGAGAAATGCAGGAACAGTCCAGCTTGGGCCCACCTAGGACCACTTCTTCCCTCTAGGATGCTTTCCCTGCAAAATCAAGCAAGGGGCAGATTTTGCCACAGACTTGGAAAACACCTGCAGGGAATGTGCCCCAGCAGCAGGATTTGGCCAGCAGCTGCTCCAGACAGGAGACAACTTCCACCAGCACACAGCAGCTGATGCCAAATTCACCTGTGTTCTCCCCCAGGTCTCCTGTGCAGCCACACAGCAGCAAGACCCAGTGATAACAAAGCAAACTCCACCTGCAGTTCTGCTTTTCCCCACGGAACTCTCATTATGGGAATAGATAAATAAATAAATAAATAAATAAATAAATAAATAAACCCTCCTCGCTTCTACTCTCCAAAATAATAACCACCAAAAGGCTGCACACAGAAAATTTATTTTTATCCCTTCACTGCCACAGGAACAAGCATTTGTTTGCTAAAAATTGCACCTCACACCTCGTGCCCCGTGACCTGCCCATAATGCCCTGCCTGGGGCTGGCTGGTGCAGGGTGTGGAGAGCCAGGGAGCTGGCAGGGGGCTGGATTAATGAGGGCACAGGGAGGCTGCAGCCCTCCCCATTAGCTCTCTATCATGTGCAATAAGAGCAGCCGTCCTACTGTGCAGCCCTTCCCATTCCCATGGAAACCACCGGTGCATCCCGCCAGGAGTATAAATAAACCTCCCGCRTGAACTTCAGCCCCTGTGCTGTTCTACAGCTGTGGTGTCTGACACCCACACCCAGGGACAGAGTGCCTCTGTGTTGGTGCTGCACAGACGCTGCTCTTCCCCCTTGCACCTAAATAGCAGCCAAGGATGGGCACGCAGGAACCAAGGGAAATGAGGGACCGTAGCAGGGAATATGGTCAAACACCACACCTCACAGGCACATTGAACAAAAACAGCCCTACAGCCAATTTCAGTTGTTATTTGTCATAGAGCAGCACTGAAGAGACCCTGGGAATGCACACCATCTAATTATAACGAGCCAGGCAAAAACTGGCCCTGCATCTTCCCTTCCTGCAGCGCTCCCCACACCCTGGAAGGGAAGCACAGGCCCACCTCCAGTGCTGTCACTCCTGTTAGGTATCTGTGATTGGGAATATCTGTTCCAAACCCACCCACCACACAAACCAGGGAGCTTGGGCAGGGAGGCCAGCGCTCGGCCAACAGTTTTTGTCTCATTTTAATTGGGATAAGTTGCAGATGATTTAAAAAATATCAAGTCCTGTGGGGGACACCCGATACCCTTAACTGTAGTTGTGGTGGTCCATGTTTTATCTACACACATTATCTTCTCCCACTCCTACCCCCCTTTCCTGTCTTTCCATAACCATTTTGTCAGGGAAGGGGGTCTGTCCAAACAATTTCCATGTTTGCTTCACACAAAGGATTAGACACTGCAGAGTATAAGATCACCTGCTGCTGCACCTCAGGATAAAATCTGTAAGTGTTATCAGCTGCCACGCAGGACTCCACATCCCAGGGTCTAGCCCTTACACACCGGCAGAATTAAATATCAGAAGGAATGGTAGCAAAGGAAATGTCAAACCCTTCCCAGGTATTTTTTTTTAGCCAGGTCCCTCAAGCCTGCTGCCACCTGCACTTTATCAGTTATTATCTTTAATAATTATCAGATTAAACTCCATGCAGAGAAACTTCTCCAATTAATTACAGCCAGAAATAGCAACAACAAGATCATTGCCAGACCTAGATCAGGCTCCTCAACGATTCTGTGAACCTGTGAACCTGAGCCTCTGACAGCAAGGGAAAAAGCCCTGCCTGACTTTGTTGGAGTAATTTTATTAACTCTGGCTGGTTCTGTTAGTTGACAAAGTGACAGGATCCTGGGGAAAATTTCTCTGTGTGTTTAGTACATCTTTGGCAGGTGTCAAGGTATATTCTCTGGCTTGTCACTCACTGTGCTGCCCTTTAGATAGTTATTATTTCATGTAATTATGATTATTACATGCTGAGATGCCACCCTTATGAATAGCCTCTGGTTGCTGTCACTCACTGCAATGTGATGCGGGAGGATGAGTTGTCAGGAAGGAGCCGCAGRGTATGAAATTGGCACATTTCTCTATTTTAAAACAAATAACCCATGCTTTGGCTGGTCATCCCTTGCCACTCAGCGAGTGGCAGGCTCAGGACTGAAACACTGGGCAGCAGGGACAGAAAATCACCTGCTCTAAAGCTCTGTGCCAGAGTCACACAGTAACAGCCCCCTCAGCCCACCACACAATAACTGCAGCATGAAGTTTCCAGGAGGAGAGAGGACAACAGCCCTCGAGCTGCACGGCAGTGCTGCACTGTGACTCCTCTGGGGCATTTCTCTGCCAGAGATGCTTTCTCCTCAGCTGCTCAGTTCAAAATGACTCCTGCAGGTGCCCGTGCCCCCCCGCCCCGGGTGAGATGCACCAGGGCATCCATCCCACCTTCCCACACTTTCCTGGCAGCTGAGCTGCCTTTTGGGGGTGACCTACACTCCATTTCCTACAGAGTGAGGGAATTACACAGGATTTCACACCACCTCCTCAAAACTCAAGTGTTCCAATAAAAATCCTCAATTTTGTGAAGTTGGGTTTCTACAGCAGACATGCCAATAATTCCTGCTCTGGGACTATTTCACACAATCCAAAGCAAGCCAAAATAAACCAAAAGATTCTTTCCCCCAATCTGCTACAGGCTCTGATTGACCTTGGGCAAGTCATTTTGTGTTCCAGGGGCCCTGCTGGAAAATGGAAGTCAGGGTATTTTCTGAAAACTCTCTGGCCATTCCTACAGTAACCTCTACAAAGCGCAGCACAAGGAGGCTGCAATCTCGACTAAAGCCTTTTGGAGTAACTGCAGTGTTGAAAAAAATGCTCTTACTCAGTCGAYTGCAGATACCCAACACTTCTACAGCACACAGCTTCCACAGGGAGTTATTCACAATTACAAATAGATCAATATTCATAAATCGTCTCCCTACAACAGCTGAACAAATCATTTGTAACGATTCATTTCCTTGATGAATTTCACCTCTTTTTCAGTTTGCAAATTATGTGTGAGCCGAGCTGGATTTTCCAAATTGATTTTTTTTTTTTTTTTTTTCTTCTTCCCCAAGCCTTTTTCCATCCCATGTAATTTCTGAGAACAACTGTAAKTCTTAAAAGAACTCCAGGCCCTGCGTCCTCGCCTGCCCAAAGCTCCCCACCAGAGCTGAGCCATCGTTAGCAGCAGCCCCCTCATTACAGCCCCAGCTCCCCTGCTTGGTTTAATGGTGCTCCTGAGCTGCCTGGCTGCCTGTGTTCCTCGCCAGGACGAGTGCAGCAGTCACCACCATGTTCCTAGTGCAAATACTTCAAATATCTCGGTTTGCAGTCCTCTTGGAGATTAATTGAACAAATATTTCCCTTCCCCACGAACGCTCCTGCCAGTAAACGTGCTCGCTAAAATATTCACGGCAAGCTAACACTAAAAGGACAAAGGAAATGTAATATTGAAGCCAGGCCTGCTGAGGAATTTGCTCAACTTTAATACCTGCTCCAGCCTGGGCACGACTCTCCCTGCTCAGCTCTTTTCACATACCTGGAGCCATGGACAACACACTAAAGCATCCCAGCTCCTGGACGCTCCCCTTGATGCCCTGATCCATGCCCGTGCCCCGCTGCCTCCTCCCCAGCGTGCAGAGCCGTCGCCAGCCATGGCACACTTGGAAAGGACAGGGAGCATCTCTCAACACCACAGTTCAATATTTGCATCCCATGCAGGTTTGTTTCCAGCCCTCACCACCCCAGCCACGCTGCTGGGGTTCCCCAGCTCCCTCCAGCTCGGGGCCAGCCCTCCAGCCCCSTCTGCACTCGCCTCCCACGGCTCTCAGGGATCCTGGTTCCGCYGCACCGGCACCGAGGTCCGCTCTGCTCCACGGGGGAAAGGCAGATTGATAATTAAATCCACTATTGAGACATTCACATTCTGTTCCCTTGCCATTTAAGCAGACATAAAACATTTTATTATTCCGCTGATTTAGGAACCTGAATTTAAATATTAGAGTATTAAAGCGATACTTAATTAGTTGACTGAATGTTCTCCCTTTTATCAGTGTTGACAGATCTTAATTATAGCACGGGCTGTGAAAGCTGATAGAACAGCTGATGGCAGCAGCACCGCCAGGAATACTAAAGTGTGTCAGAATTACTTGTCTGTTTTCCCTCTTCCCTCTTGCTCTGTTCTTCAGGCACACTCTGAAGTCCTTGGCAAATAAAGCCAATGCTGCAGCCAAGCCCGAGCAGTTTGGCATTTACTCTCAAGGACATGAGAAACTGCTTGCCCTTGAGAGAGCCAGGATAATCCACAGGCCTAGATTTTTAAGGAAGGAAAAAAAGAACAAACCAAAAAACCACTCATATGATGGGAAATTATCTCCTAGTTAATCATTTTGCTACCCACTAATCAAGCAGACACAGGGAYTACCATGGAACAAGAGTGCTGAGGTCGGTAATTCACTTAAGCCATGCTTTCAAGTGCAATTCAGACGTGCAGRAACGGTCATCCCAATGAAACCTGACCTTAAGGCTTCCAGTTGCCATCATCCCTGGCAAGCCCCTGCTCCAGGGACAGCAGGGGTGGCTCTGAGAGCTGGCCATGGATCAAGGCACACCCCTGGCTCCCATCACCTCAGCCACAGCCAGCCCTCACCGTTCACCAGCTCAGAGCCAGCCCAGGGGCGCTGCCCTGTTTCRATGCCACCCAGAAGAAGCTGGAGGTTCAGCCTGCTTATTCACAGCCTCACTGAGCTCCTTCCTCTGCCACACCACAGGGRTGACGGCCCCGGCAGGAGGCTTCTGCTGGGGTGAATTACATCCCGCAGCAGCACATCCTTCACCTTCCTGGGATAATAACAAACGTCCACCTTCAGGGAAGGTGGCTGGCAGCAAGTGTGTCTCAAAGAACATATATTTTACCTGCCCCCTGCAGAGGCCAAGCCACTCGCTCTGAAGCAGCAGCATTTAACAGCACTCAGCAGCAGCAGCAGTGACAAGACACAGCACATGCAAGAGGAATGAGGAAATGACAGCTTGGGTTTGGGCTGGCAGCCCATGGAGCTGGGCTGGCCTCTTGTCTTGGATTCCCCATTTGCCCAAAATCTACCATCCAGCCCAGCCTAAGGCAACACCGGTATCTGACTTTGAGTTTATTTTCTATTTCTTTTAACACTAATTAGGAGATCTGCAGCTTTAGTTAGATCCTGGCATCCCACAAGGCTCTACCAGAAGAAATTCACTCTGCCAGGAAAGATGCTCAGCCCCATTCAGTCCCCAAATGCTCTGAGGACAGCAAGTACTGTCCCTTGACTGCTCAGGCAGGGATGGGGAAAGATCACTGTGCTCCAGTCTCATTTCTGCAAGTCTGCTCCTTAGTAACTAGCAGAAAACAACCTGCTTACATTACACTGCTTGCAGAAACAAACTGCTATGAAAAATGTGAAGAAAATGAGGCAGGAGCAAYGTGTCAGAGCCGGTTGTCTAATCAACTAAAGTTACAATCCTAAACCAGTCCCTAGACACCAGCAATACAGCTTGGTTCTCCAAAGTGCTGAGTGCTGACTGCGTTTCAGCTCTGCATCCCCACCCAGAATACTTCAAGATTATTAAAYCACCCAGATAAAATTTTATTCTGGAAAAAAAAGTGTGGTAAAAATAGTGAATAAAATCAGTAATTTTCATCAGTTTGTGTATCCTGCCTTTAGCTCCTTCCTTTTAAGGCTGCGGAGAAAGAGAAGTTTAAATCCCAGTGGTACACTGATGCTTTATAACTTATTCCAGCATGAGTGATCTCAGCCTCAGGAACGATGTGTGCAAGCACTGCCAGAGCAGAGAAGACAGGCATGGAGGAGCAAACCCTTTGTTGTCACGACTCAGGCATGTGATGGGTTGTGACACCTTTCCTCCGAGTGCCATCCATCACTCACAGGTGTTCAGCACCGAGCCACGCTACCTCCTCACCACGGAGCTTTTGATTCCCACTGCCAGGCACGGAGGGAAACGAGCGCTTTTCCCTTCCCTTTTTGCAATGAGATAAGGAATTACTTTGCTCTTGGTATCACAGAGGATCTCTGCACTGGCCGAAGGCACCTCTCTGCCACGCTGTGCCACGGCACTGATGCTGTCAGTGCAGCCGTGCCCCCGTGAGCACACCAGGACACTCGTCCCCGCTCTGGGGACAGCCAGCACTGTCCAGGAGCTCAGCGAGGAACACCGCAAGCACGGGCAGTGCTCGGACCGGGCCCTCATCAGGCCTTTTTAGTTCATAAATCAATCTGGCTGCGGGGAGAGCTACCCAGGCCGCGTGCCCTGCCACTGGCTGTGCTGCAGCAGCGGRGCTGGCTCAGCAGGGCCTGCCTGGCTCCCGGCCTTGCCTTCATAAACGCCCTCAATGATCAGCAACGATGCCTTGGCAGCCTCAGCCGCCCTCACCGGTGCCATGTGCTGGGAGGGCACTGTGCCTGCTCGCAGACGAGCCAACCCCGTTTAACAGGGCACAGATTTAAGAGCAGCAGCCGAGTGCCAGGCAATCCTCTCGCCGCAGCAGCCAGGCTGCTCCCTGCTGCCACACAGCTCCTTCGCTTCATGAACCTTCCTCCCAGGGAGGGAAAGGCAGCAAGGGGAGAGCGGGTTTCTGGAGGCCTGCTGGTGCTGGTGCTGGATCTCAGCAGCCCTTTTCCACAGCAGAGGACACATTTGCTGCCCCTCTGCTCCCYTGGGGCAGGCACTGAGGTGATTTATCTAGTGGAGGTTTGCAGGACTAAACGCCAAGGTAGCATCCTGCCCACATCATAAATCCACCCACACTTGGATTCAGCACAGCATGCAGGCTGGAGACAACAGGCAGGCAGCAAGGGAAGGGGTCTGCCTGCCCTCCAGCCCCCCTGCGTTCACCAAGGACACCCTGATGCTCGGGTGTTCTTCTCCCTCAGCTCCTTGGTGACTCCTGGTTTTACCAGAGTCGTAAAGAGGCAGCAGAGCACACGTGGGCTGAGGCTGTTGGCACTGAGCTGTCACCAGTTTGCACTGCTGGCAGGGGTTTCTGAGTGGCCAGCCCCCAGTCCCACTCACAGGAGCGCAGCCCCTGCCCGCCTGCCTGGAGGATGCTCAGTGAGCGCAGCTGCGACTCAAGGACTTCCCTCGAGCAGTCCAGCCCTGCGTGCTTCACGGGATAACGCYGTTTTTCTCCAAGGTATCCCATTACAGAGCCATTCAAGGCAAATCTGCCACGTTACAGAAGAGCACATTTCAGAGATCCACACACCTGGGCAATGCCCACACAGGGAGGGGGAGACGAAACCGCCTCCARCCTTGGCCGTGTTTACCAAGTCACCTCTCGCCACTGACCTCAGCAAGCTTTGCTCCCACCATCATTGTTTTCCTGCTGCTACGATCACACTGAGTGAGTTGTAGCATCTTTCTGGTGTATATTGCCTTTCTCTGGCCACCATCCAGTGTTTGCCCCACGAGTTCCCTGTCTGTCTCCAAGAAGCTGTCACAAATGGAGCCACAATAAATGTAACACACAGACCACAGCCTTCCAGAGAGCTGGCAGRCACAGCCAGCCATGATAAAAGATCAACGAGAATCTCAATTGTTGTTTTAAACGCCTGTTGGGCTGCAAGCTCCCTACCTTTGATCACCAACCACACACAGTGGGTTGGGTTTTTTTCTTTATTTAATTTGTATGCACAGGGTGGACAAGAGGTTTAGGATTCCACAGCGATGAGGGCACTAGAAACAAAAAGTGCTGGCCACGGAGTCCTTCCCTCAATGATACACAGGCTAAATACAGAGCAGGCAGAGCAAGGAGCAGGCAKGGACTGAGCAGGTCCCTCCGTGAAGCTTAGAAAGAGAACCTCTACTGAACAAAACCCTCCATACCAGTGCACAAAAGAAATGCAAATGCCTCTTCCTCCAGGTTTCTCTGCATCAAGGACAATTATTTCCCTTCAATATCCACCAGAAGAAAGGAGCTACACTGAGTTTCCTCAGCGCACAGCCTGCAAGTGTGTTGTGCCAGTGCGAGGACCAGATCCGCCCCAGTGCAGCACAGCAGGCATGGGCAAACGCTGGGTGGTTCAGGGCTACCTTGGCTCGTGCCAGCTGGGGCTGTGTGCCCTCCTCTCCAGCTGCAGCTGGCACTCCCCAGCCTCCCCCTGGCTCCGCTCTCGGTGGGCAGCGCAAGCCCCTGCAGCACTGTTGAGATGGGAGCTCGCTATCCGAGGGTGAAAAACAGTTTGCAGCCAACTGTAATATCATTTCAGCAAGCAGCACAATAAATCAATGGCTGTAAATTAAGCATTTTGTTTACTCTCCACACGGCAAGGCTCTTCCCCGGGTGCAACGCCAGCACCAGTGAGCGCTGCCCAGAGCGGCACGCCGAGCTGGGGAGGGAGCCGTGCCACCCCRTGGGGTGCTGTGACATGGGGACAGCCATCCACGGGGCTGCTCCCGCCCTGCTCCGGGCAACCAGCACTCTCCTGATGGCTYGGGCACGTTTCAGTGCTGGCTGGAAGGCTCCCAGGGACAGTGATAGGTCTGTCCCTTCCCTGCCTCTCCCCAGCCGCCTTTGGGAGGCCATGGAAAGCACAGCGGATCCCCATGCACGCAGCAAGCGGAACAAGAGGAAAGGTGAAACGGGACAAGATTCTGCCCTCGAGTGCCAGGCTCACTGTCTTTGCTGAGGCTGKGACAGACAAGAAACCCCCACATTACCACCCCAACCCCATTAGAAGGAGCAGGGATGCTCCAAGCATGAAAAAGAGGAGAAACAGAGGAGACACAGAGCCTGCATCTCCCACTGCCTCCACCCTGGGCTGYCAGTGCGCGGTGGCTGACATGAGGCACTCCCTGCCTCCCTCCCCTGGGATGGACTCACCACCAGCACCCACCACCAGCACCCACCAGCAGCACCCCTGACACCGGTACCAACGAGCCTGATTGCCACAGACCCTCTGCCTGCAGGRTGGGATCACACCCTGCTTCTGCTCCCAGCTCCTCATGGGCCTGGTGCCCCGCCTTGGCCCCTTCCCCACGCAAACACCTTCAGCCCTGTTCAACCCACACTGATGCTTCCCCTCGCTGCCACCCCCACTCTGTGTGAGACCTTTACTGGCGCTTTTTATGATTTCCTGGTAACGTGTATATGTCTCCCCTCTGGCACTTTAGTGCAGAGGTGAGACCTGAACTCCTATAAACCACCAACACCAGGAAGTCGAACAAGTCCCTCTCCCCACATAAACGGTGCAGAATAAGCAGAGCAGTAATTCAGCCATGCTTTCAGGGATTCCCCCACACCTTTCCCTTTCATCTGAGCTGCCACTCTCACTCTCCCCATCCCCGTGCCCTGCTCCACCTTGTCCTGCCTGTGCTATCCGTGGCGTTTGCAGGCAGGCACTGGATTAAGGGAAAAGCACACCAGGAGCTTTGCTACTATTGTCCATCCCACAGTCTGTCTCTACACAGTTTAACCATGATAATCCCTGTTTTGGAGTCAGATGTGCCTTCAGTCACACAGGAGACAAGTTGGAAAGATCTTACAACTGCTTCAAGCCAGAGCTTAGTAGTAGTTGGGTATCAGGGACCTCAGAGGGTGACAGTCTGAGATGCTGGTTGACACGAACAGTGGTAGCCTCAAAGATGCACTGCACTGGCTCACACAGGGACAGCCTGGAAGAGGAACCAGAAGCAGAAAAACGAGCAGGGGAAAAAATTCATGCAGCAAGTCAGGGGTACTACACCCAACACAGCCCTGACAGCCTGGCCAAAAATCAGCACATCRCCTTATCCTGCTCTCAGTAGGGATACAAAGCCTGTAAAAGGAGTTGTTTTTGCTGTCTCTGACCAAAAGCTGGTCGTCTCCTCCAAGGAACAAGCAGAAAGCTGTTTGCTGGTAGCTCCATGGAGCCATGCAGCTCCTTCTCTACACTCAGGAAACAGCTGCATTTTAACAGCAAAGCAATCCCTGCACTTATTTGTAGTTAGCACGGTGGTTGCAGATCCTCTGGGACTGGGGACGTTACGTGTGTGAATGACAGCAATATTTCACAGGGTGACACTGATAGCCAATATAGACTGTTGAGTTCCCTGTGAGGAAATATTATGAAGCCCATAAAAGCTGCAAAGGACTTTGCAATTGCCATCAATTTAATAGAGAGGATGCTGCAGTGATGGGCAACAGGCAAAAACCTGAAAAGAGATTTTTCCAGCTGAGACGGGAGGGAGATGGAGCATCTCGGGTAAAGACCACAGGAGGAAGGGACTGGAGCTGAGAATTGAACACTGATTCCTGCATATCAAGTCATAGCCATAGGCTACAACACGATAAGGTATCCAAGGGAATTCATTCAATAACTTACTGTGAGGGCTTTTTTGCAGTTGTGCCTTTTTTTTTTCCTGCGGACTGTCGAAAATTGACTACTGTGTAATTATTTGTGAACACATCTTTCCCACATTTTCAGCCAGCTCCAGGGAGGTGAGAAAGCTATATTTACTCTGGTTCAAGTGCTCTGACTCTCAGCAGAGCAAGCACAGCATAAATCCCCAAGCTTCCCAAAGGGAGTGCCTGGACCACTCTGAACTCATCGAGCCCTGATTAGCCCTGGATTGCTCCTCACATCCCAGCCCTGGCTACACTGCTCCACACAAGCTGGGAAAAGAGCTGGGAGCCTCTAAGCCTTTGCTCATATCTCAGATAACACTTTCATTTCAGTGAGGTGGGTACAGGTACCCTGGGACGAATTCAACTGTAAATATTCAGAGTGATTCATTGTTTGGCTTTTCTCTCCAATCTAAATAGTTGGAGCTGTCAAAATTGATCTGAGTTTTTATGGTACAATACTTTAGAGAGAGAACAAACTGTGGATTAAATTTGCTGTTGTGGCCCAAAATAGCTTTCAAATATCAACACAGGCAAGATACACATAAAAGAGACTATTTCCTTGTGAAGCAAGGCAAGCCCTCACATCTCCATTTAACTGTTTCTCCCTGGAGGTGCACAGCAGAAAGCTCAGCATTCGAGCTGCCTCCTTCTTCCCTTCCCCATCACTGGGTTAACTGGGAGCCGTGTAAAAACCTCTTTTGCTCATAAAAAGTCCCTGCCTGGGCCCAGTAATCTGTCCAGGGTGGGAGCAGAGCTGAAAATAATGAGTGGCCCTTGCTTTCTTATCATATCATTAATGTAGTGCTTATCAGAACAGCAGATTATTCTTGTTCAGTGGGTATAACTGCTCTGACTTCTATTGCTGCGCTCTGCACCCTTCCAGTAAAGAATAAAAAGGAGCATTGATCATCCAGCCTTCAGGTCCGGGGACATTCATGGGTTTGCACACCCTTTTCAAGCACGCAAGAATCCTTGAGGTGTCAGTGATCCTCTTTCCCCCTTCCAATAAAAGAAAGAGCCTGACTCTGCCTCTCTCTCCACTGCAGAGAAGCAGCAGACTTGAGAGACTGACAGCAGACTGGAGAAACAGGGAAAAAACAAGGAAACAAGGGAAAAAATGGCAGCTTACAAAAACAAAGAGCAGATAAAATCTTGTCTGGTGACTCCCAGATTCCCAGGGTCTGGAGTGGTGAGTCGYCTCTATGTGGCTTTCTCCTCCCATAGGTGTGTGAGGGCACATGGATACTGGCCTGTCCTGTTCTGGTGGGATGGGGCCTGCATCTTGGGGTTTAATCCTGGGACACTGCAGATGACAAAACACTGCCCCACTGAGTCCGCTGGGGTGGCATCGATAACTTGGTTCCCACCATCCTTTCTCCACGGATACCTGCTCCCAACAGATTCCCCTCTGGCTGCAGTTCTGCTACAGGCAGCAGGATTGGGTTTGTCGCTTCATGATGAGAGAATGAAAGAAAATMCCTGTCCAGAGGGAAAATGTTCTCAATTTAAAAAGACAGAAGAAGAAAACTAATTTTTTTCCAGCTGGAAAAAATCCATGGGTGCTTGTCACCAAGGCTTTCTAAATGTGAGCTGCTGCTTAGGTGAGAAGCAGTCAAAAACACAGGTGGGTATAGCTGTAAYCCAAGGCAGTCCACATCCCACCATGAGCACAGCAACATTCCAATTACACCAAGGGCTAGAGGAAAAGAGAACATTTTCTTTTGTTGGTTTTGCTTTAAAAAAACACTAAACAAAACAAACAAAGACCCCAGAACAAGGCAGCTTCTTGAAAGCAGGCCAACTTTCACAGGAGGCACCTTCCAGCGTTTCATGCAAAAATTATCAAGCAAGCCACTGTGAGGCGATATTATATTGAAAAAGTACAGGAAAAAAAAACAACAACAAAAAAAAAAAAAAAAACACAAAAAAAAAAAAAAAAACACAAAAGGAAAGCAGCATTGGCAGGTGAAATCTTGTGGAAGGCAAATTAAGAATTCCTCACACAAATATCCTGCCATTATCAGCTCGGGGACTGCAAAAGCAAAAAGGGACACAAGAAAAGAAAAAGTCAAAGAACGCTCCCAGCTTTTACAACGATTTCTCATCGTTCTGTTTGGACATCTCCTAGGAAAGCTTTTTCTTTCTGTGGGGGCACAATGCGGAAGTCGCCAAACGTGCATTTTGACCTTTAATTCCATAATTAAGCTCGTGTTGGGGTCACAGAGTCCACTGTGCAACTCATGTACTTGGTTAAAACAAGCTTTTAAATCAGGTGAGCACACAGTGCTCCCATGAAGGTGGGGGCAGAGGGCCAGGCACACTCCTTGGCTGGAAGAGCAGCAGTGATTGTTTCAAGATAAATGGATACAGCAATTAATGTTCATTACAGGCAGGAGATTTGAAATAAATTGTCCTTCACCCAAGACACAACCATATTGCAGGTCAGACCAAGAATTACCTATGCAACCATAGTGATTTACTAAATATTGGACACAGAAGCAAAAGATGAAGCAGAAAACCTTGGTGATGAGGAACAACACTGACCAAAGAAAGAGCTCCTTAGGCCAGCTGTTGGCTGACAGAGGCCTGGAGCCATGGGCAGGGAAAGACTTCCTAGTTCAAAACTGGAACAGCRAAAAAAATGGGACTTGGTGCACTCCTGCTAAAAAAGAAGCTGTGACAGTGACCACCCCCAGACCTCCTCCCAGTGACCAGGATAAGCTCCAAGAAGAACAAACACTACGAGAAGMTGTGTGATGCACTTCCGTGGTCTCTGTACCCACGTGACAGCGTAACTCTGTGCCTCAGTTTCCCCCGCACAGGACGAGGCTACAGCCCTTGCTGTGCCCAGCTGCTCTCTGAGGCACAGAGCGCCTTCCGCTGAGGGCTGTGGCACCTCTGCCCAGAGCAGGGGAGGTGCCACCGTGGATGAAGAACACGGAGTGACCTCCCTGCCTTGCGGCCACAGCGCTCGTGACCACAGCCACACGGACACCACGCTACGAAGGAGAGTTTCCAGGGCAAGAGACACGTTTATTAAGAGAACCCYGGAGGCGGGAGGAAGGGGCTGCTTCCCAAAGCACCAGGCTGCTCTCCAGCAGCCCCGCTGCGCCCCGCTGGACTGCCAGCGGCAGACAATTAATAATGCAGTGGCTGTCTGCTCCTGCCAGGGACCCGGGGGAGGCAGGCCAGCAGCTGCCTGCTGCTCCATTATTGAACAGATCTGAGAACAAACGTAATCTGTTTTCCATTTACTCTTCAGGGATTACTGCATGCCGCCTTTGTCTAGAAGCTGTCTCCACTTTGCAAGCCTTTTTCCATCTATTTAAATAGCCCTGGTCAGTCTCTGGCTTCAGAGAGGCTCCTGACTTCATGGCACATCTCTGGATCTCTTCTAGCTAAGCCATGCCGCAAAAGTAAACCATGAGTGTCCAAGAGCTGGGAGAGGAGGACCCAGTTTCACAGGGTTCCTCTGCAGAGCAGCTGAAGAAAAGAGGAGCTGTAGGCGTAAAATTTGGGAAAGGTTTGGAGATACAGTCTTACATCCTTTAAATTAAAATCCAATAACCCAAAAGACACAGGTTTGTATTTATCACTGGAGCAAGCCACCTCTCCTCACCATCAGTATCAGCTGACAGGAGATGCTCCCACACTCGGGACACAGATATGGCTCCAGGCAGACAGGCACAGGTCTGTGACTCTACCTGCTCCTGCTTTGCCTTCCAGCAGCAATACCTGAGTCACCAAGGAAAGAGGGACATTTGCCTTTTGATTTACCCTACAAGCTGTAGCAGAGGTTCTCTAACAACTCTYGGATCACAACTGCAAAGTAAATCCCATCTCTACACGTATCCAACAGGGCTGGGTGGAAGAAGACAAAATCTAACAGGATCCTTCTGAAGTGGCTCAGACCGTATCTCTGGCACCAAGAACAACAATCATTTTCCCAGCAGATCATCTTCATCTGGATCCTGGTGGCTGTCCCACTGCAGAGCAGTGCCGCTCCTGCASTTTATGAACAAGGTTGGTCAGAGCAAGGCTCTGATTTGTTATTGCACYGAGGACAGATGGATGATAAGGGTAACTAATCCCTGATCACCATCCAAGAGCTTTTCTGCAAGATCTGGAGCAGAAATATAAAATTACTGTTCCCCAGGCTATTTCTACACAGTTGCCATTTGCATCTGTCAGCAGGTGGCACGGGAAAGAGAATCCCAGCTCTGCTGCCCGAGGCAAGGAGACTACGGATGACTCCTGCAGACAGAAGATTTTCTGAAAGCTGTCTGTAACTTTTGGGTTCACCATCCCTGCCTCAGTCCCTCCAGCACTCAGTATGCCTTTTCTACATGAAGAAACAGCTTAAAGTGCTGTCATGAGCTAACAGGCAAGTCTTAGTGGGTTTGCACACTGCCCAACCTGCAGGCAAGTGTTCCTCTGCTTTAGGGCAGGGCTATYAGAGGAAAGAGACACTCTGCAGTATCCCTGGCACCTGTAGCACCAGCCAGTGCTTTACCTGCAGAGAGAAGAAAATTTGAGAAGAGAAGAGAAAGAAAAACAAGATGAGGAGAAAGAGAAGAAAAATAGATGGAGTCTGTCAGTGTTGCCAGGTGTTCTGGCAAGTGGGAAGTCAACTTCTCCGTGCTTGAGAAAGGACGAGTTACCACAGGTTCAGCCTCAAGACCCTGGCTGCTGTACCTGGTAAGCACACATTCCTGTTCCTGGGTTACATGGCTTCTCTGCAATCACTGCTGGCTGCAGCATTTCACTGAGTGCAGAGTTAAGCCTCCCCCTAAGGACATGCTGCCCATAACAGGACCCCACTGTTACCATGAGGTGCTGTTACTGTTGGGTTTAACCCCAGAGCCGAAGGAGTCGGAAGAGCTCGTTTGCCAATGAGACAYCAGAGGCCATTTGAGAGCTACTCAAAGAGGCTTCCTAAAGGCCAAGGCTGAGAACAAAAACCCTTTTGGTCCAAATCCATGACAACACTAACGTATATTAAACCCATGACACACAAGTCCTTTACACAGCATGAAGAAACCATTAAGCAAAACCCATCATAACCATAAAAAAATCATGCTTGCAAAGCAGGAAAGAGATGGAGGACACATACAGTGCATTTCCTGAGGAGGAAACGCTTGCAGAAAGAATGCAAAGACCCCAAGGAATCCATTAAMTTCAGCATCACACAATGCATTGCTRGYRTGGAAGGCCTCATTACACTCTAATCACAGCCTCCAACCCCAGCACAGACCTGCTTCCCTGAGATTTGTACCTGGAGATGATGGGCAGTACTTCCTTCCGGAGATATCTGCTGTCTACAACCTCTTGCCCCGACACAAGAGGATATTTGATGTCCACGTGCGAGGCACTGAACCAGAACACACTCCCCTCTCAGCATCTTGAAATAATTGAGAGTCCTTGGAGCGCAACACAGAAGTGGCTTAGCAGCCATACGGCAGCAGCACTTCCTTCCCAGGCTGTGTGTTCATATGGACACCTCAAAGCTCTTTGAAAACATCACAGTGTCATAGGGGCCTTGCTGGAGCCAYTATTAGACTCATTCAGCTGGTGTGTAGATGGAGGCCCAGACAGGAGAAACAATCTTTCTGCTGAAAACTGATCCCCTCTGAAATGGCAGCCCAAAATGATTAAAACCCTCATTTTCTTTATTTATCCCAAACGTTTTTCTSTTCCACTGGCGAGGCAAGGGGACACGATTGCAAACGTTTCCCTCCCCATCCCGATTCACCCTTCATCCCTGTCTGCTTTGAGGCAGCAGAAGCAAGAGGGTTACCACGTGTGACAACCCACCCTTGTGGGGAAGGAAGCGCCTCCTTCCCGTTTCGGGTGGGTCCTCACACCACGGCTGCTTTGACTCCTGTGCTGCTGCACAGACGCAGCCACCGCTGGAAACCTCCACCCTCGAGCCGCAATTGCCAYGGGCACACCACTCTGTCGCACGACAACAGGTTTTGGTGAGCAGCAGTGMTTGCCACACACCAGATGCCTGGCTGGCCGGGCTGGCTACGCAGGAGTAATGAAAAAACGGAGCCATCCTTCTGCCACATTAAGGACATTGATCAATGGAAATGCTGTATCGAACGGCATAATAGCGTTGTTAAAAGATCATTGCTGCTTCTTTAGCTAACAAGTCAGCTTCTGAAAAAATCATTTTTTATGGAAGCTAAGAAGATATATCAACACTGGCTGAGATCACCAGCAGGTGTAAATTGATGTAGTTCCACACATGGCAATGGAATTGCCTTGATTTAAAATCAGCTTATAACTTAAGCATGTAGTATTTTGCAGCAGTAAATAATACCCATGAAAATTAGACAGGGGGTGAGGGGTCAGACAGACTAAAGCTATTTTCTGTCTGTAGTCTCCATGCTATTTCCATGCTGTGGAATTCTTTCAGTAGTGCCAAGATACTCAGGGTCACCTGTAGGGTCCTGGCTGGTACCACTGATATGTGAGACTGTCATGAATCAGGCTGTTTCCTTCAGACTGAAAACCAGGGAGGGGAGTGGTGGCAGAAGGAAAATGCAGGATTCCTTCTCTTGCCATAGCTACTGTCATAACCCCAAAMGATTTGAACCAGAAGCACTGCTCTTAAAAGGGCTTTATTTAAAAAAATGTGGCCTCCACTAGGAGRGAGAAATAGGGTTTGCTTTCACGACACTTCATGCCTCAGAAGTCTTTACCCYGATCCCAGAAGATCCTCTGAAGGAGGAAGAACCTTCACCAAGACAGGAGGCCATGCACTGGAGTGGGGTGAGTGCAGTTTCAAAAGCAGGAGCAGTGTGCAAGGAAGCCCCTGCTGTGCACACAGCAACACGATCTGCGGAAGCCCTGATCTGATCAGATCGGGTTAAACCCAGAGAGATCACCAAGATTAGCAGGATTCCAAGGCACAACACCAAGCTGACTTCCCACGGGAATTAGACAACTCTGCCCTTGATATCTTCCCCTCAGGCTCAGGTACTGTGTTTCAGTTGCCACAAGCAAACAACGCTGGAGAGTACACAACCAACACGACAGAAAAAAAACAAGTTAAAAAATGGAACAATTTCCTGCGTAAGTGCCCCACGTGCTTTGCCTGGAAGTGGATTCTGAGGACGTGAGTAATACCAATCCCAGAAGAATACAAGGCAATATGACTGCAGCACAGGGAAGGCAACCATCTCCTGTGAAACACTGGGAGCAGACCAGCATCCCACAGACAAGAGCCCTGCTTTGGCCAGCACGATCCATGAACACCAGCAGCTCTGCCCTGGCAGCCAGGCTGGTACCACCCATCCAAGGCTTTGGTATCAGTCCCGAGGTGACAATTTGAGCTGTTTCCTGCCACTGGCCCGGGCCACCTGAGCTGTGCAAGCAAGGCTGGTCAGGAGCCTCAGGAGCTAAACCTGCCCTCATTGCCCATTCCAGCACCATTGGCTCTCAAATATTGTCTTCTTTTAACCCCYTGAGCCCCAAATCTCAAAATAGGCTTTTACATCTCCCAAAGAAGGAAACAGCTTCACCAAGAGCATAACAGATTAGAGGGGAATTTATCAGRGCCTGATCCTTTATACCAAACAACAGGTAAGTGGGGGGAAAACAGTCCCATTTTACCCATATCTTTCCTTCTCTATCCACAACAGACACATCTTCAGACTCCTCCCTGGCTGGTGCCACTGAGCACAGCAGATGAGCTGCATGCAGCCCCTTGCTGGCACCGTGTGCTCTGCTGCCTGCCGGATGCCTGGCAATCAGCAGCTTCCCCGGCCCATAAATCCCACAGGACTCAAAATTAAGTCTCCTGCCTGCACTCCYGCTTTATTAACCCCATGAGGCATTAGGAGATCTTTTTAGAACCGGAATGACAGATAAAGGGAAAGGTAATAAAGCAGAATTGGCTCTCGAACAACCAAGCTTTAGTCCCCAGAAAGATGCTTTTGGTTGTATCTTTGAAACATTCATTCCAGCTATGGCTCTGCTGCCTGCCTGCCYCACCTCCAGCAGCCCTGCAATAGCAATGCACTCAGATCCCAGCAGCTGATGATTGTCTAAAGACTGCAGCATAAGCGTGAAGGAACAAGGAACAACACACTGTGTTGTCTGCAGCAAGACATTTCAGGAGCATTTGTGCCTTGCCCACAAAACTCATGTCTCTGTGGTCCAACACCTCTGAACACCTCACCAGGAGCTCGACTATCAGACAACCCCCTCTCCTGAACTTTTAGGAGGAAAACCACCAACAACTTCAAAGACAACAGCRTTTTCACCTTATGTGAGGAACAGCTGCACAGGTGCAAGCCAAAGATGCTCGTATCACTTCGCAAAAAGGACAGCACATGGGACGATCTGGTGTCACTTCTGTCTCACTCCAGCTCTGGTCTCTTGGCAGAGCAAGCACCAAGACACCCAACCCCTCAGCCTCAGAGCCCTGCCAGCACAGCAATGACAAGGGATGTAGCAGYGACCTGTATCTCTAATAAGCTGCAAGGTCTCGGTGTTCCTTCACCTTGCTGCCCCTGCCCGGTGAGGTGCCTCACACTAATCTGCTTATTTCACCTTGCCTCCGTCTGAAGTCTCCTGCCAACAGCCACAAAACCCACTCTGTGTGCCAGGGACGCCTCTCATCCAACCACCCAGCCCCTGGTCACGTCCTGCTCTCCGGAGAAGGGAGCCTGCCGTGTTTTCCAATTCCCTGCCCCAGTCCCTTCAGACAGGTTTCACAGTGATTGTGGAGCTGGGCTGCACGCAGGGCCCTCGCTCCAGTGTTTATCCGAGGTGCCGCGGATCTCCAGCTGGGATCCGTCAGCCATTATTCCGTACCCTTCGCTTCACCCCTGCGCGCAGGCATGTGCCGAGGAGCCAGCAGTAATTAAAAGAATTGGGGGGTCTATTTAATTACCTTCTGACACGATAACACCCCGGCTGCCTTCCAAGCAGGGAGGCTCCCGGCAAACCAGGTGGAACGGCAGCGGAGCATAGGCGTGGGACCCGCAGTGCATCAGCACAGGTTGCCTCTGCTAGCAGCGGGGATGGAGCACTTGGTCCTGGCTGGCTCAGCAGGGGCTGAGGTTACTGCAGAAAGGAARGGAGGGTTGCCCAAAGCCATCCACAGAGCCAGAAAGATTCACAACTCATCCCTCAAGCAGGGGAAAGGGCCCCTCCCACACAACTCTCCCCTCTCTCCTCAGCAGCAGCGCCTGCTTTCAAGAAGTCAAGAGCAGCCTGGGAAAGCAATGGGGAGAGGAGGCTGCACCTCCTGCAGCCCAGAGACCCTCAGAGGACCCTGGGGAAGTACCCAGACTGTTCACCCGCAGCCTCTTCCACGGGAGAGATGACCTGTGAATGTCAAGCACCACACAACCTCAGGAGAGGCGCCCCGGAGCACCACGGTATRAGTGGTCCCTAAGGAAACTCCAGCGGCCTGCAAATCCCAGTGTGAACTCACACTCTGGAATACTGGGACTGAGCCTCTCATATTTGTTGTTGAGTCATAATTGCTTCTCTTCATCACTCTTTCACCCTGGATCCCATGGGCTGGGTCTGCGTGAGTTTGTGCTCGTGCAGGTCACGGTCCTGCTAAAGGCAGCTTATTTTTGTCTCCRGCTCAGGCGGAGGGCACAGAGCTCCGGGGAAGGATGCCCCACTGCCCTGCCTCCCAGCYGGTGACCTCAGCCCTGCTGCTGGAGGAGATGACTGTCAGCAGCTCTTCTTCCCTAACAAGTCTCACCTCTGAGCTGTACCCTCGATCCTTTCAGGCACCTCCTGCCTTAGRGGAAGACATAATTACCTTCAGAAATGTTTGGGAATGAATAAAGCCCTGGGTGATGGCTGGAACACGTCCGTGCCAGGACCACCACGGCAGCCTCAGGCTCTCCGAGCCTTTGGGGATGCTGGCTCCCCACACCAATCTGTTACAAACCTGCGGTGAGGAGGCAGGATGTAGAACCCACAAACTGCTCCTCTGCAGAAAGGAAATGAAAACCAAGCAGAAAAGTCTAACCACACACTCCCAAGCTCGTCAGGAGACAAGCAGAAAGAGGCAAAGAAAGGAGATCCCTCAAGATGACAGCAGAGTCTGTGCCACCAGCCTGACTCACACCAACTCCAGGAGCAGCTGCCGGTGCAGAGCACCTCAGAAGACAACATGCTTTTAGCTTTGTAAGTCACCCAGGAGCCCACAAATACAGGCCAGATATTCCTTAAGAAAGACACCCTACCATTTCCTCCTGAAACAGAAAGCCCTTTCTGGATTTGTCAGGATACAGAGTTTTTTTTCACGACAAAAATTGAGTTATGTGAAAGTCTCTTCCCCATAAATGATTCCATGAATTCTGTCTCCACTTCTCTTTTGGTTCTGCTGGTGCAAAACAAGAGAAGAAGGTGCCTGTCTTCTCCTAAGGTGTTTGCTGGATGTATACAAAGTACAGGATATTCTGGTTGATCTGGGGTGCAAGAATCAATGTCACRTCTCTGTTGTGCAAAGGGCGGTTTCTCTCAGAGCCCAGTGAGAATATGCACATTTATSACTTGAAATTCATTCTCTGGAAAAGTCCTCCATGCTTTGTTTAAAATGCATTGTTTCTTGTAAGGCCGTTCGCTAGAATATTAATAGAAGGAAAATATATAAAAGGAAGAAATGCAGCTGACAGGAATTTGGTTAAAAACTCAAAGCAATGTTCACAGGACTTTTCAATTTCCCAGCTCTGGGTTGCGTAATTTTCAATGCACAGGCCCTGAAACAGGCCTGACTTCTAATGCTGYTTTGAAAAGAAAAGACATGATGAATGTTTTGGCAGATTCTTGATTTCCTTTTCAGCTCACTGTGAAAATATAATTGAAAATGCAAAGATGCCATAAAAAAAGAAAGGAGATGAAGGACAGAACATTATGCAGAAGGAAAGAGCCTGTGTAGGCAAAGAGGTCAAAAATAGAACACTTGGCAGTGCTGGGTTAACAGCTGGACTCAGTGACCTTACAGGTCTTTTCCAGCCTAAACAATTCTATGATTCTAAGTTTGTGACCAAAGCAAATGGTGCACAAACCTACTTGCCTCTGGTGGTGCTCCATAGGGGTGAGGAGAGCAATTGATAAGGCCAGGGGCTTGGAAAACACCTGCAGCTCCTCTCCCACAGCTACAGCTTCCATTTGACTCCACATTTGACTGTCCCAGTGACCAACCCATCAGAGCATTCAGGTCCTTGCATACCTCTGCATGTATTTCCATTAGACAAGATAAATGCATATGATTCTAGGAGTAATATCATTCTAAGCTGCAGAAGAAAAGAAATTGGTGGGGAAGGCAGGAGGAAGAAATGACTGAAGCAGTTATTAATGAGAAACTACCCTGTAATTACACAGATCACCATTACCCCATCAAAAGGCAGCAAAGCCACCCTGAATCAACACCCAAACACTCCSAACAGGCACAAACTATTTCATAGCAGAGCTCTCCTTGCCACACGCTCTGCAAGAAGCAGAAGATTTGGCCTCACAGATGGCATCTGCTCTCTATCCACCCCCTGTTTATCTCCAACCATAATTAAGAAAATCACCAGCAATCAGAGGCCTTCAGCTGCTCCCAGCCCATATTGGAACAGGGCTGGAACAGCTGTGTCACAGCTTTGTGCCATTATCCTTCCTCCACCTCTCTAACCAGTGACAGCTTCATGAAGAATGAGCCTTGCTACACCTGAAACACTTCCAGATGCCCTGGCTCTGCTTCATCAGTAGCAAAGARGGGACAGCACCACAGCAAACTGCCCTAGCGGAACCATTCAGTCACCACCACTGGTATTAAAATACCACCTGCAAGAGGAGCTGAGATGTGAGCTGGCTGCACTGGTGCAGGGGGAAATATCACATGCCTAGGGAGAAAAATCCAGCATTTGAAGATGAAAAGGCAGCAAGGCAGGAGCAAAATAAGAAAAGATCTCAGGAATGCACCCCACTCTGTAGGAGACATCACCTCATGCTCCAGGGTCTCCCTGAATTGTTGCTGGAATTAAAGAGGGAGGGGACACACAACATCTAAAGTAATAAGGACTGAAGTAAAACAAGTAGTGCAGTAAAGCTATCTCAGGGCTATTTCATATGTAAGGAAGACAAACTGAGGAAGGCCAGTTGCCAAAGGGAATCAAATGACAGTAGATAAAGTAYCAGAAACACTAATGGTGACCAAAGAAACATACTGTGAACTGTAAACAAAGGCTTTAAAATAGTTGCTTCTCCTTTCTGTACTTTGTGACATGAAGGCAGAAGCTGGATGTGACTGTGTCACACCAAATAAAGCAAAGATGGTGAGGGAGAGCACCATGTGTCCCACACACCAAGACCATGTACAACTACCCGAAAAAAAAATACACACAGTAGACAAGAGTAGCCAAGAAAATAAATAGCAGAGAATATTTCACTCAGCCTTTATCCAAGGACAAAAAATTAACCAAGATCTCTGCAACCCCTTTTGGGACTGGAACATGACCCAGAGTAATCAAACTCACCAGCATAGGCCAGAGGAGCGAATGTCCCTCATGGAAACTGCAGCTGCAATCTCAAATGAGCAGAGCACAACCATYTGCACTGGAGTCTGGCTCTGACAGCTGTTCTTCAAGACTTCTCCAGACTTCCAACATCCTTTCGGCCATCTTTCATCTGCTCAGCAAATCCCCTCCCAGGACTCAGTCCCTTGTAAGAACACTGGGAAAAATGAACTGTTGAGTGTTGACTTAAAGCAGGGAAAGAGCAAGGCCRAATTCAACTCCATGCTCCACACAGGGCATGACCAGGGAGGAGCAGGTCAAGCACACTGGTGGGCCAGYCCAGCAGGGCTTTTCTCCCAGTGTATAACTGAGAGCAAAGCTGAGCACTGCTGCAGCCCTCTGCCTTCTGAGYTCTGGTCCCTCCTGACGCGGGCTGTGGCATCTCCTGTCATCCCTGGCCTGGCACTCCACTCCCCTTTGGTGGCACAGGATGGGCACAAAGCAGCAGCAAGAAGGAGCTCATCATAGAGCACACGGCCACTGGTGGGCAGACAAGGCTGGCCCAGCGGTGCCTCAGCACTCCCAGTGCTCAGTGTGTGAGCAGTGGCTCGCAGGGACACCTGGCACCACACCACACCAGCAWCGTGCAGCTCCTAACTCCCACGGAGGTCGCAGCAGTGTGTGGTACCACCCTGAGCAAAGTTTGGTGTTGTTACTACATGAGCCTGTCAGTGCCGGTGCCGTGGTACCTGCCCGTGACACCCCAAAGCCCTCCCTGCTGGGCTGGGAGCTGCATCCCTGCTTGGGTGCCAGGGAAATCCTCCCCTAGAACACGGGGCTGCACCCAATCCAGACCACCCCCACCCCAACCACATGCACWCATGTGCAGAAGGCAAACACTCTTCATGGAAAACCCCAAAACTGCTATTGCTCTACTTGAGTGCTGGGAGGGAATTCTYCCCTAGTGAGAAGCTCTGGCAGAGACTCTCCTCATTCCAAGGCTTTTCCAGCACGGAGCACCTCCTCCCCAGCAGCTCCGACCCCGCTGGCGAGCGGGGCACGGACAGGAYGGGCCCCCAGGAGCGTGTCTGCATCGGCACAGCGAGCTCTGTGTAAACCACAGAGCCATTATCAGGGGTAAAATTAGCTCCTGTTACTGACAGCATCTATCACTCATTCCTACTCTAATCTCTGCCAAGGGAAGGATTTACAAGCAACAATGATGAAAGAGAAAAGGGAAGGGGGGAAAAAAAATCAAAGCAATACAGAGGGGAGAAGAAAAAAATCAAAGCAGAGATAACAAAAGCATTTGTGAGGCTGGAAGAAACAAACTGCATTATATTACAGGGACCAAGGGATCCTTATCGTGCCCAGATAAGATTTTCMTTCACCATGTTGGGAATTATTTTTTTTAACTGCTTAAGAAGATTCAAATACACTGCCAGGTACCTCCAGCTCTATAAGGATTTTCTTTTAGCCATGCAGCATTGCAGCAGCTCACCTTAATATAAATCCCAGGGAAATGCATACAATGGGGAGCACATCAAAGGGACACAGATGTTGTAAGCATCCTACCAAACAGGTATAAGAAAGAAAGGTGGGGAAAAGATAAGGATCAGATTTTACATCAGTGTTATTCTTTAAGAGGTTTAGTCACCCTTTAAAAAAAGGATTTATTAAAAACTTGTTAATCRCAGAATAACCAGCTGTGATGAACCTAACCCTTAGATCAATGGATACTGCACCACTAGATACTGTGTATTAGTAAATGACTRTGTAATGCAGACATTAATGAGCCATTATGAAAACGATTCTTAAAATAAAATATGACCAGGAGAAGAAAGCAAACCACCAGCAGCGCTGCTTGTTAGCTCCCAAACAACCTTTGCTTTGCTTGCCCTTAATAAACCCCTCCAGTTATTGGTAGAATTAATCACCACAAACAAATGTAACTTCTGGATGTGCTATTGTGTGAACAGCCCATGGGACAGAGCCTTCCTTCCCTGAAAGGATGCACCTAATGCCAACTCCACTGGAGTCAAAGATACCCCAGTGACCCACACTAACATCAGCCAGAGACACAACCTGATTAAAATGTGCCTTTTATGCACAGGCCTCAGAACACCTGATCAATAATTACTAATGGAGCTGTTCAGCAGTCCTACCCTATCCTGCTCCTATTGCCACCACTGTGCCACAGGAGAGCCAGCCCTGAACTTCCAAGGTGACTTCGTGTCACATGGCCAGCTGGAGATGTCTGGGGCCTGTCTGATCAAAGAAAGGAGAAACAACAAAAGAGAGTGAAGAGCCTGCCCTGTCCTTACAGCTTCACCACAGGCCAGTCTCCCATGAGGTTTCTCTAGCACTCTACAAGACTTCTACTCCTGAGCATCCATTTGGATGGGAATGCCTGTAGGATATGGGCTGGTGGGAGCTGGGAGGTAGAGAGGCCAATGCTCACAATGCTCACCTGCTGGAGCTGCTGCCATGCAGGGTCTCACAACGAAGGGCAAAGAGAACATGGGTCTGTCTCTATACCCAATATTGTTCCCCTCATCCCTCTCCCTTCCCTCCTGGCAAAGGGAAGGCATCAACATCTCTCTTGTAACAACATTGAAATAAATGTGAGGAAATTACCCATTTRCTAAGAGAGGTGATATGTATGCATATGTGTGTTGGGAAGTCTAATTTGCATTTCTGGGCCTCAGAGTGCCCCTAATAGAATTTACAGTGGGTTGTGAAGATTGCCATCCCAGCTAATCAAATATAATAAATAGCTCTGACTGAGCAGATGACTCTCCTACAGCACTGTGGTTATCAGAGGGATCRGTCTTAATTTGAGACTCCATTCATCAGCCCTGCTAACAGGATTGTGCAGGGAGTGATATTTGACAGAAGTGTTTTCGAAATTCCTAAATGGAGAGCGAGCATTGAGGGAGACAAGATGGATGTTCCCATTACGGTGACAGTGCGGGATGTCACACGGGCCCTGCCTTCCCGCCCGGCAACACACACCTGACAGGCACATGCCATTAAGGGGAACGCGGTGGCCACAGATTCCTTCTTGTTTTCTTTATCTAAAGGAAAATAAGGAATTAATTCCAGGGATTAAGTGTGGCGGTAGCCTGTGCCCCTGGCTGTACATCACAGTGACAAGCAGCTCCGAAGCTCCACCTGGAGACTGCAGTGGAGGCAGGAGAGACCCGAGGAACACGGACACACTTGTGCGGGGAATCAGCCAYGAGCTGCTGCACAACTTCCCACAGCCCTGGGCAAAGGGGTTATTAAGGACTGAAGGGCAGAAAGGACCTCCTGATTTAATGATCCATGTACCCTGCAGGCAGAAAGATCATAGAATCCCTTTCTCCAAGTCACGTATCGCCTTAAAACCTGTTTGSTTCTTAGACCCCACCACTTGTTGCAGATAGGTAAAACCTTGCAGAAACCACTCCCCCTGGGCACTCACCACTCCATGTTTTGTCTTGATCTCAACCTGCAAGAATGGTTCTCCACCACATGTTCAAGGAGCAGCAGCAACCCTTCTTAACCTTTCCTCTGCTTTCCTGAATGTCCCAGCCTCTTTAACCTCCATCCACAACAAAAACTTCATTTTGCAGCCATGCCAAACTGAGCTCATCTTCCTCGGTCACCTGGGGCAACATCCTATTACAGGTGAGCTTATGCTTGCCCTTCCCCAACCTTCTCAGGATCCTCCAGACCACTGGAGCTCTCTCCATTTTGCCCCCACTTCACAGGGAGACTCACTCGAGCTCGGATGAAACCAGACCTGTTTGCTTTGAGGAGCTCTCCCACAGCAGATCGGCCCTGTGGTAAGGAGCTAATGAAAGACACGTTAATTATCATCACCACCACCCTAGACCCGCACACCTTTCAGCACAAAAACATGCTCTTCCGTTTCCTAGGGGGAGGATCATTCAAAGCCATTTTCTCCTGCTGTCAACAGCATGGGCTGAGGGGCAGGTCAGGTACAGAAAGCTGATGAGGGGCAGCGTGAGGAGCACCATTCCTGGCCCAGCTGTGCAGCAGGCAGCTACCCAAGTCCCCACAACATGCTGGGGCTGGGAAGGCTGGTTGCTCCTGAAAGAACAAGGCAGAGGAGCAGAAAGGAGCAATAAAACCCAGGAATGACCGAGTTGTCTCAGACCCATCCATCCAGGCAGCACGTTTTGCCCCAGATTTTGTAAACAACGCAGTAGAAAGTGGCAAATCACAAGGGTTAAAGGGATCCCCGGTATTCTTCCCATCTTCCTTTTCATTCTCTTCATCTGGAGCCATTCCTTTCAGCAGAAACAAAGGGAACATGAAACATGCTGGAAAAGGCTTCTCGGCTCATGCCTGCTTGTTCCACCTTGAATAGCCACAGGGCTGGGAGCTGCTGTCCCAGTGTGAAACAAGGATCACTGCGARCCCTCTTCAGAGACAACCCCACGCTCGAGGGACAGAGGGGAGCAGGGACAGGTCAGCAAGGAACAGGAGAAAGAAAATACATTTTTATAGATATATTAAAAAAAAAAWTTAAAAAAAAAGATAAGAGGAAAGTGGGAAGCTTATTCTGCAAGTCAAAAACAGTTTGGCATTTCCAAGTTAAATAAAAGTGAAGCCTCTGTCCGCATGCTTCATTGTAACACTGTTGCTCTAAATCCCCTTTTATCCCTTTAATTATGCATGGAAAAACCACACGACCTCCCTGCTCGTATGCTCAGCCGAGCAGTGGCTCACGGTGCAGAAGGCTCATTATACAGCTTTAGCGGGGCTGAGTGCTCTGAATTATTTAAATCTCCATTAAGCCTCCACTATGGCATATCTGTGTGATAAACGGATCAGGTGCCGCTGGATTCCTCCCCTGGCCAACCCGCTCTCCCTGCTCCTTCCCTCTCCCCCTCTCCTTCCTCCTGCAAAACTCAGTAGGAAGGGAGATAATTGCCAAGAGGGAAAGAGTTTGCACTCGTGCTATCAAGTGTTTCGTTGTCATTTAAAAAAGGCCAACTGAGCCAAGTAATAAAGACACTTAATCAGGATTAGCACTAGAGGGCATGGTAAGGTGGTCAATGCATAACTCGTTTAATGGCCATTTTATTGTTTAAATTAAATAAAACTTAAATCATTATGTTTTASTTAAGCAGTGTGAATGCCCTGTCCCTGTTCCCTCGGCACACACGGGGAATGGTGTATGGCCAGGGACAGGGCAKCTGAGATGGTGAGGCTCAGTGCACCCACAGTGGGGATGATCTCATTTGTCCTCCCCATCCCTTTTTCACACGCCCACTGTTCTCCAGACTGATATCATAAGGAGAGCAATGGTCCAGGGAAAAGGTAGGAGCAGTGGACTGAGGGATCCTGGAGCACAAAGTGTGAGGGATTTGTGGAACAGCCTTCTGGATCCACAAAAGGGGGAARAAAAAAAATAATAATCCCAGTAAAACACTGCAGCTTCCCTTGGAGCAAGGGAGTTCATCCCAGAGCAAGGAGAGGCCCTTAATCCCTGTGAAGTGAAGGACAAGATCAATCCTCCTTAGAGACAGTTTTCTGCTGCCACAGAGCTCCTCAAGCGTGAAAGGATGGGGGAGAGGGAGAAGAACTCTTCATATTGCTGTGCAAACACCTCCTCAGGGCATGGGCACACCTGCCAACASCACCCCAAGGGCCATGGCAGGAAAAGCTCAGGTGAACACTTCTGATTTCCCTGATTTCTTACTGCTTTGGACAAGCAGGCACGGGTGATACCAAGTCTGGGCACCTAGCGGCCACAAATCTGGAAAAGAAATATCAGAAGCCTGGGGTAGAAACACTTTCAGAATACTTTTGGTTTTGGGGAAAAAACCTTTTTAATGGATAACACTGAGAGACCCAAATATACCTCCTTGCTTACCTCAGCAGCAGGAAAGAGGAAGGRTGCCRTGAYCCTTCTGCTGGATCCCATCACTGGGGACCAGGGCAGGTTAATGAGGGTCCATCAGCACAGCACACGGAGCTCCCCAAGAGCTGCTGAGCAGCATCCCAAGCCACAGGCACCTGGGGTACAAACAGCCCCACAAACACAGCCCAGGAAAACAAACCTCACACTGAGGCAGCCCACAAGGGCTGGAAATAGAAGCCACRACCCAAAATACCATTGTTGTTACGYCAAAGTCACAGTTCCCTACACCCCCAAAAAAGTGAACAGGATTGAGCTCCTGATCAACCACAGGTTTCCTGAGTGAGCGTGAATAAGTCCCAGATCTCCACAGGCTTTGGCTCCTGGGCTGCAAGATGGAGATAAGGGTCCATCTGTTCCCCCTCATGGCTGTGGAGAGGCTGGAGGATCCCGGGATAACTGCCTGGCTCTCCCCATGGCCTCAGGAAGCGTTCGCTGAATGGGGCAGGAAGCAGGTGGAGACACGGAGGTGAATTATGTTATTTATTTATGAAAGCAACTGGAAAATGTGCTGAGGAGAGGAAAAAATGTCTTTTGTGTTAAAAAATAACCTCTGCCATAAAAAAAAAAAATATTTAAAGACCTCTTATTTTAGAATTTTCTCTCCGTATTTACTTGAGATGAATGGAGGCAGCAGAGTGGCAGCATTTTCTTAAGACTTGAGAAATAGATGGCAGGACTCTGGAGACAGGTTTCGCTCATATATCATTCCCTTCCCCTCCCAGTCCCTGGGGGACACGTGTTGCTGTGACATCTTTTACTGAGATTTACAGAGCAGTCATCCTGTCAGGGATGTGCAGGCAGCCTTGCTGCCACAGAGCTTCTGTCAAACCTGCCCCACGTTCAGGAGGCAGCAGCTGACCTTGTTTTCAAGCCACAGTTTCTATGCAGAGGCAGCAGAGACGAAGGAAAAGCCCAGTCTGCCCCACTTCTTCAGCAAGGGGACTATTTGCTGTCCACTTCCACCACCAGCTTTTCAAACTGCTATTTATTCTGCTGCTCTGGCAGTGCTTATTTCTTCAAGGTGCAGGAAAGCGATTAGAGCTGGGCATCCTGTTCCCAGCTCTGCTCCTGCTTCCCTCTGTGTTACCTTTGGGGACGGTGGTGGGGGGAAGCCTGACCTCAGCAGCAGTGCTGGGGCTGCCCTCGCCCTCCCTCCGTGCCTCAGTTTATCTCACTTTTGCCAACTCCCAGCTGGATTTTTAAAAACAGCATGAGTCAGGCATGAGTCAAAGCCTTAAAATGTGAGGGACTGGCTTTGAATTCAGGCTGCGTTTTAAGGAGGAAGGTGCCAAATTTTTGTGTTTGTGAAACCTCCAGCGCTGACCTCTAGGTGCTTCTTTGAAAAGTCTGAGATTGATAGTAACTATATAATATTTACAGGCATGAATCATCTCAGTTTGCACAATATGTTTTCCCTTTTGCTGACAACTCTCAAACTAAACTATATCAGGAYGACCTTTCCCAGGCAAAAAACATAAGGCATTGCCTCCCATGAACAATAAAGCCAGGATAATAATAATTAGGCCAGAAAGGGAACTCAGACCTCAGTGCCTCCAGTGCCAGTGGCTGTCCAGACCAAAGCTCAGGGACTCAGCCAAGGAGAGAAGATTCCTCAGGAGCCCCCACTGCCCCATCCATCCTCCTGGGCAGCCACTGYGCCCATGTGCTGCTCCCAACTTCCAGACACTGATCACCAGCAAGTGCCTTCGAGATGGATACCCGGAGAAACTTCAGCATTAAAAGAAAACCACTATCAGTTTCTAACGCAATTAACAGCCCCCTGCCAAGAGAGCCAGTAAGAGCACTTCATCAGACCATTATAACCCTGGAGGGTATAGAGAGGCTGCCACGGTAACTCCTTTAATTGCCCTTAATGTTTCATTAAACACAATTACATTTAAACCTAAACTGTGCCATTTGTTGTGGTTTTAATTAGACAAAGGGCAAGATAAAAGGATTGGATTAACCCTCYTCGTCCCTCCCTCCCCTCTACCAGGGACTGGCCACAGTCAAACTGGTTTGAAATGGGGAGAGAGGTGCAAAGGATGGAAGCACGAAGCACATCCACAGACCCACGTAGATGGTGGAGAGAACTCATCAGAACCTGCTGGGGAAGGCCAAGCAGTGGCTGTGCCTCTCCACAGAGCCTGCAGTGCCCATCCTCGGGCTCCACCCTCCTGGCTGCCAGGCGTGAGCCGCTCCTGAGCCCCGAGATCCCTCCTGAAGGTATGCATCAGCAGGTAATTTGCTTCAGTTTGTGCAGCACAGGCTGGATCTGAGGCTCCCCAGTACAGCCAGACCTGAGGAGGAGAGTCCCAGCATGGGTGGGAGCTCTGGATGGACGCTGGCCTGAGGAAAACGCATCCTCTACTTCCACAATCACATTGCTGACAGCAGACAGCACTCCCTGAGCTTGTGTAGATCATATTCACCCATTTGATCCATTTGAAATCGCTCCAGTGACTTCCCTTGAATACACCCCAGTTTTCACCCCTTCCACCATTGATTAAAGTCTCTCCAAGGTCACCAGCTTGTTTCCATGACCTGCTCCAGTGGCCTTTGCAAGGAGAGCTGGCAGCATCCTCTGCTCTGAGCCCTTCTTCCAAGTCCAGCAGTCCTTGCTATAGCTCCAGACTTTTTTTAAATACAATCCTGCAGTTTCCTTGGCACGATGAGTAATTCCCATGGCCACACAGTCACACTGTTACTGATGTTACTCCTCTGTTAGGGAGATGCATCAGCCCAGCTCTTCTGTGCTGGATGTGCTCTCGGTCCCATCTGCCCATAAAGCCATTCTTGAAACACACACCGAAAAAAAAGCATGCAAACATTAATTTGAGCCTAAGAAAAAGGAAAACCATACAGAATTTATTCAGTGCTTCTTTAAATGTTGCTTCTAAATTAGGTCTAAGGCTTAAATGCTGAAACCGTGCAGCCCTATTTGATGTTGCAAACAGCTTTGGCAAACCAGGCTGTCTCCTCCATCTTTTCAGTGACTTACAGGAAAAAGAAAAGCAGATTTAGCTGCAGTGCCACACACCCAAATCAGAATAAACTGCCGAAATGCTGCTCTGTTCAGAGATTTATGATACAATTAACATTTTCGTTGGTTTCTAATGACTTCTTTCTTCCTTTCTGAAGCTGACAAGAGAGTAGGAATAGCCACGGGGTATAATCAGACTGTCTGCAAGGTGGAAGGGAAATGAAGCAGAGCAGAAAGGGACTCTCTGAAGCAGCCGGGTATCATTATTATCTCTTTGTGGGAGCATTAGCACCATTGGAGGGCACTCGGGCACCACTGGAACAAGAGCAGCGTAAGAACTTGAATGGAACCGAGGAGAAGATGAAAAGAATGAAACAGACACTCAGTGACAGGTCTGAATAGTCCCCTTTGTGCCGCGAGACTTGCTGAGGTTTTTGCTACCGTTCGACAAGTGCCAAAACCCCACAGGTCTGATCCGAACACTACACGTGCCAACAGGGAGCCTCCCGTTAACTCCAGGGAGACTCGGCCCCAGCCAAGGTGTAGCAGATCATGTACCACCATTGCAGGGAAAGAAGCGAAATCCGTCTTGGAATTCTCGCCGCTAATTTTCAGCGGTGTTTCACAACGTATCTCATCGTCACAGCGCCCACTCACACAATGAATCAATGCTGCTGCGGAGCGGCCAGGAAAACGAGGGGATGGGGCGGGTGGGAAAGGTGGCAGGGAAAATGTGTGCCAGTGCTGAGCAGGGAGCAACTGCAGCAAGAGCAAGCCTCCCTTTGGGCCATTAACACCGCTGACTAATTGCTGCCACGGTGCAGGGTGGCCTCACCAGTCGGAGAGACAAAGCTTTCACACCTCTGCTCGAGAGGCACAGACTGGGAGATTCCTCTGGCACCTCTGCCAAGGTGCTGAGGAGGGAACAGCTCTTCTGAGATTGCCAAGACCACCCAACTCGGAATAAATTGTCAGAGCAGGGGCCTTCTCCGTCAGTGGAGGCTGCCTGTCCGCRGTGAAGCTCCAGGTATTGCTGGAAGAGCACGAGCACATCACTGCTCCTGCCTCCAGGATTAAGGGGTGACCCTTAGGTTTGAGCTTTGGGGAGCCAGAGGGAGTGAGGGGCAGAGGGGTACGAGGGAGTGGGGAGAACAGCTGTTAAGCTGTTAGAGATAATAAATTGAATAGCTCTGAAATTGGACCCACAAGGATAAAAGTGATTTTAGTGCCTATAAGACCGACTATAAACTCAATCTGTCAGACAGCAGCAGCTGTTAAAGATAATGGTCCTGGTAAATTTAACTTCCAAACTGCCACAAAGGGACTAGTGTGATGTTAAGTTTCTCCCTTCTTTGAAAGGGGGTGGGGAGAAAATGAAAAGGCATCAAAAAAAACCACGAGATCTTAAACATGCATCTCCCTTCAGCTCATCAAAAAACCTGCTTTGAAGAGCCAGGATGGGCAGTGCCCCCGTGGGGGAAAGAGATCTCCCAGAGGCTTTTAGGCAGATGAATACCTCTGGGCTGCTTTGATAGGATTCTACAAATAATACCAAATATTTGCTAATCAGCCAAGGTCAGCAGGGAAAGAAATGACWCTCTGCTCCAAAGCCAGGCATCTCCTAATTATTTAAGTCCACGCTGTGACTTTATCATAAGCTCTAGGCAAAGAAAAGCATCGAGCTGGACTACTCCCGAGCAGATGGTGGCTCAGAAGCATTCCCTTTGCCTGTCCTGGAAGGGCACAGGGACTGATGATCCTTTCCCCAGGAGCTGCCCAGCACAGAGAGCAGCAGGGCAGCGAGAGAGCAGCCCCAGCACAGCTCGGACAGGCAGCCCTTGGCACGGATGCTCTTCCCTGCTCACAGCACGCTGCTGTTTGTACCGAGTRTCCCACCAAAACCCCAGGGAATGTCACCCCTGAACCAGGCAGCGTCAGGGTGTGGCTGCAGGGGTCAGACAGAAAGCTCTGGAGTGGCAGTGTAATTCTTCAAACCCTATTTTCCCTGCCAAGCAGGTGACACAGCGTGGCCAAGGACACGTTTTGCACAGACCACTGCTCCAAACAAGCTGTTTGCAGCAAGTGGGTTCAACGTGACAATCAGAACTCCTCAGGCAACTTTGAAAACGCAGCAGGGTTTGGCTACAGGAACTGAACACAGTCCAGTTAGCTTCACCTAGCAAAGCAACTATTGCAACCACAGATCCATCATCCATTTTTTACAGAATAAAGCAAACAAGACCTGAATGGCCCTGGTGAGAAGCAAGGAGGAGGGCTGGTCTCTCTGCACTGCCTCCTSATCCCTCCTCGGCTCCACATCTCCAGCATGGTTTGCAGCGTGTCCACTTCTCCAGCCGTTCCCAGGGCACGCCACGGGGACATGAACCTTTCCTTGGCACGTATTCTCAATATCCTGCTTGCTTCAGGATCAGAGGAGGGTTTCATCTCGAGAGGGTTTCTACACAGCTCCTTTTTCAACTGCCTGAGTGGTACTCTTGGCCTCTTGCCACTCCGAGGGAAGTGGTTCCTTTGGAAATGTTTTTATCCCAACGGGGACGAGATTTCTCATGTGCTTAGCGTAACAGCTGTGCCTTGGTGGGTTTGGGTTTCAGTGGAGTGAAGGATATGGCATCAAACACAGCAATGCTTCCAATCAAGACCTTGGGAGAAGACCATGCCACTGCTTTGAAGCAATATCCTGGAGTTACTTCCCAAGCCTGCGATATTTGTCAAGGAGTTGGAGGGCTCACTCCTTTTGGATGCACTTGAGCAGTACTCATCATTCCCAAGCAGTAGTTAAAGAGTGTTGAAGGTCTCAAGTCAGAAGCAGAGCAATGTAAAATAGCTTTAAGCTGCTTTGAGTTAAAAACTCCTGATTTTATTCAACACCGTGGTTATTTATCACTGTTGCTGTTAGCCAAGGACACAAGAAGAGTCCAGTCAAATACACAGAATACCTAGGGGGGCATTTACAGATATGCTAATAACAGGAGAGAGCAAACCCCAGTGATTACACATTCCATTGTCACCGGAAAGCCCCAACTCAAGAGCAGCTCCTCCAGCCTTTTCTTTATCAGTGGTAAGGACAGCACGGAAAGGATGTAGGGTTAATCCCTGTGAAATGATTTATCACTGCAACCATGTACAACACAGCTTCTGTCACAGCTGTCCATCACTTCCCAGCAATGAACCTGGGAACGTTATTCCCAGGAACATCCAAGCTGGGAACTGGAGCTCCCCTAAAGCGATTCCCCAGCTATGAGCAGCCCCACGCACGTGGCACACGCTGGTTATCTCCCTCCCACCACATTTCTTTGTGCTCTGAGAAGGGGRAAAAAAAAGAAAAAAAAAGGCAGGGGGGGAGAGAAGGGGTGGAAAAAAAAAATAGCCTCTCCAGGCCTCCGGGTTAAACTGTGACCTACTTCAATCCACACTGCTGCCCATTATTACCAATCCAATTATTCCAGACAGGTTAACTCAGCTTTAATTTATGTCAATCCAATTACTTTTTTTTTATTATTTATTAAATAAAAAGATCACTTCATGCTTCAAATGATTTATGAATACTGGKTCAGCATCCCAGGGAAAGGACTTGGGAATGCTCAAGGTCAAGGCTGGCCTCATGCAGGAAATCCCTCCCAGAGTTTGTGGGGAGAGCTTTACTCACCTCATCTCTCTTTTTGTATTTTAATTGGATCTCTCACACAAAAGCCTATGGCTTCCAGGACTCTGCTCAGTGAGCAGGAATGGTATTCCAATTGCAAATATGTTTCAGCTGAAGTAAGAGGCACTTAAATTAACTGGATCTCCGTGTCTGCTGCAGTATAATGGGACAGTCTAGCACAAAGCTTCCCCTCCAGGGGAAAAAGGAATCCAGGATGGACATTTTTCTTTTAAGACACACAGGGGAATCAAGTATCCAATTCCTACAAATATCCACTTCACCCCCCTTTGTCAACCTTCTCCAGAAGGCAACAGCAGAGGTGTTTTWAACAACCCCGTCACTACTTTCCCTCCTACCTTCAGTCATTGCCAGGATTCTGGCAGACTTCCCTAAGAATCCAGTGCCTTGTCTCAGGGTGCTGCTAAAACGTGCTCAGCRGCTCCTCCTCAGCTGGGCACAAAGCCTCAGCCTCCTCTCTGCCACCACAGCCAGGACCGAGGCACCAYGAGATGCTGCGCCTGCTTTCTGACACCTCCCGTATCCCACCTGCCCCCAAGCAAGGGCTCCAGACGCCTCAGTTCAGCTTCTGCCATTAACCCACCCTCTGACCTTGGCAAACTCCTTTGGACTTGGTTTTTTTGGCTGGTTTCCTCTCCCCCAGAGCCACCCACCCGCTCTGCCTCCTACGCACACACAGCTTGGGCCGGCCACCACAGCCCCTGCCAGGGAGCAAGAGAATGAGACCCAACAGCCTTTGGACTGATTATCTCCCTGAATCCCAGACAGGCCATGAGCAGAGCTGTTTTAAGCTTTTAACACATATTCCTCAGTTATTTTTCCCCAGTGTTTCTAATTATGACCAAAATAGTTTTGCGCCTTTTGGGGGTTTTTTTAATCCTGTCCGGCTAAACTTTCCAGCTGATCTCAGCTGCCATGGCAGCAGACTCAGTGCTGCAGATAACGTGGATGCCAGACCATTTCCAAGGCTTTGAGTTAAAACCTTGAGAGGTACCTTGAAGATAAGACAGAGCTGCTGAAGTCAGCAAGACCCAGTTTCCCGAGCCAAGTCCCAGCAGCCGGGAAGACACACTCCATAGGGGATGGTGCTTCCAAGGGAGCCCTGGAGCAGAGCCCTGGGGGTTGAGGCCACAGAAGCATGCTGAGTCACAGGGAAGAGGATGTAKAGCCTAACTGCATCCAGATGGGGAAATAAAGGGAAGAGAGATTTCAAGGATAAGCACTAAAATCACTTCCAAAAAAGCATCTTCCTTTCGGAAGAAGGGGAAAAAGCCTCTCAAGTCAAGAATGTGATTTTAACACCCTCCTCAAAATGCTTCCTTCACCTCCTTAGATGAACAAAACAAGGACTAGCTACATYCCAGTCTTAACCAAACAGTCGGACAACAGGGTTATCCAAAACCATCTCTGCCACGGACAACACAACAAATCCCCTGCCTGACACAACGTCCAGACATCCAAACACTGAGTCACCTCAGTACCCCAGCCAGTGTGTCCTTGAGGGAGAAAAGCCAGACACTCAGCTGGGACACCCCGCAATGCCAGACGCCCTCCTGGGGCACAGTCCCTCGGAGCACTGCCAGTCAGAGAGAGGATCTGCGATAAGAGGTGGGATGTCGCGTCACCCTTTCTCAATCTCTCCCGCCTTTTCATCCTCACGCTACCCACTATCTCCAGCAGCCTGGGCAGCATCTCTTTCCCACCCCTCCCACGTTAGTTTGGGAATAGGGCAGGTCTGCTTTTATCTAACATCCTAAGGACAGTTATCTGTGTGCACAGATTACTTGTAGCTGACTAGATACTGCCATCCTACCCCAAKTTTAGATGAGGACACCAGAACAGGTCAGTAGGCTACTGATAGGGTACTCACTTCCCAGAGGCACCACACTGAGTGGTGGACTTTAGAACTTATTTAGTACAAAGTTAAATGCTGGATAAGGAAAGCATTAACATGCACAAGCTATTACATTATTCCTTTCCTTATCCTCAGGCTGTGCCATTAAGAAAGCACATGAGAAACTGGAATTTTGCTGTATGGCTTCAATAGATGTGCACAWGCTTCTCAAGGACTTTTTGGATACAGCTTTGTGGAATGCACAGCCCAAACTCATTATGTTCTGAAGCAGTTGTTGAGTTGTCTGAAAGCAGGCAAATGAAAACAGAACCCTAACCAAAAATACGAGCTTTTGCAAAGAGGGATTTCTGAAATTCAGGAAATGCGTTACTAAAGCCAGAGAACTTAAAACTCACATTTTGCCTGCCACCAAAGTAGTGTGGACGAGCTTCCTCGGAGAGGAAAATAAAAATCACCACCAAAAAAAGACAGCTAAAAAGAAAAGTCCATGCCCACCAAGTGGCTTTGAAATTTCCATCCCAAGCACCARGATGGCCCCTTGGGCTGGGACAGGGTTGTTTCAATTAGTGCTGCTCTGCCCAGCCTAATTGTAAGAGTTGGGAACAGCCAACATTCCCAAGGGGCCATGAGCTCTTTTCCCTATTGTTTTAGGCTCAGCATCGAGAGAGCAAGTGGAGGAGTACCAGGGACAAACAGGAGGGAAGCAGCTGTGTTCACTTTCCCTGGGGCTATTTCTGCCAAGTCTCAAAATAATACTGAGATCCTTCACCCCCCTCCCTCTACATTTTGTCTCACAGACACCAGGTTTGTCCCAAGTTGCCTGTGACCTGGCACTGCGTGTCCTGAATGGAAACCCCACTTTTGAGGGCACAGCCTAATGTGGGCAGGTGAGAGAAAAACCTCCCAGCTCCTGCTGCGAGACAGCTGCCCTTGGGTGAACAGAGAGGAGAGTTTGCTCTCTGCAAACAAGGGCTGGAAACACTTTCAGTTCCAGCCTGAGTATGCACTGAGGGGAACCAGYCCCTCAGGAGCCCCTCTGTGCCCTTCATTTTGAAACAAGTCCCTCAGCAGGCTCCAGCTCAGCATGTGCTGTCATTTCAGTCGTGACACGTGCTGGTGCTGCTTTTCTGCCAACCCTCTTCAAAAGCAAAAAGGAGGAGGCGAAAAAAGAAAAAAGTACAGCAAAAAAATGATGCCACTCTCAAGAAATGGCACTTCAGGCAGTCTCCACTACATCAGTAATGACAGTCAATAGTGCCTCCAAGGACTTGCTTTCTTCAAGTCAATACTACATTCTGACAGCCAGTTTCTCCTGACAGCCAGTTTCTTCCTGGGATCCATGAGCCTCTCTTCCAGATTCAATCTTGCTCAGACAATCATTCCTCTGAGGCTTTTAGCCAGTTTACAGATAGTGCAGAGATACAGGAGCCAAACTGTGAAGAAATCTCACTGCTGCTCTCCAGAAATGCACTTCTTCACTAAGTGGCTTCTCTTAYCCGCCAGGGTCACACACAGCACTAGGGAAGTCAAGGGTCATAAGAAATACAGCRGAGATGCTTAAACAAATACCTCATCCTGGATTCCACACAGCTTAGGCTTCAGGTGATCCTCTCCCACGGCTTTCCCTCTAAAGAGATTTAGCACCACACTGGCTTGCAAACACATGCACAGGAGGAAGGCARGACAGAGACCATGACCTCCCAAGAAGATATCACAATTTAAAGTCTCCAAAGCTCATTTCACTGACTTGGCTGCCTGAGCTAGAGCTGAGATGGTACCCACCAACATCTGTCACCAGCTTTGGTGTCTCAGCAAGGAAGGAAGGCCCCACCTTGTTAACGAACTGTCCACCTCCATCATTAAAAGCATCTTTAGCAGACAGTCCTTGTCCTCAGGCACCAAGGAATAAACACATAGTCATCTTTAAAGAAGAGAAATCATGTGCTAATATAATTAAGTTCAGTGCAGCAAGCCCCTGGCCTTCACCTGCAAAGACACAAGTGTAATTGCAATATTAGACAGACACAGGAAAGGCCTCCAGGGCATAACAGGTTTTGCAGAGATCAACAGCAAGTTCTGTGCCGTGGCAAGCGCAGCCTGAGCAGCTTCCACGCCAGTGGGGAGGTGCTTTGTGATCATCTCCACTGATGTCCCTATTTTACTCAYAGACTTGTATTTCAGGAAAGCCATCTCTGCTGTAAACCCTGGACAATCTTGTTTGTAAGGTACATTCAGTAAGGACCTGTTCCTGCTTCTGCAGGAGTCAGGGTTTACCGTGCCTRCCTGTTGTGCGTTGCCAGGAGGAGCAGAGGGGATCCTTGCCAGGTGGTGAGCAGCATGGGGAAAGAGTCACAGCAAATTAACCCACTGCTCCCAGCTTTGGAAGGCCACAGTGGGAAAGCCATGTTGCAGGGGTGTCCTGGGGGTGCTACTCCTTTCCTTTCTTATATGCCAAAACCCTTTTATGAAATGAAAGCTATCAAAGAACATCTCTCCCATCAGCTAAACTGGGCTCTGCCTTATTCATCACCATAGCCTCTGCCCTCCTCCCTGCACAGCTGATACCCCGAGGGAAGGAGTGAACACCAAGCCCCACTGTTGATGTTGTTCAGGGAGTAGATGAGGGCAAGCCTGGGAAACAGGGAATGAGATTTTTTCCCAGCACCCTACACTTTACACCTACCTCTGCAGCACCAGTAACAGAGCATTACACACCCACGGGCAAGCCTTCCCAGTGTCACAGAAAGTTCACCAGCTCAATGTGAGAATGTTGGTGACTGATGAGGTCCAGGGAGGTAAGGATTACTGCTGTTTGTACAGCTTTGTGGAGGAAGCTGTAAGAGTGTTCTGTAGATGAAATCAGTACATATTTGCACATTAATGTAATTTAACCTGAACTCATTCTTTCTTTTAAACCTCTGGAGTGCCAGGGAAGACCCATGAGCAAACAGGCAAAGAACATCTTTATTAGGGAAAGGCTAAGGTGACAGTCTGTAACGTGTCAGACAGCTAAGGCTAGCAGGAGGCTGTAGATCCATGGAAGAACAAAGACTGGAGCAAAGAAATATCTCAAAAGTGTTCTCCAAGTACCCACATCGAACAGAGAATTTTACCTGGCAAATGCAATTAAAGCAGAGTGATCCTACACACTCAGGAATAGCATGTTTGCATGGCTGTTCTCATGGAAGGAGCTGCTTTACCAAAAGCAGATGTTCACAGAAAATCCCCAGAGGCTTCTGAAAATCCCCTGCAGTTAGGAGCTGTCATGATCAGTATTTTGTACAAAATAATGCCAAGGACTGCTCAGTTCCCCACAGGGCAAGGTAGCTCTTTCAGAGATTTTGTTACCTCAGCCCTCTTCTGCTCGTTCTGCTGATCCAGGACAAACTCACCTTGCTGGCCCAGAGCAATGAGGACAGGCTGGCTGTGCTGCTTGGCTCTGTCCCAGCTCAGCCTGTCCCTCCACAGATGGTGCAGGGGCACAGCAAGTCACCCCGGGTGCTCCAGCTAATTCAGCAAATATGAGCRCAGACTGGTTTAGCTTGTCTCACACACAGCCTCGAACATCATTKGTGGACCTGTGACCTCTGTCTCACAAAGCCTCCGTGGGGATGGCCCTTYCAGGGCAGTGGACATCAGCAGATCTGCATCTCCAGACCAGCCACGGCCACCAAACAGCACAGGCACATCCTGGGCTGGGGCACCCACCAGCAGCAGAACGTAAGGGCTGTCCATGCAACTCCAGCAGGTGTTCCCAGCCATGCTGAGCTCCTTGCTGTCATCGCTGGGCAGATCCCAGCACGTAGCAGAGGCTCCCACCCCATTGTATTCACAGCCCTGGCAACATGACTCCAAGCCTACAGCTGCCAGCTTTGTCCAGCTGGAGTTGAAGGTCTCCAACAGTAATAACGACCCCAGCATTCCCAGGAAGGGACTGAGTCAGAACAGGCCAAGTAGAGGATTGAGCTGAGTCAGATGGGATAAACTCAGCATAACCCACTCAGCAGCAAGCTGCCTCCTGAGCACAGCATCTTCAGCATGAAGAGAAGGGGAAGGAAAAAAATAGCATCCTGGGAAGTGATTAAGGACATTGCTAAGCAAAATGTCCTTAATGAGTTGCAGGATTTCCCATCACAGCTTCAGGGTGAAACTGCAGAGACAGGATGCAGAGCTCTCTCTCCTACACAGTCCCTTCATTCTGTGCCGCAGCCTGGAGTCAGGGAAAGCATTCCAGCACTCCTCCAGCCTCTCCAGCCACAGGACTGCTGTTACCCAGCCCTCTGACCACAGCCAGGGAATCCAGAAACTGTCTGGACTACAAGCAGTACATTTTTTCTGGATGCCCTGGGACTCAGATGTGCAGCATATCCCATATCCCTGTGATCCTGTGCTGCTCCCCTCGTCCCAGCAACAGCTCCCAGTGGCTGAAGCACAGGCCAGTGCCCACCTGCCCCACCCAACTGAGGGAAGCACGCTGCTTCCTGCCAGGTTGACTGCAATAAAATTACACAAAGAGCTTCAGTGCCTCTGGTAAACACTGCACAGACTTGTTTAGCCTGTGGCTCTTTGCACGCACCCACCACGCTCTTTAGATGTTCCAACACAATGTTCCTTATGGAGGACAGAGTTATGAAAGGCTGAGCAATGAAAGCAGGGATTGTTACCAGCTTTAACAGGCTGTGGATCATGCCAAGAACAAGTTTCACTGTTTTAGTTGCTTCGGTATGCTATCCCACATCTTTCCTATAATAATCAGATGCTCCTACGCTGCAGTCGGGAGCAGAAGACAAAATGAGTAGTAAAGAGACAAACAACAATCTCCTTAAAGAGCTGAGAGGATTGCCAAGAGTATTTGTAATCTGATTTCATCCCTGCCTCCTTGCCTTCCCTGACCTGTCACTGAACCTCAGGGTGATCTACCCAGTGGCTCTCAGGTTGTGGCACAGAGATCACGTCTGAGCAAACCAGGGAAAGCAAACTGATGGGCTGGCTGAGATTCCTTGCAGGCCCACATCACCGACCTACACCAACCCATTAGCTCATTTATGAGAGAGTTTCTGTTTGTTACAGGTYGCTGAAAAAAAATTTAGTCTAGACGGGTGATCTATTTATTTTAGGAAAAAAAAAATCCACTTAGTAGACTACGACCTGAATATAAATTCCTCACTATCTACAGTGCCAAAGACATAGCTGAGATTGAAACTAATTTCTAATAAGTTTTTCACTGTAAAGAGACTTCTGTTGAACAATATTGGAGGTGCACTCCCTCATGTAGAAAAAAAATTTACCGTTTGCTCTGTGTCACAGCAGAGATGAACTCTCAGAGCCCAGTGTGGCCCTCTCTGTGCAGGACAGCAGGAACTGCAGCCACTTGTCACCTCCTGCCCTGCAAGTCCCGAGTGACACACGCAGCAGATTTTTTTGAGGCGTGTAATAAAACACACGCAAAAAAGCCAAAAAGCCACGCCGTGATTCGGTGGCTGCACAACAACTGCCTTGCCTTGCACAGGATTGCTCTGCTCAGCCAGGGACCTTTTCTGCAGAATGCACAGTAAAACAGCTGCAACGAGCAGCTCAATGCCTTCAGAGGGATAATAATCCTGACAGTAAAAATATGAAACCAGCACAGCTATTTATGCTCATTTACAAACAWGACACTGCACTAACTTATGCTCATTTGCACGTGAAAATTGCTGGAGTATTTACTGTACATGGGGGTGATCAGAAGAGCTTTGGAGCTGCTGTCCTGTGACCATCACGCTGTACAATTAAATACATTCCATYACTCATTTCAGGAGAGGTCCCAGGGAGAGGCTGGGGAGGATGACAGGAGCGTTACACAAACGTTATTGATTTCGCTTCTCCAAACACTCACAATGAACACACCAACTGGTTTGGCTGAACAATGCAATGCATCATTCAGCCTTCCACCACCACATTTCCAACATCAGCTGTGCATGGTGTGCACACTCGGTGCTGCCACGAAGGATCTGATCTGGTGATCACATAAAGGGTGGGCRTTCGCTCCTCGGCAGCAACGCAGCTCCAGCAGCAGCTGAATTTCCCAGAGGCAGCAGAAATACAGTGGTGCTCCTCAGGCAGAACTTCCATTCTAAAATATATCTGAAATCAGTCTCTTTCTTGACATCTGTAATGACACAGGAGTCCTGTTCATCAACACAGCAAAAAAACTCCATCCTAGTGCTATAATCGGACTAGTCACAACAAAGGATGAGGGAGAAGATATCTTGCTCTTCCCACGTGGGAAGTAAAGATCCAAATGCTTCATGTGGTCACACACCAAAAGAAAATCACAGCATTTTTGAGCTAGAAGCAGGAAAAACAATGCTGAGGAGAAAATATCACCAAAAAGCGCAACAGATACTTATGGGCAGATCATCTGCAAGAGAGGGCGTTCCAAAAAACAAACCAACCCATGTGGCCAAGCACAAGGATAATGTTGTCCTTGTTTCACCCACACCTTCTTTCCCAATATGTCTCTTTCTTCATCAGCTAGAGATCTGGTAAAAAAAAAATTTACATTTAAAAAAAAAAGTAAAATTATGTAACTCACAATTCTCCCATATGCTCAGTGTCTGTTAGCTCACAAACCATGGAATTGTGTGAACTGCCATGGCAAGGGGTGGATGGACACACAAAAAGGCAACAAAGCCCAGTTTTGGTATGTAGAGCCTCTGGGTGATGAAGAAATCTGTCACTACATGTATTTAGTCTTTAACACATAATGGTTTATTTTTCCTTACTGAACAGAGGGAGAAGAAGAGGGTGCTGAAGACGTGAAATACTAACCACTTTGATCTTTCAAGGGTTTGGGAACAGAATTTGTGCTTTGATACATCTAGTTCCATAAATCTCAAGACACAAGGACAGAAAAATCAATGGGTGAGAGAGATGGATCACTCACTGGGACGGAGAGAAACGAGCCAGCTTGTATCCCATCGGCCRGTGAGGCCCAGGCGATCTGTCAAAATGCATTTTTCAGGGGCAATAATCCCTTTAACCAAGAGGGAGAAGCCACAACTACCAAAGAGGTGAAAACTTGATGGGGTACAGCAAGAATTCTCAAAACATTTTGGGTAATTTTTTATATTTTAACTCCAAAATGTGGTTCTTAACTGTTTCACTCCATTCGAGAAGGACAGGATAGCAGGGACATGTTGCAGCTTCACTGCTGTATCACACTTCAAATGGGCCCCTTGTGGTTTACAAAAAAAAACAACCTTGGTGTCTTTTGTTACACAAGGTAAAACTCAGAACCAGAACATGGGAACAGACTGGACCCTTGCCCTGCTCTCTCTGTGTTTAGCAGTTTTTGAAGAGAAACCAAAGCACTGGAAGATCCAACAGGTTCCTTGGGTCAAGCCAAGGGACCCAGCAAAGGACGAAGGAAGATGGCATGGAAAAGCCAGCCAGCAGCCTGCAGCACCCAGCCCCGTGGGCAAGGGCTGGATGGCACATCCCACAGTGCTGCCATCTCCCACACAGCCCAGCTGCTCCCTGCCCTCAGAGACAGAGAACAGCAAATGCCTCGGCAAGGCACGCTCACACCATTCACAGGCTCCTCCAGCAGTTCAAGTGTCCCCTCCAGTGACTCAGCTGCCCCACCCTCGTGTATTTTTAGCAGGCTTGGGTAAGACTTTTCTGGTATTTCCTCACATCAGAATTTCACCTGYTGCRTCTTGCAATCAGTTTGGGTGGGGCTTTTTTCTCYCTCGTTTTCCTCCCAAAGCACTCTTTGGGCAAGTATCTACTTAGGTGTTGGATGAGGGCCACGAGGAGGAAGGAGAAGCAGGTGGTAAAGAACTGGAGATGCTTTTCCTTCTGTTTTTCTGTGCTGGCAACAATTACTGAAATGCCACACCAAAGCCACCCTCTCTGAAAAACTCGAGCGGGCACAAACGCAGAGGCCCATCTGCTTAGCAACACATGGTGCCAGCAAACAGCTCCCCAGCCCCGGGCTGAGCCTTGCAGATACGGCAAAGTCACGTTGGGCTCCCGGCTCCAAAGGCAGGCACTCACACACGGGGCTGGGCAGGAGTGGCCTTCCCACAGCAGGCAGGTGCCATCGGCAGGGCACGCCTCCTTCCCTCTTGGCGGCTTCCCACGGCAGCGACAACCTGCTTTATGATCTATCTTCTGAAATTCTATTCAGATGCACCCTCTTGCTCTGCTCCTTCAGTACAAGGATCCCCAGTGCAGGTGCACCYTTCCTAGAGCACAGGAGCAACATCTCTACTCAGACACTAGCTTCTCCCCCCTCTCCCCAATTCAAAACATGAAATTTTCCCAAATGCATTTTGACACTTGACTTGCTCTCCAAAGCTCCTAAGAAATGAGTGTCCATAGCAGGAGCCACACCCTGCAGATGTCCCGTGACTGGGGTGCTCCCTGATTTCACGTTCTCCTCCTTCCCATCTGCCAGGGAGCCCGTTCACCCTTCCGAGTGTCAGCCTGTCCCCAAGCGCTCAGCTCGCAGCAGCTTTCTCTGCTGTGCTGGGCGAGGAGTGAGGCTCGCTTGTCCCACGCCCATCTCCTGCTGCCCTGCCACAGCCCGGGCTGACAGCCCTGCAGAGGAAGAGGCTTTCTGGGCTGTGACTGCAGGGTTTCTGATGCACGTGTCACCCTCGATGCCAGCAAGAATTCACTGCACGAGCAAAGCACAAGGAGAGCTGCCCCGTGGGTCACCCCGCAGCTCAGGGAACCGGAGACGTCTTGCCTAAGGCGAATCAAAGCACTCCAGGGAAACCCAGCAGAAGATTGGCTTTGTTTGAAAATAGAGACTCTGATTACATAGATAAAATCCCACCCAAGGAAAAGCATCTGAACACTTTGCTCAACAATCCCCCCCCAGGACAGACATCCTGGGTGTAGCCCAGACGCAGCATCCCGCATCCCACAGCCCTGCTTTGGCCTGGGAAAATGCAGAACAGAAAAAATACTTGACCAAGAGAACTCCTGCTTTTTGACACTCAAGTGCAGGCAGGGATCAGTCCAAAAATCAGTACCAAGAGATGCAACTGAAGTCAATGGAGCTGTAGGGCTCTTCATGCCAGTCCAGGTCGCTCTACATGGGGACAAACCTCTGGCACTGGAAAAACTCTGTGGATCAAGTGAGACTTCAGAGAGGTTTATAATAGAGAAAAACACACTTGGTGAAAAGTGAACCAAAAAAACCCATGCCAAACATTAAAAACTGGTTCAAAAGGCCAGAGAAAGTCAAGAACAGACAGCAAAAAGGAAAAAAACACAGTTAGAAATGCCTGAATGATCATAAGGAAATGATGTTTTGTTATGTGATCCCAAGCCCTCTGCCATAGGTGTCGTATAAATAATTATTAATTATGTTGTTGATTATCTGTGTGAGCAATAGAGCTAATGAGCTGGTTCTTACAGGATATAAATACAGCTTCTAAAGAGCAGGGCAGCCATTCTGCCAACGGCAAGCAATTAGAATTATTTCTTCTCTGCTGAGAGTTTGCTTTTTTTTTTTAACCTGAGGACAACCAATACACACTGTAGATATTTGCTATTAAAAAATCTACTGCCTTCACAGTCCCAGTAGACACAAACTGAATTTCCTTTAATGACTGGGCCCAATTAACTGGAACCTGGAGCTCCACTTTGTAAGCAGCAGGGTTCCTCTTTGGAGGCTTGGCCCCGATGGGCAGGAGACATCCAAAGGTTGAGGATTAAAGTTGCTTTGTTTCACTGAGCGTGTTCACCATATTGCAGGATGGTTGGCATGGGAACACAGCTATGGAGMAGCCTGTAGTGCACAATAAACAGTCTCCATAAAATACAGAAGCAAATAACTGGAGAGATGAAGGGTAAACCCTTCACCTATCACTGGGAGAGCTCAGCAGATGGAGCAGGAAGGAGCAGCCCCTCCAATTCACAGTTCTTCATCCACGCCTGCTTCCAGGATTTTTGTTTTAACGTGACTGCTTTAAGTGCACGTGTGCTCGACCCATTTCTCCATCTGGTGTCCAAACCACGGGATCCAAAAGGAAATTCCACTTTAGCTGCTGTCAGCCTTGAACTGCCACATCTCTCGAGGTGCTGGTTAATCCTAGGACAGAATTTGAGAAGAGGGCTGGCCTGCAGGGGCCTGAACATCTGTCAATAAAAGGAAAAGGGCAAGTTTCCTCTACAGAGAAATACTCTTTTTTCTCAGAGCCGTAGATACAGGTTAAAAGAAGTTGGACCCTAAGTCTTAMTGACAGAAAGTGCAGTAGCAAATCAGGAATAAAACTTATAACCCTGCTGCTGCAAAAGAGGAGAAGTGGGGGGAAGGAAGAGGAGGAAGATGGTGAACAGCCTTAGGAAACCTGTGACTTCTCTATTAACACTTTGCTTTGCCTCTTCTTTTACAACAACATGATTACCAGCTCAAACATCCMGGTATCTTCTGGAAGTTCCTTTTTTCTCTGATCTCATCCAGGGCTGTTGTTCCAGCACGCTGACCTTCAGCCTGTAGAAATTTCCTGATCCTGATCGAAGCACTAGATAAAACTCAAATCACTGACCCTGGGGATTTGCTCAGGAGACAGGAACGCAAGGACTCAAACAGGAAAAGCTGGAATTTATGGGCTTGCTGGCAGTCTGGCTGCAGTGTGGACATCAGTCTTCTGCAAGGGCTGAGAAAAGTCACTCTTTGTTATGAGCAAGACAGGCCAGAACAGACAGGATCATCTGTAGACCCAAAAGTGTGAATTCTAAACACCATCCAGCCCCTCCACCAGCAAAAGCAGGGACACATCTTATGCCAGCCTACCCTGGAGGCCTTCTGATGCAGCTTTGGCTGMAGTTTTGAAGYGTGCAGTAAGGAATTAGTACACGTTCAGGCCTTTGGGGAATAATTTTTTTCTTAAAGAAGAAAGCCCACGGTGCACTTACAGAAGAACTTTAAAAATTCAGCTTTAAAAAGGAGCATCCTGGGCACTGACCTACACAAGCTGCTCCACTCAGCCAAGCCATCCACTGCTTTATTAGACATGACCCAGAGTGCTTTACGTCTTCCCCTGCATTTTAAAGGGTCAGACAAGAGCTCCCAAACAGACTTAGAGATACCAAGGAGCCCTTGCTTGTTCCTCCCTCTTTTGTTCTTCAGTAGGCGTGTGCTGGGAGCAGGGATCTGCATCCTGAGGTTATTACACATTTCTCTAATGGATCCCCATGCATAATAAATTAGCTCATTAATGAATTGATTTGAAGAAAGAGTTCACTGCAGGGGCCAGAAACCCAAAGACACAAGCCTGTGACCGAGCAAATAAGTCACTCCTGCAATCTCACATCGTGCATCCTGCTGGTGAAGGCCCCGTTAAATCACCTTGCACTGCTGCCGCCTGTTCTCCATCCTCACCATTATAAAAGATATATGGCAACTGCTTTTGCCTTCACAACTGCTTATTTGTGGAGGCCTGGTCTCATTCCTTACAGGCCTTTTCCATTTGGGACTGCCAGGTTTGTCGTTCACATTAAGGGAGTTGGTGATTCCAGCACCAGCTTTGGCAGCCTTTGAGTTATTTYGATTGCAGCTCATTTGGATTGCAGCGAGGGACTGCAGGTCCGCCCTGAGGGTTGTTACCAGCCCGAAAAATCCCAAGACTCCGGTGTTTGCTTGCAATTGCTGCCCRAAATGAGGGAGTCGAGTCTGGAAACAGCTGCCCTGAGCTGCAAACTGAATATTTCCAGATGATCCCAGGAACCTACCTCCATGCTCCGGCACAGAGCCTACCTTGTAAACAAACGCCCTTATATAGGTCTGTGTGGGCAAAGTTAATTATCTCCAAATAGCTTCCAGAAGCCTCAAATCAATTTATGAAAACAAAAATTAACTTTCCATATAAACATAATTACAGTGAGACAACAGTATCCAGCCTGGTGCTACTGCTGTTTTTGGAAGCTGGGCAGAAAGCCAAATGAGTTCATTAGGCAGTGTAATTAATAATGGTTTTTTCCTGCTTTAGGAAGCCATTTATGGTCCTAAGAGGCAAAGGTACTGGGGAAAAAACCCACAGCTGACAAGTTTTAAAAGGTGCTTCTGCAACAACAATTTATTTTACAGCCTCCATGTGAATATATATCATTTAATGAATAGAAAAAGAGCAGGAAAAAAAATAACATTGCAGTGAGATCCRTTCACTCTGCTCACAAAGATGCCTTGGGAGAATTTTCTTGAGAAGGAACACCAAGTTTCTGGTCAAGGAATGAGCACGACCCTCTTTACAACCCAAGAGACACCAAGCTAGCACCACATATCCACCTTCCCCTGTTCAGTTCCCCACGTCCATTGTGCCACGATCCTGGAACAGCACAAAATCCTGAAAATGCGAGAGGATAACACTAGGAAGTTTCTGTGGTTGCTAAGCCAATCTGATTATTGCCTATCAGCTCTGCATTGCATCCTCTTGGTCTCAGGTTCCAGGCAGACCCACACTTTGCAAACACAGATCACTTTGGCTCTCAAAGGGGCAACATCAGTGTGAAGTGGAGGTTGTCCATGTGTGAGAAACCCACACCTGTTAGCCTCTGACACTGAAAGCATGGCTTGATGCTACCAAAAAAGTGCCAGCYGGTGTTCATAGAGACTGCACTGGGTCATCAAGAGCACAAGAGCTGAGCCACTTTGCACTGTGCACTCATTTCTGGGGAAGTGGAGGGTCAGTGCTGTGCAGGTCAAACATCAAGTTCACAGGACAAACTGAAAGCAGATAAAGACAGCAGCCATCTCATCATCCATGTCTAAATATCTGCGTGGCTCCGAGCCACAGAAAGGGAATATTCGGGTGTGCGTGCCCCAAAGCCAAGAAAGTTGATGACCCCTGCCCTCTAACACGCCAACTCAGCTTGTTGCTCAGATGCTGCAGGTAAACCCCCCTGCTCTCCGTTCCCTGGTGGAACACACGAGCCCTGGCTGAGCCCTGCAGCGCAGCAGCGTAATCTATTTATGAATGGCAGCGGAACTCCGAGATTGAATTACGAGGCAGGTATTCAATCAGGCAGGATGTGTAGCTGCTTTCTAACAGACTGGAGGATTAAGAGAGCGATAGAATACATCCTTTCCTTCCACATGACAGCATCYCCCTCTTCTCCCCTCCCCGATCAAGAAACCAGCGGAGGCTGTGCTCGAAGAGGATTTGCAATGCTCGGGACCCACAAGAAGGATTAGAGAAAGGTTAAAGAGAACACGGGTACAAAGACAACTCTCCTGTATCATCCCCAGCAGAAGAATTATTAAGCAACAGTCTGTGCAAGACAGGGCAAACCAACCTGGGCTGCCAGGAGAAGAGGAGGTGCAGCTGGAGGAGCTGCTCCATTTGCACGGTGCAACCGTTTGCACAGTGCCTGGGGTGAAACCACAGCACCTCTTTCCAGCAGAGCTAAAGACAGGCTTCGCCATTTTTCAGAGGCCTGTACAGGGTGTGGAATTGCAAGCAGGAGAGCCTGCAGCCAGCTGGTTTGTGTATTCCCCTACCACCCAAGGTTTATTGCCTCTAACTGCACCAAGTCCCGCACAGGCAGAAGACAGGAGGAGTCCCTACTCAAAAGAGCACATCACAGGCAATGTAGAGATTCCCATTTTACCCATTGCTACCATTCCCAGGGACATGTGCTGTAGCAGAGCATGACAAGGAAATACAGGAATTGATTGCTTAGAGCCTAGAGAAGAACCACAGTGCATGGATGTGAAAGTCATCTGATGGAAAAAGACTGCAGTCTAGTATAAGAAGACAGAGGACAGTGTTTCACATGGTACAGGGAAGGAATTCTCTATCTGATGCAGCAGGATTACATCATGTCTGACGGCAGAGGCCCATTGTGCTCTGGCTTGTAAAGGAGGATTACTGTATATCTGATCTGCAAGGAGGATTATTGTGTTTGAAGCAGGCTCACTACAATCAGGATGAGCTGCAGAGCAGCAGTGTGCTGGTGGAAGGTTCCACTGGGTTTGTGACGGGGCAGATGCAGAGCTGTGTGTCACAGGCGTCCACACCAATGCATTCACACGTGCAAAGAAGGCCCTGGACCTCCCAGGGATGATTTCAGCGTGTGGCACGGGCCCACTTCACTGCCAGCCCCCAACTCGCTTCACAGGTGACTGAACAAAACCTATGCCTCAGTCTACAACAGAGGTCCATGCAGTTCTGGGAAGAAATGCCAAACTCTCTTCATTCTCTTGTCTTCAACCCTTTTCAGTCCCATCTCACCCAGCACCAAGGTTTAGCCCTTCCTTGCACATAATTTCCCGTGCTTGAATGACCAATTCTTGTTATTTATAATTAAAACCTTAATTGGATTTGACAGTGATAAATATGCAATGTATTCTTTAATGTCTTACAGTATATTAACTCTGGGACATGCATCTATTGCATTCTCCATTATCAATACTCCAATAAATTTCCTGTTAAACCTCGTTACAAGAAAATTGAGTTTTCATCAAAATATTCAGGACTGGCCTATTACTGCAGGAACCATATCAGGGAAGACATCACAGCCATCCTAACACAACACAAGCCAGACAACACTTAATAGACTGGGTGGCATTTATCAAGATATCAACTATAAATCATTGCAAATGGAACTGCAAGAGAAGGCAAAGCCTAGGTACACGCTGGGATCATGCAGGCCTTATTTTACTTTATGCTGGGTCATCCCTGGGTTTGTCTTCAATAATTCTCTTAATTCTTTTTTAAATACCATCCCACCAGCAGGAGAAACCCTGTTTCTCACCACCTGAGCTGAAGGTTCTGCGTTAAACACCACTTTCAGCTGAGGAGTAATGGCCATGGGGATTTGGCAAGGCTCGTGCCAGAGAGAGAATGGAGCCTAGAGACTGCAGATAACYCTCACAGCTCCTCATCCGAGCTGCTGGGACTTTCACCCTCAGGTCTGGCACAAAGAGGAACCTCTTGACTGGTATTCACCCACAAACACATTTCATTCTTTCGTCCTTCTCGCCAAACCCTCCCGCTAGAATCCATCCTTCAGGGAAAAAACAAMAACAACAACAACAACAACCCAACAGTAAAACTCTTCGGCAAAGCAAGCAGACTTGCTGCACTCGTATTTGACAGAAGGGAGAACAGATTGGGACTCCATGAAGAGTGACTCATTATCAGCAAATAGTTTTAAGTGATGATTGTTTCATCACCACCCACCCAGCTCTTCCCTCTGTCTGCAGGCTAGCGCAAAAACTCRCTGCGAGAGAGGATGACAAAAAAGAAAAATTAGGCAGACAACCTCACCTCTCGCTTCCTCTCCCAGGAGCGTGAGCAGAAGTGTCTAAAGAGGGATCCGTAACCTTGGGTTACAGATTGGGAGCTTAAGGGTTTTCTTTTCTTCCAAAAGCAGTTYGTAATATTGTCTCCTTTCTTGACCTATCCGAGAAAACACTGAAGAACGTTTTCAGATAGCTGCCCTTTTCCTGTGCAAACATATGCTGAGCCTAACCCTTAGGGACACCAACACCCTTGCAGTCATTTAGCAGATAAGCCCTTGCTGTAGGATCAAAGCTCCGTTGCAATGTGCCAATTGATGTTGCTGTAAATGAGCATTAGCACATTTGGGATCCAGCAGGACTGGTGCCTGGAGGTGAAGAATCCCATACTTGGAGTCAAACGCATCAAAACTCCATCAATAGCAGGGTGCAGAAGGTTACAGCAGCAGAAATGAAACCCTGGCTGTATCACGTTGCTCTCAGCAACAACTTCCAGCAGCGAGCTGCGTTCGGAGCAGCTGCAGAGCGAACGGAGAGGGAGGGAAAGAGCAGAAAATCATCGCACACGCTCTGCCTAGAGAGGGGTTTGAATTGAAACGGCTCAAGGGCAACCACAGAAGAAAAACGGAGTTGTCTGGCTCCAGGCACAATAGACAAACTTCTGCCGTCACAACCAGGAGGAAAGGGAGAAGGCAAGGSAATGGGGCAGCCCCCCACGGTGCTGCTCTCCCACCCACGCAGCAGCCTCCGAGCACAGGCAGCAGGGTCACACACTGGGCTTTCCAGGACCGTGACCTCTCCTGTCCAGCTCTCAGACAATAAAACGCTGCTTCAGGTTCCCAAACGCTCTCAAAAGGACCCTCTGCAGGGAAACCTGCTCACTGAAGAGCTATTCCAGCACCTTCCCAACCCTTGCCAGGCAGAGAGGCACACGGGAGTTCTCTTATCAAAAGATAATCACATCCCAGGGGCATTACCAGGCATAAAGTGCAGCTGTGCCTCTGATCCTCTGGGTGCAGTTACCTCCTCACACACCGAGCTCCCACCTGCCCTCAAGCTGCCTTTGCTTCTATTAGGAAATTGTTTGTACCTCTACATTGCCATAAATTATTGAGCAGCATCTGAAGCCCCGGAAGGYGTTATTTCACCTATCCGAAAGAAAAGTAAATAAATAAAACCCCTTTCCATCAGAACATCCACTCAGACCTGAGTATTCCAAAACCAAACAAAATTTACACAAAGCCTTAAAAAATTCCTTGTGATATTAAACACAAACCCACACCATGAGAAACGGCTCACAACTCCCATCATTTCAATATCCAGAGATGCTTGCAGGCATTTTGCATCTCAGCTCCCAGCGTGGGTTGTATTTTGCAGGCTTCACGTTGCTACCAAAGCTGGAGACAGCCGTCATTGACTYGCCTGCCAAGCAGTGATACAAACTTAAAATGTTCTTCAATTGCTTTTTTTGTACTGGGGGCTATCAGCCGCATCTCGTTTCTAACCAGTGAGATCTGTATCTTTTGATTTCTCCCAAGGCTCTGAGGAATATAAACCTAGGTACTGTGGAAAGGAAGAATTGTGCATAGTTTCTCCCACAGAATTTAGCGATAAGGAAGGGTTCAAGGCCAGATGAGCCTGAGATGATGCCAGCTATCTGTTGTCAGGCAGGAGCACACCAGGTGGTTCCCTCCTCATCCTCCCATGACCTTCTTCAGGATTTGACCAGAACAAACCACCCTGCCATGCTGGGAGTTGCCACCACTTTGTCCAAAGGGAGTTTAGAGGAGAAGTGAAGTTTTAACAACTTTCTGTTCTCAGCTCTCTGCCACTGTCCCTTAAAACATCTCTACAACATGGAGGTAAGGAGCGAGGAGAGAGAAAAACTGCAGTCCAAGTGACACAGCTGACCTCCCTGCCTGACAGGGGTGTTCTGAAAGTCTCCATTATCCAACAACTCAATCCCTACAGGGTCAYGCAAGTCACCCCACAGGCCAAGGTCACCCTTAATCTCCATTAGCATCAGCCCTTGTTTATTTTCCAACCTTTACTCCCAGGAAGCTGAAAGCCCAAAGCAGGGCAAGAAATACAATTCCTTTCCCTGGACACTCACTGCATTATTAAACATGGATTTAAACAAGGTTTTCTATCTGTATGCTAAAACGCCTTTTTTTTTTTTATTTAAAGACAACTTTGCCTGAGGGAAACCACTCTTTGTTTTGGCTTAACTGAACACCCATTAATTTTATAGGAACGGGTAGGGGGAAGGGCTTGTGTCTCCACAGATTTATAGTCTTTTCATGCCAACTGGGAAGGAAATTCTCACATGCTTGTATAGCATCAGACTTCTCCCACAAAGCTCATATTTACAGAAGAATGCAAAGCTCCCCCAGGGAGTCTAGGAGCTGATGAGACTATGAGGATCTGTTATTTATATTATAACTGTGCCCAAGATTTTTGGACATTGCACACATTGAGGGGAAGATGCAGCCCCTCCCTGACAGGGTTCACGCTCCTAGCAAATTACTCACTTTCATGGAAATCAGCATGGGTTCCACGTGTTTTTCTGGAACAGAGCTATAAGTTCACACAATCAGAGGCAACCTGATGCCTGCATCTCCCCACTCCAGTGAACAATGAGCCTACTCATTCGGATCGTGGCTGCCGTGCCCAACCTTGCCAAGCAGGACTGTGGTCGAACAAGGGAAGAGCCAAGCTGTGCCAGATGCACCARCACCCCCTGGGAGCATTCCCTGGAGTTGGTCACTGGTGCTGATTGTGAAAGGAATTGGTGTGTAATCCAAGTGATTTGATGAATTTGTTGAGYTCCTGAGGGAACGCTGAATCAAGCAGCTGCCGACAGAGCTGGTGCCATCGCTTCGAGCCACGACTGATCCAGCCGAGTTAACCTAACCTGTTTTCCACTTGCATGTGCTGGGAGGCACAGGCTGAAGGGAAGCTGCAGCGTGGTTTGCCCTAAAGCCAGAGAACCCTTTTTTTTTTCCATAAGAAAATCTTTATTGAAGGGAAACAAGTTATTTCACTGACTCAAAGGCACCCATCGAGCTTACAGAGCCTTCCAGAATGAAAAAGGCTGATATGGGCATTATCTTTCCTTTAATTCACTTTGAACTTGCCTGGAAGTGTCTACTGCAGGTACTGTGAGAGCTKTCTAAAATATCTACCTACAAAAGAGAAGAAGGGAGGGGGTAAAAATAGCACAAAGACTATTCAGGAAAGGACCAGAATAGGTAGGGGAAGAATGGAAAGGCCCAATAAGGGTCAAACACAGAGCAACCTACTGTAGGCTGGAAAATCCTTTTCCTATCTGCAATGCTTGTGCAGAACAGAGAAGCGATGGACTTACAAATACAGAAAGAAAAATGTGAATTAGAATGAAGAAAGAACAGAAAGAACAAAATTTGTGAATAGGAGAGACCATGGCACCTCAGCTTTGGAGGTCTGCAAAGCACTGCTCAAGCGCACGTGGTCCCACACAGGCTGGGAAAAGGACCAGACAGCTACTTGGGGTCCCTTCCAGCCCTACAATCAACAGAGAACTCCTGAAAGGAAGTGGTGAAGCAATTCCAAGCATTTCCTGATGGCAGAGCTCTGGGTGAGGCACCCGGGGAGTGTCACCAGACGTCCCAGTCTCTCGGGCACATACCAGACAGGCTGCACGTGAGTGACAGAGCTCCAGGAGGCAGCTGGAGCCTGCTCCGGGGACCAGCACAGCCTTCCCATCGTGTCACCAGATTGGAGTTCGTCTGTGTCACRAACTGAGACCAGAGGCAGCACAAGCAGAAACAACTGTATTTCCCAAACCTTGCCCGGGGCTACTCTGCACGCGGGATTTAGCCAGAAGTGCTCTCACTCCCAGARCAAATCTTCACACAGCTCAGGTTCTCCTGGAGGTGATCTGAGCATCCCTGCCCTCAGGGCAGCAGACAAGTGCCTACCCAACTCCCTTTCCACATCAGTTTTCACTTTTTCTCATCGCTTTTAACTGCTGATGGGAAGCAAAGCCTGTTGTCATACAGAGGTTTGTAAGTGATGAGCGTTTGTCTTTCTGCCTACGGAAAGCTGCCAAATCATAAAGCTCCATCCTGTTTGTAAAACAAGCCCTGGGGTATTATTTTTCCTAAAGTCAATGATGTCACAGAAATACTACTTGAAAACAGAATCTAAAATTACACTCTCGAGTGCAGCGCATTCTGGAGTTTTCATTGGCACTGCTAAAATTGTTCTGTTGTGTTTTTCTGGCACAGTCCATAGTCAGATAATTGCTTGGGGCTAATCTTGAGAAGGCAAAATATACACAACCAGCACAATTCCACTTCTGCTCCATCTTCTATTAAGAAACAAATATTCTCCACAGCATGAAGTCGGGTTATCTTTGCCAACAAACTCTACTAAATGGAGCACAGTGAATTTGGGGGAGCAGGGGGTGGAATGTACAATTCTGGCAAGGCCAAAACCTTTTGTGAATTATTGCATGGCCAAATTGTTAACTTTTTGTTTTAAGGGGGGAAGAAAGGCTATAACAAGAGGTCAGAGAGTTTTGTTTAGTCTGAGAGATTTCTAAATTATTTTCCCCTCCAGAAATACATGTGAATAAGGGAGAAAAAGGGACACCTAGGCTATTTACCCTGCTCTGGCTCCAAGCAGAATTTCATGACTGTTCCAGACAAGTTCAATCAACCATTTAAAGACCTTTCCACCTCCTGCATTTGCTGTGCTATAAAAGATTTGCTGTGCAGCATTATTCCACCCTGTTTCCAGTGGTAGTGCCAAGRGCCAGAGCACACCAAGTCATGGTGGTGAGGTGGTAACAAGCAGTGCCAAGTCCAGCCTTCAAGAATGTGCTTGCGACACCACCAGCAACAACTGAGCCAGATATTGTGCCATTCAGCCAGGTATTCACTTTACCATGTCTGGCAGAAATAACCACCCTTCCCAGAAGAGTGGTGTTTTCACCCCAGATTTGCTGCTGGGTGACCTACAGAGACTTGCTGCATCTCCTGGGAGCACCCAGATATTCCTTCACATGAGTATCCTCGTGTGGGTGGGTGAACAGCCTCCCTTAAGCAAAGAACATGTGCAACTTGATTTAATACACTCTTTTCAAAGGCCTTACAGAGGTTAATACACCTTTACAGGCTGCAGAGTTGGCCTCCACCTGTGAGGGGATATTGTATGGGAAGAACAAAAGAACATACGACCACCAAACCAAGATATTGCMATGGTCAGTGAATTTGAGAAGCAGAGCACCTAACTTGGATCACAAAAAGTCAGCTATAGTATTTAATCTGTCAGAAWAATACAAGCTGAGAGTTCTATAAGAAAGGCCAACCTCTTGGATTTGGGATGAGAAAGCCAAAGAGTCTGGTGAAGCCTAGAAGCCTATGCTGAGCCAGTATTTCTGGTTGTACACAGCAAAGTTCACACTCCTTTTTGAACAGAACAGCAAAAGCCTGCAGAGGAGAACAGCCGGAGATAAACGCAGGGGATGTCACCTCCCTTTGTGCTCCACATCACAAGATCTTTCTGAATCAGTGTATTCGATACCAACAGCCATTTCAAATGTAGGGTGGGAACTCACTCCAGCTTCTGTGAGAACACTGAACAGGGCTGAGCCCCAAACCCCAGCAGCCCCCAGCAGGTATCAGCCTGAGGCATAACCCAGCTTCCCACCCCTGCAGCTGGGCAGGACACTCCACTCCTCCAGCCCCTGTATCCCAGCACAGTAACTAACAACGTTCTGCAGGGGGACGCAGCAGGATGTAAAACCTGCTTATTTAGGTGCACTGCCAATGCTCACAGAGAAACCACCCCAGCTTGCAGCCAGCTAAGATTTCTAATTGGAATATGAGGAAATTCAGCTTCAGCTGACAGTGAAATACTTGCATTAGCCACAAGCCATGGTAATTTGGGATTCTGGTTTCTGTCATCCCCTGCAAAGCTGACACTACAGCATGCRATTTCTGCAAAGGAGAAAAGTCARGTTTTGTTCAAGATAAGGCCCTGAAACAGTTTATTTATTTGCAATCTTTAGGGACTGTTTAGCAAGCTCTAGAAACAGGCAAAATAGAGAGCAATGTGATGAATTAGTCCATCAAGGAGAATTTGCACACAAAGCCACCTTCCCCACACAGCAGTGCTCAGGTAACACGAGTCAAGGCACAGCCAGGGCAGCAGAGGGGAAGTCTGCTTAGAGCCCAGGGAAAAAGTGTTTCACTCTAAGCACTGGACTAAAACCAACCAACAAAACAAAGTCAGCTTTCTACCCATCAAGGAATGCTGTGATAATTTAATTCCGAGAAATGTAGCTTTCCTTTTGAAGCTTTATGGCATTTTTTGTTGGCAAACATTGTAGCAGTGCAGTGATGCATGTTTCTCAAATGCCAATAACTATTATTCAGGTTTCTCCTGAGCAACATCTCTATGAGCTGGGACCTTCCTTGGGAGCCACAGTGGGTGACATCTCTTTCCAAGCAGGATGACTTGGTGGCTATTTCCTTGTCTCTCCTGAGACAAGAAGAAGGGGGGTAAAAAAAAAGACAAATCTTACTGTGTGTCTTCCTCAGCCATTTATCTAAGAGGCAAAATGCCTCCAAGACAGAGATTCATATTTCAAATAAAGTCCCCAGATTATCCTCACAGAGCTTCCCAAAGGGGCTGGAAGGAAAAAGATGCTCTGTGCTGATCTGGACCGCTGGATTCCTTCAAGGCAGATTGTTACACAGTGATGTAAGAAAACACTCCAGCTAACAACAGGCCCTCTTACTTTCTTATTTTCTTTGTGAGGCTTGGAAAATCCCAAAACCAGCCACTCCTGCTTTATTTTGGCACCTTTGCTATTGATCCCAGCTGAAGCCAGATACCACAGAGCTGTGGAAACATTAAAGAGAAATGCACCACACTTCATCAAAGCTCAAACCCCACATCCTCACAGTTTGGGCAAGTGCACGAGTCAGTTTTACTTCATCTAGAGCTTGATCCTAATTAGAATAAGAAGATAYGTAAAGAAAAAAGGTATATGCACAGCCCAAGTGTGCAACTTCTCAGGGAACACAGAGGTCAGGCTTCAACCATACTTCAGCCACTCAAACCTYCTGATTTCAGCTTGGGATTGGAACACAAAGCTGAGAGCAAAAGCAAATACCTGGAKATCAGTCTCAACACCAGAGCAGAAGTTTTAGGAGCTCCCCAGGAAAGGCAGCACTCACATGCTTTGGATTCCCATCCTCCAGATTCCGATCAGCCTCTGCATTTGATGCCAACCCAAAGCAGAATCCCAGGTTTCTGGGGTTAGGTCAAGTCCAGGTTATGATACTGCAGTGCTTATCAGCTATAGTCAAACATGTAGCCATGGAGGAGTTGCTGTGGTGGAACTTGGTCAATAGAACTCAGATTTAGAGTAATAAATAGCATCGAACCAAAGGAAAAAAGCACCTGAGTGTGGAGCATGAATCTCCTCCCAGCCTGTTAAAGGGTACAGCATGTGTCACTACTGTTCCCTTAAAGCCAGAGCTAAGGACTCTGTTCAGTGCTGAGAGAATATTTCTACAGCAGTGCCAGCTGGTAAATCCCAGGATGCTGCAGGTGTTGATTCCCTCCTGAGCCAAGCACTCCCACATTCTGCATGAGGAAGGTTTCCAAACAGGAGGCTGCAAATCCTGAGCACATCCCTTTTAGCATGGGGAGTATTCCTTCCCTAAGAGGAGTACACAGCACTTTCATGGATGTGAAGCACCCTGCACATCCACCTACTATTCAATAAAACTGAAAAACAGAGCAGGCTGTCCCTGCACCAGCAGCTCAGTAATACCTAAAAGGTACAATGAGTGCCAAAAGCTGGCTCCTGAATTCCCTCGGGCCAAGCCTTATTACACAGAGAACAAAGAGCTTTTTTTTTTTCCCACTCTCAGACAAATAAAGCAGTCCTGCCTTTTGCCTGTGGGCTGTGCTGATAAAAGGGCTGTGCCTTGCAAAGCGAACAAGCTGCCCTGAGGCTGACAGAGGCAGGGACAAGGCAGCCCAGGGTCATCCCCAGAGGGCTGCAGGACTTGGTAGCCCAGTCAGGGAGCAACCTCAGCCGAGGGCAGCACCTCGTCTCCRGCTGCATTTGCCACCAAAGACTGGAGCAGCCAGGGCAAGACACAGCTGCAGTCAGCGTGGGGGTCATCCTCAGTTGCATTGGGGTCTGTGTGTGTCAAAGAAGGGAGGGAGAAGAAGCCAGGAGGAGCCCTTTAAGTGTAGGAAATCCGCATTCAGGATGAAGCTGACACCTTCTCAAGGCTGGCACAAGAGTCCAGCTTCAAAGCCAGGAAAGCTAGAGGCAGGAATTCTAGAGGGTTTCAGCCTCTCCCAGGGGGAGGTCCTGTTATCTGCACATCACTGTGCTGCAGGCTCGCATTCCGTTTCCTCCGGCATCACAAGGAATTTCACTGCAGAAGAGCAATGCTTTCAGAAAGGATGTGCAGGAAGGCTGGATAAACAACATCACAGCTCCACTGGCTAACTCAGTCTGTTCCAGGGGCACAGATTAAAGTGGCTCACAACTTTCACTTGTCCCTCGCTCCCACAGGTAGCCAGAAGATGACAGACAGCAGCAAAGTCAGTGCTTTTGCCTTGTAGTCCCACAAGACAAGTAATGGCAACAAGCTCCATGCCCAGCTGCAGCTGGTCAGGAAATGTGACCACGTTTTTTTCATTGCAGTTTCACTTTATAGCAATCAAGACTTTGCAGAACGGTTTGAACAGGTTCTAGAGTTGGCAAAACCGCCCACAGGCAGCCTAAATACCACACTTCTCACAAAACAAGGACTTGAGCCCAATTCTCCTAAATCGCTGGCAAGTGCTGTACTATTATGCTTGCTGTTCACAATTGAAGTTCATGTGTTTGTGAGGCTTACAGGGCTATCCTCATCTTGCAGGTGAAAGCCAATAGTCAGAAAATAGGGAGTTGTGTGAAAACCCCCAGAGGGGATGAAAACAAGAACAACCTCAGCCTCTCCACGAGAAGCATCCAACCCCCTTGTCTCCATCAACTCTCAGCCACCTTCTCCAAGGTGAGCACTGTGCTACAGCCCCCAAGTCCCAGCTGAGGAAGGGAGGTGGGAATTGGTGGTCTCCGGGGCTGGAGCAAGAGAACCAGAAGCTGCCACCCGAGGGCTGTAGCAGCAACCAGCATGCCCTGCTGATTCAATTGGGTTACAGTCATTTAACACAGTTTTCTGAGCTCAGTCCCAGGAGGGTTTGGTCAGAGCCAAGCGCCAGCCCTACTGACAGTGCAGGCTGGCATTGCACCGGGAGGGCAAGCTACCCAGCTGGAATCCAAGAGCTAAGGTTTAGCAGTGCCCAAGGCCCCATGTCATCGTTAAAACCCTGTTAAGCCTCAGGCTGTACAAGTACAAGACAGACAGGTAGCTCCAGGCCCAGGACAGAGGTTATTTCGGCTTTAGATGAAGCAACAGGGGGAAAAAGTGAGTACAAAATGAAAGTGGGCAGCATGAAAGGAGCAGTCCTAGGATAGCAGCCACTTATTTGCAGATTGCATCAGCTCAAGAATAGGTTTAAATCTGTACTCTGACTAGTGTCAGAAATGCTGGTCTAACTACAACCCTTGAACAGCTCTGAGGCTTGTGCAGCCACTCACTGTGCAAAAATAAGCTCGAACAAAACACCCACTCCCTCTTCCAGCACTGAAGTAGCTGCTAGGGATGGACCAGAAATGCAGAGACATGAGAGACAGTGGGAAAGCTGCTTTCCTGGTTTTGGTGTTAAGATAATACTGTGGACAAGAGAGGCCGTCCTGCAGGCATTTATTGGATGACAAGCCTGTGCCTGAAGGCAAAAGGTGAAGACATTCTGTGTAAATGTGGCAAACAGGCAGTGAAAGCTGCAGCTCTGACCCACAGCAGGGGACAGCAGCACATGGAACAGGGCAACAAGGCAAGCAGTTTATGAGAGGACTGGAGAAAGCTGAGGCAATCAAAGGGACTACCAGCTTTTTGCAGCAACATCTGGACACACATTTCCTGAATACACTGGTGACTAGTGTGGAAATCCCAGGAAGATGCAAGGAACTGGAGCAGAGATGGAGCCATGACATCTAATCTGGGGTGACATCTGCCTCTGGCTAGAGCAGCAGGATTGTTTTTGCCACTACTGGAAAGAAGATTGCTGTAGTCAGGAACAGAGCTGCTCAGGGAAGGAAAAAAAGTAGTAGTGTGAAGAGAAAGCAGAATTCAGAATTTTTCAGAAAAGCTGAGGTACAAACTGGACATTTGGTCTGAAGAACAAATAAAGAAAATGGTACTCATGGGTTACACAMAGTGAGTAAGGAAGGAGGGACACCGCTTGGGAGAGAAGGCCAAGCACCATTTGTGTATCATTCTGRTACTTCAGGTGTGGTAAGAGCCATTTGGCACAGACATCCTCCTGCAAAAATGGAGACCCCTTCCAATAACACAACCTGCAAAGTGTGAAATCAGGAGAGAAGCAGGATGGCACGAGCAGAGGCACGGAACAACCAGATCTGATCAATCTGGGCTTAAAATGAAAGACACGTTAGAAAGTCAAAATGAAACGTGTCTGTTTATTGATAGATCTTTGAGACTGAGCTAAATTTAAATCAAGAACACTTGAAAATGAAACATTCTGCAGAGACGTGGTTATTTGTACAGCTTTGGTTAACACCCTTCCTGGCAGTGAAATGCGCTTTAATGTGGTAAAGGCAGTGCAAGAAGAATGTTGCTGTCTTCTTCTCACCATGCCTTACACGTTCATCTTTGCAGATTTTTGCCCCATGTGTCTCTGTTCAGCCCCATCCCCACAATCAGAGACCCTACAAGGTTACCCAAGTACCAGGAGGTCTARATCGTCGGTTGCCAGCACTACATTACACCCCAGCCACAAAACAGGGCATCCAGACCTGCCTGCAGAGCATGGAGCTCCCTCAGCATCACCCAAACCTGAAGAAAAGGATTCCCCTTTCCACTAAATCCCAAGTCTGTCGTTGCAGAGGGTCAAGGCAGACTCCTCAGAGAGTCACAGGCTTCATGCTGTCACTCATATTAATGATGCAATGCTTTATTAATTGGAGTTTTCCTGAACAGCATGTGTAGTATCAGTGACACTCATAATTAAATAGGCAGGCAGCATTTTTTTTTTAAATGAGCTGAGAGTTAATTGAATTCTGGAGTCCCTGTGATCAGCTGTGAAATTTATACCTGCAATTTGTGCAGGCAGCAAGAACTAGAGCCTTTGGGGCCTTGTTATTCATCAAAAATAGGCTGATTTATTTGTGCCAAGTATCTCTGTAGGAGGCTCTTGGGCCCGATGTACAGTCACTTTCCTCCAATTAACCTCCCTGGCCTAGAGGGAAAAGAGAATTAGACATCTGTTAAAAGCACAAACCTACTCTTGAGAAAGTAGGCACATTTCAGTGGAAGCCAGCTCTCAGCTGAGTTAACCTCTGGCCACCACGAGCTGAGGAGCTCCCAGCATGAAATATGTCAAAAGCAGCCGACACAAACTGCGGAGTTACAGCAACTCACTCGTGATAAGAAGTGGAAGGTGCCCGGCACGAGTCAGCTGGACCAGTCTGCTCCACAGAGAGCAGACTTCTCTGCCTCAGGGCCAGCTCCTGGGACCCCTGCTCTGGGTAACGAGTGCTACAGTGTGGGACAGTAATTCCTCTCCTCCTGTTTTCTATCCACGCAAAGTTCAGTTCCCGCAAGCCTGGGTGCTCAGCAGACGCTTTTCACGCCACCTTCCTTTCAGCTACTGCTCAGGATGGGTAAGTCTTTGTACAAGGATTGGAACTGGTTCACTTTTTTAGGTTCCTCAGGTTGGGGCTCAGCACAAAGCAGCTCGCTGTGGTGGAAGCAGGCATTTCTGAGGGAGAAGCCTGTACTCGCTCTCTGGAAACTTCCCAGCCGCAGACCACGTTGTGTCAGAASCTCAAGGACCGGCCAGAAGCTGAGCAGAGGTCTTGAGGACTGGAGCTGCATCTCCACGCTGTACAAATCCTTTCGAGATCCCCTCTCAGGACCAGTCGCTGCCTAAGAGCACCCACGAAATGGCACAGCAGAGCCAGGAAACCAATAATACTCCTCGCTCAATGGATTTTCCAGTCCAAGGCTAACTCTGCCAGCAATATGACAACATTGTTCTTCATCACTGAAGCACGGCACTGAAGCATTAGCTAATCCCTCTCAAGTGTGTGGGAAATAGTTTGGAGTTCTGCAGTTGGCTTTTRTAAAACAGTCCATCAGAAACGGCTCCAAGGCACAGACAGATCTGCCATGTGGACATTCTGGAGAGCCCAAATCCTAACTAGTTCTGCATGGGAGGAATGCAGGCCAGCATTTGTTTAATAATGTTTGCTTTTACAGAGAAAGTCTGAGATGAAAATGGCACCTGTCAGCCTCCAAAGTACACCAGAACAAGCACAGCCAAATTGTCCACCCTGCTCTTGTCCACAGCAGATTGCAGCACCAGGTTTTTATCTTCACCATACTCTATAGCTATGGGACCCATGATTTTGGGTTGGGATTTTGTTTGTTTCTTTTTTTCAATGCTGGATTTCCTTTAAAATCTTGTCGTTTAGTTTGCAATTTATTTTGATTGACTTGGGCACAAAATTTACTCTGCCCACCACCTAAGAAAGTCCATATCCATGTCCCATCCAAATCATGGGTGGCCAACATGATACCTCTCTTGAACGGTTCTTCTCCCCTATCCTGTATCACTGGTTGGTTTTGGAGAGCCGTTCAGGGCTAAAACAAACAAAACCCAGACACACAAACCACAACACATGCACCATATTGACAGCCTGAGGAGCTGTTAAAAAGCCTATCTTCCTTATGATTAAAAGCCATTTTAAATGAGCAGTCAAGACTTGTTAATGACTCTTGTAAAGACCTTCAGTGATGCCCTACGACATCAACATCACAAGAATCTGTGTAAAAACTGTTTATATGGAAACTGGTCTCATAGGCGAACTATTTTATAAACAGTTAGAAATTCCTTTTTGTATTTCAGCTGGTATTTGTTTATAAATTAGCTCAAAGTGCAATGCAACTCAACCACCAAGCAGCTTAGGTGGTTGTTTACAAAAAAAGGCAATGGCAGAAGCTGGTCCCAAGAAGTCAGCCTGGGAACCTCTTCATAAGGGCATTTCGGTTCCCCAGGACACCCCTCCCTCTGCAGAAATGCAGCTGCCACACAGCAATTGCAGCCTGCCGGCAGTAGATGGGATCTTCAGTAGAYTGAGGACTGCTCCAGTGATTCTGGATCTCTGCAGTTTCTCCCAGGAGCACTTCACCGTGGAACCACGCCTTAGGGTACGCTGCTTGCAGCAGGGGTCTCAGCAGGTACCTTTGCTCGTTCAACAGCAGCCCGAGATTTCCTGCTGCTCCAGGAAATTTCCCTGCTAAACACACACCAGTCCTCAGAAGCACAGAGCTTCACATCCAGCCACTACCTATAGTGCCCGAGTTCAGCGAGCAGCAGAAATGCCACAGCGTATTACCAGGAAAAGACATAATACGAGTATAACCGCAGAGAAAGACATGACAGGAGTCAAATGCTTAAAAGCATGAGATACACAGGTCCACAGTTAGGTAAAATAAAACCCCGCAGGAAACAACCTGCTGCTGCCCAGGCAGGGCTGCTAACCAGGGCGATGTAACAGGTACTCACCAAGTGCTCCGGGTGCTCCCAGTGCGTGCAAAGCTGGATCTTCGCCTTGAGGCATTTAAGCAGTATTTGAATACCCTTAAGCTCCATTAGCAAACACGAGCTATTTGCACCAGAGAACTGGGTACCAGACACCACGCTCTGCCAGGCAGGGACGGGAAGGTGCCACCCCGTGAATCAGCCTCCCACCCTGAGCCAACCCCCGGCTGGGACAGCGAGCATCACTGCTGGCACGCAGAGCTCTCCTGCGTCTCTGCGGGCAGCAGAATCAGTTGGAATCAGTTGGGAGCTGCCTTCCACAAAGTCTCAGACGGTTCATGGACAGCAGGCTAAACTCACAGCTATGTCAGCAAGAGTCACTCAGAGGAATCAGGACACAGATGCAAAAAGGGAAAGGTTTTCAAGCCCTTTAGGGCAGAGGATCACCACTGAGATTTTCTGTGTAGTGTTTTTTGTTAAAGTACATACACACACCTACATGTAAACACACTTACAATGAAATCAGAACATTTACCTTGAAGTTATTTATGCAATCTCTATAGGTTTAGTCATCATAGACAAAAACATTGCATCCATCTGTCATGCTGGATCAGATAACCGATCCCTCAAACCTAATAACTACTCTGGAAAGCAGGCAAAAAAACACACTTGCTTAATTCTGCCTCTTAAAGACACAGCCTCTCGTCTCACTGTGGGCACATAGGAGCAGCCGAGGTCCAAAAGGGCTGCAGGGCATCAAAGGTTTGTTTCAGGCCTCTCAAAAAACCTCAGCCATCAGGAATTATAGAAGGATAAAACTCAAAGAGGCTCTCTTGGTGAGCAGTCCAAAAGTTAGTCATCAAGGACTGACCCTAAAAAGAGAGGTTGTCTCCAGTACAGCTCTTCATCCACCATCCCAGCTAATACAGCACCTCTCCACAAAACCTCCATCCCTCCCCAGGACATTGGCAGCAAACAGCCCGGACCCCACATATCTCGTGGTGGGGCTCTGCAGGCTTCAGCCCAATGGAATTCACTCACAGTGAGCTCTGCAGACCTTCGTCCCAATGGAACTCACAGCGGGCTCTGCAGACCTGCATCCCCATGGAACTCACCCCCAGTGGGCTCTGCAGACCTGCATCCCAATGGAACTCACAGCGGGCTCTGCTGACCTTCACCCCAACGGGGATCACGCAGCGGGCTCTGCAGAGCTGCATCCCAAAGCAGCTCGCACCGGGGCTCTGCAGGCGTCAACACAACTGAAGCCCTCGGGACAGGTTCCGCACGCCTTCATCACAATGGGACCCCCCCGCTAGAGTTCCCCACGCCTCCACCACCGTGGAACCCCCGCCTGGCAGGGCTCTGTACACCTCCATCCCCCCCGGATGCTCCCCACGCCGCTGGGCGCGGGAGCGGGGGCTGCGGGAGCTCCGGGGCCGCGGGGCTTTGGCCCCCACTGTCCTGTCCTCCCCGCGCTGCCCCGCAGCGCCAAGCGGAGCCCGGGATCCGCTCTTTGCTGGGCACAGCCGTGCCTGCAGGCAGCTCGGCTCCGAAGGAGCGGGGGCAGCGCCGGCCGCAGGCGCCTTGGCTTCGCCGCTCGCCCCAAGGAGCCGCGGGCGGAGGGGGCTGGAGGGGGCAGGAGCCCCGCGGGCAGCCCGGGGGCCGCGGGGCCGGCCCGGAGCGGGTCCCGCACGGGCAGCGGCCACCAGAGGGGGACAGAGCACCGCTCTGGGCCGGGCCGGGCCGCCCCGCGCTCCCCGGGACCACCGGCGATGCTCCGGGCTCGCCCTCGCCTTCCCCCCCGGGCTGGCCCCTCCGCCGTGCCCAGCGCCGGGGAAGGGTCGCACGGCAGCCGCTAAAGGGCAGCGGGAGGTTCCCCCTCTCCCCGCTGTCCCCCCGCGATTGGGGTGTTGCTGTAGGGTCTCCCCCCCCCCCGCTGGGGCGCTCCCCGCCAGGGGCAGCCGGTGGGGAATGCGCGGTGCGGTCCCACAGCTGACCCCAGCATCTGATCACACAGCGCAAATAACGCTGTTTATTTAAAAAATATTAGAGCGGCTCTTTGCCATAAGTGACAAGTCATTATTTAATTCCTTTGGTACTCATGGAAATAACATCAATCAACATGAATGCATCTGCTAGCTAAATATGAATGTAATCATCCATTAAAATGTTAACATTTATGAAAACTGTTTATTAAAATAAAGTTATAAGAATCTCATTGTGATTTGATAATCAGCTAATGTCCCCTTAAGGCAGAATTTGAACACTTGATGTTTGGAACTAGATAACATTTTAAATGCCCCATCAGTTTATAACTCCAGTTATTCTAAAGCGTGATTAAGCCTTTGCATCACAGCCCTGGAAACAGATGTCCTTTTTTTATCCTTGTGCCCATTGCAAAATGGGCCTCCCCCTCCAGCCTAAAAAATCSGAATTCAGATGAAGAACCAAAGAGGTGAGCATATGGAGATAAACTGAAATCAAAACAGGGTGGTTTACCCTGCCCGATMTAGTAGGGCTTGTGTGACAACAAGAAGTGCTGAGCTAGGAGAGCTCTTTCCTTGTGGATGGTGATACTGGGAGAGGCTGACAGAGGAGCATCCTTGGTATGCAATGGGCTGTGCCCAGGGASACACTGGTGGGACCAAGAAGCCATCCACATACCCAAATGTGCCTGCAGCTGTGACCCTACAGGCCACGCTCTCTTCTTGCCCTTGTGTACATCCCAGCTGGCATCTCCACTTGGATAGGCACGTTGGCACCCTCTACCTCAAACCCAGCCCCCTTTTCCAAGAAGGGAGACGTTACACGTGTAATTGGGTAGCGTTTTGCTGCAGGCCTGCTGACAGCCATGGGCCGGTTTCATTTTGAGTCACGCTTTCTATTAAGCACGTATCAGGTCTGCTTCCTAGTGCAGAAGCCTCAGCTCCCCAGGCAGCTTGCTGAGTGCCCAGCCTGGCGGGCAGGAACCACACGGTGCATTCGTGTGCACTGGGATTTTTGGCCTTCCCTGTTCCGGTAACTCTTCAATTTAGATTCGAATACGACTGCGACAAATTCGGTTGGCACCTGTTTGCTCCATCTGAGGGAAGCCAGGCTCCTAATTCCTGCTAGGCTTTAATCTCCAGACTCAAGACAGCTCTGGCATATCTCCACAGAAATCTCATCTATGCCACTGTCCTTTGACAGGTACAGTTTTATCCTAAAGGACTATTTCCACCGCAGTTAACAATGAATCATAATGCATAGATCTTGCAACAACTTGCTCRGGAACTCAGCTGTTTCAGACACCCCCCAAAATTGGTATGATTAGTCCTAAAGTCCTATGTTGAAATATCAAACATCCAMCATGGCGTGGGAATAAGAGAATTTTGCATCTTAATCTGGCTTTGTGTGTACTCTTAAAAAATCTTGAGGACTCTTAACACATAAATAGGGACTTTACAAATTTCTGAGTTTCAGCTGTTTCAGTTGAATTTAGTAAACTGCGGTTTCATAATTCCCAGTCAATTCAGCTATAAACCYCCAATCACTGCCAATTCATTACATACCAGTTTTAGCAGAATAGATCCAAATTCCTTTGATAACCACGAGGAAACTCTGAGCACTGTCTTTGTCCTGGAGAATTTCTACTACCATTCAGCATTAGTCAGGCACTAATGGACATTAAAAAATAAAGAATTGCTGTAGACTGTAAAAAATACATAATTTCAACTTTCCCATGTGACTGACGCCTTGTGAAATTGACTGGCATAGCTATAACAAAATAATTATCCTGTTATAGCCGTGCCTGTATAACTTCTCCACATGGACACTCTATTCTAAAATTTAAGTGACTTTATTATRGAATAATTACTCAAGGACTTTAGACCAGAATGAGGTTCTGCACAGGAGAGTTTTGCCAGTGTGGCTCTGGTGATTTAAATTCACCATACTAAGCAGGTGAATTTTGCTGTGCGGACTCTCAGGAGAGCCTGCCAACGGTGTTAGATAAGACATCCCAATTCTGTGTTATCTGAAAATTGAACTTCTGCCCTGTACTATTTTGCATGCACTGTCAAACAGGCAGTTCCCCTTTTGCCTCCCAAGGGAATGTCCTCTTGCAGCTCAGAAGGAAGTACAGACAGGCATCACTCAGTTGTAGGAAAAGTGGGCTTTGGTAAAGCCAGAGTCACATTTTTCAAGTGCGCCATCACTTCCATTTGCACATGTGAMCTCTGGATGTCCAGCCTTCCCACCCACTTGCCTAGACTTTTGGCTAGAAAAACACACCTCTGGTGCCAAATTCCTTTTCCTTGCCGGTGTTCCACCGATGGGGTTCCAGACCTCTGCAGGGCTCACAGGGGTCACAGCCGGCCCTCCGGACACGCCGTGCTCCCAGCACACGCTGGCTGCCCACGCCACCAGGCCCCTGCTCTGGCGGGCTCCTCTGCCCGGCTCCTGGCTGCCCGCCCGCGCTGCCTGAGTCACCCGGGCCACGAATTATTCATCCAAGCCACTGAGGATCATCGCAAGCCACATTCTTTTAGCAAGACTTCACACGCCTCTGTTAGCAAATGTCGTGGTGATTTGGGTCGTGGAGGCACGGGGAGAGCCTTAAACGTGGAATGCACAGGGGACTCGCAGCCTCCTCCTCCTCCTCTTCGCACCAGCTGGGTTCCGAGGAGCTGATCTCGGCAGCAGGAACGGCTCTGGTCTCTGCACAGAGACCACCTGGGAACCCTGGGTGCTTCAGGCACGGAGTCATTTACCACGTGTTTGAAATTGAACTAGTGGAAAGATCTTGTTCAGTCCCAAAACACAGCTGAGCTAACACACAGGAATCAAAGGAAACAAGCAGTCCTATTAACAGCAGGATCAGTGAAGCCTGGTTTGCTGCGCATTTGTCTTTCAAAGTTGAGCTCCTCTGTGGATTCCCTCATGCCTGAAGACTGAGTTTGTGCCTTTTATTTGGCAGACAAGTGTATTGGGCTTGCGTGACAAGGTTTTGGTGGCAGGGGGGCTACAGAGGTGGCTTCTGTGAGGACTTGTCAGAAGCTTCCCCCATGTCTGAGAGAGTCAATGCCAGCTGGCTCCAAGACGGACYCRCCGCTGGYCAAGCCCATCRGTGACRGTGGGAAAGCCTCTGGGATTCAAGAAGAGGTGGTGAGGAGGGTGTGGGGGGTGGGAATGCCTGTGCAACTGCAGCTGGAGAAAGGAGCAAAAACATGTGAGAAAAACAGCTCTGCAGGCACCAAGGTCAGTGCAGAWGGAGGAGGAAGAGATTCCCCTGCAGCCYGTGATGAGTGAAGAYCRTGGTGAGGCAGGCTGTTCACATGCAGCCCATAAAGGTCCACAGTGGAGCAGATACTCACCTGTAGCCTGTGGAAGACCCYACACCAGAGCAGGGGGATRCYCAAAGGATGCTGTGACCTCGYGGGAAGTCTGCGCTGGAGCAGGCTCCTGGYAGGACCTRTGGCCCAGTGGAGAGAGGAGCCCACACCRGAGCAGGTTTGCTGGCAGGATWTGTGCTCTCCCTGGCATCCCTGAGAGGGACAGCTTTCCACTGAGCTGTGAACCACTCCACAGGACAGCTGGGGAGACGACTGAGCTGGAGAGATGGGAGGAAATATTTTTCTGTGCATCTCTCTTCTTAGCCCAAAATCAAGCGGAGCAGCCATACATGGGACATCCTGTTTTTTCTAAAGAGATTTCTTGAAATTAATACTTTTTTCCCTCCAGGAATTTTGACACTTCCCACTCTGGACTCTACTCACCATAACTGGGTTTTGTTGTCATGGAAAAAGAGTTCTGCAGCAGTAGAAAGCAAGGAAATACCGAAGAGTCCCTGCCTTGCAGCTAAGTGTGATCCAGGCTCCATTGCAGCCAGAGCCAGGAGTCCCACTGACGTCAGCAGGGCAGGGCTTTCACTTCTGGAAGTTTGGTTTTTGTTTCGTGTTTGTGTCAAAGAGCCTGAGAACCCAGGCTTGATAAGGTCAAGCACGCCTAGCAGGGTCGACACAACGCTCCTCTCCCCTCCCGGATCCCAGGCACAGCCCACACCACTCCGTGTGTGTCTGCATCTGAATTATTTAACCGTCCAGCTGGCTAAAAATAGCACAGCAGCAACTCCCTGTGCAGCCTTTGACTGCTAAACGGGCCGSCAGGGCCCAGCCAAGGCCGAGGTCGTGGCCTGGGCTGCACATGTGGCCAGGGCGCGCTGGATGCCAGAGGCAGGGAGGAGCTCGCGGCCGCACAGCCTGGCTCCAGCACGATGATATCAGCCTGCGAGAGAAAAGCGAGGCAAGCTCAGAACGTTACGAGGCTGCCAAAGAAAACACTGTCTTCACAATGAACAAAAGTCTGATTAATTATTAATTGCCTGGCAGCTAATTAGCATTCCCTTGGGCAGCTGTCTACAGAGTTGCCTTATATTTCCAGCACACCGTGGGCCAACATCAGCTATGCAAATGGCTCCGGATCAGAGTTAGCAACTGATTTGTTGCCTGAAACAAGTTGTTCCCCCCCCCCTCGTCTCCCCATCTCCTCCTGTCACCCCTCTTTTCTCCACCCAGGGGCTTGGGCTCATTACAGTGTGAGCTAAGCAGAAAACATCGCTTGCTGATGAATCTCTTTCCTGCGGTGCTTTTCCAAGGAAGCTGGACACCTCCCAGCAGCCACCCCTGCGCACAACCCGCAGCCTGTGTAGCAGGAGGGTGACTGCAGTGCTCCAGCCCTGCAAAAACCCTTCTTTGGCTGCTGTGTGGCCGGAGGGGAGGGGAGCAGCTCTGGGTGGTGAGGCACTGATCCGCTGCAGAGGCAGAGACCCAGTCTGGGCTGCGGAACTCAAGGCAGCATTTAGGGAATTCAGCATCAGCTAATCCTAGAATCATTTAGGTTAGAAAAGACTTGTAATATCATTGGGTCCAACCCACTGCCAAGGCCACAGCAAAGCCATGTCCTTAAGCATATCGACACATCTTTTAAATCCCTCCAGGGATGGTGACTCCACCACGTCCCTGGGCAGCCTGTTCCAATTCTTGACAACCCTTTCGGTGAAGAAATGTTTCCTAATGTTCTAGCTAAACCTCCCTGCTCGCATTCAGCTCCTATTAATGTTAATGGGACTTAGGCACATGCATCAAGGGCAACCAGACCCCTTACAAGAGCATAAACATAAATTACAGCTGTGTACAGTCAGAGCAAGCCTTCAGCTTGCTGTTTTACCATGCCAAGAAAGATGCACTTTCCATTTTAAGAAGTTAGAAGCTTTAATTTTTACTTTTTTTTTTTAGAATGAGTCAATGCAGGTGGTGAAATACTGCAGCAAAACCTGAAGGTTTCTCAGTTTACCATCACACTACATGGCAAAGGCTGTCCCCAAACCTGTGCAGACTATGATACAAGTTTAGGATTTCTAGTATCTCTAAAATGTACCTTTCTGAGGCTTAAGTATGTATCCTGCTGTCCCTGCAGTACAGAATAAACCTCAAGGAGTTTTTGACATTTTCCCCAAGAAATTCACCCAGCCTCTGTATTTTACACCTGACACCTGAGTGGATCTGTCGCTCATATTTATGAGATGAAAATATGTCTGAGAGCTTAACAGGAAAGCAGGCAAAGTTTAAAAGGCAAGACAGTGAAGGAAACAAGGATCAGCTACAGAGTGGTCTCAGGTGTCAACTCTGACCGTCAGGATCCAGGTGTACCAGAGAAGGTGAGCTGACCTGGAATCCAGCAGTGGTAATGGATATCGCTCCAACAGCTTCACCAGAGCTCACACTGATGCTCCAGCTCCAGAGATTAGAGGAATGATCACTTTCCTTGCAGACAAGGCCGGGTGATAAAAGCTGCCATGGTGATCCTCATTAACAGGAGCACAAGATCACTGAGCCAGAGAGCAGTTTCCTGCTCTGTTTGCACATATTTTAGAACAAGGAGTCCTGCATCTAAGACTGTGTGTCCTGGCTGTTACTGCAATATAAACATCATAAAATGACTGTTTTCCTACCCCAAAGCCAGAAGATAAGTGGTAATGCAGTGAGGTGATTGAGATAGGAACAGTTGTTTTCAGAGTGAAGGGCCACGATCTGTGGGAAGTTCTTTGTTTTGACGCAAGGAACTTGATCTACCAAGTGAAAAAAAAAAAAAAAATGCCCCAATTACTACAGTCAAGTTTCAAGTTCTTATTCTCATTCTACATGTTTACCCTGCCTGCTGCCTTGCTCTAGCACTGCTCTGTGCCAGGGATGCAGCATATTAGTCAAATATGAGACCGTTAAGTTATATCTCTATAGATATGGGATATAACCCCTTGAGATATATGGGCACTGCAGAGGGGCAGAACATGGTTTTGTAGTACTCCTGTTAGCAGTTCTGCAAAGAACCTGCTGCTACAATGCACAGCCAGATATTTTATTAGACTACATTCTCCTCGTGTGCAGGAGTCATATAAAGTACATAAACTCATGAAGTCCGACTAAGACTGGCATAAATCAGGGATAACACCAGTGGAGCCAATAGAGTTGCACTGGGGTGAAAGTGGCATAAATCAGAGGCTGATCAGGTACACATTTTCTTTAAGGCAGACAGACCATTAAGTGGCTTACATAGACTTCTTATCACATTACAGTTCTGTAAGGTAAATAACAGTCACCATGCACTGTGTATAATGAATTGCAGCCTGCAACATACAGCAAATGGCCATTTTTCTCAGGGAATCTCTCAGCTCAGAGCTCTGAGACCAAAAATAATGGGCAATATTCTCCAGCATTCATGTGTGACATTCCCATTAGTATTAACAGGAGGTATGTGCCCAAAGTCAGGATGTATTCATCAGCAATCTGAATTGGATATTACTGAGGCTCCCAATGAACGTTCCACTTTCATCCCCAGCAATGACCCTCCTAGGGAGCAGCCACAGCTCTTTACTCACCTTTGCCCAGCACTTGCACAGGAAAATATTTACTTGGTGTCGGGTAGAGCTGGAATCAGAGGAAGCAGGGCAGACTGGTGTGGCTCACCTCTGAGTATCAAACCCCCAAGGAGCCTCTGACAGCCAGCCCAGCCCAGAGCAGGGCTCACTGGTGCATGCACTGGGCGTCTATCGCAGGAAACAGCAGCAGGACTCGGAGGCTGGATGGTTGCTGAAGCCTGAAGAAGGTAAGAGAAGTGAAGTGACCACAAAGTCACAGGACAGGTCAACAATGGAGCTACTGAAGCCAAGCCCCCGACCTTACAGTCAAATATTCTGTTATATGCTTCCACCTTCCTGCATTTACCCTAAGAGGCTGCAATCTCTCACTTTCCCATAAAGCTGAATCTATTGACTTCAGAGCAGTTTGCACCGAGCTTGCCTCGGAAAAGGTAAAGAAATCTGATGTCCAAAGTGCAACAAACATAATCAGTGACAGGATATAATTTATAAAGTTTACTGATGAATTTTACAACTTAAATGCTCACCCTGGGTGTTTTCCTACCAATAAAGCCTGCTTTCTGCCTATGTACACATATATTGTATATTGGAATGGCAGCAGGGAGATCAGAGTTTGTTTAGATCAAAGTACAAAAAGTAATTTGTTTAGATCAGGGTAGAGAGATGCTTCTTTAAAGCTTAATATACACATTAATTGCTTAATTTTTAAATTAGACTTCAAGGTGACTGGAATACAGAGCTAAAGCAAGTTCAACAAGCAACCAAAGTGTAACTAACACAGGCAGAGCAYGCATGTGTACACAGCTCTGTTAACAGCAACAAATTTCTTCCTGCCCTGAATTGCACCTAAGAAGAGCCATAAGCTGGTTCAAAACTAAATATACACCACAGCATATGTACTTGCTAAGAAGGTCATTAGAACATAGAGCTCGTGGAGACAGCTGTGCCAGGAGAAAATAAATATAAAAATAAGATGTAGTGGAATCTGTGCAAGAGAAAATAACTGAAAGACACAGAAGGCCAGGGAGCACAGCTGCTTGAAATAATTCTTTAGAAAAGAAATGGTGCAGCTGCATGCCTTATCCTAACCTTCTGTCTCTGAAGGTATGAACCTTGGCAGCGCTATTCCTGCCCTACCCAAGGGTAAGGATCTGGCACTAGAGAATACCCTACGGAGAGCCAAAGATGAGGGTGACCATCCAGCCTAAAGAATTAGGTTTTAAGATTGTGKAAGTCTTGGCTTTGCAGTTTAACAAGTCTCCTTAGCAAAGACTTTCTTCGCTGMACTAACACTGACTTCTCTCAGCTCTGAATGAAAGGGCTTAATCCCAGAGTTACTGGCTTGTCAACAAAGTCTCCAAGAATACTGTCCATACCTTCGACAAGCTGTAATTAGGATAACAGAACAATGTAAACAGGGCTCTAACTTAAACATGACTGACAGTGATACAATGGAGGGGTCAGGGGGAAGCTAATCCCGAAATTCAGTGTGCACCCCCTTAAGCAAGGAATTTGAGTGCAACTAAAAATAGAAGGTGAGACTATCTGACAGCTAAATTGCCAGTGGTAGCTTAGCATGGATTCGGTTACATTGCTCAGCGACCCTCAGTGAATTAAATAGATTGAAATGCTAATGATAGAGTGAATTCCCAGCACAGAGGTAGAATAAAGTAGTCAGATTAGGTTTCAGACAAGGTGAGTTCAATGGCAGCAAAGAGATCAGAGTTTGTTTAGATCAAGGTACAAAAGTAATTTGTCTAGCTCAGGGTAGAGAGATGCTTCTTTAAAGCTTAGGGGCTCCCCAATGTTAAGTAACACGTCAAAAACAGTGTAGACCTGACAAGCTGTTTCAGTGACTGTTATTTTATGTGATTTCTATCAACATTGGAACATTTTTCACCGGTCTCAATACACTCCTAATGGCATCGTCATTTATCTCCTAATTAATTAAATGCTACTCTGATGACAGATGTGTGGCAGTTCACCTGGGCTGTCACTCAGGCCGTGCTTGTTTCTTCTCAGTGGGTATTCTAACCAGTGCAGCACTCCAGTGAAACCACAACTGTGGCATTTATTCTCTTTGGGGCTTGCAGGTGTTCACCTACACCGTGATGTCACAGCTTCAAAAGCACACAGAGGCTCGTTCCCACTGCTCCTGCTGAAGCTCAGGAAGCAGAAAGGAGACACAGGCCTGGTCGAGTGTCTTACCTGCCATTGCACAGACCAAGCCCAGGCCGCCAGCTTGACAAAGTTTAAACCCCAGGCTAATGATAATGGAAAGAGATACTCACAAACCACACATAAAAATTAAGAACTGAACTTGAAACCCCACTCAGGGTTCACCTGTTCAAAACAAGTCTGGAGGCTCTCCAGAGCAGGCATATTACTACATAAATTCCAAGATCAATTTAGCCTTAAACAACAGATCCATCCCTTCTCTTCCAAGGTCACAAGGCAAGTCAATGCCATTAGATTAAAACCAAACTTGATATAAGATGCACTATCCTCGCAGAAAGGGCAATTAAAGACCTCACTTGACAAGATACAGGCTCACCATCACTCAGAGCTTTAAAAATGGGATTAGACATCTTTCTAAAGGATGTGTTTCAATTCACTACCCTTGTAATTCAGGATAGTTATAGTAAGAAAGTGACATTGCAGCTTGTCATTCAACTATCAATCAGCAGTGTCATAATACTTCAGTGTCAGTTGTCCGTTTCCATTACAATAAATAAATAAGAATTATGTATTCTAGTCAAGAAAAAGCAATGTAAGGCTGTGTAAGGTCAGGGGAGGTGTAACATGCCGTGCCCATGGGAGCTGCTTTTGCTGTAGTGCTCACGAAGCCGAGAGCAGGAAATCCAAGCTCTCTGGCACCCGTGTTTTCAGTCTAAGCACCAAACCTCACCATCTGGTCAGTGGGTTAATTACTATATAGGAAAAAAATACAATAAAAAACATCTTCCAGAGTGATAATTTGATTTAGGTTGCTCTGCCTGAGGTCTGACACAAACAGGGCCGGTTCTGAGATGGCAGCTGAGTTGGCAGGAGTCAGTCCCTCAGCCAGACAGGCTGCACGGTGAGCAGTCAGCTTCTCACACACCACATATGGGATGGGACTCACTTCTGCCTTCCTCTCCACCCAGGCCAGTTGTTGGTTTAGTCTCAGTGTTACCACAGGGAAAAGACTCCGTGGCCGGGATTTGGGAACTGTGTGAGGCAGCTTTGCTGACTGCCTGGGAGGCACCACCCTCAGCACCACCAGCTGACAACATCTGGGACCAGCGAAAATCCCAGTCACTCCAGTCCCTCAAGCACAGAGAGGCTGACAGCAGAGTCTCTCCCCCTGCGGTTCCAGGCCAAAATGAGATGCAGCAAGTGGAAATAATTCCRGAGAGAAGCAGAGCCCTGATGTGCTTTCTCCATTCATAGTAACAGTCCACTTCATGCCAAGTGACTCATTACCCTGAGTGAAGGGAACATGATTCAACCAGAAGAGCACATGTAATTTGCATAGATTACTTTCCCACTTGGTTTCCATGCTGTGAAGTAACAGGGACTGCCTTCAAGACAAAAAAAAAAAAAAAAAAAGATAGTCCCATGAGTAATTCTTTGCTTAAGATATAATAGATTGAAGAGACATTTGGATATGGCAGTCTAGAAGAAAAGCAAAGCAAACACTGTGAAGGAAGTCTTGTGTTCCAATTATTTCTGCTGTTGTGAAAGTGAACAGAAACTATTGTTCAGGGAGTGCTTCAAACATCCTTGCAAAGGAAGAAATAAACATTTCTGTGAGCCCATGGAAAAAAGAAAGAGGGGGCAGCCTCAGCCATGAGTTGGTTGGATTTCAAGGTTTGTTTTTCTTCCCTGGCTGAGTGCATCTTGTGATTTTGTCAGGGGTGACACCACCTTCATCAGCCTCTGTGGAGAGACACCACTGCAGAGCTCCCTCTGAACAAGGGGTGGTCTCCTTCAGACTTGCACCTTGCTCTGGACACTGCAGCATTTCCCAAGATGAAACTCAGAGAGATTTCAGCATTCATATGTCCAACCATTAACCTAAAATGAGGGTGTGATTTCACTTCTAACAGCACTGAAACGCACTGGCTGCACTGRGTAGTTGGCAATTTCTTTTGCTGAAGCACTTGCTGGCAGAATCATGATAAGAATAAGCAACTGGTTCCAGTAAAGTCACAGGGGCAAACCCCAAATGCTTGCTTTGTGCATAAATGGTTTAATGTGACAGGGCATGGGGGAAGCAGAAGATCTGTCAGAAAAAATAAACAGGAAAGAAAATATTACTTCAGAATAACTCATCCCAAGTAAATTGAGCTTTCTGAAGAAGCAGCTTGTAAACTATTGGATTTCAAGAGTTGCATCCTGGCTCCAGGCAAAGTATGATGCTTCACTTGACAAACAAACCAAGCTCGAGAAAAACAACTTTGCTAGATTAAGACAGCAAGGAGGTATTGGGAAGAACTGAAGTGACACTCAGCTCACCAGACACAGGGCTCATTTCACTGCGAGAGAGCAGCCAGGCTTCAGACGAGGCAGATAAACACACAGACCTGAAACCCACAAAACCTTTCCCCACACTTTGAACCAACAGCAAAGACAATAACGCTATTTTTTTAGGAAATGTGCAGAAGCAGAGTTGCACGTCCTTACAGCAGCACAATGAAGACATGCAAATCAACATCCAGCTACAAACCTGAGGCATTACTCAGCTTTCTGTCCACGGGTTCGTATCTCCTGAAGCCTGCTCCCTTTGCTTTGCATTTCTTTTACTTCCAATCCAGTGGCTCAGRGGTGGTTACTTACCTGACATTGTGCTGCTGAAAGAGGAGGTTCCCCTCTGGGAAATGTCACTGCAGAGATGGGTGAAATTACACCCTCTACAAAGCTCTCCCTTAACATCCCAAGAAATTCTTCTTGAACCGCATATAAGAAACCAGCTGGAAAATAAAGAGAAGTAATAGAAGGGCACTGCAAAAATAAATAGAATTCAGCAATAACAGAACAAAAAAACAAATGTTTGTGAAGATGCTGAAAATCAGCTTCACATTTTGATCTGGTTCGAAGTAGGGATGTTTTGTGGTCTCAGAAAAACTTGAATTCGTGAGAGAATAGCAAACAGAAAAGTCTTCTCCCAGGACAGGATTATTCCCAGTTCCTGCAGCCCAGATAGTCCCAGAAATCCTGTTGTTGTCTTTCCCATTCTTACCTAGTTCTTCTTCCCATTCTTACATAGTTCAGCCTCTTCTGGTTTCCTCCAGGCCCTTGGCTGTGCTCTCAGCCACACTGGGAGCACTCACTTGTAGACATGGCCCTGTGAGTCCACTCTCAGCAAGAAACACCACCCAGGCCCTGAGCACAAAACCAGGACACAAAAAGAGCCTCAGCTGCTTGAGAACTTCCTTTTACATGGGAAAGTGCCTCCCCTTCTGGGACACCTTGCAGCAGGAGAGACCACACAGGTGACCATTGCTTCCAGGCAAAAGGTGTGGGCTCTACTCTGGAGCTGGCAGAGGTTCAACAGCTGTTTGGGATCTGCTTCATTCTTGCTGCAGGCAAATTCCACCAGACCCCCTTCCAGAGGGTGTTTAACAGCGTGCACTAAACCATCAAATGATCCACATCAGGCAAAACAAACTGATGGATTTGGGTTATTTTAATGCGAAAGAAATTAATCTGCAATTAACTCCTGGTTCGGGTAATCTCTGCTGCAACCACCTCTCTGGGATTTTGGGGCCAGCAGATCCATCCCTAATAATCTCCTCCCACGGCTTGACCTCCTTCAGCTTGTTCCACTTCCCAGCCCAGAGAGAGATGGTCACCACAGGGGGACGCACACCCTGCTGTGTCTGCACCCAGCAGGGCAGTTTGTTGCCTTCTGCAATAATGATATGAACACRCAACATTAATAGTAACCTGCTTCATAAATAGGATTAAACCCTCCAAAACTTTGGGTTCTCAGCACTTCCCAGCATCTTTGGCAAGYGGGCCATGCTTACAAGTGGCAGCAGCTGGAGAGTTCATCTTCCCCAGCTGAGATCTCCTTGGGCAGAGCTCCATGAGGAAATGGCAATCAAAATGTACTGGGTGAGAGTTTACAAATGCGGAACMGAGGCACAGGAAGGTTAATAATAATGATACTTTGCATTTCTTTATTACTTTAAATGGCCCACACCCTTTACAGACGTTGACCCTCCCAACACCCTGGGGAGAGGGGCCTGGCTATTATTATCCTGTTTTTCACCTGATGGGGACAAAGAGGGTGAAATGTGCCATTCCTCATGCCAAATGGTTGACAAGTGGTGAACGTATTTCTGTGTTTTGAGTCCAGCTCAAGTGCTTCATGAAATATTATAATAATTCTCCTTCTGACCAACCTTGACTTATTGCTTCTCGTAACTGCAGACATGCAGAGCGTCCTGAGCTCCTTTGCAGAAACAGTTGATTGGAGGCCTCACCTTTTGGGGACAGATAATTCCTTTCCCTCGGACATCCCTGTCCCCCAGCCCTGCCTGCYGCCAGCATTCCAAGTGTGTGTCCTTGCTGGGCTCGCTCCTCCTAAACATCTTACCACCGATTTTATTGCTCCAGTGCTTCCCATAACAATCTCCTCCTTTCCCCCTGCTTTTCCAGCTGAAGGAGGACCACACAGGGCTGGGAATGGGGCTGAGCAATGATTTCTAGGAGGATAAATAGAGAGAAGGGAAATAGCTACCAGGCAATGTTGACATAAGTCTGAGTGGAAATTAAACAGTTTCTCACCAGCAGAGTAAGCTTCTGGAACAGGCCTGGGAGAGCAGTAGTGAGGGGTAAATAGCAAGGCCAAAAATCCCTCAGCCAACCTCTGTAGTTTTAAGATGGAGCTTGCTCAATCCGTAGGGGTGGGCCACAGGGATGACCTGCTGATGGAGGAGGTCTCACCAGCCTGGAGCTCTGCCTGAGTTCCTTGAAAGGACTGAGCTGTGCAGCTCGCAGCCACCAAGGGTCAGTTCTTCAAAACCTTGGCTGCCCAACAAACAAAGCTGGGACACCGAAGTGGTAATCCAGAAAATTGCCTTGCAGCATTCAGCTCCAGCTCTGTTCCGGGCACTTTTGGAATTTGTGTCTTCRTGCCCTGAAGGAGTGCTCCATCCCTCCTGTGGCAGGGGCTGCTCGAGTCCCACCTCAAGGAGGTCCTGGGGTGCTTTGCCTCACTCCAGAGGCTCTCAGTCTGCCTCCCTCTGTCACGCCCAACTGCTCCCATTCATTTGGCTCTGCTGCCAAAATAAAYTTATAGCCAGGGTTTCCTGTGGTCRGCGTGTCCTGCGGACACGGATCACGGGCCCCYTCGGTGCAGCTTGTGGAGGAGGCTGTAACAACAGCAAGGATTGCTGGATTGGAGTTGGTGCAAGCGAGGAAAATGTTGGGAACTTGTGTTCCAGAAGGCAGCCCCTCCACTCCCCTCCTTGCTTTCCCAGGGTGCAGACTGCCCTCGTCCCCCCCAGAAGCAGCCGTGCAGCGGGCACGCTTCCAGCCAGAGGGGATGAAAGGCACGGGTCAGAGGCCAGGTCCTCCCGCCTGCCCCACGGGCYGTCAGAGGCAGCTAAAACCCATCCATCACGTGGAAGTGCTCGGTTATCACAGAGGGAGTGCTCGGGGCTTTGTCTCCACGGGAAGATTGCGCTGGTATCGTTCAGRGTATGAACACAAATTGCTGTGATCCCTTGGGGCCCTTCTTTGCTAGAAAAATGTGAGTCCTTAATGCTCATTAATTAACTCGAAGTAGGCTTTGCGGGAAATGTGTAGTTTTCACATGAATCAGTAGGTTATATTAAAGACCAGCTCTGCATATTTTATTGCTGTATGATTCAGCAAAACTCAAGCATGCACTTAAGTTTAAACATCTGCTTACAGCTCAGTGAAGTCAAGGGAAGGCTGCTAAAACACTTCAGTGAATTGGAGCTTATTTAGATTGGGTGATTTAGGAATAGGCATCAGCAATCAAAAATTTCCAATACTTTACCTTGTACTGTAGTGCCTGAATGTGTCCTCCTTTCCATTTGGCTGGAAAACTGATAGCACTATGAGAATTGATAAGACTCAAGAGTAAAGAGGATTCAAGCTTGGCTTTGCAGTCACGGTACAGAGGTGTGTGTTTCTCTCTGCAGGGCTACATCAGCCCCTGTGCAATAAGGACCAATACCCTGGGTTTCTGCTTTCCCGAAGGCTGTTGCACTACAGACTGAGCTGCTTTGTGCCAAGAGGCTGCAAGACTGCCCAGATATGTTGAAGAGCTTGTAAAACTGCTCTGTGCTATTGGAGGGCACTCATAGCCTTGGGATGACAAGTTACTGCTATAAAGTTGAGAAGATCAGCTCCTGATCTCCTGGATAGGAGCAGGCATAAAGCACGTGCCACAAGAAGGCACTTCCTGGAGCTCTCTTCTCCCACCACAAGACAATGATATAAAAGGGTCCCAGAACCAGTAAAAACACCATCCTTCAAGCTGGGGCCACCTTGCAGCTGGGGCAGCAGATGCCAGACCCAGGCTGTTCCCCGCTCTCCCCTGCCCCACTCAGCCTTTGAAAGGACTCCCTTGCTCCATCCATGCAGTGTCAGCCAGCAAAGCCTAACAATTGCCCTTTAACCTTAAAATATGACAGCCCTGTGCTGCACTTCTGTGATCCTGTAATCATATCTTCCTACAGACGCCCTTTTCATGCAGCTTAAATATTTTACAAATACATGTCTAAGTACAAATCTACCGCATTAACTCTTGTATGGAGGGTACTTATTTTCAGCTGTGTGGCTGGGATCCCTATAAGTGTAATTTACCATGCAGCATGACAGAGCTGGGCTAGAAGGCACAGCTTTTACTAGCTAAAATACAATAAAATATGCTACACCGTGTTYCACAGATGAATCACTTCTAAACCATGCCTTTAAGTATTGTCTGTCACTGCAGTTCTTTATTGTAATACTTCGYGAGAGCTAAGAAAAGGAGAGAGAAATTGCCCTTTAAATCTCTACAAAGCCCATCATCCAGAAGAAATTAGGGACATTTGTTCTTGGAGTCAGGTGGGTTATGTRAGAGAAAGCTATACACAACAGGTTTTATACGAGTGGAGGTGAGGCGAATGCGTTTTCACTTATTTATATTATGTTTTACTCTAAGAACATTCAAGGACCAGCTCACAAGCAAAACAGCACCCAAACTCTGTAAAGAGCAGCTGTAGTCTAAAGAGTGCAGACAAGTGTTTCATCTCAGCCCAAGCTGCCAGGCCACCAGCATAGAGACCCCAGTGGAGCAGAACTTCCTGATACCTGCTTTGAATTAGCTCCCAAGGGCAGAGTCAACAGCATGGGGGCAAAGCAGAGGAGCAGGCCAGGCAAACCATCAGCAGACAGTAGGATGTTCCCGTGTGCAGTCAGTGCCAARTGGTCTTTGCAGTCCCTGCTCCAGAGGACAGCACTGGGAGTACTGGCACAAGCCCCCAGCAGCCACAGAAAACCTGAGGAGCAGACAGGTATTTGGGAAATGGCCACCCAAGATCCATGCCAAAGACCTCTGAACGCTTCCCAATGTCTGAAGTCAGTGAAGTATGAGAGACCCAGAGCTGGAGGAAGGGAGCAGTAATGATCTCCAGGGGGAAGTCTAGAGTCTRGCCAAAGGCTTTATATAATTGATGTGGCTGGAAGGCACACGTTTAATTCCTGCTACTAAATGCATCTCCACTCACCAGATCCCCAGATTTTCCCCGCATTCCCTGGCTCCCTGCGAGGGCCCTGGAGCCAAGCGTCAGGTTATCCCCTGGGCTGCTGGGATAGGCCAGACCCAAAAGTTTTCCTGTAGATTGCAGCAGGTCGTTCCTAAGCCAGACTCCCCCGGGCTCTCCTCTCTCTTGTCTAAAGCTACCTCTGAAATAATGCGCTGAAGGCAAAGCTGGAGTAACAGGGCTGTCCCAGCTGGGGGCCACAGCTGCAAGTTTGGGCCAGAACACATTGTTCTTCCTACTGCAGATGCTTTCTGTTAATAAGACACTTGCTACAGAGATATTTTCTTCTTTGGGGATCTACAGCACAAACCAAAACCAAGGTCAAAGAACAAGTCCATTTTTTCATTTACCATTTTGGCAGGATAAACAAGAAGCGCTTCAGTCCCATCTGACATGAATTAATAATGCTCCTGTTATTCACTGCCTGTCAAAAGTTTCATCAAGACACAAGYTCAGGTTTTGAAAGATATCCAAAGGCCATTAAAATGCTGCATGGCAGAAGAACGCTTGACCTTGAGGGCAGAGCAGCTGGGCAGCAGTGCAGGAGCTGTGCACGCCTGGTGCCTGGGGGTGCACACACAAACAGCCTCATCCCTGCAGGGACTGTCCCGGGATCTGCCAGCACTGGGATGCATGTGAGAGCTCCCCATGAGGGAGGATACAATCCAGGGTGAGTGTAACTCCAGAAAGTTTCTTCCTCTCCAACCTGCTCCAGAGGAGCCTCCTCTCCTGAGGAGCCGAAATCGAGCACTGCAACCATTTCATCCTGAACCACAGCACTCGGCTGAGATGGAGACCCTCTGGATTGTGCCCCATTGCCTTTTGGTCACATAGATCTGAAAATAAAGTAATCAGAGGGRAAAAAAAACTGAGTATCAGCTCAATGACAGTTCTTTCTGGCACCTTCAAAGAGAAGTGTGATTTGGGGTTGCCGGAGACCCCTTTCCCGCCCAGAGCTGGTCCCAGGCTTGCACACAGCCCTGGGTAGCTTGGTGCGGCTTCCCGGCTCGCTCCACCCACAGAGGTCGGTTTTGTGTCTCGGGCTGCACAGCTGAGTGTGTCTCAGCACCAAAAAACAGTACRAAGTTGGTTGGACTGGTGCCTTCCTGTACGTTTTGTAAACAGTTTGAGACCGCGGGGTTTCGCTATGTCTCATGGCTTCTGCAGAAGGAGGGTGAGTCAGAACTGGCCAGTGAAGAAAGCTGTTGTGTCTGGGACCCTGCTCCACCAGTTTCAGAAGCTGGAAGGTGCACATCACGCTTTGCACGTGTGTTTAGTTCGCTTTCTTCAGCTGCCCTGGTGGTCTGGGAAGGGGAGCCACGGGGAAGGGAGAATTTTTCCTTTCCTTTTTTGACAAAACCAGAGAAACCCCAAAACCCTCAGAAGTACCAAGTCTCAGTTTTACGCCAGCGCCTTCACAAAGCTCCCCCAAGCATTTGCAACCAGAATAACTCCGTCTCCTGGAGGCGCTGACCCCAATTTCCACTGAGCATCACCAAGTACCAGCTCGCCCTGTGGTCCCTGCAGTCACAGAGAGCTGCCAGATCTGCCAGCCCCTTCCTGCCTCCATCCCGGCCACACAACACATAGGAGGGCTGGGTGAATCTGAAGGCATGCAAATCTCTGCCTATAAACCTGGCCCTGCTCAGCTGCTCTTTCAGCCCCAGAGATTTATGCATCCCCTCCCTTTTAAGTAAACTCTTTTTCAAGAGCATGACTGTAAAGGTAAGTTCAGGCATAGACCTGTGTAAATTATATGGTTTGAGTTCCCCAGGGATCAGCACGGTTTCTGCAGTCTCTCCACTGCTCAGGCTCCCCCATATGCTCCATAATCATTTCCAGGTTCCTTCATGCTCCCTGGCTCAGGGCTGTAACTCAGACTGTCACCCTCTGTGCTTGAGAGGCCCCACTGGCAGCTCTCAGCCCCCAGGCGGTTCCCTGCTCCCAGCCGGGAGGGAGGAGGTGCTGGTGGCTGCCGGAGCAGTGGTGCCCTCCGAGCTGCCACTGGAAAACGTGCCCTGGTTCATTTGGGGACAATGGGCTGTCGGCTGAGGAGACTTGTGTGTTTTTCAAGATCATCCACTTTACGTCTACRCTGTCAAGCTGAGCAAAACTTGCCCTTGCAGCAAACGGCTTCTATAAAGATCAGAAATGGCTGTTGCTTATTGCCTATTGATTTCCTGAACGAGGAATGTGCACGTGGCACGGAGCGTTTGCACTACAAACACTCGTGTAATTATGGGAGAAGTATACATTAATGAGGGACCCGCTATATTTTCCTTAAGTGGAAAGTGTATTTAAAAGGGAGAGGGCTCCTAGAGCTTTTGAAGTCAGAAGTTGTTAAACAGTCAGCAGCTGGAAATTTAAAATTCCTTCACATCAAGGCTCTGTGATCAATAGGGATTAAGTCAGACAGGACCTTTCAAAGCTTCTAGCCTTATTAACAAATAGGTATCTGAAACACAGAGGCACTGCTGGAGGCATCTGTGAGACCYTGGTGCCAGGAGAGAGGCAAGGGGAGAGAGCATTGAGGCAGAGACACGAGCATTGTACCAGGTTTGCTCACCTACAGCCACAGAAACCAAACCTGGGTGCTACTGAGGACTGCTGTTGTGAAATGCCTGGTTAAGGGCTTACAAGACAGTCTTCACTTGCTCCTGTCACYTGAGGAGCACAAAAAAATAAAGAACAACTGATCTGACTCTCTCTTTTTCTACTTCTTTTTTTTTTCTTTTTTTTTTTTTTTTTTAATCAAGGAAAGAGAATGAAATTAAGATTCTTTCCCTTTCCTGACAGTTTTCCRTTCAGTATGGACTGAAAAAGCATTAGGTCCTGGGCCCATAGAGGAGGTGTCCAGGCAGCAATTCTATAGAAGAGGAGCAAAGATTAAGAGCTTTACTCTGATCACATCCAGAAATCAATTTCTTCTTGTTGTAGGATCCTTTTTATTTACCAATGTTGCAGTTTTACTAGAGCTATAAATATGCAGCCTTTTGAAGAAAAAAATAGATTCCTGCAGAATTGAGAAATCCAGTCCCCTTCTTTTTTTTCATATCTAGCAGGTGCAAGCTACCAAAAGAGATTTCCCTCTCAGCAGACGCTGCATCCGAACACCGTGGTTTCATTTACAACATTTCCTGCATGAACGAGCTTAGCCCTGTTGTTGCCACGTCTCTGGATTTACGATGTTGCCAACAGTTTGTTATTTTCTCCCCTGCYTCCCCCTTGCCTTTGTCTCGCTGGGGTGAGGAGGGAGGCTGAGGTGAGTCCACTGGAGATGCTGAGCATCCTCAGCGAGGGGCAGCCCGGAGCTCCGGGAGCCACAGAGGCATTCCCGCGACAGATCTCCGGGATGAGCACAGCCCGGAGCCCGAGCTCGCTGTCCCCAAGCATCATGGTGGTGAAGAGCAGAGAAAAATGTTTAATGTCGCTGTGAAAGGAACCTCCGTGGCTGGAGATGTAACCACTCGGGATTCATCTCGGCACGCTGCCAGCCGGGCACACAAATGGAGCGTTCCAGGCTGAGCTCTGACCTCCCTGCGCAGGGCTGGCGGTTCCCGCGGCCGTGTCCCTACACCCGGCACCGGCACCGCCTGGCGTGGCCGAGGAGCACTCAGCCTGGCACGGCAGCCTGCCCTCCCTCCGAGGGCCTGGCATCCAGGGAGAGCCTGGCACCCGCCTGGCACCGTGGGCTGCGTGGACAGCTCCGCCGGTGGCTCCTCGGCTCGGCAGCACCAGGATGCGGTGCACACGGTGACGCTCCAGGGTGTGACCTCGCTGACCGCGCTGTGCCTGTTGAATGTCACCAGTTCAGAAAGGACACCCCTCTGACAGCATGGCACTTGCTTTGGGGAAATACAGCCTCCTGGAGAATAAGGGAACACTACCTGCAGGAGCCTCCCCTTCACCCTCTTCGCTCCAGGTCGGCTTTCCACAGCAGGAGACCACGGCAGGAGCAGATTGGGAGTCTTGCATCCCYGTCAGAGCAACAGGAGACCTGGATCTGTGCCTCACATTGTGCAAAAGCAGAACGAGTACGAGARTATTATGGAAATGGAATCAAATGGGGAAATGCTTTTTTTGTGCATATATTCCTTTTTCCATTCCTCTCCCCAGCCCAGTGAAATGACAGACTCCTACAACGTGCAAGCTTCCTGAGGATGCCTTTATCAGCCAAAACAGGGATTGTTTGCAACATTCCTCTCTTTCCCTCTGCCACATCACTTTTATTGGCTGGCTCAGTTTCCGCTGCCATGTGCTGCTCGCTTCTCCAGCAGAGGAAATGAGCAGCACACAGGCTAGGCAGGAGAACAATATTAAAGAAAGAACTGGGAACCATTTCATGCAARTCACCCTGGGATCAGATGGAGCCTAGCCACTGCTCCCCATCCAATATCATTTTTGCTTTCAAGAAGTATCTAAATGCTGGGAGCAAATTTCAAGTGTTGTTTGTACTTGGCCCCAGGGTGGGTCAGACAACACAAAGCAAACTCCCACRTGCTCTGCCCCAAGGAGGCTGCACTCTGATTTCCTCCTGCCCTGAGAAGTAGGTATCATTTGTTGCTCAAGCATTTCAAATGCCAAATGTGGCAGGATTTGTTCTAATCAAACTCAGCAGTACTGCTGAGAAATCAGCTCTGAATCTATGTTCTTTTCTTTGAACGTTTCCTCTCCGTTGCTAAATTTACAACCGTTTTCAGCATCTGGCAAGTTTCTTGGTTGGGTTTCATGGGACTAGACCTCAGGAAACCACACAGTTCATCTCCTTCCCCACGGAAAGTCTGGGTAACAAAGTCATGCCTGACAAATGTTTGCATTTTTAAAAACCTTCCCAATATGGAGGTCTTGTAGCTTCCTCAGGTGAGCCATTTGAGTGCTTCATAATTGCAGAAAACACACAACACCTTGGGAGAATCTCCATAATATCACTTCAATCCCATTCTACCATCTGCTTTGGTTTTAGTAACGAAATCTCAGCGTCAGGGAAAATCTCTGACTCAGTATTTGCAGGACAATAGTACACACAGGTATCACTGCAGTGAGAAAGCTTCCAGGAACAAGTAGATTTAAAGAGATTTGCTGAGCTTTACTTGTGAGGTTAACTCCGGATATAAGAAGAAAACACAGAGGRACTGTCGGGTATCAGAAGAGCTGAGTTAGACAAAGGGGTGTGGGACGGTGTAAGAGCAGAGAGGCCCTGTCCTGACGAGCATCGTCATCCAGTGGGAGGTATGACCTTTCGCTGGGCAGCCACGGCAATCAAATGTCAGCCTGTCTGGTCAGAGAGGCAGGACAGGCCTTTCTACGGAGTAGGTGCCAGAGGTGTCAGCTACTGGGAAGCAGACAGGAACTGGCCACTCACCAGAGCACTAAACACCATCGCAGGAACGCCGAGGAGGACATTCACTCCTTCCTGACATGGGCTGATCTCGAACCTCTGCGGTGGAAGGGAAAACACCTCTGAGTCATCCCAGCTCTGTTTACTGTCAGCAGGGAGTGCTGAGAAGGGAGCAGCCTCCCGGAGAGCTCCTGCGGCAGAGGCGCGCTCGAATGGCCCCCGCTTCGCGGAGCAGGCACAGAGGCTGCTGCGGGCAGGAATTTCCTGGTGGGAAACAGTTCAGAGCAGAGCGAGGCTCGCCGTGGTTTCGGTTTGCGCGTTCCGTCGGCTTTCATCTCCAGCAAGCGCTCCCGTGTGCSCGGTTCTCAGGAATATGCGTGTTACGGTACATAATTTAACCTCTCTGGCAGGCAGATGGGCTGGGTTCCCCTCTCAAGCACTCGGCTGACCCTCTCAAGGGGCTGGTGCTCCTCACTCAGTCCCGGCTGCTTCCCAGAGTGCTGGTGGCTGCCCCACAACCTTCCTCGTTGCTCAGGTCCCAGGGGACAGGACAACTTTTCTCCTTCACGTGTCCCTGATGCGGTCCCGCGTCCCTCAGCCCCCATCAGCTCYGGATGCTGAGCCTCACCCGGGTCAAAGCCGAACCTGTGGATCCAGGGCTTGATCCCAGCTACAAGAGAAAAGGAAGGTCTCAGCAACACCGAGGCAAGAGACAGCAGGCACATTGTGTCCTATTCACACTCACACAGGGGTGCAGCTTGCCAGCATTTGAAAGTGTTCCCATGTTCTAATGTATTTTTTAAAATGCGCCTTTTTAAAAGTCCTCTCACACAGAGAGGATTTTTTAATAAAACAGTATTTGAGGAAAGAATAAAGCTGGGATTTTGTTGAGGCCAGAGGGCCTAGATAACACTACTGAGTAATGAAACAGTGCTCAGCTAACCTAATGGGCTTATCTGGACGGTCTGTGGGTTTCCCTTTGTCTCCAAGCCAAAACTTGAGAAAACACCTGCAGCAAAAATCTTATCTGCACTCTTCAGTTTTCTTCCCTCCCTCATCTCCTGCGCTGTGTGTTATAAATAGTTCCTTTCCCTCCTCCCACTATCCCATTTATCAGCACAGCACTGGTTTTGTTAAAATAATGCTACATCTAGAACTAGGCTCCAAGCCTATTTGGAAGGATTTGTAAGTATTATACATCTCTTTTGTTCAGCAAACAGAAATAAAACGGGAATAAATCTGTGAAGGAGCTTCAGGCTGACACCCTGACCCCTCAGCTGAGATCGTGCACCACCACCATCAGTTCTGGCAGCTCATCTGAGCAGGGGTGGCACTGAGCTGCTGGGAGTCCCTCTCACTCGGGTGGCAGTGCCCACCCAGATACAACACAGATGGAAAAAGGCAATAATCAAAGCCCAGGAGGGGACTCTGGCTGCTTAGCAGAAGCTTAAGGAAATTTTGAGTGAATCAGAGCAGGTTGTGTTGGCCTAGAGAACACAAGGACACCTTGAGATGTTTGCAGGTGGCTCATGTGCAAGGACTAAACARGACTAAACCTGACTGCAGGGAAAGCAGATCCCCAGCTGTGTTTCACTGGAGGGGGGAAGGAGGGAGGTATGAGAGGATAAAGCAGAGCTCCAGGCCCAGACACAGGTTTGGAACAAAGGTGACTCCAGTCTGATGACTCTGGGAAGGGAAAAGCAGGTACTTGGGTGCTGAAGCAGAAGCTACAATAATGAAACGTCATCTCAGTCTCAGGTAAATTTATAAAGGGAAGAGCGAGAAGAAGAGGACAGAGGATGTCAGGAAGATGTGCCAACAGAAGAGCAGCTGACTGTGCATACCCAGAAACATATCTGAGATGGGATGCACCTCATGTGCTTCAGAGGCATCTCTGTTCCCCCTCATGGTGACTCTGGGCTCCCTTTATAGTCACAGGAGAGAAAAAGGCCCATTTACAGAATGATTCATCTGACCTATTTTAGACATTTACTCTAGCATACAATGACTCATGTCCTTGGGGTGCCCATTTCTTTCCTATAAACAAGAGTCTAGACAAGTAACTCAGATGTAGACATTCACAATTAGATGTCTACGTTTGGACAGATGAATTCTGCCTCTAATGTTCAACCAGAAATCAACCTAGAAGYTCTGCCAAAGACAGCTCTGGTTGATAGCCACGATAGGGAAGAGAAACAGGGTCATTCATTCTTTTTGATGGTGCGTGGCTCCCTGCACAAAACGCTGAAAGCACTTGCTGAAAGATTAACCAGCCTGTGAATGGCTGTGAGAGCKCTCCTGGAGCAGCAGCAGGGACCAGTAAAGGCAGACTCGTTATTGCAACTATTTTTCTCACCTGCCCTTCCCTCTAATTAGCTGGTGTCCCATCGTCTTTCAATCAAAGTCATCTGGCAAAAGGAAACACAAATCACACGAGTTCAGCTGGCTATCTCCTCCGGGGGTGGGTGGGCCATGGCACAGGAGTGCATCTGGCCCTGGGCTTCCACTCGCCTGGACTTGAAAGGCCACAAGAAAAGCTGGTGGCAAGTCTGGTGCTAATCCCAAGGGTCCTTTCTGCTGCCAGCAGAGCTGGTGCTGTGCTTCCCAACGTGGGGCTCTCCGAAGCTCCTTGGGGTTGGGGAGAGCTGGCAGGATCTTGTGATGCTTTAGGAACCAATAATCTGGACAAGTCAGGTCAGACCGCTGGGAAGACGTTTTGTTTTGACAGTCTTAAAGTGTTTCTCATTTCAGCCTGTCAGTCTGATTTCCTATGGCTCGTACATTCACACTGGCTGTGTCTCGCTCAACAACTTTGAACTCATTGAGCAATTTCAGCCAAATTTGACAGAGAGATAACAGCCTCAGAGACAGTTCAGTTCCTCAAAGGTTCAGCAAAAATAAACGTCCACGTGAAGGAGAGAGGTGTTATGAGTAACCTCAACGGAACAGGAGGCTGCAACGTGAGCTCAGCCTTGAGAACCARCACCAGAGAGTCCTCAAGGGAAAGAGCCACTGCAGATCCCCCAGACTCCAACCCTGGGGACASTTTCCCTGACCTCCTCAGCCACCCAGACCCACCACCCCAGAGCAAACCAGGTGCAGTTTAACCCAGCAGCCCCACAGTGCCAGGAGTATTCTCCAAGCRCTTTTGGTAACAATCGGCTGAAGTTTCAGCACACAAAGTCACCCCAAATTTGAAAAAAGCAGTTCTGTTTTAATGCTGCAACTGCAGTTTCAAATGTGTAAAATCAGGATATTTATCTCACAGAGCTCTGTTTTGGAAGGGAAAAGTAAGCATTTTCTGATTTAAAGAGCGCGATAGGAAGGCTGGCCAAGVTCTCCTGCCATCACGTCCCTCAGGGCTACGCTTCCTGCGCGGCCTTTCCCAGGGAAGCACCATCCCTGCCGAGCCTGGGCAGGGAGCACAGCACAGCCCTCACTGCTGGCACCAGTGGGGATCCAGGAGCTGCTGGCTGTCCTTCCCACACCCTGCTGAGCAGGGCAAGGTGTGAGGCTGTCACCTAGCTCCCGGTGCCACCGAGCTCCAGCTCTGCTTTTGGTCCCTCAGAGCTCCCTGTGGGCTCTGCCAGCAATTTGCCGTGACTGGAGGAGACGCCTCACAGCCCAGCAGAGGCTCCAGAACCCTCTTGCTTCCCCCTGACAAGGGGTGAGTGGACAGGAGGCTGCTGGCACCACGTCCACAAACTCAGGCAGCGGCCAGGGAGTCAAGCAGAGAGAAGCTGGAAGGGGGACACAGCTCTCAGGCTGGCACCGTGGGAGCCAGGCTAACTGGGCTTGTGGGGTTACCATGGCTGTGGATGAAAAGGAAAAGTTCCATGTGAGCAGGAACTTTGCACGCTCTGGGCTGCATGGCTCACTCCCCGGCGAGGGCCAGGTGCCTGGCTGTAAGAGCAGCCCTGCTCCCGGAGCCCTGGGATGCAGGGAATCAGCCCCGAGTCGCAGTCGGGTGCCATTCCCTCTGCATGCCAAAGGGACTGGCCTGCAGGAAAAGGGCAGCTGAAGAGGGAGAGGAACACGAATCCCTTCCACAGCACCAAACAGAGCCGTGGGCACCTCCAAGCCAAGGCTGGGAGACAGCAGAAGGCAGAGCTCTGTGTGTTCCCCTCCTGGCCGAGCGGTGGGAGCGGCTTGGGTCAGGGTCAGGATCCCACTGTGGGGAACACAGGGTTATCAGCCCCTACAAAACCTCACAAAACTCACAAACTTCTGGACACTGTGGAGGCACAAGCTGTGAGAATGAGGACTGAGAGGGAGCAAACCTGCAGCATCATCTGATTCCTGTGGTCACCTCTCAGCCTTCCCTTTCCCTTCCTGCACCACCCCAAGCTGTGTCACCTGCAGAAGCCCCCGGACAGCTCTGCTGTCCCAGAGGAAGCAGTGGCTGTAAATGGAGCACAGGGCTCTGTCTTCCTCAGTGGCTGCCCCTTGCAGCAGTGCAGCAATCCAGCCTGGAAAATTCCTCCAGGCTGCCCCTCTGGTGACCCCCAAGCGATGAGTTTTTACTCCCTGTCTGACTTTATCACTCCCACAAGTGGCAGAAGCCAGGAAAGGCCAGAAATGCGTGCTTGCACTGGGCTGCCACAGTTTTGGCAAAAAACAAAATGGCGTCAGAAGTAGGGGGCTGACTCCGAGGGAAGAAGCACATAAAAAGTTCCAGACATCCTGAAGTGCTCAGACAACTAAGGCAGGCTGTCGGCCACCCTGAGAAAACACAGATAAGCCAGAAACCCCCATTTCCCCCTTGCCAGAGCTCTGTGAGCCAGAGGGGAACTCAGCCACTCCACAGCCAGAGCCGCCTGCCTGCCAGAAACTCCTCACCGGCCACGCGGCAACAGAGGCTGGGGGGTAGATGTTCCTTCGAGGCACCACCTAGATCTTCCAGACACACACCAATCACACAGACATCAACTTATTTTTGATACATCTGTTTCCCCCCCAGCACAGCTTCCCCTGCAGTTCAAGCAGCRCGAGTGGCGCATCTCGCTACCTCATTTATTTCAAATGAGATTTATGTTGGTATTACAGGAACAAACCCGTCTCCCTTTGACAGCCATAATGTTAATGGACAGAACCAAACCCCCAAAGAGTAGCAGGCTCTCTCACCAGCTCTGCAGCAATGCTGTCCCAGCCCAAGTGGCAAGGGGATTGAAGACCACACCTCATCCAGCCGAGCTCTTTCGGATGGGTCCTTCGGTACCGTCTGTTCCCAGGAGGCATCACCATCCCTGCTGACACAGCAAGGCTGCAGAGCATCCTCTGACACCCGAAGGAGAGGTGAGCTGTGCCCAGCCGGGGAAGCAGCGATGGCAGAACCTGCCAGCGGGGTGCAGAGCTCCTCATGTGCGTGTGGGAGACTCTGCATCTGCAGCAGTGGCTTCTAATGGAGCAGCACGCTGCTCCGCTGATTGATGGCTTACCAGGAGCTGTTAACGCAGCAATATCCCAGCCCTATTTACAGACATCTCGGCACATTTACTTTGTCACGAGTAAACTCTGCACACGGCAATAAAGCTTAAGGTAATGACTTCTTCAGCACAAAGCCAGCAATTTCCTGTCAGCTTGGTTTACAAATGGCCAACTCTGGGCTTAATTTTCAACCGTGGCTCCAAAGATGGCTATGCAAAGTGGGGGCGAGGGGAGGGAGCAGCTCCGGGCTGTGCCACTCTTGTGGCAGCCCTGCTCTGAAGGATGAACAGGGTGGGACAAACTCACCCCATGCTCCCGTGCCCTTGCCCTCAGTCACGCTGTTCTGTTCTTTYTCCATCAGCAGGAAAGCAAGGGAATGGCAGCCCCCAGCCCGAGGTGAACCCCCACGTGTTAGTGTGGTTATGTACCCTCCTCGGAGCCAACCTGCTCTGCACAGCTGCCGTGGCACAAGGGGAGAGCACTGTGGGTTTCCTCTCCAGAGGCCTTTCCGAGGGAGAGGCACAGAGCCAGGCATTCATCCCGCTTCCTAGAGCATCCTGCAGCAGCCCCAGCGTGAGCTGGGTGGGCGCTGTGACCACACTCTCCCTGCCAAGCACGGGGAATTCCAGCATTCCCAGCAGCAGAGCAGATCCTCAGCCTGGACAGGCCTGTGGGTACCTGCGCGGGCTTCAGCACCTTTCTCTGGAGCAAAGGGAAGCAGGGCAGGGAGGCCATAAAACAGGGCTGCAGGTAACCTGCACTCACTCACCCCACGCACCCCCCTGCCAGCACCAGGGAAAACAAAGAGGGTACTGCTGCTCTCCCCTGCAGCAGCAACCTTCACGTGCTGAAACTGTGCTAAACATCGCCAGCCTCCTCCTATAATTAGTGCAGAGAGAGGATGTCTGAGCAGAGGAGTCTATTTTAGGTGTTATGAGTCACCTTCCAGAGACGTGGATCTTTTTTTTCTTTTTGCACTGACCATATAGAAAGATCTGAAAGTAGATGCTTAAAATAGACAGCATAAATATGCATTGAAAGCTTGGAGCATCCTGCCCTTTAACTGGGTTATGATGTTCCTCCTCACCAAAGGGTGTGAAAACACTTTGTCACACTGAAATCCAAACTGCTGCASCTCGGAGGGCTGTCAGCAGCCAACTCAGGTGCAGAGGGCACAAGATGGTACTGGTGGAGTTTTTCCAAACCATCCTGATCCAGCATCCTCATCCCACTGGAAAACAGCAAACTGCCCTGCCCTTGCTTTGCTGTGGGCCTGTCTTGCTTTCCAGCACAGACACTGAACTGTGAGAAAACAGCTTTGGCATCGTTGCAAAGGAGGGGAAAGTTAATATATTTCCATCAGTGAAAAAAAAGGGTCAAAAGATCAAGAGCTCTTCTTGGCTCAATCTCCAAAAGGCAGGTCTGTATGTAATGGGTTCATTTTGAGCTGTGGCTAAAAGGTGAAGAAAATAAAGATGGGAAAAGGCATCCTTTTGATGCATTAGGGGAACTGCATCAGCTGCAGTGAAGCTTTAGCRTTTTCCCCACTGCAGCCCAAGGACTGGGGGCTTCTCATTTTCCTCTCATCTTCCTAGTGGTTCTAATTTTTCCCACTGAATGTCCCTTTACCCTTTCACAATAATTTCAGACACAAAAATTGTGTTCCTTAAAGGAATCCCTTGTGTTTACAAGAGCCCAGTCTTTAACATTTTTTGCTTGTTCTTATTGAGATCTCATTCCCATTGTTTCATTTCTGCCTTGAAACCCCTCAGTCTCCTGTTTCCATTATGAGCTGTTGTAATTGTTCTTTCTTTCCACCCATTCCAATTCACCCTCCTTTAAAGTTAGTCCTTTACCCTCCCAGCTTCCACGAAGATTCCCTCAGCCCCTTCTGTAAATACTTCAAAGCTTTGCAGAATGAACTGTGCTTCAGCTCTGCATCCTCTTAAACAGCTCGCTGAATATGCTTCTTGTTATTTTTAAGAATCTGTTAGAATTAAACCCCAGTAAGAAATCTGCCACCATTGCGGGGGAGAGCACATTAATCAAAGACACAAGCTTCTCCCCAGCTGCCTGGGCAAGGCCCAGCCTGGGATTGATAAATTGCACCTGGAGGTAACTAATAAATCTGAGAAGTCATTTGCTTTTTATGAACAGGAGCGGCGGGAGATCCAGCTGCCAAAGGAATTCGGGTGGAAGCGGAGCAGTGCCCGGAGCCCCCAACACGTTCCTCTTCCCATTCCCCCGCTCGCCGTTGCACCTGATGTCCGCCCCCGACCCGCTGCCAGGCACAGCGGGTCCTGCCGTGCTTGGAGGGGGAATATTTGAATGAATCCCCGGGGTTTTTCCGAGGCACCCGGCAGGAGCGCAGCCCGAGCCTCCGTGTGCCCACACGGGGCCGCGGGCGGCGTGGGCATGGCCAGCACGGCACCGGCCACTCTGCCCAGCACGGCACCGGCCACTCTGCCCAGCACGGCACCGGCCACTCTGCCCAGCACGGCACCGGCCATCCTGCCCAGCACGGCACCGGCCACTCTGCCCAGCACGGCACCGGCCACTCTGCCCAGCACGGCACCGGCCACTCTGCCCAGCACGGCACCGGCCACTCTGCCGAGCAGGGGAGGATGCGCTGCACTAAAGCACTGCCCAGCAATGCTTCGTCCTGCCAGGGGCTGGGGGAGCTGCACACGCTCCCTCCATCCGCGCCTGTCCGTGCTGGAGGAGGGATTTTGCTGTTCTCAGTGTCAGTGCCGGGGAGAACATCCTCACGAGGGGCGAGGCTGGGCGTGGGTGTGACATCCTGGGACTGCCCAGCTCCTGTCACGAAAATGTCAGCACCTTCCTCCCCCACTGGGGCCTGAGCTGTCCCCGCTCCCCACTGAGCAGGGGCTCAAACAGTGTCGTCACCCCCCCCATGCTACAGGCTCCACACCCAGCACTGGGGGCTCTGCTTTCTCTCAACATCACTGGGATGCGTGTGTCAACCACCCACCCCATGGGAAACTTTCTCTAGCTGCTATCAAAATCGGCATGTGACTGTTACCTCAGAAGTTTAGGAAACATATTCCTTGCCTTTCTTGGTTGGAAACAATTTTATGGTGCCCACATCATAAAAATCTGCAAAATATAAGATAAATCATGAATTGCACATCTGGTCCCAGACAATACTGCAAATTATTCTGTTCAAAAACATGAGGTCAATGAAAACCCATCTTCTGTAGTAGTGCCCCAAATGTCATTTCCTGTTTYCTCCAGATCACAAACTCCCATGGTAAGCAGCCTTTCATACTGCGCAGAACTGAACCCAGAGCTGCTAGAAAACACACACCAACCACCTACGCTTCAGRGACCCAGAAGGGAGGATCAGACAGGATGTGATCACAGGAGAGATCATACAAGACATGGGTTAAGATGTTTCCTCCCTCCCCCTTCCTTTTCTTTTCATGTGAACATCATTAGGGCAGCCTGGAAGAGCTCCTGACACAAGCAGTGGTTCTTCCAGAAATCCAGGAGCACACACGGGCAGCGGGGCTCAGCTCCTGGGCACAGAAGGAGCAGTSTGCTGGCATCCGCTTGATCCATCACGGGAAACAAAGGCTTTTTCCTGATACATTAGAGCACAATTTAGACATTGAACTCCAAATCCCAAAGCTGCATTACAGCCTGTATTTCCCCACTGGCCTGGCTGCAAGAGAGGAYCAGAAACACATTTGGAAATTCAGAAGTGTTTGAGGTCAGGCATTCTCTGCCGAGAAAGAGGCAATCCTTATCCTGCTCCAGGATCTGCTGGCCTCTKCCAAGGCTCTGATTCACTGAATATCAAAAACTATCTCTGCTATCCAAGTGTCCCTTTTTCAAAGTCAATCTCTCTCTAGGCAGGGAGGATGGAAGAAGAGTCTCCTCTGCACCCCTCAGTACCACACCTGGGGATAAATACATCCCCTCCCCTGGGGCACTGCGCAACACATCCCACTCATCCAGAGGTGCACAGACACGCAGCAGGTCAGCATGTCACATCCAGTGGAAGCCCCCACAGTGCTCCTGGGCCGTGTCCAACATCCACACCACATCCACCACGGTGGAACATCAACCCAAAATCCGCCCCCTTGGTCCTAATCAGCAGCTGTGACTTTTATTTTCCGTTTCGCGCACGGGGCTGCTCTGATATTTGTTCACAACACGGGCTGTGTGTCACATCAGAGGGGAATTACTTACTGCCAATTATTACTTTAAAGTTCAAGTGGAACGATGTACTAATTGTCTTGTTACAGCTATTAAAGCTCTGGTGTGCAAGCAAGGCGCTCTTCAGATTATCTGCATCCTGGATGCTGGCACGTGAAGCATAACACAGTCTGCTAAGCAGCGATTGCTGATACAGCCATAGCCTCTTTAATAATGTGTACATTACATAATCGTATATTACATATAAATCTAGTAATAGTTATATATATATGAAGGATAGRAGCTTTCAAGTTCAAGGTTTGCTGGGGGATCTTCAAGCTCCTGAAAGCAGCTGCTCTCTCACTGCCAAAGCAAAAGTGTTTACACTCTACTGACCAAATCCAAACTTTTAAAAARCACCAAATACAGCAGGAAGTGCCACTCTAGTGAGAAGGGGAGAGGAGACATCTCAYCTCTTCCTGACATTACACCAAGGGCTGCCTTACTGGCTGGCAGCAGGCCAGCCCAGGCATTTCAGTGATCCCTGCCTTTCCCGGGGTCTGATCCTTTGCTGGAGGGTTTTGCACGTGTGTATAAGGGAAGCTGGGTGAGATTTCATGCAGCTCTAAGCTGTCTCTGGCATCTTTGCAGGGAGTTAATTCACCTCCTTCTAAAGGGCTTAACARGTAGACAAATGTGTGAGCTGCTCCAGGTGTTTCCAGCTGTGGAGGAGCGAGGTGATGTGACTGGCACCGTGGCTTTCTTGCAACTGGGGGCAGAAAACCGCCTGCTGTCTCCCTGCTTCCCACCATGGGGATCAAAGCAGCCTCCTGGATCCTGCTCAGATGCTCAGCTGGAGCCAGCTCTGCTCTTCAGACATTGCGTGAAGGTGTTGAGATATTAATARGAGGCAACTAACTATTCCCTCATGGCAATGTGTACAAAAGGCAGGATGAAAGGACACAATGAGATAAAAATCAAGTTTAAAAGGCAGCTGCAGGGTTTTGTCCTCAGTCAGGTTCATGTACAGGCTCTCTTGTAACTGCTTGTAACATTTTTCTGGAGCTGCAGCTATACTCTCATTCTCATAGACCACCTTTGGGGTAAGGCTGTTCCCTGGCCAGGCTCATACAGAGGTGCTTCACAGCTGGGACACRAGCGCAGCTTCCAGACATACAACTCAATCCAGCAGAGTGGGCTCTGTGTCCAGAAAATGCCTCCCCAGCCTGGAGGCCCTTTGGACCCAGAAAGACCTGAAGCAAAATGGGGATGAAGCCAAGAGCACGAAGTCCCCAGCCCGAAGGAGGGGGCACCTCTATCACCCTCTCGTGTCCACCAGGTACCTCTGCTCCTTGCACAGCAACCTCCACGTCGGCACATACCTCCCTCACTCTTGTGCGACCAAGAACAAAGATCTAAGCCTTTATTTCTGGAGTTGCTCCTTGCCTGGTTCAGGTTGAGGACGCCAGCACAGCAAAYGCTGTCAGCAGCAGCTTCCACTGCGGATGGCTGAAAGTTTTTAGGGATTAAAGGAAATAACATGGAGAAAGAATCTCCTTTCTGTGCCAGAAACACACCCAGCCAAAAGCTTTTCACAATGCAGGAGCGGATGAGGATTTGGGGGGCCTTTTTTAACACCCAGTAAAATCAGTGAAGCTATTTTCTGATTATTTCAGTGGGCCCAGCAGAGGAAAGAGTAGTTCTTAAGAAGTCCTTTAACCCTAAACTGTTCAAGACCCAATCTGCTACTTCTGTGTTTTTAGGGAGGGTTGATTGAGAAGAAGAGGCAGATAAGAGCTGAGTTAAAAAAAAAAAAAAATTGTTTTCTTTGTGATTATTTGAAACTGTAACTTCATGTTATCAATCCCTTGGTCTGGTGCAGCTTGGTACCAGCTAGAACTGTGCAGGCTGGCTGATCTCACCAGCAAACTGTGACCCTTCTAGTTTTTATAGCATCACATCAAAGGGAGGGCAAAGCAATGAACTCATCTTGGCATAGTCTTTCACAGGACATATGAAAAAAAGTGTGAGCAGAAAGCAGCATTTTACAGAGGCAGTAATGAGAGATTCAATAACATTCAGGTATAAACAGGAGCCTCCTCTAAACTACCCAAGTTAAACTCCAGTCTGAGTGCATTTTATAGAGACTATGCATCATGATAGACATAAGTTACAACTAAAAATAGAGCAACTTTTTGCAAGGAAATAACACTGGAAGCTAACCAAACAAATGGCTTCCCACAACTTCAGCCCCAGCTTTGTCTTTCGGGTGGCCTGGGTGCCCCTGCAGCACGTGGGGCCCTCTCACGACAGCCCACACCCCTGTGGCTGTTGGCAGGGATGAAGCTGCCTCCCCCAAGCCCCCGTAAATCCCGGGTGATCTGGAGCAGACAGCTCCTGTGAGCTCTGAGAAAGGCAGCAAACCCTCCCAGAGGCAGCAGGGCTCGGGCTGGTACCTCTGTGGTCTGAGAGAGGAGAGCCAAGTGCCAGCAGCCCCTCATAACCCATTGGGGTGTGCATTAGGGCCACGCGGGGACACACCAACCCCACACCACCCGGGGCGGGCTCCTCACCAACCCTGAACAGCCCTGAACAGCCAACCTGCAGGTTCCRAACCTGGGAGGGGAAGGGAAACACCACCAAACAGATTAGCTCTGCAGTTGGGCTCTTAATTATGGGTCATTTAGTTCAGTTAATCAATAGGCAGACTTCTTTAACCGGCTAATTATGCCAAACTGCTTCCACAATGAGCAGGTTTGCTGCTGGTTGTTAGCCATGAAGGGATAATATTTCACTGGAAAGATAAGAACGGTCCCAGAGCTCAGACAAATGCTTTGCAGTCACTGGTTGCAATTTAACCCGTTCCACACCAGACAGAGAGCTACAGCTGGAACAGAAAGGTCCCARCATCACTGGCTGCTCGGGGCCAAACCATCAGGGTAAATATCACCCTGAGTGAATCACCCAGATCATTCACTCTCCAAATCACTCCTTGTTCAGGCTAGACAGGAGCTAAAAATTATCCATGCAAATCAACCAGCTGAACTTCTTGGTGGCAGCCCAGATTAAACCAAGCAGYCTCTGCTGCCTTTCAGCGAGGGATGTGATTGCCTGCTTTGCTTTGCCAGGCGGTTGCATGAGACAGTGTGTCCCAGCTGAGGCTGGAGGCTGGAGAGCCAAGCCACATCCTCCTTCCAGACCCTGGAAGAGCAGATCAGCATGCGGAGGAGGAGGTCTAGGCCCTCGTTTGTCAAAACAGATAAAAGGCCAAGACAACCTCTTGTTACTYGTAGTTGTTTAGAAAAAGAGAACGGATTTTGTTGCAAACTTGAAGAACTGATTGCTGGATTCAAGGCCTCTGTTGAGGTCATCGAATAGTTATTGCAATAGAGCGAGATAAGAGCTGAGTGATAGCAGAAGTTTGTGGCTGTATTTCCTGGATATTTGTTTTAACGGAACAAAGCAATCTGTGCTCGGGGTTTGCTGGCAAATTGCTTTAACTGGGGAATAACAGCGTGCTGAGAGAGCATCCTCAACAGAGCACCCTCAACAGAGCACCCTCAGGGATGCTCCTTCTGGCAAACTGGGGTCTGCTCTCGCCCTGCTGAGGCTCAGACACCCCTCACCTGGAGGGCTCCTCTCCCAGCCCCAAGGATAACTGGGGACTGGCCTCAGTGCTTCCAGTGACTCCTGGATGCCTGCAATGCAGGTCACAGTTCCTGTCCTACCTGTATCCCCTCTTTTAATTTCTCCATCTCGTTTCCCCTTTTTAACTCCCATCTGCTGGCAAACCAGAGCTTGGCTTTTGCTGCCTGAGAGAGCCCATTCATGGAGCATTATTGTAATTAAAGAAATGCAAATACAAGCCCTGGCTAAAAATTCATCTCCATGGAAAAGTCACACTGTTGTGACTTACACCAGGATGAGTAACACAGTTTGATACTCTCTTAAAAACACAATGAAAGCAACAAATACCTACACCAGCAGTATCAGCCACCTTTATGAGGAGGAGAGTTCAATGATAGGAGCATTCAGAACAGCTTCAGAATAAATCCCTGTGTGTCTAATTCAGYCCCTCACACCAGCACAAAACTTGCATTTCTACAAATCTTAGCAGCAGGGGAAGCTTGAAMTGCACTGCCTGGGGCAGCACAGCAGAGGATGCTTCACAAGCTGCCTCTGCCACCTCCGTCCACATCTCTGATGACCCTTTTGGGATCACTTCACTGCATTCTCAACCACAACAGACCTCAGTAGCTACAAGGAAGGAGACTCCTGCAGATACAAGTTTTACCTTTGCTCCCCATCAACCTCTTTTTGGCACATGAAGCTGTATTGTTTTCCAAGGAAGCAAGGCTTCAACTTCAACATTTGTCTGCCATCAGCTCTTTCTGAAATATGTTGTTGAAGTGCAAGCTTTATATAAGCTTTACRGGTTTAGATGCTATTTCCTAACCTCCTAAAGCATTACAAAGATTGCAATGTTGACTGGAAAAAAAATGGAACGCAGACTTACAGGAAAACAGTCATTGCTGAATCACAGAAAAATCTTTAAAAAGCGATAATGTTTGTATCCTGAAGTGTATCAGCTGCAGCATTTTCTTGTTGAAAAACAAGGTGCTATGAGAAAGGGCTGCCGTTGGATTCCAGGGGAGCTTGGGCAGAATTGCGGGATCAGATTCCAGGCTAATTCCATGTTTACTCTGGAAAAAGTGCTATTGAGATTTAAACCCACTATTTCTAGTACTATAAAACATCATACATTCCCACATGCAACTGATTTATTAAACTTTAGTGCATCTGCCAGGAGCAGGAATGTCAACCTAGAAACTGGGAAACAGAAGCTTAATGGTTTCTGTTTAAAAGAAATAAAATTAAGACTGTTTTTACCCGGATCGTGAGAAAACAATGGGATAAAGGGTATTCCTTTGGGACACGTAGTGCTAGATTGCAGATGTGATTCACAGAGACATTCAATCAGATGGCACATCAAAAGCAATGGTAAATTACACGTCTTCAGTAAAAAAAACATTAACTCATAGATACTTGGCCACGGAGGAAGGCAATTAGACTTAGCATTATTTGTTAAACAACAGGCACAAGATGATACATAGTGAATTTTTTGCAATAATAGCCATTCCTGGTCATTCATTTTGAAGAGAATAAATCTGTCACTTGAGTGAAAACAATTGACAGCACCATTTATTACCTCGCATGCTTCAGAATAACAGCACAATTTACATGTTGCCCTTTGGCACTGGGACTCTCAGCCCTCCCAGAAACAAAGCAAAAATATCTACAGACCTGGTAGCAAGGATTTAAGCAGCAGATGACCTTATGTGGTTTATTTAAACTTCTATAATGGTGCACTCTTGTTCAGCCTCTGGTCACAGAAGAAATAGGTTCTTCTGGAGAATCCACAGCCTCRAGACTCTGCAACACAAAGGGTCATGCAGAGGTCTCTGTATCTAATAGTTCAGAGAGTAATGTTGGAGCTCTGATCCTCTGAGATGTCTCCTGGGAATTAAAGATATTTGGTTTCCTTTCAGAGGCTTTAAAAGGCTGGGTCCATCAAAAAGAAGGAAATTTTYCCCTAGCTCATGAAGATAAATCTTTGTGTTCAATCTTTCTGTTTYGTGTGAAGAAGGCCAGATCCTTGGTGCATCCAAGCCATTTAGCCCACTGAAAAACAAGCCAACACAGTCTAAGGGAAATATTGTTACTAGAATAGAAAACACTCAGCCAAAAAGCACTCTAAATGTCCTGAGGTGCTGCCCTTGATTGTGCCATCTTTGTGGCATCCGCTGTCGGCTGGTGTTTCTTTCGGAGAAGGTTAATGGGTTTTCCATGGCACCTGTTACAAATCCATGAGACACTCAAATTTGGGTTCAGCTGTAATGGAGGAAAAGTCTGCAAACAATTTTGGAAAGGCATTTTAAAGAGATAATTAGCTTTCTGAATCCAATAGAAACACTTAGGTTGAGAGCTATTATAAACCTCTACAAAGCACTTCTGTACACTTCAGCAGCAAAAAGTTGTCCAGAATGGGTAAATTGAAAATATCTTACACTCACCCGTATGGAATTAGACTGGGATTTCAGGTCTATAAATGGATGCTTGGGGCAGCCAGGCGCTGGCAAGGCTTCCTCTCTGCGCAGGGAGGTCTCCACAGCTCCAGCACACTCCTGCAAGAGCCAAAATACACAGCTTTTCCCACCAYGAAACCGCTCCATTTAGCCATGTCCATTCCAGCTCCTGAACGAGCCTGAGGGAAGGGCAGGCTGACACCCAGGAACAGCCTCTGGCGTGATAATGACCATGTACACTGGGCTGTTGGGCTTGGTTTCGTTTCCCACCACTGTTTGGTAGCGCACAGCAAGGTCAGGGGCTGGCCGTGTGCTGAGGAGCTCTGTCAAAGCCAGGCACTGCCCTGCACACTGTGAAACTCCGGGGAGGCTGATGCAGCTGGGGACAGCACTGACACCTCAACACACGCCTTGTGCCTCGCTGCCTCCTCCCACAGCACCCTGGGCCCTGCAGAGCTCTGAGGAAACTCTCGGAATTTTTCTACTCTCAGCACTGGGATATTGTTAAAATGAAGACAATGAAGTCCTGGGTTTCTGGTATCTTAATGGAAGATTTTAGCCCTGTGCTTTTACAGAGCATTTGCAAAGATCCAGGCTATATCTGCTTTGTCTGCTTTCTTATTTTTTTTTCCCGCTGTTCTAATTCCTGGAGATGCTAACATATAACCATAATGTCATTTTTTCCTTCTTTTTTAACAGTTGTCACCAACCTGTAGTTATGTTGTCAAATAAACTGCTGATACAGGTGTATTATTTACTTCAATTTCTAGCAGAGCTGAGAGCAGAGTTCCTTTTGTTGGTTTTTTTTTTTTTCTTTAAACACCACAGCATAAATTTCCACCTGACTCTCATGTCAGCTCAGAGCTCCAAAATACCCTGATCCTTGTGAATAGATTGGATGACCAAAAAACACAACAGGACCGTGAAAGTCCCTGTCCATACCAGTGGGCACAAACCACCAACCAACCGCAACCCCTTGCTGCAAACAGCAAGCATCTGGAGGTTTAAAGTTCCCCCCCTCCAGTAAAATCAAGAAACAAAGGCTCTAGGCAGGGGTTATTTAACCGTGTGTTTCAATATTCAGAGCCAGTCAGAAGAGCCAGGGCCAAATATTGTAGATGTTCTCATTTTTACAATGCACTTTCCACAGACAAATGTTTAGGAACTCTGGGCAACAGGATTTTTGTTCCTCTTTATTTCCTCCAGGCCAAAAGTGCTCTTCCTCAGGTCTGACAAAGGGGTCTTGAAGAGGAATTGTGCCTAGTCTGGGGTTTATAAGGTGAAAGCTAGATCTCCTCACATTTAGAGTTCTCTTAACCAGGCCTGAAATTCTTTATCCTGTTCCCTTCATTGTGCTCCACATCTGCTTCCTTCTTAAAACAAGATTTGGCAATGGATGAAGCAGCACAGTACCAGGCTTGTGGGGCAAACAGAGGTCACACACCCTGTCTCTGTCTGTGGAGTCTAAAAGCAGAATTCTCCATGTTATTGGCTTTCCTGCATGAGTGATCGATCCCAAATCGGACATATGGGTGCCAYGGACAGACTGATAAAAGTAGCATTTATTTTTTCTGAGTGGGCTATTTACTACTAACTTGGGACTGGAACAGCAACTGCAGCTCTCCTTCAGTGGTGTGCTGCTATCATCCTTTGTGATAAGGCTGAAACCTTTAGGCAGACAATGAACAATAAATAAATAAATAAATAAATACAAGGGAAAAGTGCTCATGTAAATGCTAGGGGAATACTTTAAGGCAAGATGGATGTCTGCTAAGAGAGATGACACCCCTAAATTTTGTCCTTGTTCACAAGGCTGCTCCTGCTACCTCTCTGCAGGGATATCTGAAGATATAAAATAATCTCCTACCTATTTTAGGTAGCTATCTACCCTCAAAAGCTGTACTGCACAGGGAGAAAATACTGCTTCCCTTTCTCAAACACACTCAGAAATAACAAAATGCCCAATTCTTACACAGCTTTCCTTCACAGCCTTTGGATATCCTTTATTTCAGAAATGGGGAGACAAAGTCATGGCCATGCTCTGCCAGGCAGCACAGCTGAGTTTCCCCATGTATTGCTCACAAGAAGAATTAAAACCCCACCAGATGAATCACATTAAAGCTCAGATGACCTTCACTGAGTCTAAGACATTAACYCTGACACTGACACCCACACACCTTGCAAGGCAATGGGAAATTATTGCCAGGCTTTGACATGTGCTCTTCCCAGGGCCGTTTGCTGTTCAGATCCTTTGAATTTGAGAAGTTTCTGCTTCCTGGGRAGCAGGACGGGTGCATCCAACAGGGGCACTTCTTGCCAGGGCGGGCCAAGCAGTCATTCCTGAAGGTGAATTTGAGGCCCACCACAGCCCTTCTGCACTCTTCCCTATTCTCAAGAGTCTAGAAGGAACTGAAAGAAGTCATGTCCTGGAATCAGGGAAATCAGAGCAGGGCACTGCCTTGAGCCCGGTCATGGCCCCTTGCAGCATGAGAGAGTCACCCATTTCTTTAAAATACTCCCTCAGCTTCTGGTTTTTTTGTTTCACTTCCCTTCCCTGCCCTACCCTTTGACACTGCAGACCTCAAGTTTGGCCTTCAGCACCCGGGAGGCAGCAGCAGGACACGCCTGGGTCACTTGTGCACCCAGACCAGCACTGCAGGCACCCCTGGGGATCTGCCTGCCCCCAGGGCTATTGAGGAGCATCTGCTTCCCCACAGGATGTAAAGCAGGGAGCARCCAAAGYRGTCTGAAATTCATTGCTCTGCTCTTTCCCAGGTAAGTCCCTTTATGAGCAGTGTCCTTTCTATATGGCAAGCATGCTGACCTACATGAACATCTAAGTTACTTTGCTCAGGAATGATCTTTTCCCAATCTCTACCCCCGATAGGAAACCACCCCGTGGGGGCTGATGGTCACTGTCTTGTCTGAGCACAGTGGACACCAAAGGAGCAGCACAAGAACCAAGCCTGTGCAAAACAGAGTTTCCCTTCACCRAGAGCCCCCACTTAAATCATCTTAAACCTGCTGAAATCACAGCCCAAGCCAAAGAACAGCCCCTTTTAACACTGGGACATTAATTTTTTTTTCATTCGCAGATTGACTGGAAAACTATTTTCATTTCAGATGGCTTTACAAGTTGCTCCAAGTTGTTTGCAGCCCAGCAATTTGAAATGTCTGCTCTTGCAAAGCTGTCTACGTTTCTTGGCAGAGCTGAGTTTTCCACTGCAGATCCCATGCAATTAATCTGTTCTTCGGAAAGTGAAAGTCAAACGAGGAAGTCCAGTCACAGCAGAAGCTTATGGGAATCTTTTCATGAGCTTTAATAGAAACTGAACTAAACACTGGGAAAACTCAAGACATTGGAACAGTCCCCAGGCTTGAGACACCAGACATCAGGAAGGGACTGCAGCGATTGATCTTTTGCATCCCTGGATACTGCTGCTCCCAGCTTGGCTAGCCAGCACGGCTGCTCGTGGAGCACATACAGCAGAGCCACATCCCACAGGCTGTGAGGGTTAATTATTGTGCTGCCCCTCAAGTGGATTGATAAACGAAGACAAACAGGACATGCACACACACCCGTGGGTGCCACAGCGCGCTGGCCCTGGCGGTTTGTGTCACCCACCCCGCGCGTGAGCCGCTCACACCCTGCAACCCATAGGGAAATCTCCTCAGTGGTGCGTCCTCCCAGCCTCATCCCCAGCTGCAGAGACGGCATAAACCACAGGAGACAATGTCGAGGGAGAAAGTCAGCCCAGGTCTGGGGTAAATCACGGGAACAAGACACCCCGCGGGTCACCTTGMCCGGCTCCCTCGACCGCCGCCGCCGCCGCAAGGATTTCGCCTCGCCGGTGGAGCTGCCTCCAGCAGCCCTCCTGCCAGAGCTTGTTAGAGCAAGCCCAGGAGCACCGCTGCTCCCCACGCCAGGGACTTGAATCATGAGATCATAAGCGGGGCTGATGGAGTCATAACTAACGCGCCTGACAGCTTTCGCCGCTCGCTCTCCTTTCGCCTCGCGCAGTGGGGAGGAGAGGGAGCTGGAACGGGGAGCCCACGGCGGGTCCTTGCAGCCCCAGAGGTGTTACTGGGATTTGCAGGGCAGCAAAGGTGCCTCTTGTAAAGCAAGCTGCTGCCCTGTGTCCTGCGTGCCTGAGCACTGCAGCAGGGGACCCGGCGCAGGCACCCTCCCAGCAYGGCCGTGGGAGCCCAGCAGGAGCCCACGTGGGAAGCGTGGGATGGAGGGAGGGGGCAGGATGGTGCAGCACAGCCCATGCTGGGCTGTTCGGCTGTGGGTATGTGACAATCATGGTGAAAGCATATTCTTTGACTATAACCAGAAAATGAGAACCATAATGAGTCATAAAAATGAAGGAAACTGCTGAAAATCAGCAAGAGCTAGGAAAATACACTTCCTTTCTGCATCCTTAAAGCAAGGATAACAGTATTTCCTTACCTGGACAGGTAGAGCATTTCTGTGGGGCTTCAGTTATTGGGTCAAGGGCATCTTCTGGGACTTGAGCACCAAGTCAATGCTCAGGGAAACAAAGGCTCTTGCCCCWTGGGGTAAAAGGCAGGGCAGCTGCAGAACAGCCCCAGCCATGGCCACCAGGTACCTCTGTGGGAGTGGGTCAAGGCTGAGACAGACCATCAGCCCAGGGTGGGGCCTGTCTCAGCATGGCCATAGCAGAGCTGGAGACACCCTACAGCATCACTGGGGAGGCAGGATGGCCCCAAAYTGAACTCTTGTAGCCCATTAGTGCCCATCAATCACGTGCAGGTGAAGCTCTTACACAGTTATTGAAAAGCAACTACTGYGGGATGCAAGAGTGACCCCAGGCACAGCAGCTACCCCAGGCAAGATGTGACCCCTGCCACACCACTTCTCCCATCTATCATACCCCACTGCACCCAGCTCAGGCTTGCATTCCAAGGGGCAATCCAAAAATGCACGTGGGTTTGCAATCCCATGAGCAGTGTAAGTAAAAGGAGATGAAGCTCTRCTACAACCCCTGATGAGGTTATTTTTATGGATAAAACATTAATGATGGGTTTTTGGATGGTAAATTGGTATGGGAGGAGATGGATTTTCCAAGGTGTCAGAACATTTTGTTTCAACATTTTTCAAAATGAAAATGTTGACATTTTGAAAGAAAAAAAAAATCTAATTTAGATTTTAGTTTAATGTTAAATGTGGATTCATCAATAGGAAAACTTCAGAAAATGATCCATTTTATGTCAAGCATTTTAGAACTTAGGTCAAAATGAAATTGGGGTTGGGATGTGTTTAATTAGTTGAGCCTTTCTGGAAAGTACAGCTTTCAGCTGGCCTGAAACAAGCCAGTTTACACATTCAGGCATTGAGACAGATAATTCTACACTGAGATTAAAGGGAAGTGGGAGAAGATAAACCAATCTGAAAGAGTAGTATTTACTAAAATACAAAGAATAGGTCAGAAGAGGGAATGAGATGTACAGGACTGAACAGTGCAGATGACAGCAGAGAATATTCTAAGCAAAAAAAAAAAAGAAATGACATACAAGTGCATAGACCCCACTGGAAAGGGGTAGAGGATTTGGCATTATAGGGGAAAAGTAGGGTGCAGAAGACAAGGGGCTTTGCAAGCATGCCTTAATCCCTCTGCATCCTCAGGCTAAGCCCAGCTTCAGAAGATATAAATGCTTAAATAAACATGAGTCAATTTATTATTCCTCCGTGTTTCAGATCCTGCTCACCTTCTGCCTGGCTCATTTACTGCAATTAAATGCTTGTAAATAGATTATACCCTGAAAGCTACATTTTCCTGGTAAGTGGTCACCYTAACCTCCTCTGCTTTGACTGTGGCTAATAGTCCCCAGGTCACACTGTAATCACTGAGTAATGGGACCAGAGTGAGTCACAAGGTCTCTTGGTTGGACAAAACTCTCTCCAGCATCCAAACCACATTTGTGACTGGGCTTTGCTGATGACTGTGACTAGCACCGCTTACACACTCAGGAAAAGAATTACTAATGTCATAATTCTTATAAATCTGAACAAAACCTGCCCTGAACACAGCACACATGCTGTGTTACAATAGTCAGCAGAATGACAAACTCTGCACTCACATGGGTTTGCTTGCTGGTTGGTTATGGCACTGTACACGTTGTGAAAACAGCAAAGTGGAGCCCACGGTGACATGGTGCAATTTTCTGGAAACTAGATAAGCTTCTCCAAGCCGTTCTAAGAACTCAAATTGCCTTGTTTTTAACTCGGACCAAATACTTTTCCTCGCAACCTATRCAGGTGAGGGGAATTGCATGAGCAGCTTGTGGAACCTCTAACAAGACTGACTCTTTCAATGCTTTGTCTGGTTTTAGTGGCAAGGTCTGAGCTGAAATGTTACCAACAGGGACAAAGTTTATTATGGATTCTCAGATGAGAAGCAAGTTCTGAGGTGGCGTGGATGAGTAACTCCACTGAGTCAAGTGGGGTCACCAGTTTACAGGAATTGGCAGCCTTAATCTGTATTTTCTGTCCTCTTTAACACTGACTCTCTCAAACTGCATTGATTGTCAGCAAAAAAACCCCAAAACATATACRTAGGGGAGAATAAACAGTCTTTCCACATTCAGGTTAGATTTTGTTCTCCTGAACAGGTTTAAGCAGATCATTTCTCTCTTATATTTCTATTCCACCTCTTGTCCCCCCCAAACACAAAATATCTCTGCAAAAATGAGTAAGAAATGTGAAGTTGTCAAGGAAGAGAAACACATTGCCTAAATTGAGCTTGTAGCATGGGTTTCACAGCTGAGTAGTGCCTGCCATGGGCTGATGTCTCCATGTCCCTTTGCAAAAGGGTGTGAAAGTAAAGCCTTGTGCTGTCCCCCAAGCCAACACGCTGTGCTTCCCTTCACTGCCTCAACCCAGCAGAACAGAGGAAAGGAGGCTGTTGCATGCCAGTCACTACAGGAAGCCAGCTCTTTGTTTTTACATAATCATCTCTATTCTGAGCTTTATGAAAAGTTCATAAAAGGGAAGGAACAGAAAGTCACAGTGACAATGCAACCCAACTCAGGGATGCAGTGTGGTACTTAGCAGTGTTTACCTGCTCCAATAATTCTGATCCCAGGGCAGAGCGCTGAAGATTAGCTCCAGACCTCATTAGGCAGGATAGAATTATGTGGGTTAACAAAGTAATACTCTTGGCTTTCTCTTGCATTTTAAAAGTGGCTTGAGACCTATAAAATCCCTTTGAATTTTATTAAAAGTCTTCCGCAATCATTTTTCATCCTGCAGCCCAGTTGAGCTGAACTAATAAATTAGCATGTTATCTGCGTGGATATCCATTAGAGCTTCAAATGAAGATTATTAGAGCCAAAGAACTAACAATGCCACTTACAACTGGGGAGGAAGCAAGCTGGTCCACTGAGCGATGGGCACCGAGGATAACGAAGGAGGGACACATCCACCCGGGAGCCCGCAGGAGCACGAGCAGGAGCATCTCCAGCTGCGAAAAGGGCAGGYTCTGGCCGCCCTGAGCGGGCAGCCAGAGGCAGGAGGAGCCAGGCAGGAGCTGCTAGAACTGAGCCTGTGTGAGAGCTTCAGCGAGGCAGGGAGCCAGGCAGGCCAGGCGCGTCCCGCAGGGCACGGCGCAGCCAGCGCTGCTCCGCTGCAGGCGCCCAGAGCCGGGGCTCACCCTGGAGCCAGCTCAGCGCCAGGCAGGGATTTAAGGGAAATGTCATCACACGCTGCCTGCTTCACCGAACCACAGCGGCTTGGTTGTGCTTGCCTGGACTCTCTTCTTTGCCTTAAACAAGACCCAGCTCCCTCTTCCAGGGCTCCAGGCACCAATGTGCTTCTGCAGCCCCCACCTGACACTAGCGAGGGTACAGGTTGTCCTTTCCCAAAAGAAAAGAGCTCCTGCCTCAGCTTGAGYTTCATGATGTGCTACCCCCAAAGTGAATTTCAAGATACATCTCCAAGCTGCTGCTCTTCCCCTGGGGTCACACAGACACCATTTTAGTATGTCTTTATTTCCAGCCTTCCTCCTCTTCATCTAATTCCCTTTCACCTCCCACTCCYGTCCTTTATTACTCTTCTATTCTTTTCTAAGAGGAAAATGTTTCTTTTTACTCTCAGTCTCTGTTCTCTTCCTCCTGTCATTCCCTTCATGTCTCATCCATGATGATATTTTTGTTCGTGCAATAACTAGTTTGCTCTTTCTCCTCTTCCCAYTGGGCTACTTTGATCTACTGTTCCCATGTCTGTTTTACACATTCCTTTTCCTCCCTCCAAAGACACATCAGCCCATTTCCCATTCCCTCCTCCTTACTCATCTCTCTTTTCCTGCTCTGATCTATTCTTGCTGCACCAAGTTTTGTTTCATGTGTAGATGGTTTTAAAACCTGCTCTGCTGCCCGGATGGGCACTACAATAAGTGCTGAAGGATAAGGGCTGTCAGTCCAGTCACCCTAAACCAACATAGGATGCCACTTTAACACTCTGCCCTGGCCATGCTTTATTAGGAAGAGCACCACCTGACTTCCAAAGGAAAACCTAACCCAGGGAGCACTGGGGACGATAATCCCTTGGTCACTGCAAGTTCAGCAGATCRAATTGCAGCACAAACCTGGAAAAGCCCCCAGGGACCTGTCTCACTGCCTGGATCTTTGGCAGGAAGTGTGCCAACCAACAGGAATGGACTTTTTGTTGTCTGCAATCAAGAGAATCCCCTGAAAATGAATAAATTTTACTAGCAGCATTGTGGGAAGAATTTTTACACCTGTGTACTTTTAGTTACAATAAATCACGGCAAGATTTGACACCAAGAAGCAAGAAGCCTGTWACCCAGCCCCTCCACAATGGGAAACAACCTGAGGGTGAAAATATTTTTCCCCTCCACATGACAGCCATTTACTAACCATTGTCCCTTGCCTGAGAACCCCTAAGCAGGGAGAAACAAGAAAAGTCTAAACCCCATGCTCTTCCACCCTTGCCAAACAAGACATCAGCACTTTCTGCAGCTTCTCCTCCTGATGAAAACTCACTTCTACCTGACCTGGCCACTTCAGGGAGAAAACAGGTAACAAATGGCACAGAAACTGCTGTAGCATCCCCTCCTGAGACAGAAAAATGCTTCCTCAGGGGCAGGCACTGTGACACAGGGCCCTTTGCAGCCAGAACATTTGGGCACAGAGCACACACKGCCATTTGGTGCCCAGCGAGAGCCCGCTGGGCATCTGGGCTGGCTGCCAGGCCGTTTGTCCAGCTGCCTCACCTCCGGGCTGGGATGAGCAGCACTTCATCCAAAGGTTACAACAGAGTGTTTGGGCCACTTCAATACACAGCTCACCACCCAGTGATTTCATTAATGCCGTGGAGCTGTGGGACTGGCGCAAACGTTGGCATTCTCCTGGAAAGGAGAAAAGAGGCTTACTTCATTTTCCTTGTTCCAGACCGGAGCATATGGAAACAAAGTGCTGTGCTTGTTGTGATAAGACTAGTTTATCAGCAAAGTGAGTCCAAGTTAAAAGGCCCAGTCGATGGCAAATGAAACACAGTTAATTCACAGAGCCTTTGCAATGCCGGTCCCAGAAATCCGGCATGGCTTTCTTTTACCTCTAACAGCCACGTGAATCAGTCACTTCCAAGATGAAACCTGCAATGAGAGTCACAATAAGGCCAAGCTTTCCTCCTACAGCCCTGAATCCCCCAGGCTTGCTGATGACAGCAACCTGCAAGTGAGCTCTGCGTGCACTCAAACACCCATGAAATAGTAAAGTGGCCGCAGCAATCTTTGTGTCATTGCAAAGGTTGCCCTTTGCATGCCCCAAATCCGAACCTGGGCTGTGTCTGGGCAGGGAGGCAGCGGGGAAATTGAGCTGAAGGAAGTCTCAGTGATTSCTTCACACACACACAGTGTGTTCCACAGCAATGGTCTGAAATGTTACACCCTCACGGTGCTGTAAGTGCATCGCTCAGAGTCATTACACAGGCATAATGCAGTTCARTTTGGCAGCATGGGGTTTGTCTTGGTTTTTTTTAGCACAGAAAGGAAGAACTACAAGCCTCGTGAACTTTTGTGAGCCCATCCTAAATAATTTCACTGAAATGTAAAGTATCATGCCTAAAGTCGGCTCAGTCTCTGAGGCACTAAAATAGCCCATTTATTGAATAAATATCATTATTTTTATGTAGAAGAAAGCAGTTCAAGTAGCTGACAAGCATCTGTTTCCACTTTGACATTCGACTGTGCCTGTTGTAATGGGCACAGGTCTCCTGTGTCCCAGATGCCAGCAGTATGGCCAAGTCACAAATGCTGCAGAGCATTCAAAATGTCACAAGACACCTACACTGGGGCACCTGATTCACTCCCACATGCCCCTGCAATAGCAGGTGATGTAACACGATAAATCTCAGTGTGGAGAATCCCTCCTCTGCATGATTTCCAACCCACTTCTGACCATGAGCTCACTGAGGCCTCAGAAAATTACCTCTGGGTACCAAGACTCTTGATTTAACTACAAAGTCATAATAAATATTAACAATTTATGKATGGATGGATTTGATATTGTAAATATTTGTGTCTCCCCTTTGTATTTCTACTTACCAATAGTGACCAAATTCTGTCTTTGGACGTACAGTGAAAACCTGTGGGCTCGGATCAGGCTACAGTCAAGGGCAGCATTTGTTCATAAATTGAAGTGACACAGGTTAATGGAGAAGAAAGATAATTTCATTACCTGAATCTGAACAGATCTCATCATATCAGAAAAAACCTTAATGCAGTGCTGATGGCAAATATAAGTAGATACCTTAATAGCTATCATCACTGACTGAACCCTATGAATACCTAACACAATTGCTGTGCTACAAAACAGCTTTTGACCTGYCGGTAACATTTCATTTTGAACTCAGCACTAGCCACAAAACCCAAGTCCTTTGAACCTGGAAAGATGTATACACTGCACATGCAGTGAACTCCTAGCCTTGAGGCCGAATGTTGCCTTATTTGGTGAAAATTGATTAGATTTGTCAGGTGAATAAAAGTCTTTATTAAATTTTCCTGGTTGAAACTTTGCCTGCGTATTTTATTTTTTCATTAGAGTGCTGCTGAATTTGTCTGAAGTAGTTAAGAATATTGTAAGCGATACAGCAGTAACAACTGGACCAAGCCACAGCAGAAACCCCCCAGGAGAACACGCTTTGCCTATGGAACTAAACTCTAAATGCTGCTGGTTTCAATTTCCCCCTGCCAGAGGGGAGCAGAAGAGAAATTAGACTAGAAGATTTGGGGGCTTTTGTTGGTTTTTTTTTTAGTTTTTAAATAAGAGAAAATAAAAACTTTAAAAACACGTCACACACACATAGAGCCAGGAGGGACAGCACAAATATTTCAGAATTAGCTGTGAAATTTGGCAACAAGCGTCGGGGCTGGGCGCTGGGCGGAGCTGCCTCTCACCCTCCCCTCTCCATCCCCACTGCCCTCTCCACACCAAACACATCCCACATCCTGCGCCCGGGGAATTGGCTTCGGTTGCCCCAGTCTGATTTCTAATTATGATGCAGGATGCACGGTGATAAATTTCCTATGGGATACTCATTATATAGAGCATATGAATGTGCTGTAATCAGGCGTATTTGTTGCTATGGAAAAACACAGCAAGCATGCAGAGCCTTCTGTGTGGCATCTTTAGTGTCCCCGTGCTCAGAGCGCTCGGATTCCTTGGCAGCGTGTGGCATAGCAACATGTTATCTGGCACAAACACCCAGGACCTTACAAATTTCAGCTGGAAAACTTGTGGGTTTTTTTTAACCTGTTGCAACTTCAAGGGGTGTGAGACGTAATGATTTTTGCACTATTCCCTTTAAAAGCGAAGGGATCAAAGGAAAGTATCACAGAAAGCACAGGGTTTAAAGTGTGATCTTTCCCTCCTCCTTCCCAAAGCCTTCTGGCTGCCTTCCTCATCTRTGTACTGGCCACATCCCTTCCAGGAGGTGAGGTGGGATTGTTGGACCTGTATTCACACCTTGACAAGCCATGGCTACACAGAGCTCAGTGTGGCCTTCCCCACACCCAGGTAAGAGGGCATGAGCCTGAATGGCACAGGGCGTTGTCCAGGTAGGAATTCTGTGCTAAAAGCAAAAAAAAGTCACTCTGCTTATTAATGAAATCCCCCGTTAATCCCTTCTGCGAGCGGCTGCTGGGGGCGGGGAGGGTGCCAAAGTGCAGTTCTCCCTGTGCTGCAGAATGAAATGGATCTCGGTGGCACATGGGAACGCTCAGCCCGTTTGTTTTATGCCTGCCATACTTTGAAACACTTAACCCGCAGCACCAGAGCACATTCCTTGGGGGCTCACACGGTCTCCATAGAGAGACAGGACAGCAGCAGGGCCATCTCGCTCCRGAGCCTGCTCCTCCAAGGAGATGGGGAGGCAACACTCACTTTCATCTGCTTTAAACAGCTCTCACCTCTGTATTTCTGGAGGCTCTGACCCAGGGACAGCTCCTTCTGGGGCTGTGCTTGGTGTGAGAAGTGAGATGGTGTGGCTGAAGAGCTGCCCGCTGTGCGCTGATGGCTGGAGGATTGTCCRAGTAAGAAACGGAGACCTCCCCATCTGTACAGCTCACACACAAACTAACAGCCTGGGRCAGCCTTTCAGCAGTCCTCTGCATGGCCAGCAACCACCAAAGGGATGAGGGCCCTCCCAGTTCCAGCAGGGTCAGTCTTGCTGGTGGACTTTGGCTAACCTGTGTGCACTGAGTTGGGAGCAGGCCAGTTCCTATGGATAACGCTGTACAAACAGGCTTCCTCACACTGCAAGCCTCTCACAGCAGTCTGGGGCACAGGCTTGGCTTAGCTCAAAGTCTGGCTGCCCAGAGAGGGGCACACAACTGCTGAGGGATGTGGCCAGTCAGGGAACCTTGTGGCATTGCTGCCTTTCTTGTGCTTATTCTCATCCGAGCACCTCAGGATACCCCACAAAATCAGATTAATACCATCACTCCTACTGCTTTTAAAGGCTGGGAACCAGGGAGAAAARCCTAAAAAGTTGTGTTTCATTTCACTGCTAGCTCCTCCAGTCTACACTGGGTTTTGAGGGGSCACTGCACTGTTACCCACATGTGTGCACGGCACCTCACACGCCATCCCAATATCCCAGATGGATAATACTAGCTCCATAAAAATCTACCAGCATCTCAAGCTCATAGCTCTCTCCAGAACAAGTCCACTGATGAAAACTCATCTACAAAGAGGCTGTGATATTACTGCCACACTCCCCAGCCCCTGGCAAGCAGCAGGTTAATGGTGAAGTGTTATTGGGCCAGCTTGAAGGAAAACTGTTCAAAACATTGCTGGTTTTGTTAGCGTAGATTTACACGGTGCTTATAAATGAGGAACTTGACAAGAAATGTGAATACACCATTTCAAACAAAGCACACATAAAAGAGTGAAATTCCCCTCCAACTTCAAGGGAAAAGTGTCTCATTTGCTGATGCCAAATACTGATTTAAAACACTGACAGACCCAGACCACTAAAACTTCCCGTAATGAACTGTGGTTTTCAGTGTTGGTAAAAAACCTCAAAACACAACAGGAAATGAGGCAAAGGGTTCGTTTTGTTTCCCCTACTGGTGCTTATATAAAGGGGAAATCGTTATTGTTTATTGCTAAATCCATAACTCAGAAAAAAGACCTGGTCCTCCCACTGCCCTGCCCCAGCCCCTCCACGATCCCACGCTCCCACGTGTCCGGGGGAGCTGCACTGAGAGAGGCACAGGTCGAGGTCATGCCAGGTGCAAGTGAAAGCAGAAGTCTGCCTTTTTTTTTTTTTTTTTTTTTTTTGGAAAAAAAACATTCCAAAACCACTTTTACTCTGTGTCAGTTGTATATCGCCAGCACCACCACCATCGTTACCACTGGGGGCTTTGGGTTTAAAAGTTTTTGGTCCATATATTGATATTTTTCATCTCTCTGCTGAAATGTTTCATAATCCCRTAGGGCTTTTCTTTCCTCAAGCAGAGGAAAACAACACACAGAAAGGTTTTTTTCCAACTCTGAATTGAGGGTGAATACAAGCATTTGAGGTTGCACTCCCAGTCTTGGGGACCAATCACACTTCTGGGCTAAGCTGACAAAACCTGAATCGTAAAAAAATCTCCTTGTGGCAATGATTTGTGCCCAGAAACTACAAGCAGATCATTTTTTAAAAATCCATAGAAATATTGCAGACACATTTCCCCAACTGCATTCAAATTAGCCCTGAATGGTGCCTGTTAACTAAGGCAATATTGGCACACGTGTAGCAGAGCTTCATCTGCCTGTGTCACACTGCATTTATTCCCAAAGGACAGCAAGCACACAGGACCAGCTCTCTGGAGTGGGGAGGAGTGCTGCTGTCCTGCSAACAGAATTGAGCACGAGCAGCTGTAGATAGAGAAGGAAAAAAAAATAAAAGTTACCTTGGTTTTGAGGACAGAGTCCAAAGAAAGCGCAGCAAAGATCCCCAAGCTGCGTCACTTTGGAGCTCGGCCAGAAAGTGCCATAAATAAGGTCTGGAGGCCAGGATGCATTAAGGAGGCACGAGGACAGTGTTCCCATGAACAGAGATGGTAATCTCTGCTCGGCTGCAAAGGGCTGCAGCTGCTGAATAATTGCTTCAATACCAGCGGTTTCAGAGAGGGCTTATCAGCCYGCCCTGTCCTGCCTGGAGGTTAAGGTCCAGGGACGGAGACAAATTTAGAGGGACAAAGAGATGATAAGTAGAAGGAAGAGGAAGGCCTCTGCTTGCTTCCCATTCCACTTCTAGTTTAGGGAGATAAGGATCCTTTTCTTTTTGTCAGAGCAATAAAGGGGAAATGGATTAACGGTGTCGGCCAGGATCGTCACTGTGGAGCCAGAGRGAGGGGGAAGCAGCCAGCTTGGGTTGTGACTCCCTCCTGATGTCTGGCGGTGGCATTGCTGATACCAACTGTCCCAGAGGTGAGCAAAGCCTCTTCCAAACGGGGATTCACCTCGATGTAGCTACCCACTATTCAAGGTAAAAAAAAATAACAGGTTTGTACACTTTTGCCAGACCAGGCGAGAATTTTTTGGCAAAAACATAGCAGAGATTTATTAGCTGGAGCACAGCAGTGAGCTGATGCTACTCTACAGCTTCCAGGTAAAAATAAAACAGTGCCCAGCAGTTCAGCACACAGGAGCTCAGCTGTGTCTGTGCTGGCCTGAAAGAAGAAACCTTGAAGACATTAAAAATAAAAAATAACTAAAAATACACCTTTCAAACCTGCATCCAGCCGCAGTGAGACAGAGGGCAGGTAAGTGGGAAGAGAGAACCCAAAAGCTTCGATGAAAAATTTAAGTTCCTTTCATTTTCAGGAGGAAAATATCCAGCACTACAAGGTGCTAACACAGCACCGCTGTGCTTAGAAAGTACCTTTGCAGTGGATTCTCCTCTTGGCAGCAGGGCTGCACTCTGCTTCTGGGCCAAGATTTGTGGAGTGATGGGAGACCTCTGCCTGCAGGAGCGGGCAGCATCCCAGGGAGCAGGCATACCCTTTGTCCTCACCCCAGGATCTCCCACTTCACTGCACTGCTGGAAGGGCACCGTGGAGGGGCACGGCAGATATCCTGGAACAGCATTTTTCAGTGGTTATCCATGGTTACACTCGGTTTTGTCAAACAGTACAGCACTGGCATGATGTCACTTCTTAAACCACAGTTTAGCATAATTCTTAGGTGCCTCATTGAACTCACAGGAAATTAAGCAGATGATTATCTAATCAAGAGCACAAACTGCAATAATTTTCCCTTATCTCCTCATCAGCCTAAGATCTCAAAGCAATTTACAGAATGAGTGAGTCAAGACATGTAGCTGATCTCCAAGGGGTGGTACTGTGCCCATCCTACAGGTAGGGAAACTGAGGCACGGAGTGTCCAGGCAAAGGGAAACAAGTTTTCCCATTACACTCTCAACACTCATGGAAACCAAGGTGGGTGACTGTTGAAATGGGAGGACTTGTCATGAATGAAGGGAATAGGGATGGCGCCAAAAGTCTCCATTAAGTTACACACAAAAGGATGGATCAGACCAGGAAAGACCCGAAGAGCAGCAGCTGCTTGGTGCAGCCATGGGTCTGCTCTCACAGGCAGGGACAGAAGGTGTCTCTCCCTACAGGAAGAGGCACCCATCCATGTTCCTCTGTGAAATTCATGCTTACACTGCTCTGCCGGCTCACCAGCCCTCTGCAGCCAGGGAGGGGTGATGGATTCACATTAACGTGCATCCCGGGAAGCAGGCACATCCCCAGGGGAGCAGCATGATTCATTTTTAATGATACTTCCCCGAGTCTGTAGGCCCCATAAGCCAAGAMTTACAAGCCTTGAAAGTCATCATCACTGACTGAGCTGTTGTTGGTGCAGGAGGCTTTCCAGCCCAAGTGGGAGTCGTTACAGCAGAGGGATCATTTTAAACTAAGTGACAAGAATCTATTAGGGGAAGGAAAATTACACTTTTCAACAACTGAAGAAAATAAAAAACCACTTCCTGCCAGAAATTCTGATTCAGAAACAAGACGAGAAGGCAAATTGCTTCCCCCAGCCTTCGCGGCATGGAGCAAACCTACACACGTAGGTCAGAGGCCTTGCAAGAGCCTGAGGCTAAACTAATTATTGTGATTTGCTCGTCTTTTGTAATTAATCTAGGAAAGGCTTAAGGCTGTTAGCAGCTTTAAAGAAGTAAATCTGAAGGACCAATTAATTAAAAACAGCAGTGCTTAATGAGGACCTTTTGGTTCTCTCATGTTGATTGTTATATTTGTTGAAAGTTAAGTTTCCGCTGTCTGTCAGATCTTGTCTAGTCTTGTAAAATAGATCTTCTTACTTGGTGCTTAACCACTTGACACTGGAACAAAAGCTTTCGATTACAAAGCAATTTGTGGGGATTATAATGGAATGAGCTACGCCCACACTCCCTGATTTAACAATCAATTTGAAGCAATGTTCAGTTCAACCCAGAAGCCTTTAGGATCCTGAAACTCCAGTTTGGATCTCCTGGTTCCTTGCCTCCAGGCAAGACCCCACAGGTGTTAATGACAGAGGTAGGCTGAAGCACGCACCTCAAATCTTCTTCTGAAAACAAAACCGGGATGTATTTTTCCTTACTTGTTCTGGTCTCGAATTGGCAAGTAAGCACCCATCTCTCTCCACATTTTCTGTGTAACTCTAGTGCAGACCAGGAAAATCATGGCTTGCTCTRACCCAGGAGTGAAATTCAGCCGAGAACCACAGAGATACAGACGCAGCTTCATCTCCTTACACCAAACATCACACAGCCAACAGTCAGACCCTGTCCTGACAGCGAGCCTGAGCCAGCAGAGCCCTTCACCTCCTGCGAATGCAGTTGGGTGCGAGAGAAGCAAGGAAGGCACCACAGATGTCACAGGCAGAGCGAGAGAAATGTTAACTTCTGGTTCTGCTGGGCTCCTGAACACCTTATGCAATTTTCTCAAACATGTGGAAAAACGTTGATGCTTTGGTTTATTTAATTGGAGGAACAAGTAATTCAACCCAAGAACCTCTTGGGTTTTTTTGCTTCTGTTAAGATGGATCTGTGAACCAAGCCAGAATAATTCTTCTGTGGGGGAAAACATGGGAAAACTTCAAGGCCCTGAGCATCTTACAGAGAGCACCAATATCATTCCCCARCTGAGTGAGGCCATTGACAAACACCAGGACCCTCTACCTGTTCACTGTCCTTATGTATGATACACAGAAGTGTTTTGTGCTGGAAGAGAGACTGGGAAAGGAGTAAACCCGTGTGAAAGGAACAAAGATCAGGTTACCAGCTTACCCCAGAAACAGCCCTTTGTGAACAGAACTGGACTATTTTGCTTTGCACAACAGAGGAAACATACCCATGCTGTTCTCTTTCAGACACCTTCCCTGTCATCTGTCCCCACAGCCAGCATTTTTCACATGCAGCAAATTAATTTTACATTCTCAGCAGGCATCTCTTCGAGAGACCAGCCAACTTCCTGATATTTTGTGTTCAGCTTTTATATCTGCAGATCTATTTTAAATAAAAAGCTATGTGTTTTACAAAACATGAGTGCCAGTAACACAGAGGAAGAATGTGACATTTTTCTCCCCAGGATATTTTGACTGACACGTGAAAAAGTCTATAATCTTACATAGGCTCAAGCTGCTCATGTTGACATCCAAATGTTTGGTGAAAAAGAGCTTGACTGCCTTCCATGAAAGGTGCAGTCTTCTGATTCAGTCTCTCTAGCCCAGGGGGAAAAAAAAAAATGACCTCAAGCTCTTTCTCAGAGTATTTTTTATTTTATTCATCTGTCACAAATGCAGCAGATGAATTGTGGGTGAGTTGACTTTCAACTCCCTAACCAAATCTCCACACAATACCTTGTTTATTTTCATCACATTCTCATACTACCAGCTGAGCCTGTCCCAAAAGCCACCTCAGCTTAGTGCTCAGCTTGGTGGAAATGCTCCCTGGCTTTCACTTGATCCTTAGCTCAGGACCCTTAACAGCTCCTCACAGTGATCCCTCACTATCCTTCTGGAGAATCAGCCACCCCTGCAGACAGGGAGCATCTGACTTGTCTGTGGGACTGAAAAAGCCTTCCCCATCCCACACCACCACCGTGCTGCCCCATCCCAACATAGTTCAACTTTAAACTCCTCCCAGGCAGCAGCACAAAACTCCAAACAAAAGCTAGAGCAAAATTAATTCATTTTTTGTATCCTTCTGGTTCTGTACTTGAATGAAAGCACTCCAGCACCAGGACAAAAAACATCCCTCAAGGGTTTTCCCCCSCCTCAATCACCGCAGTGAAAGATTTGTGAGCTTTGAGTCATGATTGTTTCATCAGAGATCAGGAGCAGCAGAGGCTGAATTCTCCACCGAGCACTGCAGGGCATGGAAAACCTGCTGGAAACTGGGTCTCTCTGAGCAGAGACCCCCAAAATCAGCTCTGCCACTCAACATTGCAAAAGTACTTGTGTTACCAGTGTGAACAAGTAGCTAATCTCTCCAGGATTATGACAAACCCAGCTTTCAAACTGACCCTTGCCATGTGTCAGCACTGAAGGGTTGAGTTTGCGCCTGAGCCATATCAGCACATAAGACAGGAAATAATATAGGAAAGATAAAAAGCTTATTCTGCAGTGCAGGGAGAGCTCATTTCTCCATGCTCCAGGTTCCTCTGAATCCAAGTTTTGGGACTGGGAAAGCTGGTAGTTCACTGCTGCCTTCGTGGACTCAGAATGTTGGGTGTGTATCTGCGTCAGCAGGAGTTGTCATACTTCACTTCAGAGCCAGATAAAAATTGGGGGGAATGGTGAAAGAGGGAGATTTGTTTCTGGTTCATGCAGATACACAGAAGTTGACTGAGGGAGCTGATAGGGGGGTAAATGCACTTCTTCTGATCCTGGGTTTGGACATGGGTAAGGTAATTTTGAAAAACTGGAAAACTGCAGAGCTAGAAGAGGTTGCTAGAGAGTCACAGCAGGGCTAATGCCTGAAAGGACCAGGGCCTTAGGATTAGCTCTGAGCATTTCATGGTCACTTAACTGYGGCTAACCCCAGATTTTGATTTAGTTCATGGTAAGGAAATAAAAAAAAAAGGTGTGGGGGGAAGGACAGTTCACTGCAGAGCTGTTAAAAACAGGGCTAGCCTGAGGGATGAGGCTGGCAAAACCCTACTGCTTTATTAGCACAAGCACAACTGGGCTTGCTGGACACAGCCAGCCTCAGAGCTGCAAGGGCTGGATGTTTATATGTGCTCTGAGACCTATTTCTTGCAGAGCTCCTGGTCTGAGAAAGCAAATATTTACGCACAAGTGTTCCCCTGGTTAACCCCACGTCCCCCAGCCCGGCACTGCAGGTCTGGGCTCTGACCCGGCTGGGCACCCCCAGAGCCCCATTCCCTGCCCCAGCCAGGCTCGGGCAGGGCCCCCAGGGCCAACCTGCTCCAGATCCCGGGTCTTTTGTCAGCCCTCCCAGACAACAGGAGCAAACACCACCCGCATGGGGGAGATAAACAGGCAGAGGTGAAGTCAACAATTTGTGTCTGTTGGTACAAACCCAAGCAGGCAGAACCCTCTGCCACAACACGAGCAGGAGCCCTGCCCTGCCTTTTAACTTCACTTTCTAAAGGAGACTGGGGTTTTTTCAGCTCAGAGGCATGAGGGGGAAGTATGAGCTATTTAGCTGAGTGCTAAAAATTAAGCTCACTCAAATGTTTTTCTTCTTGGCACAAGCTTTCCCAGAACCCATTTTCCAGCAGATCTCAGCTCGGTGGTCAGCAGTTCTGCGTACACACACATTCCAGTTTTGCAACTTCCCAAGCATAAAGGCAAGACAGGCAGAAGGCTGGCAAGTTGGTGACTGCTCTGGCTAGGTGGCTTTACAGCCMCTGCCCACAGCAACTGGAAAGGGAACAAAAAATCCTGGTCCAGYAATGTTACTTCCTTGATTGTTTAGTTCAGCTTGATAAAGACCATGGCAGCATCTGGCAGAGAGGACAGGAGTGCATGAATATCTCATTAGTTAAGTATTATCCCTTAGATCTGGACCTCAGCAGCTCTCTARGATTGGGATTTCTGCGTATTGACTTCAGAGCAGGACCCTCCAGAAGTTGCTGGACACATTGACTCCCTGCAAATCATAAACTAGAAAAAACTGTATAGTGATTGTTCCTCCCATACTTCAGATTATATAAAAATCTAGTAAGATATTCAGGAAGRGCACATCTGACTGCTGTCTGTCTTGTGCAGGACAACAAGAGTTGCTTGGAAGCAATCAGAAGGTGCTTGATAACATGTTTGCAGCTATGTCACCAGTGACCCATCAGTCTCCTCACACATGAAGATGGATGTCAAGGCTGAGCCATTGTGTATTCTTGAGATACAAAGGAGAATACTTTGAAAAGTAGTCCCAGAGCGCTCCAGTCATCACCATGAGATGAAGTACAACAAGACATGTGAAAAGCTGTGGCAGTTGTTTTATGTCTGATATGTGTCTTTGTGAATAGCAGCTTCAGTAATTTATGTTCCTGGTTGAAAAGCTTTTTGTAGCCTTAATACACAGAGTGGTTAACCCTCCTACTCCTCAGCTCAAGAATCTGCACAAGTCACTGAAGACAAATTGCACTATCCTTGGCTCCATCTCCAGCATCCTTTTTACACCCACACACCAAAATCCCTGATTTTCCACGCATGTAGATGAGTTGCAACCCTGAAGCACAGAATATACCCTGGAAGAAGTATCAACACATGACTTTCTCTACCCTTCTGCAACCCACCTCTCCCTCAACATCCTTTGTTTTGTTCCTTTGGTGCTCCCTCCTCTCCTTCTTCAGGAATCCATCTTTTCCCTTTGCTGCCTGTACAGACCCTGCCATCCAATCCTTCCTGCAAACGTTGTGCAAGGGATCAATTCTCTGCAGATCAATTCAGCACAATTTCCGGTCTTTTTTTGGGGAAATACAGCTTTTTCAGAATGACCTCTACAAATCATATCCAGGTACAAAGAATCCCGAGTTGCACCCAACAGCAGCTTAGACTTTTTACAACAGCAGCTCACACTTTTTTAGCTGGTAGGATCTCAAGAGAAACACTTGCAGTGGTTTTGCAGGTGTGTGCACATGCATAAAACACAGGAGATCATTGAGAGAACAGCATCACACAAAACAAGAACAGAGAGGGTAAATCCTCATAATAATATCAGTAGGACAAGAATTTGTATTGCCATATGCTGTCAAACAAAAAAAGCCAAACCTATCCTTCCCTTGTAAAGGGCACTATCTTTTTCCTAGGTGCCTCTCTCCACCCTCAGCCTGCACYGGCCTGTGCCCACCTCTGTGGGGTTGAGAGAGTCAGCAAAACCCTCACAGAGAGCCCGTGCAGGGACACAAGATGTTCTCATGTCAGTAGGAAAAAGTGATATAATTACAGGTTTGTGGGATGTCTGCTGCTGCCTCYGCTGCCTCGTGCTGCCACCGCATGTCACTGTTAAGACAGAATGGCAACGAGGGACAGGGATTTTTAGGGAAGGCTCGAAAACTCTCAAYGAGATGGACCCCACAGTCCTGAAGAGCTGCCCCCCAGTTGTACCTCACTCAGCCCCACTCTCCCGACACAAGCGCAGCATTGAGGCCTCAACAGAATTTGGGCCAAGATTAAAGCAGCAGCAGAAGAAAAACACATGCTTGGAAGAGGGAAAAGGTGGGAAAATAGATATAAGAAAAGGATGCCGAGGGGAAGGACAAAAAGCTGTGACTAAAGATCCCTTGCAAGCAGAGCTAAGATGGGTCATTACCTCTGCCAGTGTCCATCAGCAGTGAGGTCCTCATGAATTTCACAGCAATACAACTGAATCTATTTTAATACTAACAAAAAAAACCCAAAAACCTCCAGTGTGCCCAAAATTAAGCACAGTTAAAGAGGGAGCAGTTCTAGCTCCACTTTGCTGGTGCGTTGGCAGCCCATCAGCAGCACAGCTCTCAGCAGCACTGTAGCAGCACAGTCCAAAAAAGCCATTTTCAGAATCGTCCCTCTCTGCTCCTGCCCCTGCAGCCACAGGAGACCTTTTGCTCAAGTGCAGGTTCTGGAGCATCTTGTGCTTGGCCTCGTGCACTGGCCTCGTTTCTAGTTATGAGATCTGGGAGACTCATTTGAGATTAAACAAAGGACTAAAGATTAGGTGTTCTGTAATTTAGTACTTCCTTCGCCTGCTTTATGTTTAGCAGCTTTTGGCAGAGAGAAGGAACAGCAGCAGCCAAGATGGGCTCTCTGCAAATCCACACAACCTAACCAGAAACAAGAGCATATACTTGACTCCAGTTAGCAAGAGAACTTTTATCCAGGGTCCCTTTCCAAACACTACACTTGCATTCATTTTGCCATCAAGCCATGTGGTTGTTTAACTACACTCATGGAAAACACATTAAAAAATAAACCACAGAGCAGATCCAGATGTTTTGAAATGCTAAACTTAGTGCCTCACACTCTTCCCTCCTCATCCAGCTTAAAAAAATTCCTGAAAAACTCAAAAGCATTCCTGAGCTGGTTTGTCATGAGCCATTACTTCATACTAAAAAGTATACTCTAGCACAGACTTAAATAATCAATCTTTTAGCCATAAACACAATTACCAAAACACTTTGAAGGTTTGGATCAACTTCATGAAAGGATAAAGATTCTTTGCTCTCTTTCTTAATTTAAATAAGACTCTTGTTTCCAATAAAAGTTGCTTTCCACATTGAAARTACACACAGAGGAGCAGGATGATAGCCCTGAGTTCCAATCCCAAGATGATGCAGTAGGCAAGGAAGACTTGCAGGGAAGGAGGCAAAGGCACTTCACCCGTGATTTTCAAGGTGTTATGCACAAAGAAGGAGAAATCAAGCTCAACAGCACTGCCCTGCTATAATGCCATCAAACTGGGAAGGAAGAAAACAAATTTTTGCTCATGCTACTTAGTTCTGTAGTCAGCTGCCATTTGCACATTGCTCCTTCATCCCACTCYTACGTTTTATTTCCAAAGCAAAGATTTTTAACCTGATCTTGTTCYCTTGAGCTGGCCAGGAACCTCCTCRATTCCCTCCCCACACCACATGTCAGACTCTTAATTTAAATAACTGCCAGGCCAGAATCAGTTACATCATTTCCCCCCCACTTCTTTTCCAGGTATTCTTCTAATAGTTCCTAAGCTCTCTCCCAGAATATTTCCTACAGCTTTCAGGCARTCTGAGAAACAATGGAGATCATGATCTCTTTTTTATAATCCTAGATGTGGTAATTGAAGCCTTACATCCCTGAAAAGCAGTTGAGGGTTGTTCACTGGATGAATGTCAAGTGCATGAATACATCCAGCATTAATGTATCCAGCCTTGCATTCAGCCAGGAGAGGCTTTCCTGGGAAAGTCATTAAGACTGGGTCACCAAGATGAGATGACTGAGGTGATGGCCACCCTCTGTGTCCCTCAGGCCCCATTTCCAGGCTTATTTTTGCACAAATACCAAGAATGAATGACTGAGTCAACACACCCTGGTGGTTTTGAGAATGCCCTTGAGGTACTCATCACCAGCTATAAGCACTTCACTACCTCTGAAGCCTTGATCCACAAGCTCTTCCTTACAGACGGGGCACAGAAACCCCACAAGCCACCCAAACTTCCTAGAAAATGAGGTGTTTCTAGTCAGTGGAATGGTCTCAMTTCAAAATCATCCACTGACATACACTAGAAGGAAACTGTATTTTTCTGATAACGCTTGCATCAAAATTGTCATTATAGCATTCCTAATATCAACACTTTGGTCATATCTGTGTATCCTCTCTGCACCTCCTCTCCCTCTTTCCCCCAACACATTTGGTGGGGTAGCCACTTTATCCAGACCATTTTGTGGTCAGTGTAAATCTTACATGCATCAGTGAAGATTTCCCCAATAGGTTTTTACTTAAAAATAAAAAAAACCAAAAGGATCTGGGCCTTTGAGACTTAACTACATGTTGCAGATCAGCTCTAAAATCAGCTCCAAAACATTTGGAAATTGTTACAGTCCGCTGGCTCTGTAATTATAAAAAGCTGAAATTACTTTGAAGCTTCATCTAGAGAAGACTAATGCCGCAATTACTCAACAGAGCCCTTTGCAGCCCCATTATCAACGGGGCTCGTACGTTCGTATCTGTGCATAACCCGAACCGCAGACGGGCAGGACACCGCGAGCCACGTACCCCCAGGCAGCCCTTGTTAATGTGCTCCCCCCGTAAAACAACCTGCTATCGACTAAGGAAATAACATATTGCACGCTGYTTTAATTGTAATTTACAGTTCCCTTGTAAAGCAGCACATGCAAGGGGGCACCGTGAAAAGCTGGAATGTTTCGCAGGAGAGGCCAGCAAATCGCGGCTCAGCTGCGTGGGAATGATTAGCACCTGCACGTCGGGACAGAGCAGCAGAGTTCACAAACCACGAGCTCAGCTCTTGGCCCAACGAAGAGACTGAAAGGTCTTAAGTTTTCCTGGGCAATAAATCCACCGATTACCGAGATTATATTAACTCAAATTAACTTCCGACGTGTTTTTTGGAGCGGCACAAACAGTGCTACTCAGATCTCGCCCGGCTGGGCAGAAGTCTCAAAGGTATTGCTTCCTGTGGGCACGAGAGATGAGTCACACAGGAAGACCTGACCCTGTGACATCTACTCTACCCAGAGGAGGGGACCCTAAGCCTCATATACCTGCTCAGCAATCAAAARCTCTCACATTTTAGAAGTGTTTGTGATGAGAACAACTTCAGTAAAAATCTATTTTTCRTTAAACGTCACAACTTTTCTTTCCAAATGTTTTTTTTTAACTATATATGCACGCACACAAAAGTAAATTCACTCTGCCAGTAGAGAACAACTTTTTAGCAATTTACTGACAAGCAAATAGTTTTGCCAGACACTTTAGCAAAATGAAAATACAGTTCAAAACAGTTCCATGTAAAAGCAGCGGTTTGCTTTTTGGAGGGTTGGGCTGGCTCGGCTTGGTTTCGAGTTGTGTTTTGTTTGTGTTGGTTTTCTGTTCGTTTATTTTGTTTGTTTGTTGTCGGGTTTTTTACTCTGTTGGACTCATTTTAATTACAAAGCTAACTGAGAGAGTTAAGATTGCAAAATTAAGGTCCTTGAGTTATTTTGTCCCTTTCAGCAAGACACACTTCAATCAAGGGGACTATTCTTCCCCATGAGGAAGGTGCTGTGGAAGGGCCACCACGAGCCCTGGTGCACCCAGCCTGCAGGAAGAGCATTCACCAGGAAATCTGCTGGGTCGTAACAGTATTCATCCTCCAATTCATATGTGCTGTACATTAGAAAAATGAAAAAAAGTCCAAAACAGTTGCTGCTGTAGTAAAAGTGCTGGTTAGAAGCAGAGAGGGCTGTAAATGCAGGCAGAACCAACAGTGTTCTCCCACAAACACACACAGGCAGAGAGAAGAGGACACAGGCAGCGAGGAAGAGGAAGGAAACTTCCCCACCCAGTCACTTCTTGCAGGTTTGGTTCCCGTTCTTACAGACATGCAGCCCTTTTTCTTGTCTGTTGTTAATATTGACTGTCTTGGAGAGTGGGAAATGTCATTCTTCTGCCTATCGGTGCCAGGGAGATGATGAGCTTGGCAGGAAAATGAACAGCAGCAGGRTAAGAGACATCTCCATCTCCCACCACCTGCAGGGAGCTGGGGGAAGCCCTGGCATCAGCCCTGGTGCTGCTCRGGGGCTGGCGATGCTCTCTGCGCACCGAGCCCTTGGCGGCGGCAGCACGCGTGGGGTTCAGCACCCAGCCAGTCCCCCGAACAAAGCACGGTTCTGCAGTGCTAACAACGCATTGTGGCCCCAACGCCACTGCAAACATCCCTTGACCAACGCCCGTGGACTCCTCCAGCGCCGAGGAGGGCTCGGGCAGACAGGGTGTTACCACATGTCTTCAACCAGACACCACTTAGGAGAGAATAAAAGGCAGTACTTTCTCCTTGGGTAGCACTGACACTTTCACTTAATTAAAAACCTTTAATAGGCAGCTCCCTCCCTCACACCTCCTTGTTAGCAGACAGCTTATTCAGAGCAGGAAGATTAACAACATTTTTGCTACTTTGATGTTACCCAGAACAAATTAAAAATTAAATGAATCTAGTTAGTCACTTCTCAAGTACAACGCCTTTTGTGTTACAGTACTAGTTGGTGTTTTTTCTTGTAGCCTGACACCCAAACTAGGAAGCAATTGGGTATTTGAGTGTTTTACAGCATTCAGATCTTCTGCATTAGTGTAACCCTGTCTTAAAGCTTTGACTCAAAGGCATAAAGCCACAGGTATTTCAGGAGGGGGGGAAATGTCATAGTCGTGCAAAATCATCGAGATCACTGATTTGTGCTCTGTTTACCTCAGGGGCTTATTTCAATGCCATGTCCTGTTTGGTAACTCGACTTTGAGCCAGAACTGATACAMCACCACAGCAAACACAAAGTCAACCTGAGTAGCCAAGGATGGAGATCCCACATCCCCTCTGGGCCTCAGCTCCAGTGCTGGGCCACCCTCCTGGGGGAAAATAATTAACAAAACAACAGCAGTTCTAATATTTTAAGGTCAGCAAAGGGATTTAACTGTTAATCTTCTATCACACGTGCAATCTGAAGCAGCAGTGGCGTAACTGCGTTACTGCCTCAACCCCCGACCCCTGCAGAGAGCACACGAGAGGGGCCGAGAAACCCTTTCAAGAGCATCTTTGCTCGCTGCCCATTTGGTTGCTGAAGGGTAGGCTGCTCCTCTCCCTTGCTGCAGAAGCGAGCTGTTGTTTCACTCTCCCAGTAAAGCTGTTGGCGTGGTAAACTCAGCGTGCAGAGTTCAGCAGTTCGCGGAGGGAGCTGCGAAGCAGCCCCGGCACCAGAGGCTGCTCAGCCCGTGTCTATTAAAAGCCTTCCCCAGAGCTGCTCCCTCTCCACATGGGTTTTTAGGGGCTGCTCTCCTCCCCCCAACAGAAGTGCAACTTGTAAACTGGGAACTGCGGCTACTCCTGCGAACAAGCCTCTTACAGTAAGTCGAGCCGCACTGTTCCTCTTTGAATATTTCATCTCTTCCTAGCATTGAGGCTCCTTCCTTTTGTCCTCCTGTTTTGACTAGAAAAATTAAATGACAAGGTGAAGTACCTCGCCAGCAGCAGTACGGCCACATCAGCCCGAACCAAACGCCCAGTTTCAGCCAAGTTGTTTTAGGGAACCCAGATTTATGGGCTCAACAGGCACTTGTGTGCCCATGTCTGCCTCTCTCTGCCCACCTCCAAGCACCCAGACTGCGTGCCCAAGCATATCAGACATCAAACCCTAGTCCAACAGCCCTCTCAACCCTGCAAGTCATCACCCCCCACCTCCCATGGGGGTTCCTCATCTCTCTGCAGGGCAGATGCCCCTCACCAGGGCCATGAAACTGCACCTCTATCACATTTTTCTCATGTCTATATAAAGTCACAATCTGTCCCTCCTAAAGGTAACCATGAGACTACAGTAATGCTCGAAAATGAAAAAGCCTACAGAAAGGTACAATAATTAAAATTCCATTTTAATTCCTCTGCAGAGGGAAGGGAGGTCTCCAGCACAAGTTCTCCCACCGCCRCAACAGTTCGTGCATTGTGCTATAAAATTTTTCAGTGCCATTTATTTTTATTTGGCCTGTGAAATACTTTGGGGAAGGCCTCCTTGTAAATGGCCCATAAAGTTTGACAGGAACTAAACCTCCTACTGTTTTTGTGGCTGATATAAAAGAGAACCAACTTAGCTGGCACCCTTAATGCGTGTTTKATGGGAAAAGGAAGACTGTCCCCCTGTACAAGCAGTCAGTTCCCGAGCAGACCCAGCTCRGTCCTGTAAGCATCTTTTGTGGCCTTTTACGAGGTAAGGCTTTCCCCATAAAGTTCGGGCCTCACCACAAACCCACTTCCCCCTGGGTTCATCCATTAATAAGCACTTTCATTAAAATTCCACCTTTCTTCGAGAAACAGCCGAGCTAATTTAACAGGAAATTGACTTTTGCCGTCACCCTCGCGTTCTGACTGCGGTGACACCAGCCAGGGCCGGCCAGAGACATCCTGCCATTAGCATTTCTCCTTGGTGCGTGGATTTGTGAAAGCCACAGAGCTCCTGGCGTGGTTTGGGGGAAGAGGAAACGGGACAGTCACTCAGCAGATGTGGCTGCTTTCAGAGCAACGCCGAGAAGCCACGGACCCCTTGCACCCTTGGCTGTCACCAGCCTCAGCAAAGCGCAGGAACAGCCATGAAACTCAGAGACTGGGTGCAAATAGCAGTGGGCTATGGGTCCAGTCAAACACACAAGATGTACAGCAAGAGGAGGGCAGCTGAAGGGAGATGAAGTGCGGGACAGGGTCACACAGACTGTGGGCAGAGATCTGGCACGCAGCCATCGTCCTCCTGAGGTGTCAGTGCACTACCAACAGACCAGTCCTTTGGAAATAAAGAAAAACCCCAAGCACCTGAGACAGACTCTGTTCAGAAAATAAATTTCGTCGTCATGCCAATACTTTATGAGCAGAGTTCATTAAATACATTATATGTATCCTGTATATTGGCAAACTTAAAAGAATTAAGAACTTTTTTGGCTTTATTGTAAAAATCCATTTTATTCTCTTTTGGCTTCCAAGACAGGATTTCAGGTGGAGACTGTACATAACACCACTGTATTTAGAAATGAGAAATCAGAAACCACACTGACTCCATCTGTCCATAAAAAAAACACRGGATAAAAAATTCTATATGGATTTATTCTGCATTCTAGTGAGGTATCTCTGCATTTCACAAGAAAGTGTCCAGGGAAAGTGACAGGTTTATTTTTAGCCTTTCTTTAATCTTTGCAGAGTATGGCAGCAGATTGCAACCCATCATGAGTGTCCCAAACTAGGCTGAGATATGCTGCTGAAAAAGAATGGGTTTAGATTGACTGTCATACTGCAAAGATATGGAGATGTTCTTAACAACCAGCCCCACTCCAGCTATAAGAAATTTGATCATATGCATTTCATTCTCAGTGTCACATATAAGTGGGAGATACATTTGTCACTGGATAATACATTCAGAATTAACAAGAAGAACTTGTCAGGTTTTGGCTGCAACCACTGAAGCTAAAGCCTAGAGCGAAATAAACTGTCAGATCAGAGCTTTGTTAAAAGGATTAAATCCATTCTTAAGGGTGGAGCTGTGGAAAAGCTTTTAAGCTTTATACTTACACCTGAAAGGTTTTTAACCAGGTTTCTAAAAAAGACTGACACAAACCAAATATTTTTTAAAACAGCTAATCTGACCTGGGAAGCGGGAGCATCTCCGGGATTGGCTGTGTTGTGAACCACGCACCGAGCAGCCCTGGACCCRTCAGGCCGTCACTAATTATTGGCCACATTTTTTGGCATCTGCTCAAGTTGCTGTAGAATCAGTAACTGTTTTGTGGGTTAGTCTCATTACAGACCTACTACAGTAATTGATTTGCACAGTGGCCATGTGGTAACTCGTAAAACTTTTCACAGGAGTCCCAATCCTGCAAATATTTCCTCCTGCACTTACGGGGAACAAAGCACCCTCTGGAAGCCAACGAGTTCAGCCACACTCCCAGCCCGCACGGAAGCATTGGGAGGGTCAGACCATTGCAATGCAGCCTTTATGTGACGGGGAAAAAACTATTTTCCTACATTCAATTAGTTGCAAAATTGCACCACACGATACCCTTGCAAATGAGGTAGGTGTTGCCAGCCCACTCCCTCGGCAGCTGGCGAGGCAGGGCTGACTCAGARGTGCAGGGAGCTGCTCAAGGTCACACAGCAGCTCAGGCAGAAATAATGCCCAGGTGCCCAGCTCCGAGCTTCCCCAGGCAGCTTCTGCAGTGCTTTGGGAGCGTAACTTCAGCTGCAAACAGGTTTGGAACTCACTCGATATTTGGCCTGTCCTGCATCTGCTTCATCCACCCCTTCACTCAGCCTGCTCTGAACCACGGTCCCCTGTGGTTTGACAGCCTCCTGCCACCTCCTGTTGGTGCTCAGCTGGTCGAGCCAGGCACAGGGATCTCCTCACCAACACTGGGGTAAGGAAAGATGTAGGAATAGGCATGGGGTGAGATGCAGCAAAGCAGCACGGCAACAGCAACGGGGCAACACACAGCAAACGGCACCATCCCTGCAGCAGGGAGGCTGAGGGACACCAAAGCAGCTCACGCTCATATAGGGCTGCTGCTCGSACTGTCAGGGTCCCCCTACATGGGTCCACAGAAAGCACATCAAGAGGGGCAGCTGGAAGCAAATGAACCTAAGTGGAATCTGCAAGTCTAAACATCCTTCTGCAGCTCTAACAAAAATACCTGCTACCAAAGAGGCCACAACTCCAGATGGAAGATTCCACTATTACGCAGAACGTGAAGGCAAAAGCTTCCCAGCACTCAAGTAACTTGTGAGACTTTGCACCCATAATCAGCCATTGACCAAGGCAAGGTTGGATGGGACCAGCCTCCAGCACCTGGTCTAGTGGAAGGTGTCCCTACCCAGGGGGACGGGGAGTGTTGGAACTAAATGAGCTTTAAGGTCCCTTCCAACCCAAACCATCCTATGATCAATAAAATACAAAGTTGGGTCCTTCAAATGCCTTGCAGAGCCCAGGCACTCRGATTGCTGAGGGTCACCTTTTCCTCACCTATTTGGGCTCAAGGCAACATTACTGGGCTCTGCAGCTGTGGGAGCTGGTGGGGGTTGAAGTTTACAGGACTGGACCCCAAGAAAGCAGGAAACACCAGCTGCAGACCCTTTGGCTTTGCAGAGTTTACAGTGCAAGGACAAAGAGCTGGAATGAGCTTGCATCATGCAAGTCAGATGTTTTGCCAAGAGTGCCATAAAATGAATGCTGATAAGATTAAAGTTTAGTGATTCTGAGAGACATCAGACAGACCTTTGATGCTGTAGTGGCATCACGAGAGCTGAAGTCTAATTTCGTGATAAAATCGGGATAGTCATCTAGGAATATCARTGAGTCCCTTAAATTTTCTGTCTCTCTCTACCACAAAGGGATGCATCTGTATTGAGTAAATCTGTGCAGGTTATGAAGCCATCAGAGCACAGCCTGTTGCTCAGCAGTGCAACACCCACCCCAGCTGCAAACCCACGGCCGACAGCGAGCTCATGTTTGATGCTGGCCCCCCTCTGTGTGGTGCAGGCATTACTAAATCATTTTAAGGAATATGTTCWGGGTTTTTTTTAAAGCAAGGAGTTCGTGTTTCACATTTGAAGCCAATTTTGGTTCAAAAAGGCTCATTTGCCCCACCTGGGAGGAAAAGCATCACACCTTTTCCAGTGATCAAACCAAGCTCTGCAACCTCCCAGCGCCTTTAATCATTGTGTACCACAACTGTGCAGCACCACTCCCTGTGTGAAACTSTGCTCTTACCCTTCCTGCCTTTTACACCAGCCTGCTTTAGGGCTGGGTTGTTCGGTTGGTTTTTTTAATATTTCAACTCAATTGTGGTAAGTATCGTACAATACTGAAATACCAATATACCCCTGGCCACCATTCCTGCCAGGTAATTAGGTTTGTTGCTTTCAAAAAAAAAAATGAAAGCAAATAAAATAAAAAAAGTGTAATTATGGTTTAGAGAGCACTGGTCTCAATTTTTCTGTTCTCAAAAGTCCTCTAGGGAGACAAAGAATGAGCGCTGCTTATTGATTTCATCCTCCTGACGCTCACACACAAGGCTTGCTGGAAAACAGGATCCCTTGCTAGAAATCACCGCTGTCCTCAGCTCCCCCAGGGAAACAGGGAGAGGGAAACAGAACTGAAGGCACTTGAGTTGAAAAGGGAAAAAAATAGAGAGGGAAAAAAAAAAAAAAGAAAAAGAGGGCAACAGTTTCAGCTTTCATTATAAGCACTGTTATATCAACAATGGCTGGGGAACAAAGGAAGCCATTTCCACTAGTTCCTGCTTCAATTAGTTATTTGAACTAGTGAAGATTGTGCCACTTTATCTCCCCCTTGTAACATAATCATTGTATTTTACATCTCATGAGAAAAAAGGCCTGCCAGAGGACGTTATCTGGCTCTGGGTCATACATCACAGGAGATAACATCGTTATTCATGTCAAAAGGGATGATCAAGGTCTTCCTGTTTTATCAGCGATTAGCCAGGAAAGAAAAGCTGCTGCTGCTGCTGGCCGGGAGCCAGGCGCTGTGCAAATCGCAGGAACGGTCCTTCCGAACCATCCCAGCCCCGGCTGATGGGAAGGCGCTGAGCTCCCGGCAGCAGCGGGAGAGGGTCTGATCCTGCTCCCACCCGCGGCACCGGCGCTCCGGCACCTGGCCCCGGCCCCCTCGCTGGGGTAAGCGGAGGSAAGCTGGCAGCCAAGCCGGGCTTTTAGCGACTTAGGGTAGTCTGGGAGGTCSCTCGGGATGGAGCCAGGCTGTCCTCTCAGCCCCACATGCCTTCACCTTGGCTGCCGCCATCCGCGTTTCCCTCGATCCGCTGTTTGTGCCCTCCCTTCTCACCCTCCCCGCAGCCGGCACCGCGCTGAGGCCGGGGCAGAGCTCAGCCCCTGGCTCTGCCACTCGCTGAATTATTCCACTTCCCAAGCACTTTCCCTGGAGCTCAGGGCTCTTCACTCCTGAATACTTAGCATATTCCCGTTTTAAGCATCTCGAGCAGTTTACCTGCTATCTGAGAGCAACAGTAAAACCTACACACCTTATCTCAGCTACAAGCCCAAAGGGAGTGGGAATTCAGTGCCTTATGCCTCCAACACTAACAAAAAGAAGAAAACTGCTGCCATTTGAAAAATACACCGTGTTGAACTACAGAGGTAAATTCCATGGTGGCTTCCTGAAGCGACTGAGCTTTACGTGCCTGATGCAGGGTTCATCGAACCAAGAAAGTGCTTCCACTCGCTTGCTGGGCTCCAGCACTGTATCCTTTGGCAGTCACACAGCATCACGGAAATACAGTGCCCCAAATCACCAGGCAGGACTCATCTGAGCAGGATTTTACTGCTTTCTCCCACCCAACTGGCAATAGAGAAGTCCATTCACCATCAGTACTGTCATAAATCAAAGCGTGTAGAAGATCCTGTGCGTGATCTGGGAAATTCATCTAAGAGCAAATATGTACGAGTTCTCAATGTTGCTAAAATGCAAAAGAAAAATCATTGGTGTGATTAACAGGCACAAAAGCACATAAGGGATACACAAGCTCCCGCTCTGGGGGGGAAAAAAACCCCACAACTTCCTCCAAGTGCACATTTGGGATAGATGCATTGCGTAGGTTTTATACCTCTTCCCAGCTCATCTATCATAGGCCAGAGATGAGGAAAGACAGATAGGGATTGCTGTATCAAAACACTCCAATAGTTATTCCAACTATTTCAACAAGTTACTCCAGCTCGGAGCCTAACATGCAACTGTGCTGTTGCAGCAGCCAGCCTGAAACTGGAAGAGTGTGAACAGCAAAAATAAAGTGCGAACCAAAAGCTATTAAACCTCGCTATACGTTAAAAATAATAACAAAAGAAATCTGAGACCAGATGCCACTTCCCTTCAGAAGGAGATAAAATTAAAAATGACTCAGCGACTGTGAGTCAGGACAGGAAGCTTGTCAGGGAGCCAGTGATCGCAGCTCCGGTGGAAACGGGCACGGGGGCTCCTGGGGCTGGCGTGTTCCTCTCGGCCGGCGCTGCCAAGCGCAACGCGGGACCCGCCTGCGGAGCCGCCGAGGGCAAGCCCGCCACGGAGAGCCTCGGAAAGTCAGATGTTCCTCCAGATGAGTTGTGAAAAGGAAGCATAACTGCTCAAACAGACCACAAAAATAAGCCCGGTTAAGMCAACGCAGCTGGGGCGCTCTCAGGTCACACGGTTAAACAGAAAAACAGCAAGTTTGGGGCACAGGTTTTTTTAGGAGGGGCCGTGCTGGAGCGCTGGGAGCAGAACTTTGCTGAGCAGAACTTTCCTCCTGCCCACACGCAGTGGTAAGGTGATGACGGACAGCGACTGTCCCCAAACTGTCGGCAAAGCGTAACCTGAGCCTCGTCATCCAATCTGGGCACAAAAGGACCGTGACTGCGGGACTTCTTGTCTCCCCACCTGACAGCTGAGTCATCCCAGCTCTCTTACAGCAGAGCCATGGCTTGGGATTGCCACAAAAATCGTGAAAGCAGGGCTGGAAGCGGCACCCTGGCACCCACTASAGCTTAAGGTGCTCCAGTGCAACTCAGCACCACGAGCAGGAGGTCCTTGCTGCCTCTGCACCTTGGAGATGCACTCTACTGCGCTGCCGTTCCCCAGGAACAGGGGAAATCTCCACTGCAGTTTGGCTCAAACCCAGCTGATGTCCAAGCTGCTCATGARGCAAATCATGGGAAGCTGAGTTGTGCAAAGGGAAGTCACCCCCAGTGTYACCATCAGGACAAAGTCAAGCTGACAATTGGGCTTCCACCCACAGATATCCTGGGTGAAATATTCAGTTCTCATGACCTCCAGTTACTAGAAATCATGGGTTCTAAACTAGGAAAGGCTGCCAAATAAATCCGTGAGTGGTTAGCAAACCCTGYGCTGCTCTTTTGGAGCAAGAGCCAGGAGATCCCTGTCTAGATAGAAGAATTCATAAAGTTTTACTACAGAGATCATATAAGCCTTGAAACCTTTAATAAAGCAATTGTAATTACAGAGGATTATTATTTTTTAAATCAAACGTTTCAAGTACCAGGTATATAAAAACACAGTTGCACAAGCTGCCAAAAAGGAATCAAGCAAAATATGTACTCTCCCAGTAATTAACATTCATCAGGGGTAATTTGCATGCGATCCCTCATCTGATCTAGAAATGCCAACCCTGAACAACTGCCCAGTTTGTCCTTTGGGCATAGCAGCCTTACTCACATCCTGTCAAACCTCATAGACCTCAAAAGACCAGCAGCAAGGCCTGGTACTCGCTGCCGCGGGAGGATCCTTATCGGGCGTGCAGCAAACTCCTCACGGAGCACAACAGCAGAAGCTACAAAGCAAACCCCATRGCTGAGCCCTGTTAATTAGCTGATACATCTTGAGCGTATTCTAATCTTTTTCCTCTCCAAAGGTGGTCCAGACCATCCCTGTGGTAGAGTCCCTCACAGGATTTTCCCACCACCCCTGGAGCGGTTTTCCCATAGCCTCAGGCCCGCACATCCCACCAGGAGCGCCCCCGGAGCTGCAGCCCTGCAGAGGGGCCCCACAGCCCCCAGTTAACGGGTTCAGCACGGTTGCTGGGGAATCTCCAGGAGCAGAGCCAGGGGCACCGTGCTGGGTGCAACCCGGCAGGGCCAGCCCGAGAGCAAACCGAGCGGGAAGGGTCTGTCACAGACAACAGCTCCTGCACCCACCCCAGGAAAGCTTTCTGGGGTTGAGTAATGGGTGTTAAAATACCAGGGAGATGAAATCCATCTGCAAGTGGAAGCATTGTGCACTACACAAACTGTGTATACTGCTCCAAGCCAAGAGTGTTATTTCGCATGGGCTGTACCACATGGATATTTTTATTACTACACCTCATAAAATATTTCTGAAGTTTCCTGGAAGATACTGTTTCACATGCCACCAACAAACACAAAGCTTGCTCCAAGCAACTCCTGACACATATGCAGAGGAGAAGAAAAACAAGTAATCACCTAGAGCTTTTTCATAAACCATATCTCTCATGCATTGCAGAGATAAGAGCCACGGCTTGTGATGGATGGGGCCATGACTGGAGTCCCACTCCTGCAGAGCTGTCCCTGAAAACCACACACTCACTCCATCAGGGAGTTTCTTGGATCTCACAAACAGTTTAGGACAGTTTCCCACATAATCTTCCAGATGTCCCCTCTGCTACCACATATGGTCACTCTGTGACTGTTGCAGCACAAGAGGAACCAAAAGGGACTTTTCAGGTGGAAGCAGCAAACCCGAGCGTGCTGGTCAAACCCTTCAGCAGCAATTCTCCCCCTCTACTCATACTCCTCCTCCCCTGGGATCTTCCCTTCTAGCCCTGCAACAATTGTTCCTCAGCAGCGCAGGGGAGAGCCCTGCTCTGAGCCCCCACACATTCATTTCAGCCCAGGCTGCTGCACAGACAGTGCTCACCACCCAGGGCTCATAGCCTGGAGCTGCTCAGCAGCATCTCCAGCCCCTGGGGTTTGTGTCCCACCGCCACGGAGAGGTCAGCAGTGACAAGGTTACGGCAGCTTCAGCTGGAAGCAAAGGAAACACACTTCAAAAAAAAAAAAAAAGGCACAACAGTATTTTAAATAAATGCAGAGTGATGGCTCTTCTCAGAAGTGCTGCTATTAGGCAGCGGCTTGAAAAAAGAATAAAGTCTGATAAAAAAAGCATTTTAAGTGGTGYTTGTTTATTCACTGATTTCTTAGGTGTTTATCAGCCTGGTGTGGGTTAGCAAGGCGTAGCATCACACTGAAAAATTACTTTTACATCTCACACTGTGACAAAATAATAGCTGGATAATAATGCAATGACTTTTAAAGCCCACTTAGCAGGGGATATTAATGAAGATATTCCCTAACTTCTAAATTACTGATATTGATTATATCTGTGTAATGAGGATGGATAGGATTTCAATTTGAGAGCTAACGCAGTTGCTGCAATAATTGATTGGAGATGAAAACACTTCCACAACTCAGTTACTTTTGTTTCTTTAGAAATGTTGACTTGAAACATATTAACTGAGATCTTAGAAGAGAACATCCCAAATTCCTCCTTCATGTTTCAGTGCAGCGGGTATCTTCTCAATGATTTCTTTGTAAATTTATTACAAGTATCACACACAGAAGGATGTGGATTAAATAAGTCTGAGAAGTTGTTCATTTTGTGAAACTTAATTGAAAATTTCGTCTCTGAAAAACTGAGGGGCTCCAAGCAGGCTCTAGCTACAAAGAAAAATAAAATCTATGATTCCTCTRTTTCCTTAGGAGCCAAAGGAAGACTATAAGCAGGCAGTGGGAAAAGAAATAATAAGCATAAGCATGCAAAGTGTCTTTAGTCCGTTATTAAATGACCAAATAATTTGAATCTCTATAATAGCACGCAACAAATTACTGGGAAGACAGGGTCATTGTCCCATTGTTACTGGATAATGCTGCCAGGGCAGTTAATCCTCATGGATCCAAATGCAGATACTGGGAAAGGCTTATCTTTACAAGTGTACAAATGGGGGGAAACAAAAAAATATGTTTACCTGCACCTTTGAAATAGAAGCACAGATTTATCAAGCCCTTCTTCCAAGAGTGCATTTGCCAGAGAGCCATAATGCCTTGAGATTAATAATTATGAATAAAAGTTGTGGAGGATGACACTAAGCCCTAGACTTATTCATTTCTCCTGCCACGAATCCCCTTGCCTTTTCCTTAGGTCTGCTTTTACTCTCCCGGTGTTCATGCACAAAATAAAGAAACCTTAAGGTACTTAGCTTCAAACTTCCAATTTTATCCAAGTTCCCCATAATTAAGAACTTGAAAATAGCAAGCTCTCTGCCTTTCCATTCAGCACTAGCCAGTTTGAGATTTACAGATTTCATTTTTTTTTTAAAGTAACCCCCAAAAGCTCTGCCAATATTTAGGGGAGGAGGGGATGTATCCTGCAAGGGAGGTGTTTAAGATGAGAGCAAAGATTTGTGCAGCTTATTTTGCTCCAAACTTTGCATACACAATCAGTAGTCAGGGGTTAGTTTATTGACAAAGTTTGTGGCAGATCAGACAAAGTGTTCACGAGATATGGGACTTTGAAAAATGAGGCGCAATTCAGCCTTTGAAATATTCCTCTAACAATTTATCATAGAGCCATATCTCAAAACCTGCTTGGCCTAGAAACTTCAGGTTTGTTTTATTCAAGAGTCCTTGGCTAGATTCAGTGCACAGAAATACTTCAGATGAGGTCAAAGTCTTATTTACTATATGCTGCCCCCCAGTTGTTGTTTTTTTTTTCATTTTTTCCCCTTCCTTAAGCCATCAAACATTCCTTGAGACTGGAAAAAGACTGTAAGACAGGCTCTGCCAGGATTTTGGCAGGGATTAGTTGCTGCGTGGGGATGTGGACACAGAAACACCATCACTGCTCAATTAGCTCGACTTCCAGAAGATGAATACTTGCTCCCTGGGATCCTCACACGCTGGCACCCGATTCACTCTTGCTGCAGCAACACAGACACCAATACAGAGCAATTTTGTGAGCTACATAAGCAAAATCACTCATGTTCAGAGCCAGCAGACATCAGCCCCCCACATACCGACAGCTGAGGGGCTCTCCAGGACCAGGGCAGGAGGTCTCCGGACAAATCTCACACCATTCTAGGGGAAAGGGAAAAAAAAGCCTTGGATGCAACATTTGTTGTCAAGGTTTTCTGCGTGCCTCGTGGCTCAGCTGCTCAATTCCAGCCTCGTGTTGAGCATCCCAGCTCTGCCCAGCCCCAAGTCTGCTGGAGTGAGTGTTTAGGGGTCCTCACTAACTCGGACAAGCTGGTACCTTCAGGCTGAGCAGGAGAGTTTATCAGCATAGACAGAGAGCACAGGTTCAGATTTACAGCCACACAGTGGGGCAGGTGTCACCCAGGGCAGGAGAGAAAGGTGAGAGCAGAGTTTCCAGAGTTTCATTTTATTAAAGCTATTTTTTAAAAGAACAAAAATACAAAGCCTGCAACTGCTGAAACCATAACTTCATCCCAGGTTTATGGATGGTAACTTAGCTTGTTAAAGTCTTTTGCAACAAGAGAGAACTCAGAAGTTCTAGAAGAGTTCCTCATGGCATGACATTTCCACTTAGTATCTAACATTTAGACAGACACCTTATCTCAGCTCACCTGTCTGATATCAGTGCTGGTTTCTGGCAGACAAAAGGCGCTCAGGCTTCTGGAGTCAGAACAGCAAAAGGAGGGGACAACAACCAGCAGCTCCTTGGTGCCTCAGAGGACATCACCCAGCTTCCCTAGCCAATGCTTTGGCTGAAAACTAAGGGATAAGGCACCTTATCCCCAGGAAAGGAACCAGAACCTCCTCGCTGACCCTCTTTATCAGCCCCTGCTTTATCAGTCCCATAAGGAGCCCTCTGCCTGCCTCCCCTGCCCCTCATCTGAGCGTGCCTGGGCCAGCACTGGCTGTAAATTGCCATCCACGGCAGAGGGATTCAATTCCTTTTGACCTTACAATTTCAATAATCGGGTGGGCTTTTCACCTGTCACCTGCCTTGACAAGCAAATTGATATTGCAGATGGGAAAAGAAAAAAAAGCCAGCAAGGAGGAGGGAAAGAGAGGGGAAGGGGTGAGAAATGACAAGCTTTTCCTATCTTGCCCCAGGTGAGCGTTGCAAATTGGCAGCAGCGGCGAGGGAGTCACCCGGGGTTACCACACAGTGATTTGAGTATTAACAAGCATCCTTGCATTGTTTTAATCCACAATGTATAATTAACCCCTTGGAGCCAACGAGTCTGGGAGTGCTCTGGTAAGGGCTGATGTACAAGGCAGCATGGCACACTGCACTGGGAATTCCTACCAGCCCACCATCAAAGGCTTAATCACATGCAATTTATGCCTTCGCAGTTTATTACATATGGGAGCTTGCTGGAGCCTCTCCTGTTATCATGCACCAACATGCAACGAATCTGTGTAATCTCCAGTCGAGAGCATTGTCTCACAAGGGCCCTTTCCCCACAGGAAAAAAAAAAAACTCAACCAGTAACAAGGCATTTTTAAAGAGTCTAGACTGTAAATTGAATAGGAGGAGGTGGAGGCTGAGAATGAAAGATGTGAACGTAGCTCCTTTAAAATAGGAGATCACGTATTCAAAACTTGCTTTAGCTCTTGTGGCTGTTTTGGAGCACACAGAGGGATGCCTGAACAGAGAGGTTTGACTTTTCTGGGCTCTAAAATGCTTCCATTAAATATGTATATATTACTTTTCCCAGATGCAATTTCTTAATCCCAAATATATGCGTTGTGGCAGCAGGTGACAACAGAGAAATATTTGTTAAAATACAAGCTCTCCAGCAGCAGGCTGTCCAAAGGAAACTGCTGAGACCCAGTTTTTGTATGGATACTGTCAGCTCCGAGGGACTCTGAGCTCCAAGGCGCTGGGTGCTGACTGCTGACATCTGCCCCGAGCACATCCCCCGGTGCTTCCTGCCAGGCTTTGGTGTTTGGTGCTTTTGGCAGGACTTTGCTTTGGGTGGTTGGCTCATTGATGACCTGTTTTTGAATGCATATATGTGAATTTCAGCTGGTCTGCAGACAGAAAAAGCAGCTTCTCTCCTGGCTCCAGTGCTGGTTCTGCATGAGTCCAACCCCATACACAAGACTGATGAGTTGAGCCTGGGCAAAGTTATTATATCAGCCCAAACTTCTTTGTATTTGCAGAAATAACAGATTCCAGCCATCTGGAGACATCTCTCTCTGGATTTTTTTTTTTTTTGCACTGGTGCTAGATATGTACTTTTAAAAGACAAGACAAAAAAATCCAGAGAACCCAAGATTCTCGCATAATCAGTGCAGTCAWAAAGGGATTTAAATATTGCAGAAAACCTCGCAAAGCTCTCAGTCTGGTTAGCAGCGAACTGGGCGAAACCGAAATACCTTTAGTTCCAAATCCAGAAGTTAATCACCCAGAGTACTTTATTGGTTCCAAAGAGTCTGCTGAGACACCTGCCCCCARGAGAGCCCTGCCTGGACCACCCCCTGGTCCACGGAGAGCAGGCAGATGACAGGGAGGAAAAATGCAGGATTATATTACAGACAAGGAACAAGAGAATTAAGTGACTTTATATCACAGGCAATATATATTTAAGTGGCTCTAAATCACAGGCAATATATAACCGAGATGAGGGATGAATTTAGACCTCGATAACTGTCACCCAAGACTATTGGCACAAAGCTGGCACGCCGTGCCAGAGAGAAGCACGGAAGAGTCACCCAGAAGTCACAGTGTTAGGAATGATGGACGGCTCCCAGATAACGAATGCAAATAGATCCTCATTGCAAAATGTAGCAGGATGTTTTTCACATTATCACCTTTCAAAGGCAAGGTCTCGGTACAAGYAGGGATGCTTCCAAACAGAGAGGATTTACTTGTTCTGCAGCAAACAGCGAGCGGGGAGTTTATCTTTGCTGTAGCAATGCAGCTGGAGGAATGTCATCCTCACCCAGGCCTGGGAGTGACACAGGAGCTCCTCCAGCAACAAGAGATACCAGGATCACATGGCAGAACATCTGCTGTGGGAAACGGCTTCTCGAGGGGTGACTCAGCTCTCCTGCTTTCCAGTGTGCAGAGGAAAAAAAGAAGACATTTCGGATTACACCTTTTAAGTTTAATATRTGGAGAAAGCATGGATACACCACGGACTGCTTCCTATCATCTGTTATCCTGGGCTGGTGAGGGGAATGYTCCTCTCTGGGTGCCCTTTGGTGTGGGTTGGACAACAGTCCATCAGGAAAGGTCTGAGGATAAAATTACTCCTGTTTCAGGAGAGGGAGACAGGCCAAGGACCTCTCCAGGCTTTCTCTAACCTCACTTAGCAAAGGGGTTTTATACAAAGGTGAGAGAACAAGTCCATCCCAACCGCTACAAAAGACCATGCTGGAAAAGGCAGTGACTGGAAAGGGACTGCCATGGGGAGCTGGGAATGAGCTCTGATGGCGATTCGTTTGGGATGGATGCTTTCTTCTGAAGTCTGTTCTTATTTAAAAAGGAAAAAATATTCAGGGCTGAACACGAGCATCCTGAAACGGATGATTTGCAAAGTAATTCTACAAACTCTGTCTTATCCCATCTGCAGGGCTGGCAGGRACTGCCCCAGTGTGGGGGCACCGAATGGCTCATCCCTCAGCAAACCCTGAGGACAGAGAGGGGCTGTGCCCTGCAACCCCTCTGGATTTTTTGGCAGCCAGAGCAAAGGTGTTTTGAAATTATGGAAAACTATCATTAGTACTGAATGCTTGTAGTAAAAATAAAAATAAAAAGTTGCAAAGAATCCAGGCAAACAGGCGTATTGCTCCATTCCTACTCAGAATCCATGTCCCACATCCCTCCTACAGGGCTGTGTACCTTTAAATCTTGTATAACCACCTCCTTTCTTCCTGCAATCCAGGGCTGAGGATGTCTGTGCCGTGCTTCCAGGGCATTTCCCTGGCGGGTGGGAATGAATTATGTATTCATGGCTGCACAATGCAAACTCTCACGGYAGAGGAAGCAGAGGTCACAGAGAATCGTTTGCTGCCGCTCACCCTCCACTAGGCTTTCAGCCTGGGAGGTGGGGTTCCACTCACACCCTCACTTCCCACCCCAACACGCCCTCCCGGCTGGAGCGACATCAAAAGCAAGAGCCTGAACCATCTGATGTGATCAGGGAACAGCAGCAAAAGGAGAAGCAGCAGTGGGCTGCTGGGGAGGGCTGGAATGCCATCCCTCTCAGCTGGGGCTGGGAGCAAAGCCAGAGGTGGTCTGGAGGGGTTTGTGGGACCAGAGCATCTCTCCAGCACTTTATCCGCTGCAGGTTGGATTCCAACCTCCTCTCTCGTCTTCTCCTCCACAGCCGAGAGTGGAATCTTCATACCCTTCCTAGGATGGTCAGAAACTGGGGGGAGCTGCTGAGAGGTGGTGAGGATCTCAGCAATCAGCCCYGCCCACCCCTCCCATGCCCTCATGCCCAGAGCACCAATGCCTGCYCCSCACAGGGGTGTCCTTCCCACCCCATGGAGGCTCGTCCCCAATGTGGTAGGAAACACAGGGTCTAGAAATCCCAGGTTCAGCACCAGAAGGATTGTCTGGCAATGAGGTTTTCAATGGTGGGTGAGTTTTCACCATAACTTAGCGGAATGAATAAAGGTAATGTAAGAATATGGCAATTGTTTCAGGCAATAAGTTGTTTTTCAGTGGGGTGTTCACCTGCTGTGACGTTAGGAATGGTCTAAACTTCTAGCCCAATGTCTCCCTCACACTTCAATTTTCTTTCAAAACCTGGCAGTTTAGGTTCTTCCAGTGAGAGCAGCAAAGAAGAAACCTCAGCTCATCCCTGTTCTAGACGTGGTTAATTCCCTCTGAGAAGAGACAATTCCACCAAAAGAGAAAAAGACAACATCTATAAGCTAAAAGCCCTTTTCCTGATTTTTGCAGACTTCTCACACATCCTTTTTCCACTCCTTTGAACAGCTACTGTCACATCAAAGTTCACAACATCGAAGTTCATAGCAGAGCTATCCATCCAGGAGCTAATCCCGTTTCTCAYAACCAGGAAGCAATCTGGGCTCTAACTTCTCCCTTCTGGGATCCATGCTAACAAACCACCCTTCCCAGGTCACTCCTCGTGTATCCAAGCCATCTCCCTGTACTTTGAGAAAGACCACRATTAGCGGTGAGGTGTTAAGAGGAAATCAGCCATTAAACTCAAAACGTTCAAAAAACCCCCTACTCAGTTTAGGACAAGCAGAACTGTTGTAATCTCGATTGCTTTGGTTTCCACTGCCAGACACGCACGCCCAGAAATCAAACATTCCTCTGCACTTCAGAGCAGGGATGGTGACAGAGCAAAAGCAGGTCTGTGGGTGTGTTTCCCTATCTCCCCTCAAGCCTATTCTCTCAGCATCTATTAAGAAATCGCTGCACATTATTTAGATATGTCTTAATTAGCATTAACAACATTAGGCTCCGATTTTTTCATGGGCAAACCAGATTTCTTTACAGCTGCACAATGTCAATAAATACTCTATCAGATGAACCTCAACCTCACATATGTTCCGCTTAGAAAGAAGTGTAGCTTAAATTTGAAGCATCCATCATGCAGAAGAAGATGTGATACAGAGACTGTGCGTTGCCATCATCTTCTGGCTGCTCCTTAAATGTGAGTGCAATGCACAGACCTTCAGCTGAGCAGAGCACCTCCTAGAAAAGGGTATGGAAGCTATTAAAGTTTAAAATGCAATCATGTGCGTGGAGGAGAGGTCATTCCTTCATACAGCTTTGAGTTCAAGATAAAAAGAAAACAGGAAAGTATCTCAGCTGATTAGAACAGGTCAGTGGAAAAGGAATAGAAAACGGGAGRGGTGGGGGAGAGACCCCAAAATAACTCAGACTGCAGTGTCCACAGGATGCCCATGAACAAGGAGCAGGGTGGCTTGGTCCGGACACTGTGACCTGTGTGCACATTCCTCACCCTCTCCTGGCCTCAGCTTACCCGGAGAGGCCAGGCCAAGGCAGGGCAGGGTTACACAGCAGCTTGCACAGGTGTGCACAGGTGTGCACAGGTTTTCTCCACAACCTTTCGAATTTCAAAGTGAAAAATGTCAGGTGAGGTGCAGCTCACATGGAAATAACCACCCACCTCTGTCCTTCCCCTGGGCTGAGCTGCTGCCACAGGGCAGGGATGCTCAGGGACGGGGGAACAGAGTGGAAACACCTCTCCCACCCCCCACAGCCTGTCCCCGCTGCACACCCACCCCAGCACACCTATCCCAGGCACAGCCTGGCGGGAGGAAAGGAGAAAATGTGGGAGAGACAGCAGAACTCCAGGGAAATGGGGGGAAATGGTGAACTGTGCCTCTCCAGCAGCATAAAGATCTACATCTATTTTTCATAAAATAATTCATTCTTAACCCAGGTCTCTCTGTCAAGCTCCAATATTGGTTCAGACYCGTGGAAGCAATAATTTATAAATTACTAACAGTAGCAAACAAACACCTTTTTCAGCATCTGCCATTGCTTGTGAAAAAAAAATACATGCAAAGCCCTGGGAATCAGGAAGTGTCAACTCAAGAAACATGCCAGGATGAGTTTCCCCATCCATCAGAGTGACCACCACGTCTAACCACAGCTCAGAGCAGCAGAAAACAAATGCTTCCAACAAGCTGCTCTGTATTTGCTCTGGTGACTAACGGCTCGGGGAGGAAAAAATTTGCAAGCAATTTATGAGTGGAAAAAAAAGGTAACACTTGAATATTATTCATTACAAATTATTCATGCTCTTTTTCATGCAAGCAGTCTGCCCATTCATCAAAATTTTTGCTCCATCCAGGGCTGGGAAACAAGCTGTTACTCATTTTTATTTTCTTGTATTGCACTCAAGGTATAATATATAAAGAAAGTCATATTSTGCCGGTGCACAGGCGAGGAACAGAATTACAGAGAGGGAAAACCGCAGGCAGCTGAGCCATGGGGCCGCAGGCAGSAATCCTGGGGAAAGGACAGCACTGCTGGGGGCAAATCCACTCAGGAAGGTTTTTTCTCAGCGCAGCGGGGGAAAGCCAGGCTTGGGATTGCACCCCTCCTGCCCACACCGTGCCCTGCAGTGGGGTCGGTGGGAAGCAGGGTGCAGCAGCAGCATCACCCACAGCCCCACACCAACGCAGAGGGGCCCAGAGCGCCAAGGAGCCTCCTGGCACCCCGCACACGGCTCGGGGGCTGGGGGCACCCTGGTTGCCCCGGCAGCGGCGGGGACACGAGGCAGGGATGTGACGGGATGGGATGGGATGGGATGGGATGGGATGGGATGGGATGGGATGGGATGGGACGGACAGGGCTGTGCGGGAGGAGCGGGCGGAGGCAGCAGCCAGCCACATGCACCTGCGCGGCGATTGAGCCATCGCGTGTGGCAGGTACCAGACGGGCCTTTGCATGCGTAATTATCCAATCTGCAGCGGTGATAATTGCCTGGGCGAATCCGGCACGCAGGCGGGTGTGATCCTGGGCTTGTTAGACTGCCGATATGAAGGGGAAGGGAAAAAAAAAAAAAAAAAAAAAGAAGTCAGACTTGCTTATGCATTCCTGTTTTGTTGTTTTTCCATCCCATTGATTAAAATGTGAGAGTGAATTTAGCCTTAATGAATGTCAAGGACTCTCTTTCTGGAGGTAGAACCAGTTCGGGCGGTGCTCTGCAAACTTTGGGCACGGGGCTGTGCCAAGGCTGAGTGCCCCGACTCGCCGAGCTCCCAGCCCCCTCGGAGCGGGGCACACGGGATGGGAATAGTGGTTGTCATTCATCCTGTGTGCTTGRGCTGCCCATCGAGGGCTGAAGCAATGGGAAAAGGCAGCCCAGACCGGCACGGAGGTGCCAGAAACGCCGTGACCGTCGTTCTGCTCCCGGAGCACCGGCCCGGCCCGGCCAGAGGCAGCAGCTCCCGCTCTGGTCCTGCAGAGTGAGATGTTTACCTAGAGCCCTGCCTCTCTGCAGCAGCTGGAAAGTAGGCTGAAATACAGGAAACATGACATCATTTGCCTTCTCCCGGCACAAGATAGATTAGCTCCTTTGTAAGGGGAAGCAGCGGTGAGAAACACACACCCCCAGCAGTAAATTCCACTATTACAGAGACACATTTATTGGGAGATAACAAAAGAAAGCTGCTTCTGCAGTGACTTTTTGGACAGAAAAGCGAAGACATCTATTTTATTCTTTTGAAGTAGATGCTGTGTAGGAAATGGCTAGCTTTTTACAGCTGGCTGTGTTTTCAGCTATAGCTTTCCCCAAACCTGCTCCTGAAGCTATGTGCTATATGAGTCACTCCATCAAATAAAGAGCAATAATAAGTTATTGTGAGCACCAGGCTTTTAGATTTCTCAGTCTTCTCATCTGAAGAATAAAAATTACCCCCTTCCTGACTTCTTAACTTTGTTGGCCTAACTTTAAAGCTGTGGCTGAAAACCAAGCAAAACTACCAAGTATGCTACTGTAGTGCAACTGGTTTCATGTAGTTCAAAGTCAACATTCCTGGGTTCATTTCCCAGCTCTACCATGGCCTTTTCTTTTCCTTTCTTTTTATTAAACCTCCATTGAGTCATTTGATGAGTTTCTCCTCTGAAATCAAGCCTGTCCTAAAGGACACCAGGAGGTACAGAAATTCGTTTGAGAAAATTGCTTTAAATCTTTCTTTGCTTGTGTAGAACGCCAAACAAATAATGAAATTAGTTACTTCTTCCCGAAGAAATTAAACTTTTAGGTAAATGTAATGCCTCTGTGGCCCTCACATCCAGCAATTTATTTAGGATAGAGTGTGAGGGCCTTTGACAGATTGGGTTGGTGCTTCTGGTCAGCCTGGGCTGGTTGGGCTGAGTTCATCACAGGAAGATTTCACAGATTTTCTTAATTTAGGCTCTTGCTACACTGGTTTCTGCCTTTTCCTGTTTCTCATACCAAAATCTCGCTCACATCACCCAGCTCCATCCCTGCAGCTCCTCTCCTCGGTGGCTCGGATGCCTGGGGACAGGGTGGCGTGTCCCCCCAGCGCCTCTGCGGAGAGGACGTGCGATTCTGGCACTGCCTTGGGTGCAGGGCGAMCTTGTTTGTCTGCAGCAGCTGATGCAGCTCCGAGCCTTGTACTTCACACCCAAACAGAGAAAGGAAACCACCTCTGTGTGCCTCTGCACACACTGCTAATTCCCACAGAGCTGGGGAACCTGCCAGGAAGGAGTTTTTTTCCGAGAGGGCAGATCCTGGCGAGGTCTGATTTCTAGCTGGGAAATGCATTATGCATCTGGTACCTTGGGGAATCCATGGAGAAGGCTGAGAGAGGCTGGCARTGGGTAGCTATTAAATATATTGCAGCTATTATTGCTGTTGAGAAGGCAGGCACCAGAATATCGTTGAGGGGGGCTGAGGAGAAGAAATATAAGCAAAATACAGGCATCACGTAGAAAATTAAACCATCTTCAGAAAGTAACCCAGGGAAATGCAAAATGCTAGTAAAACTGGCTGGAACAGGCAATTTCTCTGCAAATGTTTCCACATTGACCCCTCCACCTCCTCCTCAGGCACCATCAGAGCCCCATTTTGCACTACAGTGGCATGGTTAAACCCAGCAGAAACGCAGCAAAAGGAAAGGTTATGTGCTCAGTGTGAGATTCCGCAGCCAAAAGAGCTCATTGACTCCAGGGGTCCCTGGGTCAGGGATCTGCTTGTACAGATTTGGTTGGAGTTATTCTGGGAAGGATGTTGGCTCGTTCTCAGTGGCCCTGCTTGTGCAGCCGAGTGATTTGGGAATACAGGGGACCACGGTGCCCTGTGAACACTGGCTCTCACAGGTCAAAGCTGCCATGTCCCTGAGGATCTGCAGTTTGGAAGAAGGAGGAGGTGGTCTGTGGGCAGAGCACTCATTCGTTTCCTGGATTTGGCAGCAATACTTCCTTAAATGCAATACTTCCTTAGAAATAAGAATTACGGCTATTCTAACCATTGCAGAATTAAAGGCTCCACCCAAAGCCCGGTGAGGAGGAAAGAGATTCCCAGCGAGCCTGAGACTCAGCCCACAGTGCATGTTGCTCTCCTGATTTATTGGAGACTGAAGCTCACACTCCCATGGGATCCCCAGAAAAGAACAAACGAAATTAAGTCTGCTGCCTTTGGAAATCAGATTTCAAGACAATTAACTACCGCAAAAAGCTTGCTGTTCACATCACAGTCCCTAAAACTGCAAAATTCTGCTTGTAATTCCTCAGAGATGCTGTGGTAGTGCATATTTCTGTTAATACAAATAACTCTTTCCACCCATAAATATCCCTCTAGCTTTCACCCCTCAGCTTTTTCTGTTAGTGTCCCAGATCTGATACTGCTCTAAGAAGAGCATATAGCAGGAAAGCATCCTTATTATTCCTGCTTGTAAAGATTGTCGTAGGAAAGTAGATACCACATGATCTAAATGCTGTCCTGATGGAAGTAAATCACTACATTCTGGCTTAAAATGTGATGGCATTCAGGGCTCATGTCAAAATCTGGATGTCTCTGTGCATGGGGCGATGCAGACTTCCAGCAGGTAACCCCTATACAAAAGGCAGAAGGAATTGGAATAAAGGTGTGTTGAAAGCACCCCTTTATATTCCATTTTGTTGAAAGAAAAAGAACTTCAGATATGTTCCCACTCCTTTCTTCTAAGGAAATCAATGGGACTATTGTCACCATTTTCAAAGGAAGCAAGATCAGGCCTTTCACTGAACACACCAAAACAGAAAGGAATACACTTTCCCTTCTCTGGAATACTGCTGCTGTTTGGCCAGCCTGGCTGCCCTGCAAAGACAGGTAATGCTGTGCCAGCTGCAGCACGCTGCGACATCACAAAAGCCAATTACACTGAGAAAATTCAATGTATGGGATTTTCCAGCATCCAGGCCCAGCTCAGATGGTCAAATCTTTCTGGATGGCAGAGCTGAGGATAAATGTTTGCCACCCACCTCCCTCCTGCGCCCCCGGGGACACGCAGGTAGATGAGGCTAAGCTCTTCCAGTGCTTTTCTCTTTCAGAATTCAACTTCCCAGGGAATTCCAGAAGAAATCTGCCTTTATTCCAAGGTAAACTGAAGGTTTCCCAGTGGAAATATCATTTATGCTGAAACTCGTGCCAGGCTCCAGTGTGGCCCTGGCCCTGGTGGTGGAAATCCAGTGCTTCCTTGGCTGGAGCAGAGCGCAGGGCATCGGTTCTGCCAYGCAGCCCATCCCACTGGCAATCCTATATCTGCAGCCTGCTGCTGCCTGCATGGGCTCCGGGTGAATGAGCCACTGCTGCCTCTATCAGGTACTTCCACAGGAGGGTTTTGTGTGCTTCTCCTGAAGCCCCTCAGGGAGGTTACGCCACATCCTGCTGCGGAGRAAGGCAGAATCCCGAAGTGCCCCAGACACGGCTCCCAGCACGTGGGAGATGCAGTAGCTCTGTCTCCAGACTGCAAAYGCACCTGTCCCGTGGAGCGTGGGCTGAGCAGGTGCTGAGGCTCTCCCCCAAGGCTGGCTCTGCTGAGGAGGTGTCCGCAGCCAGAGGATCCCGCTGGGAGCCCTCACACGGCTCCCTCCAGCTCCCCCAGGACAATATCCATGTGCATTCGGTCACCGAGGTGTTCTGGAAGGTGGTGGTGAAGGGCCCTGCGAGCTCCACCACGGAGCAGCTCCSTTCTGTGCCGATGGAGCACACACCAGCCCTGCCCCAACGCCAGCTCCATCCCGACCACCCTGCAGCTCCCAGAGCTCCCGCCAGCAGCTTTCCCAGCACATCCCTTCCCCGGCGCCCCAATGTGCTCAGCAGCACGAATTAAACGCTTTTCCATCAGGCAGGGCTGGCCCTGGGCTTGGTTTGTGAGCAGGCCAGGGCTTGTGAAGGCAGCACCTCCCTGCCTGCAGGGTGCCCGGTGCTGCCTGTGGCTTGTTAGAGCACACAGGGATTTCATCTTCCCTCCAACTTCCCGTGAAAAACCCAGCCCCAAGGTTTCTCTCTCCCTAGCTCRCATAAAGGGAAACTTGGGAGAGGAACTGGGGCAGTCAGGTTTGCCCGCATGGAGTTTTAAGGCTCTACCTGCTCCGTAMAACATCCTTGTCTCTACAGCACGGGGAGGAGTGATGCTCCGCGTGGTCAAGTGCTATTCCCCTTTATCTTTTAATTTCCAGCCCTGCAAACAAGTACATCTGCCGGGCTGCATGTAAACAGAGTAATGGGTTCTCTGGCCAGCAGGAAGGTATGACTCATTAATTGCTTTACACCACAGTATAGAAATCCATCAGCATCTGCGGAGCCCAATCTCCTTGTAGAAAAGACATATTTGGACTGCATTTTTCGAAAGAAGCTTCTGTGTGCTCTGCCACTGTTTGCTATGCAAATTTTGGTGTTAATTGCACCAAAATGAGAAACATATTACTTAAATCAGTGCACTCCTCAGATGGGCATCAGTGCGTGTGTGTGATATTCCGCCAGATGTTATTTTATTACTGCAGTTTAATACCTAACCATCTGCTTCCTTCTTATTTTGTCATGGTTTGTATTCTCCCTGGGACCTCTTTTCTGTTACACTGCCTTTTATCACCTGCATTATGTATTAGTAGGGCCAGGGCTAAAGCCCGGCAGTATCCAGAGCACAGGATTTGCGCAGGGAAGCAAATGAGCAGCAGATCATTAAAGTAAGAGAATGGCACTGATACTCCAGTTGGATCAAAGAACAAAGTTGATAACAAAAAGATAAAATCAGAGTTGAATGCTTGGGGATTAGCTATAGTGATCCCAGCTGACACAGAGCATGCTATACTCTGGCAGACACCTTGCAACTTGCACCACCACCCTGTAGCTTGAAAAAACCATCACATTTCAAAGCCTAGGAGAGATGGACTGGACAAAATGTATTTTATCCATTTATTTGAAATTGCATTTTTTTGCACCTTTCTCTTTCCAGACTGCTCGGTGCTGCAAATGCCCAAACACTGACAAAAAGAAGAGACAGGAGCAGGGGTTTTAGCTCAATTTCCCCCTTGCTCAGCACCATGTTACCAGTTTGAGCCCAGGCACCTCGAGGGCACCGAGGTGCAGCACAGCAGCTGCTCACGCTGTGGTTGCACAAGGGCAAGCGAGAACAGAAGGCAGTGGAAAATGGAAGAGAATTTATGAAGATGAACGTTTCCGTATTTCAGGAGGATAATACTGCCAACAACAACCAGGAGAACGCAAAACCCCTTTGAACACGGTCGTTTTCGGGTGTTTGCCCAAACACAATGAACAACAATTGGAATTATAAGGTGTTTGCCTTGGACATACATATTCATACTTGAACTGCTTCAATCCCATTACATAAACTAAATTCTTCACTGATTGAAAAGAATGTATATTCTCATAGCCACCATCTCATACCTGCAGCAGTATTTATCAAACCTCATTTTTGTCAAATAGGACAATATTTCAATGCTCACAATGTTGGCTCTGAGTATCTTCCTGACGTACTTTAGGATTGCACCATGTATGGCCATGGAAAGGAAGATGTTGAGCCAAATAGTCACAGGGGCATAAAAGTGAGAGCAGCACAGCAGTCAGATAGAAAATCTCATTCTTGTTTCTCTTCCATTTTWTAAGACAACTAGAGAATGTTTATGACTTTTCTCATAGTTTACACAGAGACATTTTCAAGGGTTTAATGCATTACCAAAATCCAGGAGCCCACCTTCCCCAGGCTCAGTCTAGGTCTTTCAGGCATTTTAACATTCCTGCTCCAGTGAGGGAATGAGATTGTTCAGATAATTCGTTTTACGAACACATAAAGCAATATTTTCAATAATTCTGTCTAGTTTGCCGTTTTATTGTCTAGTARGAGATAATGGATAAAAGCAACCTGACCTTTTCTAAGTAAAATTCCAGTGGCCACACATAAAATTAACCAGCACTTCAGAGCYTTGAAGCATCATACAAATACCGAGTATTGGTAATTTTCCAGTGCACTACAGAGCAAACAGCACAGCATTTATGGGAAGTATTGGGAGTATAAATCTCSCCGGCTTGGGGGACTGTGTTACACCAGGATCATGTCCTTGCCATGCTATCCCAGTTTGCCCAGTGGCATTATAACTGTTGTGAACGTTGCCCTGTAAGGCCRTAAAACAAACCCAGTTGTGTAACAGTAACCCATTTCTGGCTCCCTTTCGGTTAAGAACAAAATTAACTTTCAATTGATTAGGAATTAAAAGCATGGCAGGGAATATAACCCAAATGCACTGCTCAACGGGCAACAGACCTGAGCACCAGAAGCTCCTGCCTCCAACCTTTAAAGCTATTAACCCTGGCATGAATTTTTATTTAGTGTTAATTAGGGGACTGGCAGCAAAAATCAATTAATTAATTACATCTCAGATCCACTGGAAAGCTTAATGGAAATCAAAGAGAGCTAGGTTATTCTCCTTCCATGGAGGAAAGGCTGCTGCATGTCTCTGGGTGATGGCACTCCCTGCGTCTTTAAGTGCAGAGAAATAAGTGTTGAAAACTAGACAAAACAAAAAAAAATCTGAACAAGATCATTTCTGCTAGTTGGAAATGCCAAACCCTTCCTTGACTTGGCCCATCTGTCAGGAAAATAYCCCTGGCTCCTGCTTTTCATTTTTGCCTCTGGAGCTCTCTAATCCTGGGGATTTCTTGCACCAGTGCTGCAAAGTTCACCCTCTGCCTGCCCATTTACAGAGCACCACCCACACCCTGCCCGCGGGGTCGGGTTATGAGACCTGTGCAGAAGGTCCAGAGGGTCCCCAAGGGAGATGTTTCTGCAGGATTCAAAAGGAGACACCAGCACTTCACCATCTCCCCGGCCACATCCCCCACAAGGACACACACATTTTGCTGTTTCATCTCTTTCAACAAAATTATGTGCGAGGTTGGGGTTTGCTCTGGTTTTTAATGCCCAAGGTGCAATTAGCTAACTAACGTTGCTGACAGTGATTAGCGGGTGCTAATTACAATGGAATTCCTGTCAAATTACACGGTGCATAAGTACAGCCTGACAAACGAGTTCAATTTTCAGGGAAGAGGGGGTGAGCGGAGGGGCTGGCAGTGCCAGTGGGCACCTCCAGCATTAACACACCGCCCATCTCGCGCTGTATTTCAAGCAACCAGCTTCCACAGAGGGGTTTGGATTTGGGCAGGACGGTAACACTTGTCCTTTATGGTTTCAAGAGATGAAAACAAAGARGTGAGCAAGCGTGTGGGTTTGTGGTGGGCGTCAAGAGCCGCCCAGATGGCAAAACTCCTGCTGTGACAGCTTTTGTGCCGTGGGAAACGCTGCGTTTCATTACGGGGAGGTTTGAAGGTTAACGAGGTCTTGCATGTCCTGATTCAAAATGTTTGGATGGGGTTAATGCAGAGGTACCGCTGCCCTCCCTGTGTTCCCTGCCAGCCCGGGAAGGTGCTGGTGCCAGCCCCCTCTGCACCGGGAGCACAAGGCGGAGGGAAGCAGCTCCGCGAGCCTCTGCCGACGGCCCCCGTGCTCAGCCCATTTATCAGTGCCACCGCAGAGAATAAATATTTATAAATGGAGTGTCAGCTCTAATGTGATAAATTATCTCCAGTCATCACATAGATGGTTCAAGATGTGTTAAGCCGGTTTTAAACATTTGGTTCAGAAAATGTCTGAGAGCGGAGCTGAAGGAGGAGAAAGAAGAAAAAAACCCCACAATGTGCCAAAAAGAGGAGGACAGGACATTTACCTGTTTGACTTTGTACTGGCCCCGAGTTGGTGAAGTGCAAGTAACCTGTCGAAGTACATTAAAACTCTCTTGACTTAYCCCAGTTTATTGTAAATATTACAGCAAATCCATTGTAAACAGCGGCAAGAGGCTTTTGGGAACCCATTAATCAAAATAAACTGCTCTGGAAAATGCCTCTGCTCAGCTTGTTTAACTAGTGCTGCAGCTCCATACTGCATAGCTGATTTCAAAATATACAATTTATTGCCTTGGATGTCTTTGCTCAGAGCTAGATCTAAATTCCTCTGGGTACTTTAACATACAGTTAATCAAAGCACAATGCCACCCCTATCATATTTACAATCTGGCAGGCAATTAGTCAATAATAAATAAAATGCATTGGAAAGACAAATGATATTACTGTGTATGTATCAATGGGCTTATAGGCTCAAAAGATTTATCAGTACCACCGGAGAGAATAAATATTTATAAATGGATGTGTCACTCATAAAGTGATAAACTATCTCCAGTCATCACATGAAGAATGCATATTTTCAAGCTGACATACTTTATTATCTACCTAATCATTTTTCAAAAGGTGTTTTTCAACTTTATTAGCCGTACTTAACAACTGGAGGAACTTATTATCATCATCACTGAATTGAGGTTGTGCAGCAAAGCCCCACTCAGGATTTCTACTGCAGGTTGTACAGRCAGAATAATAGATTTCCTTTCTCCTGTTATGCTTTGGCCCCAGAGTACTGAAAGTCCTGCAAACCCTATTTCTGTGAGTAGAACCACTTAAAAAAGATTAAAAGCCATAACCTTCCCCCAAATAAAAATTTCAACATTCACAATGTTTAAATTTCAAATGCCATTGACACACAGATACTGGAAACCCACTGGGACTCAAGCATGTTGATTAGTTCTGCCACAGTTCCCTGCTGGGAGGGAGCAGGATTGGAAACATCAGTACAAAAAAGTATTTTCCCTACAATTCCTTTCTCACCATCTCCGAAAATAGGAGCCTTGTTTATACCCAGTYGTGACAATCTAAATGAGTGACAGTGTCCAAACTAAGGATGTGTTTAAAAACCCACTGATTTTTTGTATAAATATTTAAATAAGAGTACTTTTTAGGAAAGTAGCTTGTGTTAGCAAAAGTGTGAATGAAGTTGTATTTGCATAAAATATAAGCCAATACAACTGCATCCACACTTAGAAATGTTCACAGCAATCACACAGAAAACCAGTAATTCTTTTCTGCTCAAATCCTCACCAACAGATCATTAGCTAATGATTAACTCAGCCATATTTATTTATAGAACTTTGATTTTCCTCTTATTATATTTTATTTTACTGACTGAAAAGCTGAAGTGGCTACATTCTGACACATCCATGCAACTGTTGTAATGCCATTAATAACCCAATAAGGAAGCTTTCCTTTAGAACTAAAAATACTAGGAGCTAGGTCCTTGCACGAGCCCAGCCAGACACCACATGCTGCGAGGACAGATGTTTGGATGGCTGCTGCACCTCTGGGTTTCCCTGCCCCCGGGGGATGGAGCTGAGCTTGGCTTGCGCACGGAAGCTCGTGAGTAAGCAAAGGAAACTGGATATTCTCCACATTTGCAAATCTCCCATGCCAGCTAGACCTGATAAAATTTTAAATGCTCCCTTGAATGAAGTTTTTTAAATGCTGCTGTTGTTATCCCGCTCGTTTTACATCGGGGTTTGGCAGCGGATGCCATTAGCGAACATTCGGTGTCAACGGTGTCATGATGTTGCTCTCAGAGATGTGTCAAGTACCGTAGCATGATCTTGTTGCATTTAAAATTAACCACAGCAGCAAGACTGTGCCAATTCCTTGCATTAGATCCAGAGTGAAGCCAGCAAACGTGTCAGGTGCACGGAGCGTGTTTCAAGAATAAACAAGCAACAAAGGAAACTCCTTTTCTTCTGCTGCTTTTTTCTTTCCACCACATCTTGTCACACAAATTAATTGTTAGGGAAAAGCCTTTCTTCTGCTCTGCTCTGCTGAGCAGCCTGTCTCTGCAAGGGGAAAGGAGGGATGGTGGCCAGCCAAGGGCCCCAGAGCCCTGGGAAACCTGTAAGGCACCCACTTACAACCTGGGTTTAACTCGCTTCTCATTCATTATTCTTCACAGAAACTTCGGGGGCAGGACAGGAATTTAGATAAACCACACAGATCTGGTTCTCTAGGAGAAGAAAAAGCCCTGTCTTTCAGAAGTGTGTTGCCCAGGCCATGTCAGTTAGCACATCTCACACTAAACGCGCTTCTTCCCCTGATGTAGCCACAGAGTTTTTCTCTGCAAGTCGTTTCTCTGCCTAAATCTTCAGTTTCTTGGAAACCACATGACTGATGGTCCTCACTGCTCGAGCTTGAGATAATCTATTGCACTTTAGCTGCAGAGTTGCCCACTCAGCGTTACACACAGCTCTGGTTTGCACCACTTGTTTTACGAGGTATAATACCAGCTTTATATCCTTTGTAGCTGAAACGCTGACAAATTTTTTTCCTCTATGATTCAGACTGGAGGAGAGAAATGCATTTGTTGAAGTGAGAAATTCTCGTGTTAAACTACTTTAACCTTGCTTATTCACGTGAGAAGATGTAGGATAGAAACCCTGTCGTGTGCGTGCAGAACCAGTGTTGTGGCAGAGACTTGACATGTCAAAAGCCAAGAGCAGTTTGCCCAGGTCACCTGGGGCCAGCAGCAGGACTTGTATGTGACCCAGGGACTTTGGCAAGCCCAGTCACCTTAAAAGCTTCTGAAAAAAAACAACTTTGTTCTGGTTTCATAACAGAGGGATGAAGACCAAGTCTTCCTGATTCTGCTTCTTGCATATCTGGGGTGTCTTTACACCATCAACTGGAAATGCTGCTGGAGCTGGGTCAGCATGGTCCCAGGACCCAGCCCAAAGCCCTGCCCAGCTCCTGCAGTGCCTGTYTGAGTGCAAGGGAGGGCTCACTCCCTTGAGGGAGTAAACCCTGCTGCTTTCATCCAGGGTACATAGCCAGGCTCCCCACGTGGGATGAGCTCTGGTGGGAGTGAGGCAGGGGGCCGCCACAGCCCTCCTGTGTGAGCAAGCACAGCCTGGTTTTATGTGGCTGGGATGAGGCTCGGTTGCTGTCTGAGCCAATGGATATGTTTCCTAGGGATGAGAATTTTTTCGAGAGCTTGCAATAAAGCAAAGTGCTGGAGGCAAAATAACAAAACCGGGAGCATGAGCTCTTCCAGAGGGTCAGCTGAAGCTAATGCCTCGAAAATAACAATCTTTCATCCAACTGCATCTCACCAAAACATTTCCAAGACAGATATCAAGCGACCTGCAACGAATCACGCAGGAACTTAGGTTAGACCTGAAATTCCAAGACAATCTGAGCACGGGGAATAGTGGCTGAGSTCATACATGGGAGGGTAGACCTATTCTGTGAAAGGTTACTCTGGTGTTCAGTAACAGGTGGKGAAGTGATCCCTCCAGTCAGAGATTCCTCAGCTGAAGGTGGCTGTTGAATAAGCCGACATCAAGGCTGGGAAGGACATTTGAAGGAGCTGGCTCCTTACAGCAGTRTGCTACACAACTGGCATTTTACTTCTGGTAGTTGAGCAAAATTGCAAACAGCTGGTGGATTTCTGGCACATTTTGAAACAATTCTTTCAAGGTATGTTATTGCTTTCTTAAAAATAAATACACATGCCACACATTCCCCCTTCTGCAGATACAGTGAACGTGTATCCCAAGCACCATTTATTAGCTGTGCTACAAAATCCCTGTGCTACAGTGGTGGGACTCAGTTTTAATTTTTTTTTTTCCCTGAAGCCTGGTAGTCCCCCTATGCCAGGTGAACACGTGCATTCATATATGATAAAGGAGAGGGTGATCACAGCACAGTTGTGTTATCATTGTGCTCTCCCTCCTGGGGCACAGCCCCTTGGCAGAGCATCCCAGCTCAGCAGGGAACCAAGAGGAGGTGTCTAAAATGTGACTGGAAAAACCTGATTGCTTTATGCATGAGGGATTTGTTTCAAACGCTGCTGTGAGGACTCCCCAGAGGTCCTGAAAGCTAAGGATAGATTTCAAAAACTCTGTTCTTGCACGTGGAGGGATGAACTGATGACTGCTCTGTTCAATTCCCTATAGCAAAGGTCAGGAATAGAAAGGCAAAAATTAGAATCCCAGCTCACAAATCCTCTGTGCGAATATTTTGCCACCCGTTAACACTTGCCGCACCCAAAAACTGCTGCCTGCCCCCAAATCCTTCCCGTCCCTCCCTTCGTTTGTCACTGCCGAGAACACAGACATCCTCTCCCTCACGCAAGGTCACCTCCGTGCTCCGAGCAGGCCCCTCTCCGCTCATCGTCCCGCGGGTCTGCGCCGGTACCAGGCAGCATCCTTTGTCCGCAACACTCCCAGTGCCGGGAGCCGGCGGCGGGAGCCACGTGGAGACAACCGCGGGGAAGGCGAGGCCACCCTCCGAGGCGAAGGGCGCGGAGCGAGCGGCACGCGCGGCGGCCGGGAGCGCGCGCTGTGACACCGGCCCCGACCGGATCCATCACGGGAACWGCATCCCCACACCGGCAGCACCAGACGCTGCTTTGCAGCTGTGGTCGTAGCTCGGCCTGGTCGAAGGCCCGACGGTGGCGAGCGGTGGCGGGGCATGAGCAACGGCAGCGGCGTGGCGCTTTCCCAAAGGCTCTCGTGCGGGGTATGGGCACAGGCGAGCACGTGCGAAGTCAAGGGGAAAGTCGGGGGCTTTCGATTTCCTTAATTTTAAGGGCGGTTTTGACATATCAGAAGCAGAGGGTCCTTTGAATATAGAAAAAATTTTAAAAAACATTCGCAAATAGCGCTGGAAGTGCAAGGTCAGCGCTACCGATGTACCTATGGGCTGTGTTACATCAGTGACAGGCCCCAGACCGAGCAGTTGTTGCAGGGCCATACCACACTCAGTCCCTTGTCTTCCTTCTTCTCCATCCTTTCCTCTACTCTCAGAAAACAACAATATGCAGCATGAGAGACATGTTGGAAACAAGGACCGAGTCCTGACAGTCCATGTGCTTTGGCAGCTGTTACCTTGGGATAATGAGGTCAATCCTTTACAAAGTGAACTTCATAAAATTACGATTCTGTCTGCAGTGACACATAAGGACGTCACACCAGACCTCATGCAGACTTGGTACAACATGTGACATATTTCCTCACATTTCAGTTCACTAAGGCTTTACTGAGTTCTCCTGCATCCATGTGCCCAGGCAAGCCCTTCCAAGGATTTGGGGGGCTGTTCCCCTATAAGCATGTGAGGGGCAGGTAAGTGGATGTTACAGGACCCTTTTCAGGGCAATGACAATGCTTTCTCTTTTCCATCATACAGAAACTAAACGTTGGTGTTAACTTGGCAATGAATATCTGGTATTTCCCCTCTTTTCTAGGGTATCAGTCCCTAGAGACCTCCCCTGCTTTATGCAGGTGGGCACACGTGCACACACTCATCTRCCTAAAATAACTCCTGCTTGATCCACACCAGTCAAAAAGCCTTACAGGCRGTGGCCAGTTCTTTTTTTCTTTGTCCTGTGATAAAACTTTGTTCAGCAAGCCAAAGGACAAAAGCCCTGGAATTTCAGCTTGGCTGATTATGCTCTTTCCTCTCCCTATCTCGGAAGTGCAGTTGCTTCCAGCAGCTCTGCTGCCTTGCCTTAGGTGGGGGTTTCTTTAGGAGGAAACCACAGTTCCCTTAAATTGAGAGGGGGAAGAACWGAAAAAATTTGAAGGTTTGGCAGGGCTTAGATCTGAAGCTTTAGTGTGAGTCTCTCTAAAGACTGAGAAAAGGAAATTTCACAGAATGGGTGTTACAGAAAAGAAAAAATCTGTAATCAGTCTAATTTGATAACCAATTTGTCTCAGCCATGCTCTCACCCTTGCTTTTGAAATKAATGTTGTTGGGAGACAAATGTCAGCAAGCTGGGCTGGAGTGTGAAATCCATCACAAGCACAGCCACCAGATGTGTTTGCTTTATGAACTTTGGATTTCCTGAGCCTCTTGTTAAAAGGCATCTGTCTCTATTACTCGAGATCAGGAGTGGTGAATTCAGCAGCTAATGAACAAGTAGTAGTTGTTTATTGAGAAGTTTCTTATTTATTGAGAAGTTTCTTATTCCTTAAGAAGTTTCATCAGATGAGGTTATTCATTGTGGAATACATGCTCCATTCGAGCAGTTTGAAATTTTCCAACAACTATTTGGTTTGCAGACTCACTGGATGCAAAATAATCTAACATGGTTATCATTTCCAGCTGTAAATGTTCAGTAATGAACCCAAACTTGTCTTCTGTTAAAGTCTCACAGCTGAGCCTATGAGACTTACTAATCTCTAGAAACACAGACTTCTAATGCAAACTATAAAATTATCCATTTGAGGCAAATCCTAGATCCCTAAGCCACACATGCAATGGAAAAGGCTTAATTTATATGGCTGTAAAACTCTGGCAGGAAGCATACAGTCTTTGACTTACAAAGAAAGCTGGAAAGRGGAAGCTGCTTCATTTGCAAATTCAATGTTCAAGATCGAGGGCAATGTTCTTGTCTTCTGACTTCCCTGCAAAGCTATTTTTACATCATCATGCCAAGCTACACCATGTACCTGTATTTATATAGAACTTGTTGGTATTTCTATCATACCAAGGTTTAAATTCAGCATTTTAGCTCATCCCACCCCTTGTTCAGACAGGACACGCTGGAGATGCCCCTTTCCCGAGAGGTCACAGCCCCCCAAAAAATCTCTGGGGTGAGCAGCTCCCACAAAGAAACATTGGCAAAGCTGGAGGTGACCACAGCTGCCCCAAATCCAAGTTCAGCACCGTGTTTGCAGACTTCATCTTTCCAGTAATATTTGTTACCAGCACACACGTTTGCAGAAAGCAGGCTGGATCCGTATGGGACAGGAATTGTAATTTTTCACACACTTCACTCTCAAATTTCTCTGTTGGGGTCAAGACAAAACAGCTGAACTGCTCATTTATCCTCCCTAATTTAGTTCCTTATGTCGAGACTGAAGGGCATACGAGACATTCCCTTCACATGCCCACATTTTGGGGATGGCAGCGTTTCTCCCAGTGGAGGACGTGCTCGGGGAGGAAGTCGCTCAGCAGCACRACCATCGCCGAGCCAGCCCCAGGCTGGGCACTGCCGCAGGTGCCACCACAGTGCCCCGGCACAACCCCTGCCTTCCCATTCTTCTCTTACCTCCTTTCTGCTGTTGACGACCATTCCTGCTCCAAAAGGCAAGAGAAGCACAGGGGATGCTGCTCCTCTTCCTGTTCATCTGAGAGCCCAGCACAAAGCAACCGAAGCAACCTCGGTGTAAATTGATGATCCGGCAATAAAACTGTCTTTAGATAAGCAGGACGGTTTGCATACGCCTTTGTGCGTGCACCTGCCTGTTCAGCGAGTCATCACTCATTTCACAGCTCATTTCGCTGACTGTGGTCTACAGGTTTTATCTTTTTAATTGGGCAAACAATACACACCTTGTCTCTGCACATAAAGTCCGGTGCTAACGTGCATTTCTCCTACAAGTTGGTGGCTTGGCTTTTTGTCAATCGGCTCTAAGTAATGCTGTGCATTTAAGGTGGACTTGYTCTCTTTTCGACGGTTCCCTATCTGCAATGCAAATACTCAGATTTCCGCAAGGATTTTGATTCTGTCCCAGGCCAGTCTTCAAGAGCCCGCATCAATGTCCATTGAAGCCCGTGGGGGGAGTCCCTTTGGTGTCAAATGGCTTTGGGATGGACGCAACAGGGCTAAAAAGAAAGGAAATGTGATTCTACTCCCACCCAAGCAAGGAGTGTAAAGCAGAACAGTGTAGCAGCAGCAATGTAGCAGTTACCCTACTTCATGGGCTTTCTGTTGGAAATGACTGGGCTTTTTTTAAACACACAAGCAGTGCATTATCCAGAGACAGGTTTTAGCACTTCCACCGAGGCCAGCAGAGTTGATGCAGTTACAGCCTYGGCCTGAGGAGAAGGGAATGCAGCAGGAACTGCCCGAGCAGAGCAGCAGGTGCAGAAGAAGGAGGGAGAACAGGCTTCTACACCTTTCACTGCTCCCAGTGTTTCCAACCCCATCCTGCTGGCTGGGGCCACAGGGCACTGGCACGGTGCCTGAGCRTCCCTCACACAGCCCTGCTCGTGGATGCAGGGGGATGCTGGTGGCTGCACCACCGCCTGCCACCCGGCTCTGCACAGCCCAGCCCTGACCTGGGCGTCCTGCCTGAGCTACCAAGGGCCAGGCGCCAGGACAAACGGGACAGACCTGCGTGAGGCTGCCCCGGAGAGGATGAGCACCCATCCCCGCGGCGGCTTGAGCAACGAGGCCGGAGAGAACCGCTCAAAAAAACACACACCCACACACGCTTTGCAGCATGATTAGTTTTTGGCGAAGACACACTGAATGTAGGGGGGGAAAGTGCTGTCTTTGTTCGAGGATGCAAATGAGCATCTTTTTTAGAAGCTGAGAAAGAGCCCCGACTAACCAAAATTGCGCATTGACTGAAATAAGCCAGGCTGCCTTTCAGATGTAGACTTCAGACAGAAAATGAAACATATCAAAGTGTCTGATTTGACGTGGCTTGCAGCTGCAAGGCAAAGCGACTGTCCCATTTTTTTCCCCTGAGGCAAACACTCAAGATTTTCTTGATCTTATCTTTGTCTTTCTATAAGTCTTTGAAAACCATCTGTAGAGATTCATAAAGGGTATTTGTGTTTTAAGTAAACTGCAGAAGTGATCTATACCGAACAGATGGAAACAAATCAAAAAGCTTAACGCGATGCAGAAAAACAGCAACACTTAGAAAAATACTAGATATGAATGAGTAGGCAGGTTGTCTCCCATTTGTGTTGCATTTGGTGTGGCATCTCTTCCCCGCAGCTCTCTCTGCAGCCCGCACAGGGAGCTCTCATCGTTCCTCTCCTGTCCTCGTTCACAGGCTGCAAAACACTTCCCGGCTGCGTTTGCTCTTCTGGACAAGCATCCCTTCGATGGGAATTGTTCAGCTCCTTGGCAGAGCCCTCGCATCCACCCGGAGCCCTCGGCGCAGCTCCCTCACAAAGAGATTGCGTTTGACAGCAAAGGGCTCTGATTTTTCACGGCTTGCCAAAACATTTCTGCACAGGGAAGGTGGGGGAGAAAAGTGCTACAAATCAATCTCGGCGTGCTCAGGGATTGTGCGGTTGTTTGTTTGTTCCGGGTGATGTTTTTTTCTGACAAGACGATTTCAAAGAAGCACAAGACTGCTTCCTCAGTACCAGCTTTTCATAGAAGACACAATAAGGTGCAAAATGATGTGTGTTACTGGAGTGAGTGGGCGTTAATGGGACTTCCTGAGAGTACTAACAAAACCCACAGAGAAAAAGAGAAAAAAAACACTTCAAAAAATTTTCCCTGGTGTTTCAGYTGCGGCCTTCTGCGTTCTCTCCTGTCCCCATTAGTCAGAGCATTGTGTGCCCAATTTGAGGAGGATGCTGTGACACTGCTGGAGAGCATCAGCCCAGGCTCAGATCAGTCATTGTAACCCCGAGCAAAACCCATCCTTGGACAGATCCAAAAAGAGGGTTTTTATGTTGTCAGCATAGCTCTGACTTCACAAAATTCCCAGCAGTTTGTCCGCAGAGGCTGGTCCCTGCTAGCACAAAGTCTGGACTCTATAATCCCCTCCATAAATTTATCAGCTTCCATCATAAAACCCTCGGACACAGTGTTGCTGCACAGCTGTTCCACAACCTCAACCCTCCGGTGGCAGCAGTGCCTGTTTTCTTTCCAGATTACATGTATTGATGGCCAGTTTGTACCTTTATTTCCCCTCTTCCTTTTCTTTTCCTTTCTTTACTCACCAGTCCCTAACAGGCCCAAGGCAAAGGTTAAGGTAAATTCCAGATGGGAGACCCGGGGACGGAGAAGGCAGTTGGAGTGACATCAAAGCACTCCTCCACTTTGTTTCTGTAGGATGTTACATGATAGAAGTTCAAGATAAATGTGTGTTTCTATTGAGCTACTTAATTTATGATGAAGCCAAGACACAGGTTCTGCCTTCAGCATTTCAGCAGAAGGGTGCTCGTACCCTGCAGTCCTGCCTGGTCCCCAGGATGGACACCAGAGCCAGTCCTGTCCCTTTAGACTCTGCGACTCTCTGGTTGGGGTCCCCAGACACACAAGAAAGGCCATTAGAAATGAAGAAATGACAGGGTGCGCTTTGACCCCGTGTCATCCTTCCCCCACCAAGATGAAAGTCCAGCAGTTACAAAGCATGGGCTGAGCTCAGTGCAGACCCAGATGTGTTCCCTCTGCTGTCAAAGGGAATTCACCTTCGGCTTTGCTAGAGCCGAGCAGGACAATGCCAAAAGCATCTGAAAACTCAGTTCTCTTCTCAATGCCAAGAGGCAGAGCCAGAGCAAATCTTTGACCTTCCTGCTCTCCCTCAACACAAGCGCTCAGGCCACAGGGCTCCAGCGTGAGCAGCTGTGGTGGGAAAGGCCCTTCCATGCCTATCCACCAGCCTCCAGAACAATCACCCTGGTGCGCTACGTGCTTTTATCACCATCTCTCTTAGCCATTGATCAAGGAAATGAAACATTCCTACATTTTTCTCTGCTCCTTCCAGAAAGGGTCATTGCCTTCTGCTCAGCCATGCCACTTTCCTTCTCCAGAACGGAGCAGGCAAAGACCAACTTCCACCTTTGTCCACGAGGCCACTCATGAGACCACACACGGACGACATCTGGGGCATTGTCAGTCACCCTGAACATATCCATTTTTACCCCCATCTGGACCTTAGCCAGCTCCACTCTGCCTCCTGAGCAAAGTACAAGTTATCCCATGCTGTCGTCCCAATGGACCTTTGGTATTTGGATCCGTGTAAGCGCAGATTCCCAGTTCTATCCATCTACCAGCCTAGAGAGCCTTGCATGCAAAAATAGAGGCAATGCTGTGACTGATATTTTTAGAAAGGGAATGCATATGTAAATTATTCCCCTGAAAATGTCTCCGTGCGTCAGACTCTCCCCTGATTCAGAGAACATCCCTTCTATCTTTTCCTCAAGTACACGCTGCGCGCAGGGAGGCTGAACATCTCAGGCAGAGAAGGTTGCTGCAAAAGTGATTCATCTATCACATCCTTCACAGCTTCGGTAAACTGGGACGGTGCGAATCTCTCTGCCCCCAGCCTTGGCTGCTCCGGAGCTCCGCGGCTCCGCTCCCATTCACAGCTTCGTGCGCACAGCGGAAGGCGAGGAGCGCGGCTGCTTTCCTCGCCTCCCCGTGCCCAGCCTCCCGCCGTATGCTTCCTGCTGGGGATGCAGGCAGAATCCAGACAGGCCCATCTGCCGGGATCGCTCCCCGGGCCGGCCTYTCGGAGGCTGCGGATGGAGGCGGCCGGCGCTGAGCAGCGCTCGCCGCCCTCTGCGCCCACTCGAGCGGGCTCACGCGTGCTTCCTGCATCCAGAGCATCCCTCCGGCAGAGCTGAGCCCCAGGCAGAGGAGACACCCCACCCGTGCTCAGCGCTGGGGATAGGGAGCCTCCCGAGTGGAGGCGGCACTCCCGGCCCCCAAAACAAGCGCTGTGTTTCTCCACCTCCTCACATCCACACCCTCCATCGGTGCGACCTGCCCAAAACTCCCCCGGTCCCACAGGCTGCTCGGCAGCTCCGGCAGGGCAGGAACCCTTCACAACTCGCGGTGCYCTGCTCTTCGAGAGGTAAACAGCACAGTCCCCTACGTTATGTTCCATCATTGTCCAGAAGCTATTAGGAAGCTAATTAAAATGAATAGATCACTTAAGTATTCAGAGTTCATATCCCATTAATTCAACAGCGCAAGATACAGAGGAAAAGACAAAGGCTGAAGAAAAGGCCAAGGACGGTACAGAAACGTTCCTCAGCGTGGATTTTTTACCCTCCATTCTTGTAACACAAAAGATAAGTCTGTCTCCTGGCTTATCTAGATACATTTGTAAAGACTAAAAACACACTTCTTTGCCTTTGCATTCTGCTGTAAATGATTAGCCCATGGTATCGTTAAGCAGGCACTCTGCCAGCACCGAGGTTCTGATTTAAGCCACAAAGACAGGGAAATTCAGAGGGAAACCTGCTGCTGCCTGCTTGGAGCAGCCAGGCAGGCAGGACCCTGCCACCTCCCTGCCCTCGCAGGCAGGTGGGGAGATGGGGCTGCACGTGCAGCCTCAGCTCTACAAGGCTGGAAAAAAGAACGTTTTCCTGCTTCCTGGTGCTGTTTGGGAACACGGACACTGGTACCCAAGCAAGGGCATATCTCCCACCTGGAGCAGCCCAGGGACCTCGTCTCCAAGATTCCACTCTGGAATCTCATATGGCTAGGAGAGTGTAGTTGCAGTTTCCAAAGCCTTGGGCAGGACCCAAGAAGGTGCACCTGGGAGAAAACATCGTCCCCAAGCACATCCTGAAAACCCAGCTCAGCAGGAATGAGCAGGCTGCAGAAGAGGAGTCAGGTAGCTCAGAGGGTGCGAAATGGGATGACACCTTAAAAAAGCCACTGAAAAATAGCTGTTGCACTGCCCTGCAGCTTGTAAGACCTGGATGTTGCTCTGCTGCAAAGATCTGTTTGCAATGGTTCAACATGAGGCCTTAAAGGGAGAAAAATTCAAGAGTGGTTCTGGTCCCAGTTCCACCTCACACTGCCAGGTTTATGCTGCTCTATCACTCTGCTTCATATCTCTTTTTAAAACTGGCATTGCAGGCACCTAAGTCCTCCCTCTCTCCCTGAAAGCATTGGTGTGTCAGAGAAACTCAGCTACAGGCAGCCTGCTGAAGAATGGGTGTGCTCGTACCCCAAAAGACTCAGAGTCCGATGGTTTGGAGCTCTTCAGCTGAAGAAAACCTAACTCGAGGAAATGCATTTCTTTGTCACATTCCAGACCGGCACAAATTAATGTATCGGCATTAAAAGTCCATGAAAAATGGGGTTAATTACAGAAACGATGACCTTTATATACAGCAGCTCAGGCATGGGCTGCTCTCATACATCATCACGTTAGGAAGAGCCACTTACTGACACACAACAGCAAATAATAAATAATAAATAATTAATCCATCAAACCAAATTGAACTTTGTGTAATGTAGTCCTGACAAACCATAGATTAATTTGCCTAATCCATCATCTGTTAATCCTTCATCCCCAGCAAACGCACACGAGTGCTACAGCTGTGTCATTCAGGTCTATTCCTACAGGCACGGTGACTCAGGTACAGTCTTCCTGAAATCCATCAACTGAGTTTCCCACCTTTAGCAAATACTGCCAAAGCACTGCAGATTTCGTATGTCAAAGGTGGATAACTGGAGCATCTGAAGTTCTGGATTTATGAAACCACAAAAATAACAATCAGGAGTTTATATCATCTGTAACTAACACAATTACACTGAGCTTAGCACATTGTTTGCACTATATGCATAATAAATGCTAATATTCAATGTTAAAGGGAAGCAGAGCTGTAACCCATACCAGTAGATCTACACAACAAAGCTCATTGCATAAGAGCTTCCACATTAGGATGAGACTCTTGGTAAAAGGAGGAAATTAAGAGGAGTTTTAGGTTTCAAATGTATTTTATTCTGAGTCTGTTTAGGGTTTTCCAGCTGTAGGAGAGGTAACAGCAGAGCTGGGGAGCTATATCTGGAGAAGACACAGCAGTGGCAGGTGTGCCCACCTTACTACAAGTAGCAGAAATTGTCAATGTACTTCTGTAGTGACCAAGTGCAAAAAGGTCACAGAAAAGAACAGCCACTGGATTTAAGAGCAGTAAAATCTCCCAAACTTTCTGCGGCAACCAGGAGCTTCTGCATCAAACTCAGCTGAAGGCAAAGGTGCAAAGCAGCAGCTGGTACTGAGCTCTGTAGCACGAGAGAGGAAGGCTGGCACCCCAGCACCCTTGCTACTCAGATCCACCCAGCTTCCCAGCTTAATGGGGAAACTCGGTAAAGGATTCTTCAATACTAAAGGAACCCAGTAACTTTTTCCCAGTTTGTACCAAGTAACAAGTTCCACAGGAGTGGAAATACTTATCCAAACCATTATTGAACACAAGAAAGATGCCTACTCCCACACAAGAGCTGGAAATCTGTGTCTGGTTTTAAACAGACAGCCAAGCAGCCAACAATTAAATACTTTCCCTTCCTGTAACAGATTACTCCAAAGTCAAGTTGTTTCCCAGTCTTATTGTCAAATCTAATTAATTTGTTCTTTGCAACATCGCTTGCGTTTGCTTTAACTGTCAAGTGACACCACGAAGTGACAGTGCCAAACCTGCCCCAGAGCTGCAGTGGGACCCTGCAGCTCTTTTCCAACCCACCATAACCCCTCGTGTTCACGCTCAGCTTGTGCACGGTGGCTGCTGGATCCTCACCGAGCAGCTGGGGGACCGTGCGGGCCTGCAGGCTCCTTCCCTGGCAGAGAGAGACGAGGGGTGTTGCACCGGGAGGGTGCCTCTTGTGGCATCAGCACAACAAAAAATCCTTGGGAAAACGTTCCAGAGATGACAGGAGCAGCAAGGACGGCAGGAGGGCCATGTTTTGAAAAGCAGCAACCYGCGTTGGTCCTGCCCCGCTGCAGAAGTTTCCATCCCCAAACAGTAAATATAGTTTGAGGGAAAAAGCTTTCAGATAAGCAAGGCAGGAGAGCTGGGTGAGGGACAGACAACGCAGACAACCACCTTTGCTGCACCTTGGGGTGAGGGCACTGCACTCCTAATGAAGTCTCCAGGGTAGAATTACGAAGTATTACTGTGCTTGTGTGTAAAAAGTGCAGTGATGGCTGAACAAGGGTTAATGGAAGAAGTCACAGTCACCTGTGCAAATGCATATTTAATGTTCTCAGAGGACAACTGTGCCAACTGCTCGGCAGCCAGGAACTCTTTCTTAAGAGCTACTGTCATAAGCTTCTGATCTAGTTCATAAATAATCATCAAATGAAATGATTTATGGGTTTGCTGAACTAAAACTTTCTCTGTTCTTCCTCAGCTCCTCTTCGATGTCTGGGAGAGAGAGGAGGGGGGCACAGCAGAGCTGCAGGAGWTCGGGCTGATGTCGCTGTGCTCCAGTTAACGTACATCTTGCTTTGCCAGGGGCAGCGTAGGCAGCTGAGCCTGGCACAGGGATACCCTGTAGGGTTTGTGGGCGACCTCAGGACCCTCCTCRGCTGCCAACAGCCATGCCCATACCTGGCACCTGCCCCAGGCTGCGCTGCCCCTGCCCTGCACAGCATCCTTCAGCTGCTGGCTTGTGCCAGGCTGGGAGAAACATATCCCAAGGCACTGATGGTTGGATTATTATCCAGACATTAATCTCAAAAATCCCAGTCCATTTTCTCCAGCTTTCCCTTTACTTAGAAGAGCCAGAGTGAACATAATCCAACACACTCCAGTGTTACACGATTATCGCTATTACAAATAAATGTCATCACATTCAAATCACAACCCAATCTAACTTTGAGGTCAGCCCTGCTTTCAGCAGAAGGTTGGACTTGGTGACCTCTCAAGGGCCCTTGCAACCTAAATTATTCTTGGATCTGGTGATTTTGTCCCTAACAGAAATTTCCACCTCTTTTAACAGAAGKGACTTATTGCAAGCCACAAGAAAGAGAAAGTTTAGTAACAGGTACCTYCTGATTTGAAGCTGTTTTGGATTCGAAGCTTTAGGAGAGGTACAGACGTTTAAAAGACATTGCAGCCTTTAAAAGAGGGCACAAGTCGCACTCCTGCAGCCCTCTGCACCAGGCAGGCACCTGCTTCCAGTGCTAGCATGACTGCTTTCATATACATCGCTATTTGATTTTATAATGCTATCCAATTACCTTTCATAGCATAGAAGACAGACTTAAAAATGTCCTATGACACATTTCTTTTTTCTTCTAATTGCTAAAACCTGAACTTGCCTGTAGAGGTTTGCAGGCTGCCCTCCTGTTCCTGGAGGAAGCTCCCAGCAGCGCATTTACGGCAGACTCATAAAAACTTGGGGTCGGATCGTTATTGTGGTGCAGAGAGCCCCTTGCCAAGAGACCCCAAGAGCTGCCTCTCTCCTGCCAGAGYCGGGGGTGTCCCCGCAGCCCCGCCCGCGCCTCGGCACGGAGCAGCCGCAGCTGCTGCGAGGATCAAGCCGCGCTCGCGTCGCGCTTTGATGTTCCCAGGTGGAAGGAGCTCTAACGGCRCGGTGGAGTGTTGTTTTTACACGAGATTTATCAGCACAGTTAACACAGCGCCACAGAGCTGCTCTCTGAGCATGCCCTGAATGCCAACGAGCGCTCCCAGCCCGGCTGCTGCCGCAGGTACGAGCTGACACTCACCTTCAAAGGGCTTTACAAACATCAGCTCGGCGAGCCTCACCTCCCTTCTCCCCGAGGAGAGCTCGGCTCCGCTTCCCAGGGAAGGGAGGGAGGCGCAGAGGTCGCGGACTGGCTTTGTGATGGGCTTGGCAGAGCCAGGATTCAAAAGAGATTTAAGCATCTTATTTTCACACGGACATTTATGTAGGGCTTATACGTTGTACTGCCTGGAGGAACCTCGTCCTTCAGCGTACGAGACTTTTGGTGGGTTAGGATGTATTTTGTCCTGAGCTGTGTAATTTCTCAATATCCAACAGGATGAGCTGCTCTTTAAAACAGAGTTCTCAAGCAGAAGCTTTGTTGAATTTTAACAGAGACACATCAATGGATCCGCACTGATATCCCAGGGAGATCAAACAGGAGGCTAGAGAAATTACAGGAGAAAGCATTGGGATCCTTTGGGGGAAAACTGTCAAAGTATCATAGGAAAATATAAAGCTTGATGGGGTATCAAGAGGCCATCCAGTCCAGTGTTTATCAACTTTTAAAAGTCAGTTAACTCAACCTAGAAGTCACAGACTGCTTTGTGCACYGCTGGCACAACTTACTTGCAAACCTAACCAGTACTTGGACCAATGCCGAAACATGTTTTTTCTTCTGTTTTCTAACTTCCTGCATGATTTATTCCTTCCTGGTTGTCTTATGAGATAACATGGGATGTTCTGTGATCACCTGGCCTCACCTTCCAAAATCACAGGTGCCATCAAAACCACCCACACCAGCCCAAGACAAAATGCCATTCCCTTCAGCAACCTCCCGGCTCCATCCCACTCCTCACCCCATCGTCTGAGGTCAGAGCTCCTGTGGTTTGCCTGCCTCACCTCTGTGAGCACTGCACAGGGACATGCTCTGTTATGTGCTTTTAAAAATAGAGCACCCCTTAATATAAATCTTGTCAAAATRTTCCCAGTTTCTTCCAGGCAAAGATGGGATGAATAAGTCTAACAAAAGCAAATGGGTCTTACCAGATTTGCAAAGAAAGATTGTTTTAATACACCAGAGTCATCCTAGGACGTCTGTGGACAGCGTATTTTACAGATCCAGCTGTTCTGTCAAAGAGAAAAGCCCAGCAATTTAAATAAATACGATGTCTCTAATCCTTGTAGCTCACTGTGCTGCCCAAATTTGAATGTCTCCTGAGCTACCCTTTGAAGGGTATTTATCAATACCAGACGCTGAGACCAGATAATTTGTGCAGCCTCTGTACAAGATCCTCCTGATCTCACCCAGAGCCAATCCCACCTCTCCTAAACCTTGGTCCAGGACCGTGGGCCCATAACCACCCACCCATCAGGACGCACAACCCTTGGGATGACACCAAGCAGCTGTTTTTCATATTCATGCACAAAACCATGCACCCTTCGGGATTCACAGCCTTTGATATGACACCGAGCGGTGGGGGTTTTTTTTACATATTTGGGCAGATGGAAACAAGCATTTCCCACACCTTTCCCACACCTCCTCCCCGGAACAAGCCCGGCCCATCCGACTCCTCTCTCCCCCGCAGGAGCCGCAGCGCCGCACGGGTCGCGTACGCAACAAACGCGCCAGGGTCTGTTTTTTTTGTTTAAATAGCTGTGAAAAGCAAAATGTGCGTTTTACCCGGAGATATATTACACTTGATTAGCCGGGGCGCTGGAGCGCGAATGCTACAACAGGAGACGGACGTGCCTAAGCGGCGGTTTGAGCCCGCGCTCCGGTACCGGGAGGTCAGGGGAAAGATTAACTATATCTGACTGCCGTGTCAAAACACCCAATTGCAGCATTTATAAACCCGCAGAACTAGTTGCCTCGGTCGGCGGAGCAGATTTATTTCCCTCCGTGGTGGCTCCCGCAAAGCGAGCCGGGGCGGGCGGCGGGGCCACGTTTGCTTTCGGCTGCTGCCACGGGGCAGAGAGATCCGAAAAGTTCAGGTGGAGACGGGCAGCTTTCAGTACCTCCAGACAAGGCAATAAACCTGGGAGGAAAGATGGTGGGTTTCCAGTTGTCTCTGCTCATGGGTGACCCCCAGCTAGGTGTATAATGCAGCTCTAAGTGGCCTGTCTAAACACTATTTTAATAGAAGGAAAAAATCCAGTTTCCCTGCTCCTCAACAGGTGTGACACACGCATAATGACTTCTGTTTTACACTCGAAAATCTTGCAAGGAAAGAAAGAAAAGTCCTACTTTTGACATGTTAGGGATGTTTGTGTTTTAGTGCTCTGTGGAATTCCAGAAGTCTCTCTGTGCAAAACAAGTTGAAGGTGACCCTGAAGAGAGATTCCCAAGGGAGCCCTCCCACTCCGAAATCAGCATCTTTTTAGGAGACGATGTTTTAGACTCGTAGTTGGATTTGGAACTGTACATACAGCTCTTGAAGTGCAAGTCTAGTCCTTTCTATCTCAGTACACATCTCCACTGAAACAGATGGAGTGATGCCCAGTGTGAGCAGACAGCTGCAGCATGTGGCCACTGAGAACCAGAATTTGGACAACTGGGACCACCATTTAAAAAAAAAAACCAAAACAAAACAAACCACACAAACCCACCATATCTTCATGTTCACAGTACATGTACAACTAAGGAAAAAGGCTTTGCTTCCCTTCTGCTCCCAGACTCAGCATCCAGAGTCAATTCTATCCAACTTGTTGTCACTTCAAATTGCCTCCCCTTTTCCATGTCAAACTCAGCAGTCACATGTGATGTGCAACAACAGCTTATTCCTCCCTATTTCATCCGTGGTTTCAGCATCAGGGCCAGGATTGGAGGTGTCCCCAGCTTTTAAAGAGAAAGGTGACAAACATCCAGGTKCAGTGTCCTAAGAGTATGTCTCCTCTGCACCACACACACTGCAGGTACTTTCAGGAGCTGTTGCTCCTCATGCTCTGCAAAAGCAGCAAATTCCATGTATTTCTACTCTGTAAGAGCACTTTTGTATCCAGGGGCAGGACCATTGCATCCAAGAGACACCAAATCTAGAAGAGCTCATCCTTCCAAGCCCTTTATACGTTTCTTAGCCTACTCCAGGCCCCAAGGACTGCTCAACTCAAACTAGTCCTTGTTCAAGGGTTCCTGCTCTACATCCTGCTGCACCACACAGACATGCCCACTTTAGCCTGGCAGGAGGCACAGACAGGACTTCTCCACTCAAGTCACAGGAATGTTTCTGGGGAGAGACTGTCTGGATAAACCAGATGCTTCAGCACCCTGAGCTATGCTGCAGGGGTGCAATTTTGTTTTTAAACTGCACTTAGCAGCGTTCTGACTTGCAGGTTTCACTTTTTAATAGTAAACACATTTTGTAGGTGCCAGAGAACATTTCAAAGCATTTCAGTGGAGTCCTTTTACCTCCACAGCCTGCGGGCACATACACTGAAACAACAGCTGAAATCCAATTACGGAGGAATATTCTCAAGTGCATTTCCATAGGTAATTTGTTAGTCTGTTGGAACATGCAAAGTGATTTTTCTCTGCTTCTTGATGCTGTACCATAGGCTCCTAGGTTGAAGATTTCCATCCAAATTGCATGGTAACTACCACTGGAAAGGAATCCACATGACCAGGGGAACCACCTGCCAGCACTTTCCAGGACCCAGCCCTTACCTGTGATTTGACAGGAAGTTCATCAGCCCAGCCACACCACAATCCCTGCCACCACCCGAGCTTCTCGTTGCCTGATCGGTTTGATGCATAAAGACATAAGAAGCCTGAAAGTATTTCTCCTTCAGCATCCTGTTTATTGATTTAGCAGAGAGCTGACACAGATGTGCAGTTCTAGAGACAAGCTGTAATGCAACCCCTTCATCTGCTGTCACTCAAAATCACGCAAGCTGGCTGCTGCCAGAAGGGGAGGAGTGGCCACCCTGCTCRTTTTGGGACTGTCAGACAACCCAGCCAGGAGCTTTGTCCTCGTTAGGGAGGCACCCCCAGATTGCCACCACATCTGCGCTGGGTGTGCCATCACAGCACATCTGGTGCTGTGCCCAGGAAGCGCCCATGTGCTGGGTACATTCAGAGAGAGCCACAGTGTCCTTCCCTTCTTGCAGCCAGAGCAGAGGAATCATGGCCTGAACCAATCCAGAAGGCACCACTGGGATGGCCCTGCTTGGGGTGCTCTCCCACCCTGTTGGGGGATACCCACACCTTCAATCCAGGGGGAATATCCCAGCTGGGTCCCTCGCAGCCACGTCAGTAACACAGGACAGGTTCAYAGCATGGGCTGGTTTCCAGGTGGGAGCTCCTCATCCACTCCTCTCCCCAGCCAGTATCATCACCACTGGTGAAATATCGTTGGAAATTGGTCTATTTTCAGAAAGAGGAGACAAAAATTAAATAGACAAAGTTTGGGTCAGAGTGACAGGGAACATAATCAGAAAAGAGCATAGATGAACTGCCTGTGAGTTAAAGATAATTCAGGGCAAATTAAAGCATCTGAACTCCTACTGAGAGCCACTGATTTAGAATTATGAAGTTAACTTACAGCAATCATTTTCTATATGAAAGCAATTACGGATGGGTTAAAAGCTTCTGTTATTATGGATTGTGTATGGCTGCCACAGAGGGTTCAGTCTCCCAGGATGAAATTCTAGCCTTCGTGAAAAACTACTACATCCTGTATGCCAAATCTTGTTCACCCATCAGAAAGTCATTGAACATCAGACGTTTTATTAACCAATGCAAATGCAGACAGCCAGGGAGAGGTAGATAGGGAACATCCTGCTCGCCAATAAAGCACATACACACAAATCACCATGGTTCACTTCCCAAAATAATCACACGGGCTCAAACACACAGCTGTGATGGATGGCAAATTTCCAAGCCTTAATGCATCGGAAAGCAGAACCGTTGTTTGAAGTGGTCATCTCTTGAGGGGAAGAGAAGAGCCGAGGGAAAGCTCGTGAGAAACCTGCGAGCACGGAGCTGTCCCTTGGTGTCTGCAGGCAGGTCACCAGCCACGGTGACAGTGGCCTCCTCCACCTGCTGCTACCAGGGCAGAGCCTGCAAAGCAGACCCGACAGGGGCTGCCTCTGCGAGACAAGGGCATGGCAGACAGCAACAGCCCAGCTCCTGCTCTTACCCCCCAGGGCAGGAGAAATGGGGCACTTGGGGTCTGGTGGCACAGCCTGTCCTGGGACAGACCATCCACACCTCCCCTGCCCCCAGAGCTCCGAGGAGCAGCCCCCAGGACAGCTGCCTGCCCTCCCTGCCCCTCAACAGCCCCGGCCCGGCCGCGGGTTCACATGGCAACAGCTTGCAAGTGGAGCTGACGAAACCACTCACCAAAACAATCTATTATACCGAGCCTCTTCCTTCTCTTCGTTCTTAATTGGGCTTTATTTCTTGTTTGGTGTTTTCTGTGCGGTTAAACGAGTTGACAGACCTTTTGTTTCTGGAATGAAAATGAGATTTTGACTGCAATGTGCATGGCAATGAGCTGAGTGTGTGAGGGCATCTCCATCATGTGTCTTCCAGGGATGAGATTTGGAAGAGAGGGGGGGAAAAAGGGAAACCTGTCCAAGACCTAGTGGAAACCAAAGGTTCACAGGTGTTCTGCCAGTAAGTATTTGGATTTCTCCTGCTGCAGGGGCTGTGMGAGCAGGAGGGGTGTGAAGTGACAGCCAGCCTGGCCCCCATGCCCACCAAAGGCAGGGAGCAACCCTGGGGCACAGCAGGCATCGTTCAGCTACCAGGGCAGGGAAGCATTTGCTCCACAGAGGCCAGGAGGGACTCAACACGAGGCTCTGATGGTCAGCATGGAGCCATAATTGACAGTTACAATAAATGAAATTTAGCAGCTAAACTCCAAGGGTTATGATAACAGCACTGAACCCAGCAGTGCTGCAGAGGCAGGCAGAGAGCAAGGCTCATGCATAATGCATGAGGGGGAAACCCACGGCACTGACAGCAAGGGCTAAATGCTGCTCACAGAGAGGCTGAAGGCAAAGATCTCATTGGATTCGATAAAACCTGAGTCCTAATGAGGAGACAGGGCAGCTCGTTCTCATCACAGCATCCTCCACTCCATCTTTCCTGAGGACACCCCAGATCCTGCTCCTCTCACTCACCTGAGGGCAAGTGAAGAGATCTGSCAGGAGGGCTATAAGCTCAAAAAAGGAATCCTCAAAGGTGCCTTCCTCCTAATTTCATCAGTGCAAGAACATCTCTCCGCTTGCTACATGCRGCCATCCGTACCTGTGGGTGAATGAGGCTGCGGCTCCTCATTTTTCCCAGCCCCACGTAGAAAGTCTGTGGCCGAGCACAGCTCCAGGCACTAAATGAACAATGCAGCATCCTTCCTGCAGCTTTTGGGCAACCTTAGATGCTGGTTCCCTGCACGGGTTCCTGGCTCAAAGGTAAATGTGATAAATAAGTGAAACACAGCTTTGCCTTCCTAGAAATCCCCTGCTAAGGTGGATTTGGATTCTTTATTACCCTCTCAAAAGTGCTGTTTGAAGTGGTATCTTTTGGGGGAAAATCCCAAAACTGGCCATAAAAACTGATAAGTGATCACCTGGGAAGCAACAAAAGAACAAACTCGATCTTTTTCCCTTTCTGCTCATCTTTTCTGTAGTGTTTTCCATAGCATAGTCAACACAAGAAATGGCACCTATTTAGCACTATTGATCCAGCTTACTTCAGTAACAAACCACATTAAGTTAAAATCAATACCAGCCACTCTTAAACTGATTTAGGAGTGTCCACACAAAGGGGCTCACACCAGTTTAGACAGATCTGCTTTGTAAGCAATTTAGTTAAAACATGCGATCTGTGCTCTGAACAGCTGGGAGGCTTTAATTACTGGGGTTCAAAGGCATCAGTCCCCAAGGGTCATCAGTGGCCCTCAAGGGACAGAGCACGAGAAGTGTCACTGACCAAAGTCCATATCTCTTGGCATGGTCCCCCTCACTCCAAAACCCAGAGACGGGGGAAACCCAAATTAACCTCAGGGTGAATTTRTTTCTACAGCTCAAACTTTGCAGCAAAAAATAAAAATTTTTTAAAAATTAAAGTAAATTAAAAAAAGGGCCAAACTGAAGCTGCTGGAGACAAACAGCTCAGAAAGCCATGCTTTATTTCTCCCCCTGGAATATTTACTCCAGGAGACACATGCACTGCAGATGGCTGTGCCCGCTGTAAATCCAGCGGCACTGGACTTGGCAGGTCACATTGCAGCACCAGCCGAGTGCCCAAGGTCAGGAAACGCAGCTCAAGGAAGGGTTGGCCGGTGCTGTCTATCRCAGGCACCCAGCTGGGTGTGACACCTGCTGCTGGTGCGATATCCAGGGCTCTGTGGGTGTGCAGGACAGGCTGAGGGGAGCCCTGGGGAGCACAGCACAGATTTCATCACACACCATGACATCACAGGCAGCTCTGGGCCAGGCCATAAATCTCCTCCACAAAACAGAGGGAAGAAGCATTCTCAGTTCAAAGGAGATGAGGCTTTAATGTTGAGTCAAGTGCAAGCTCAAGGGTCTCCATCGGACAGGAGCTCTGGCAGCCAGGGAAATGCTGAAAGAAAGCATTTTGTGCTACCCCTCCCGGCCAAGGGGAGGGAGCCCAGGCCCTGTGGGGTCCTGCTACCCTTTGCCTCAGCACCCAAAAAGTTGACACATCATAGGGAAATCAGTAATGATTATTTTAGGCTTCAGCTTCAGAGGGAAGCCATCAAAAGTTTGTTCAGGACTTGGGGATTCTTGAAGCAAACAGCATCAGGCTGGAACAATTCTGGTTGATCTCTGGGAAAGGAGAGTAGAGGAAAGCAGGCTCCTCCTCCCATGCTTTTGGCCACAACATGAGAAAAATATCACRTTTGGGGCTCTTTTACACCTTGGAGAAAAATGTGAAAAAGTATTGGGCCGGTATAGTATGTTTGATTTAAAAATCAGATCTTTAAGTTTCAGTTGCCCCTGGTTTGGTGGGGGTAGCAGCCATGGGATGGTCTCCAAAGCACCCCCACAACCCTGTTAGATCACCAGAGGCAACCTCCTAGCAAGCCCTTCAGCCATGGGAGCCACACACCCCTAGTCTCTAAACCCTGTTAATTTATTTCTCCTCCTGCCTCCTTTCTCCCCACTCCCTCCCAGGAGCTGCAGGCACCATTTCCCATCACTGCTCATTACCTTGGGAGATCAGGATCAGCCAACCCACTAAAAACCTTCCAAAAGGCAGGAAACGCCACACTTCATTGCTACTTATCCACCTACAAAATATGCATGTTCAGGCATCTTCTCACCTCAGCTGCTTTTAAACCTGCCACTCAGAAGTGGTTTAGGGCTTAAGTTTCAGGCTGTAACTCTGCTTTGTGATTTTCGGGATACCTGGAAGAGATTTTGAAATGGTTTTCCCTGCTGTTATTAGGTAATAATTTGTTTCACAGAAAGAGTCAAGAGTTATACTGAATTAAACACAGGAACGTTTTGGAAATAGAAATAAACCTTTTCTCTTTTTTTATTTATTTTGCTTTAAAGCCTCAGGCACTTAAAATTAGCCTCCRCTGTTCCACAAAAATACAAGGTCTTTTCTCAGAGTAGACAAATAAGGTACAGAAAAAAAAAAATCACTTCCCACATTTTGCTGCTGGACATGGAGCATCCATAAAGAGGGACAAATCCTGCTGAGATGTCCTGCCTGGGGTCTCCAACGGCAACAGGCACTCCAGCAGGGTTTGGTGCTCACATCCCAAGCTCCGTGGCAGGGGAAGCCCCCTGCACACCGTTTTATCTCCACATTATCTGCTCCAACTACCACCGAGTTATGAAACCCATCCTCCCACCCGAATCAGGCACATCTGGGAGCAGCCAGCGCCTCTCCCCAGCACTGCACTGAAATCCTTATTTAGCCGACAGAACACTCCCGATCCCACTCGCTCCAGAGCCCACGACTGGAGCTGGGAGAACTGGCATCTGTCACCAGGATAACGCTCCAGCCGAAAGGCAGAGCCGAGGCTCTGTGAGCCGCGAGGAGCGATGACAGACTCGGGATCGAGGGCACTGACCACGTGGCTGAGATCACYATCAGGGGGTTATTGGCAGGGAAAGACAGCACGCAGCTCTCACGGCCATTTAAAGCCTTCCCTGATGCAGGGAAGGAAAGAAAATCCTTCCTGGTAGGTGCTCCATTGCAGGGGTATAGRAATTAAGAGGCTTCCTCTGGTGAGCAACTGCTTTCCAAATCCAAACAGAAAACGCAGACTCCTTGGGGCACAAAGCCCACCTTTGTGGAAGCTTCTGCTGAGGATGCTGAAGGGCATCCTCGCTGCCAAATACTCATGCCAACTGCATAGGTGGTGGTGAGAGGGTGACATTTGATCTGGTCTCTTCCACTTGAGCACWTATGGACATTTTTGCAGTGCCAAGGGCACTTTGCAACAGGAAGACTTAAAAGCCAGTTGCAAAACGCGCTGCATGCAGCGATAAGAAATTAATCTGTTTTCACTGTCTAATCAAATGTGTGGCAAGGCTCCTGCCRCTCTGCTGGACCCACTCTGGGCTAATCTGGGAGAGCCCAGAGTCACTCTGTTTCTGCTTTCCTCAGAACCATGAGAGCAGCTGGAACGGGAAAAAATCTGCAGCACTCCAAAACACCTCCAAGCCCAGCATCTGAACCCCTCACCAGCCTTTGTGGTATGTACAGCCACTCCTTAATTCAGTTTGATTCACAGAAAATGCCACAAGCCAAGTCGGTTTTGCATTATTCCAGAGAAAAACAAAAATATATTTGGGGTTGTGGTTTCAAAGGAAGCAGTTAAGTGCCTTTTGACCACATCCTCACAGTCATTCCAGCTCTCCATTTCTGATAGGAGTTAAATACATGTAAACCTCCCTGCAGAGCCGTTACAGCAAGGTCTCAGACTTGCTCAGATGCTGCAGGGGCTGGTGCTYCCATCACTTCCTTATCCTCTGTGAAGAGGATATCCACTTTCTTATCCCCACTGTGAAGGTCCAGTACTACCAATGCTCTCCAAGGCATCCCTTAGGCACAGCCCATGGAACTGCACTTGCCTCTGGCCACCCAGCCAGGAATAAGTTTAAGTCAAGGACTAAGAGAAGAAAGGTGGTCAGGTTAAGGCAGACAGAGGGACAATACCTCCTTCTGTCCTGATTTTCGTGTGATTGAGGCTGATGGTGCAGCAGAGGTCACAGGAGAGGCAGAGGTTGTGTTTGTGGTCACAAATCCCCTTGCCTACCATCCTGTCCCATCTCTGCCCTGCACTTACTCCCTCAACCTGCTGAGCATTCTCAAAGACATAAAAGCTCACATCTGACTTCAAATTCACCCTGCACAAGGAGCCAGCAGCCTTGGTCCTGCTCCCCACGTGTGTGTGTGCGCCATGCAGGGGTGTTCCTGGCACCGAGGAGCCTCCGTTAGTGGGAGCTGCCACATCCACGGGTCTGACCCCAGGAGGGCTGGGGTGGGCTCCCACCTCTCTCCTGCACTGGGGACATTCCCAGCCCAGAGAAGAGGGACAAGCCCAGGTCACTGCCCATCCACATCAGCCCCTCTGCACAGGCAGCTCAGGCCAAGCCCTGGGAGAGAGGGACAGGAGCCACCTGTGGCCAGGAGCAGTGATCAGCTCGAGGGCACCTGGCTCTGCCTGCAGCACTGCCATTGATTCAGCAGATCCAGAGATTAAGGAAGTGGCTTTACCACATCCTGGCAATACAGAGATTAAAAAAAAATTAAAAAAAAAAAATCAAAAGGCCATTAACTAAGGTTTGTTTAATCAGGATTTGCAAAGTGCTGAGAGATACTCAGGCAGGGTTAAGTGCAGACTAACACCTCACACAGCAATCACCAAGTGTCAAGATGTACAGAGCTGCCTACAGACATGAAGAGGCACTTAGCCCAGGAAAGCCCCCCTGTCTCATTGCTTCTGGAGTATCTCYGGGCTGGATTTACCAGGAGATGTGATACCTCCAGATTAATTCATGGGATTTGAATGCACCTGGGATGGGGCTTAAGCTGGGTGACAGCCAACAGGATCAGGCCTCCATGGTTCGGGGGTATCTTTGGGTTCTCAAGATGCTTTGGCTGCTAAAACAAAGCACTTGGCCTTTGAGACAGAGCACCAGGGGAACCAGAGTGTCTCCAGCCACCCTACCTTGAGACTAAATTGTGTCTTCCCTTTTCCTTACCTTCAAAGCAAAAAATGCAAGAGAGGATTTATTGCTTTTTAACAACTGCCACAGAACATGCATTTCATTAATTTACACGGGAGATGGGTGGGGAAGCAATGCAAGTTCAATAAATTCTCCCAGACTACTGCTTGAAATAAACAACTCTGCGGATCCAGGCTGTGGATGTCACAGCAGAGGCTTTTATCCAGATGAGCTATGTGTTCAACAGGGTGACTAAAATGCTTCAAGAAAATTAAAAAAAAAAAAAAAGAAGAAACCCAAAAAGGGTGGAGACAAAACAGCCGCTCTCTACAAAAGGCGACGTACCACTGACATGTTGTTTGAACTCCCAGTGGTGTATTAAAAAAATAAAAATAAACCCCCTCTGAACCACAGCTGCATCCTCAGCTCTGACTGCTGTGTTATTGTAGCTCGGAGGGAAAAAYGACATTGCTAAATGCCTTTTTCTTCTCTCTTCCCCCCCACCCAGAGAGGAAAAAGTGTTTGTTTTTCTTACAGTGTTTACCATGCGGATGGCGCAGCTCCACTCCCTTCAGACCGGGGAGAAAGGGAAGAGTGTTTAGAGAGGGGTGGCTTCAGGGTGGGATCCTTCCCATCTCGTTTACTGGCAAGGCCAGAGCAAATAAAAGGGATAGTCTTCCCCCCACCCCAGCACAGCAGGGCTGCAGATGTGAACAGTGAATACAAAATCCCGCCTGAGCCCACAGCATTTCTTTGACAATAGAAAATAAATARCTCCATATTTGTTTATTTAGTTAACTTCACTTCTGAGGGATTCGTTTTGTGCTACTGAAGAGGAGGAAATGGGGAGGAGATGAGGCTGGCTGGGCCGCCCTGCAGACCCTGCTGCTGCTGACACCTGTCCTTGCCACAAAGCCTGATGCTCTCCTGACTGYGTCACCCCAAGGGAATCCACAGGGATGTGGTCTCAGCCCTTTGCTGAGCTGCCCCAAGGCGACCAAACCCACCCCAGGCGTGATGTCCCAGAGCGGGAAGCGCTCCTAGCCCAGGGGTAGGCGGTGCTCCTTGGCCAGCCAGGCACTCACAGGGGACCCCACGGTCCAGGGGCTCATCCCAGCTTTGCCATGTTTGTGACCAAGGACCACCACAGCAGCTGCCACCCCTGCAAGGCTGTACAGGGTCAGCAGCACAGAACCAAATTGTCAGTGCGCAGGGTGGCTGGGGGCATCCTTACATCACTTACCTGGTGTCCAGGAGCTTCCTGACACTCGTGCTGCTCCCTGCACATCACTCCTGAAGTGAGGATACAGGAGCACCTTTCCCCCTGGGAAGGGCGGACTAGGGATGCAGGGTGGGACAGGGTATGTGATGAGTACCTCCACACATCATGAGGAGATTTCCCCTTTCCCCACATAAACAGCTGCACAAGGGCAGAAACTGCCACAAAACACTGGGGGAGCAGAGGCAGAGGGATGGAGCAGTGAAACATCAATCAGAGTTAGCCAGTTCTGCAGCAGAGCCAGGACAAGAAGATTTTTCTGCTGGCACCTACAGCACCTCTGGTTTCCATTAGATTGTGCATAAGGACTGGCACTTTAATTACACGAGCTTCAAGCATCCCASTTTCCATTTTACCTTTCCATCTCATAGCACTTCTCTCTTACAGAAAGCAAACCAGAGGCAGACAAACACCAGTGTGTGCAAACACATCCTTACCTGTGCCATCCTGAAGAACACATCAAACAGACCTGACACCAGCAGCTCAGGCACACACTGTTCTCTCCCCACACAATTGTCACCGCAATTTATCAGGAGCAAACCTTTCACTTGCACACCTATTTCTGGGTTCCAAATCAAAGGCATCGTCTTTCCTTAAAAAAAAGCCCAAACGAGCCAAGTAAGCAAACCAAAAAGTCACAATGAAGGCTTTGCTCCTGAGCTGGGGAGGAACAGACAGATCCACCAGTGYTCCAGGCCCACCTCGGGCTTCTTTCAGGATTAGGACTCAAGTAGCAGAAATTCACCATCAGGTTCACTGAAGGTACCCAAGGGCCAGGAGAAGCAGCAGGGCAGCTCTGGGGGACCATCCTGAATAAGCCCTGTCAGGGAGACACCGACCTGCTGGGGAGGAATCTTCCTCCAAAGCCTCATGGAACACCCTGGCATTTTAAATATGTCCTGTTTTCCACTGTTGGGAACTGGTTGTGTTTCTTCCAACCCTACCCCATTTCCTCCAACCCAACCCCATTTCATGGGTTTTTAACATCACTACCAGAAAGTTAACTCCATGTAGACACATACCCACGGGATTTCCCGTTTCCATTCCAGCTCTGTGCCTCTTCCCCAGGGTCTGCAGGGCTCCTGGGCACTGGCAGCYGCTGTCCCCAGCCACCTCTGAAGGCAAATATTGAAGGTAAAGCTTGCAGGTGTTCGTTTAAACAACTGGCAAATACACGACCCTTATCAGAAAGTGTTCTGTTTGATCTGCTTTGCCATCAGATAAAAGCAGAGGGTTTTGTTAAAAAGTGTACAAAATATTTTTTTTCCCGAATAATTACTGTTAAAATTTTCTAGTTATAAAAAGAGGAATTATTCTTTTTATTTTTGAAGATACACCTTCTGATGATTTCCAGACTGGTTTTTAAAAATCTTCCCACGAATACCAGCACATTTCTGCTGTCTCCACTTTCTACCACGCTCATTGCTGCACGGTCTCAGCACCTCACAAATCTCAATTAACCTCAGCCATCCTGGGAGGTAAAAGCATATTAATAATCCTGTCTCGGATATGGATAGACCAAAGCTGTTAGCAAATGAGGCCAACRTTTCACACCGAGTGCCAAGGGCTGACACTGCTTGATTTGGGGAGCAGGGAGGTAAAGTGGGAGCTTCAGGGCTCCGCGCCTTCCCAGCAGCGTGTCCGGAGCACACAACTCTGGGAGCTGCTGGCAAAGCCAGTTCAACTGGAATTGTTCTGCTGATTACATTTTAGCACCCTCGCTGAAACATTTCTGCTCAACAAGATGCAACACCAAAACCACCGAAATCCAGATCCGTTTTACCAAAAGGATTACAAGTTTTGAAACCCAAATTGCTTCATTTCAACCCTAAACTCAATCCTATTGATTTCTTTGCCCCTCAGATTTCCCTGTGCTCTGGTACAGATCCCATCATCGCTCYCTCAACTTTTCCCGGGCTGATCTACACAGGATCTATAAGATAACAAATTGCTGTTATCCCAGTTTCACCAGCAAGGAGGGGAGCACAGACAAATTAATTTGTTTAGCTGCTATCACAAGCATCTATGGCACAGCCAGGGGAGGGACACCCCAACTCAGAGGCTCAACTTAACATGTGTTCAGCTGTTCCACAATTCCTCTGGGATATCAGCTGGGATTTGACCCTGTAGCTGCCTGAGCAGAGATAGTGAGCTCTAACACAACCTTCAAAGAGACAATATTACATGGCTGGTTCCTATATCATGCAAAGATAACACGAACATGTTTTTAAATCATGCATTATAAAAGAAGGCAATGAGAGATTAAGGCTACTGATAGTCTCCTGACAAAAAATTCCAGTCTCTTCACAGCAGCTTTGTCCTTAAGGCTCAGAATTACAGTTACTCTGCTTTATTCTCCCCCTGACCCTCTCAACAGGCAATTTCCCAGGTTGTAAAGCTACTAAAATGCAACATGCATTACCTTACTCCTGTCTTCCCGAGAGCATTAGCCCATGAAGCACAATGGCAGGCAATCTCCACAGCCTCGTCCCCGAGCAGGACAGCCAGGGCTGTGACAGCCCACAGGTGACATCCTCCGATTCTTGTGGACACACACCTGAGCAAGGCAGCACCGCACCACAAAGCCCAGCCCTGTAGCTCCTACAGACCGGGATAACCGCTTCTCACGCCGGTTTAAATAGGAGTTTACCAGCTCCGCTTCCACCAGCCACAGTTTCCCATCCTTCCTCCCTTCGTTTGTTACAAATGAGATACATCCCAGCCAATTAGCTAATAATTAAACCAAACTTCCAGGGCTCAGAAGCTTTGAGGGCACCGGTTCCCAAGCCTAAGCCTCCTCCCAGCCAGTTTTGCATCCGTTTCAGCACAGGACACCCTTTTGTATCCCAGGGCTCCCGGGTGATTCCCGGCTCAGGGACCGCGATGTCCCCAGCCCCGGCCCGCCTCAGTCACTGCGCTCCCTTTCTCTCTCCTTGCTGCAATAAACACCAACGCAAGCACCCAGAGTTCCTGGTCCCCTGCCAAGGTCCCTTCCTCCCTTCAAACAGCCCGGAAGAAGGCTTGGGACAGCAGCCTTTGCACTGCCTTTCTTTCCTTTCCTCTCAGGCGCTCCCCTCTCGCAGGGTGTGAGGTTCCCCTCACCTGCTCCTTTGACACGCTGCAAGCCTTCTGTTTGATAAGCTTAGAGATTACTCTGCCAGCCAGGAAACCGTGTGGGATTGGTGGCGAGACCCAAACCGAAAACAGCACCAGAGACAAAAGCACTGAGAGCCTGCAAAACTGCTTAGATTAACAGCAGGAGACCAAGAGGCTTTCACAGGCAGGACGGTAGCACACGCTCTGCCCTCCCTGAGCCGTCACTGCAAAACGAAATGCTGATCTTAAGTGCCAAGGGACAAAAAAAAAGAACTTGATCCAAAGAGAAAACCCCACCCAAATGAGCCTTCGGATGGGGCAGGAGTGGGGAGCTGGCGAAGCCAGAGCTGTTCTCTCCGGCAGCAGCCATGGAGAGAAGCTGATCTCCTACTTCCCATTCTCTGCCTGCCCCAGGGATGCTCATTTTTATTCCCCCCCCACCCTGGAGCAACAAGTGGACCCATCCTGACTTATATGAATTGCTTATGGAAGAAAATAAACATTTCCTATCATATTTTCCCCTCCAGCACTTGGGTGGGACAGCAGCAAAGGCCTCGAGCTGATGTTGCTTTGGCAGCCACAGGCACCAGGGGAGTTGGTGGGAGCTCAGCCCAGCACTGGCTCGGGGTGGGACGGGAAATTCACTGTGGATGTCGGTCTGCGAGATGTGACTGCCTCGAGTTAAAAGCAGAAGCGTTTTAATAAGAAATATGCCTCTGAGTCACGATGCTCCAGGGACCAGTGGTGTACTGTCTTACCCACCAGCCTCACTCGGGGACTTTTTTAAGGTCAGGATCTGGGCTTAAAATTGCTCAGCTGTGAACAGAATAAACACTTGGTCATGTTTGCTCACTCGAGCTAAAGGTGAGTCACCTGTAATAACTTTCAGAGGGAAAATTATATGAGTAATGCTTTGAGAGCAAGGCATGAAAAATACCGAGAGGGAGCCTTGTGATGTATTTAATAATCACGACCCCTTGCTGAATCATGGTCCTCTCAAAGAGCCGTTCCCTCGCGCTCACCATCATTTGATTGCGTGGCTCTGGAGCGTGCTAACCCTAAAACATTCTGCAAATACATTTGTGTCGCTCAGCTCTATCTGTGTTTAGAGAGCGCCTTGGAGAACACATTAAACACTTCAGCTGCTAAAGCAAGTGTCAGCGCCGTCCCAAGAGCCTCTGAAGTAAATGATGTCGTTAAGCACATCGTGGGAATAGTCATATTAATCTGCCGTCTCTGTGCAAACCTGCCTTTACACCCGAGCCACAGGGGTCAGAGTGGGTGTGCTGGCACATTTGCAGCAGCTCCCAGCCGCCGGCAGCAGCAGCGGGACGGGCGGCAGGGCCTGACCCTGCTGCTGGCTCCTGTGGAGCTAAAAACGGAGGAGCAGGTGGGARATTCTGCCCAGGGCTCCCCACAGCCAGCGCTTGCCTTGCCACCTGCCAGCATCTCCTCAGCCCTGTCGGGCTCCTGCCACGCTCTGTGCTCCCAGCCCGGCACATCAGCCCGAGGGATCAGCATCCACCCTCCAAGATAAGCTCGGATCAGGCGATCAGAGCCAGACAAGTGCCTACTGCTGGGTTAATCCCCTGAGGCTTCATACTGAGCGGGAGCACATGGAAGACCTGGGGGGTTTTTAAGGGAAAGATCCTCAAACCGCTGTTTTTCAGCAGAGAAAGTGTGAAAGATGTTGCACAAGAGTCAGAGGACCCATGACACCTCCAGGCAGGTGTCTGTGTCTCCAGGGCGAGGTGTGCCCCAAGGGGAATACTCAGGAAAGACAGGGCATGGATGGCACACAGCACCAGCTCGGCAGGTGCCCAGGCAGAACAGGCCCTTGCTGAGAGCCCGGCTCAGGTCACGGGCAGCATCTCCCAGAACAGCACCAGCACCACCCACCTGCTGCCCTCCACAGCCCTGCCTGTCCTTCCCTGTCACCCAGCCTTGCCAGCCCGTGTTTGCTCTTGCTGTCTGCACAAGCACCCAGGCAGTACCAAGAGATGACCCTGCACTGATGAAGTGGCACCATGCCCAGCACTGTGCCAGCAGCTCGGGGTCGTGGCCACACTGCACAGCTCCCTGGGAGCTCATCCCACTCTGTGAGACACATCCCAGTGCTAACCACTGGTTTGACATGTCACGAGCCCAGCAAGGCGATGCTGTGGCTGAGGAGAAGCAAAAGAGGTGGTTTCCATGGCTATTGTATCCCATCAGCTCTTCTAACCTCCTCAAATATAACTGTTCCTTAGAAGGTTTACTGTTATTATTAATGTACATAAATCATATCCCTCTGTGCCATTCCTTGTTCCAGACGTCGGCCTGCGTTTTGTGCACTCTCTGCACGGGCATGGAGGATGTGCAGTACCTCCAGCAGGAACTCTGGGACCTTTGATAAGGGCAGCAAGACTCTTGTTTCCCTGGCCACCATCCCCAGGTTAATGCATTTGCAGGACAAACTGTTGATAATCCCTAGGGATGACACCTTGGAAGTGAAGGCATTCACTCCTGGACAGMCAAAGAGACAAAGATAGGTAGATAACCCTGAGAGGGGGCAGAGCTCTGCAACATCTCTGAGACAAAAACTGGGACTTGGAGCCCTGAGGAGACTGAGGGCAGGTGGAGCCCTTTGCCTCGGTGAGAGGTGAAGCCTGGCCACTGAGCCGGCTGCCGTAAGCCCAGGGGTGCTGGCTGCTGCTCCCGTGTGCCGTGATCCGCTCCTGAAAGCTGCCCAAGTCCCCGGGGAAGCTCAGGCATCAGCTTTGCAAACCAAGCCTTGACCTTTTGCARGGTTTTACCTACCCGCAACATTGAGCCTRCTGGCGGGTCTCAGGTTTGGATTCACAGCACATTAAAGCACTGTGGGGGGCTCAGAGAAGGCTGAGCCGTGGGTGCACTTTAGCAGAGCATCCCTCCAGCCCCACGGGCAGAGCTGCAGGTGCCTCAGCCCCGGAGCACAGGGCTGTGGGTCCAGGCCGTGCCTGGCAGASCGAGGTGCTCTGCTCCCAGCCATCGGTTTTCCTGTGCTGCCCTTGCTCGGAGCTCCCGGACGCGTTGCTCACGCTGCCGGGCAGCAGGATCCTGACACGGCTGTAATGTAATTTTGCATRTGTTAATTTCATTTCTTGGCTTTGCTCAGGATCAGCTATTATTCTGCTGAGATCGTAACCAGGAACGGGTGAAGCTGGTTCAGAGAAAACAGCCAAGCCCGTGCCTTTCATTTCCCCTCTCCTCCCAACTGCTGTGACCTTTGCCCATTATTAGAACCAAAATTGAAATAAGCCTTTTCTTTCTGAGACTCTGAAATACTCAGCTCTGAGTCAAATTCATGGAACAAGGGAACTGATTCAGACAGCCACAAGCTATTGTTTCAGTTCCACCTTAAAGCAGTTCCAGCTCTGTCAGCTCTTTTCTTTCCTCCTTTTAAAACCCAGCTGGGAACAGCCCAGTAAGGGGCCGGTTGACACGGGGGATGGAGGCACTGGGCTGCTCACAGCTCTTTCCAAAGCCCCCACATCCCTAGAGAGCACCATGGCAAGCAGCAGCACACAGCTCCCACACTCTCCTGCCCTGGCAGGGGCTCTCTGTCACTCAGRGGACAGGTCCATTGTCATCTTGCCGAGAAACCAGTACCGTGATGTGGCAAATATGGAGTGGGTGGCTCCTGAGGCAAAGGCTGGTTTCTGGGGGGGGCCTTGGTTTTACTAGATCCAAAAATAAAGTCAGCACCTGGTACTGTATGCCTTGGAGAAGTGAAGAAGCCCCACTTGAAGGACTGCTCTGTACAGTCTCACACAGCACAGCCACCATCAGCCCCCAGCATGGCAAACCCTGCTTGGACACCCATGCAGCCTGCACAGTCCCTGCAGGAGGGCTCCCTGCACCAGTGCAAGCGTTTCTCCCCATCTCACCCTGTTTCTGAACCACAGGTTTGTACTGGTACAGACCTCAGCGGAGCTACACCCATGCTCAATTCTCTGGAGTAGGTAAGCCAAGCCCCTAGGAAAAAGGCTATTATGGGATTCTCTGAGTCACCCTGTGCCTTCTCCAGTTGTACTTAAACCTGATACTGATCCATATTGTTGTTGAAAGCAGAAATTAAGCAGACGAAGAAGGAGCTGGGAAGGCACTTTAAAGACTTCTTCATCAAAGGTGATTTTAAAATATTTTCCAACTCGGCATCCTTTAGCATAAATACACCACCCAGGTTCCCAGGGGCCTTTGGRGTAAGAAGATCAGTGTGGTAAGGAAGCCTCTTCTCTGCCAAAGCCTGATATTTGAGGAGCTCCTACTTGCAAAATAACACAGGCACCTGTTGTTTGTTTTGGCAATTCTGAAATCACAGTGTTCCCACAAACTCCGCACACACACACRGATTCTGGGAGAGCCCTCGCTCTCAGTGCTGGAAGAGATAGTGTTATCTAAATAAATAAATCCTCAAGGTTTCTGAGTGGTTTAGCAAAGACTGCRTGGAAAAATTACTGTGCAACTGTCAAATAGCTGAGATTCAGGCCCAAAGGCCAAGAAAGGTGTCTGTTCTTGCTTTATTGCAATGGAAGTGTGCCAGCCATGACCACAGCCGAGCACAGCTGCTGGTAACAGAAGTGCTTCTTCACAAGGGAAGGTGGGATTTGCTTTTGGAGCACCTTTGCCACCCAGTCCAGTGGAAATCTCACCAGTAGTGTGGGRCCTGCCCATCCCTCAGGTGCTTTATGGCTGTTTGCACACAGGATGGGATTCACCTTCATGGCTGTGATAGGCTCAAGTCAGAATAATGATCCAGATTTGGCCCTARAAGAGTGAATTCAGAAAGCTGAGAGGTCCTGCCTGGGTCTGACAATGCTGTTGGAGAGCTGGCAGGTACAAGGGAGGCAGAGCAGCCTGCATGGGTCACTGTGAAGTCMGTAAGAGATGCACCCACAAAACCTGCTGGCAAAGCAGGTAAAATGCAGATACAAACCAGGATTTAACCCCACTAAGAGCTAATATTGGTACACACATGCATGTAGGCTTGAAGATGTGCTGGTGCAGAACCCCAGATTAGGGATAGGCACATGGGCTCTCAGCACTAACCAAGGGAGGACGGGACAATGTTTGCAATGAGGCTTTTTATCCTCTTCCAGGAAAAAAAAAGCAAAGCCATGGATGTTAAATGTGAAGCCATGCATGAAATAACAACCTGTTACTTTAACACCCAGCTTCTTGCCTGAAACATGTTTGTTTTGTACAGTGTTTATGCAGAAAATTTTTTCAGACACCCAAGACAGTTGTGATTACTCACCTTAATGTTCAGCATTTATCCATATCTATCTCAGGGTAGTTAACATACGCAAGCCAGCCAGGCTTAGCAAATCTTTGCCCTTTTCTACATTATTGATCTGACATTTCCTCTGGAGTATTTCAACGGAGAATTAAATTAGCGCCGTATCTATGGACATTACCTAGTTAAAGCAGACCAGCTGCACAGACTGGCACACCCTTTGTTCAGTCAATCACCATCTTCCCTTTATTAATTCATGAAACCTTGTTGTTATTTCCTAAAAGTGGAAGATACCATTAGCAATGCTAATGAAAACTACCAGGCTCATTATGGCCGGTGCTCTCCAGACGGCCCCAAAAGAGCTCTCTCCATCCTACAGAGACCCCGCTCCACGATTCCCAGGCAATAGGAACGTGTTGTTTGCTTYTCCTCAGACATATTCTTGGGAGGAGATAGGCCTGCCCATTGACTGTTTCGTGGCCAGACAAACCAGCTCCCTGCTCAGTCTGGGGCGTCTCCAGGAGGCCCCTGGGATGGTCCCACAGCGGTCCTGGCACTAAGGAGAAGTCAGCACAGGAGTGAAAGGCATCATCCCAGTTCTTTCCCTTCTTCCCACGTTCTCTGTTTAAGCTCAAACTGTCGAGTTATTTCCACAGCTAAATATTCATTTTCCCTTTTGCTTTTGTGTCACGGAAACACCACTGAAAGATCAGCAGGAAAAACAAATTACTTAGAAAAGACGGTTTGGCCTGAGGAAGAGGTGTCCTCAGCATAGACTCAACTGCCTTCCTGGATTTACAGGGCTTTCTTTGGTATTTAATAAAGATTGCTGTTCTGACAATAAAGAGAAACATCTGCTGCCTTGTGTCTGGCCAGCTTTAACAACCTTTATTTTCCCTTCTTAAGAGAACAGTTTGGATTGATTAAGACTCAAGCCAAGTATCTTACACTTTGATACATCCCCAGCTTGTTGAAATCTTACCTGAAATACTAAATAAAAAACCAARAAGCTACCAAAAAAACTAGTGCACTAAATGAAAGTCTGGAGGACATGTGAAAGCCCAGAGACTTCAAAGCAGCACTTTCAAGGCTGAAGACTGGATCTGAAGGCTTTTATATTGCTCCAGCCACAAAGGAGCCCTTCAGCTGGGCTCTGGGCACTGTGCTCTGCTCAGGCTGGGGCTTCACCTGCACAAAGCCCTGCTGCAGCTCAAGGGGGGTCCCAGTTGGTACACACACACACACACAAAAGCCTCATGAACACTAAACTGGGTCTGGTCCCCAGGCTTTGGCTCTCTCTGAGCTTCTACCAGGTTGGAGAGCAGAGCATCCAAAAGTTTCATGTTGCTGGATGACYTGGAGATGTCATGGGAGAATCCGAGGATGCTCTGATGTCTGCAGAACTGCATCTTCAGATTGGAACAAGACAAACTTTCAGCTTGAASAGCAATAGGAAACATACAATAAAGAAAACAAATCTGAGGCAATGCTTTTTATCACATGTAGAGCTCTGAACAGGAATCTGTGCAGACTTGTTGACTCCAAGCACAGAATACCTCTAGGTAAATAGAAATCCTTATGCTTCACACATTGCCCTGGGTTATTCCTCCACGGAATACCTAAAAAGAGGTTTTTGCTGTCAGATTTCRCTTGCTTCTCTTAAACTTTTACTTTTTCATTTGCAAAAAGGAAAGCTGCCAGCGAAGATGATAAATGTTAATGTTGGTAAATGCACTGGGTAAAGACAGGGAGCATTCAGGCAGATGATGGCTCTGTAAAAGCATTTCAGAGGAGAGGAGATCAGGCTCAGGGCTGGTTTGACGCTGGGACATGCTCCAGGTTGCTGCTCTGCACACCATCGTGAGACAGGGTAGGAGGTGAAGCACACACAGCCTCCGAGCTGCAGTGAGAGACCCCCCTCATRCTAAAAACTCATCACCTGAACAGCCCTGCTCAGCAAAAATGTCTCCATTTCGGAGATAGGGCAATGATGTGCTGCACTCTCTCTCACAGCTTGGCTGATGGGGTTTAGCAATAATGTGCCTTGCTTCTGCTAGCAAATATAAAATGATCCTTGCTTCTATGCACACAAAGGTTCCAGTCATGTCAAAGCATGGGGTGGATTTTGTACTGTGTGCCCACTGGGGATTAGGCTGGGACTGCTTCACCTCCCCACAACCACAGGCACCAGCCTAGAACCACCCTCACTCAGATCCCCTGTATTTTGTTTCCCCAAAGAACCGTCCCTGTGTTAGCAGGGACATTTAACTCACCCTCTTCTCCTGCAGTTTAATTGCTGAAATTATATTATGGAACCAGAGAAGGACACAAACCGTACAAACCAAACCCCTGGAAACATGGTGACAGCCAGCCCAAATCCCCTTCTGTCTGCAAAGAAGAAATCACATCAGGTCAGCTTCTGCACAGCCAGTTTATTTAGCCAAGACAAGAGAGTTGTTGGAGCAAATAATTGAGGAATAATATGATAAAACACAGTATTAGCAATAACTGCCTTTACTGATGGGCCCCTGAATGAGACGTGCTCARTGTGCTGCACGTGCCCCACGTGCTGTCACTTCCTTGCTCTGAACAGATTTGCTGAAGATTTGAGCCCTAATCTGTGCACTGTAACATTATCTCAGCATTTGTATTTGTGTGCTGATCTTCTGTGGTTAGATGTGGGCTTTGGCTCCCGCAGGGCTCCCTAGCACTGTGATCCTGTCTGCTCCAAATAACTGCACACTGGTTTTTACATGGGGAAAAGGTCTGTTTTGTTTGGGGTTTTTTGAAATGGGTTAAAAAAACAAGGCAACAGATTTGTGGTGTCTGACCCTGGATTTCAGAACGGCAAARGCATCCACTGGCTTTGCTAAAGGGCCTCATCCAGCTACCCAAAACAAATGACCTGAGCACAGAGCAGATCCTCAGCTGATGTAAAATCAGTGAGAATCCACAGCACTCTTCACACTCCAGCCTAAGACAGGATCTCTCTGAATCACTGTCCACTGAAAATGCAAGAAGCCAAGTGTAGGCCCCAAATTGTTACCAAATAACGTTTTTCTTTTTAATGTGTTCAAAATGAAACAGTCCATGTCAGGAGCATTGTCCCGAAAGGGAAGAGCACCTGCCACTCCTACGGTCACAGTCTCCCTTTTTCTTTATCTTGGGCTTCTGACTCCTTAATCTGTTGTGGAATGTCATTTAATTAAGCATTTTCAGGGTTCACTCTAGGCCGTGGGATTATGCTGTAAGCAGGCAACGCTGGCCTGAAGTTGCGATAATTAAGRCCACGAAGGACAGCTTGGCACATTGTCTCATCAGCGAGCCAACATAAATATGCCAGAGCTGGTTCTAAATATTTCCAGGGTAGAAGCATTCAGCCTTACGAGATGGGTTTCCCCTCGTCATACCGGGATAGAGAAATAAGAAAAAAAAAAAAAGTGCATTTTCCAGTTAAATTAAATTAAAAAGGAAATAAAAGAAAGACATTAGAAACATTCTTGAGAGAAGAACGCCTGAAAAGGTTTAATTCCAACCTCACTAATTCTACGATTTTATGAATAAAGGATTAACGAGCACTAGAAATGGGAGGGCCAGGCCAGCRTACGGCACTGCTGCCTTCTGCACCCCAGCAGAGCCAGAGCCCAAGCACTGGACTCGTGAGCTGCCCTGCGAGGTCAGACCCACTCACYGATGGTGCAGTTGGGCTGACCCAAAGGAGCTGCCGTGGGTCCCCCAGCGGCGCTGCCAGCGTGGCCCCGGTGCCAGCGTGGCCCTGGTCCCGGGACACGGAGCAGAGCGGGGCCGGGGCTGCAGCTGCTGGGCGCTGGCACCTCCCCAGCTCCACCAACAGGCGCTGCCTCCCCCGAGGTGGCACAGCAAGGGGGGCAGCCGGGTCCCCACAGCACCCTGCAGGCAGCCTGGAGGAAGGAGAAGGATGAATTAACCCCCAAGGCCAGTTCACTCACCCGGCACCTCCCTGCCATCGCTCACTGCCCAGCGGTGTCTCTGGGGAGCCCAAGTGCACTCATGGGTCACACGAAGCAAAACAACCACCTCCTCCTACACTCAAGGTGCAGAGGTGTTTCTTGGATTCCTGCCTTCGCGTCTCACCTTCAGCTCCAGCTGAGTTGTCCAGATTGCTTCCTGGGCATCCCCTCTCCTCCTGTCTCATTCTGTCCCTCCCACTCCAGTCCTGCCCTCCACACCATCACTRCCTTGTGCAGATTCAGACAAATGCCTGTGCGAAAAGGCAGAAGCCCTCAGCACGAGACCACTGCCTGTCAAGTTTCCACGCTGGTGAGACCCAGTGGCACCCACCACGCAGTGCTGACACCCATCCCCTCCCAGCCCGGAGTTCATACACRGGCAACACCTTCAGGCATTTTCCTTTGTTCCCTGCTCCTCTCACAGGATAGGAATTTACACATCATGATGTTTCTCTTACCGATAATCCTGTCTGCTTTCCAAGTTTGCTTGGGCTTCTCATATGCTGGCAGAGGTTTATTTTATCCTTCAACAGGCTCAAACACAGCAGATGGGTACACAACCAGCTCAGCTACCTGCTGGAAAGTCTGTATTATGGTTGTACTATGAATGTTCACAGAAGTTTCTTTGAAAATTAACAAGCCTGAAACATAATTTTGGGTTGAAGGGCTTCTATGGTTTCCAGTATTGCCAGACATGAAAAGTTCATATAATAAAACAACAAAGTTCAGGGCATTACAAAAGAAAAGGGGGAAAGATGCATTCAATTTATCCAATGTGAGTATAGAAGAAAGAAGAAAAGGCTGGGTTAAAAAAAAAATTAGAAAGGAGCTGTATAGTCCAAGCGTAACTTCAAGTAATAGTCTCTCCTGCTTACTAAACTAAATTTTACAGGACAGGGAGATACCTGTGTGTCCAGCACCGAGCACAAACAGGGCTGTGGTGTCTGTGATCCGATGCCTCGGTGGATCTCACAGCTGCCATTCACACAAAGACTCGCAGGAGCCAGGTCATTCTCCTCCTTTTATGCGCACCTGAGCAAAATGCAAAGCAGACTCAAAACAAGCACTATTCTCCCTTTTCCTGCCAAGCAGGCCCCAGAGCTGACAGCCAGGGCTGTGCGCGTTGCTCCTTCCCCAGTGCCTCCTCATTAGGAGCGTCTCCTGAAACACGCTCGGTGTCATATCCATTTAGCGTCAGGTGACAGGCATTTTCCTCTGTAACATTCACTTTAACAGTGGTATTATTACTTTTACTTGAGTGCTTTGATTTAAGCCACAGGAGATGTCACAAATTAGTGTTTACAAAACTTAACACGAGGGGGCTGTCAGTACTTGCTCGAAGACAAGGATTTAGATGGTTGAGACCCCATCGAGGAGGCAGCAGACTAATTGCAGGAGCTGGGGTACAGGAGGATTCTAGACCTCAGTGTCACCTCAAGCAGAAGCAAAATTAATGATGCTCAGAGTGTAGCTCAGTGAAATGAACCACCACCCCCCCTCCTTTTTTTGGTTTTTGTTGTTGTTGCTTTGGTTTTTGCGCAGTGCAAAAAGGAATTAGAAGAACAGTGACAGAGTCCAGCTCACCTTGGTAACTGCTCTCTGTGCTTACAGCCTCCTGACACTGCCCATTAGATACATGAACACACTTCAACAGTGAGCATCTCTGCTAACCTTACTCATAAACCAGCACTAGAGTTATGTGCTTCAAGGGAACAGATTCCAAGAGGGCTTGAATAAATAAACTGCCTAGTGATTCAAGGATCGTATACAAATTCTTCTATGATCCAAGAATTCAGTGATACTATCTGTTAGTTGCGAGATTTTGTTTCCCAGCAGTGAGCTATCCAAGTGGAAGGAATCTATTTTGCATGTGGGAAAGTCTGAAAAATACACGTAATTGCTCTGACTAATAAACAGTCAGGAGAAATGCAAATTGTGAAAGTGTGATATTTAAAATCCTTCAAGTACAGAAGACATCAGTGTGCAGAGGAATGCAGAGTATCCCTTAGAAACACRGCTCTCCTAAGAGGCCCTTCAGCAGAGCAAGGTATTCCCATGTTCACCGTTAATGAACAAAACCCTGCCACTAAACACACACCAGCATTAATGAGAAGTCTGATACAAGTACAGCTTCCTTTGTGAGGTGAACACACCGCCTCAGAGCCACCGAAGTGGCCGAGGGTCCCATCAGACATCTCCTCTCCAGCCTTTCATCATGATTCATTTCACTGCTCAGTGCAAATCACAAGCTACAAAATTGCATTATCAGTACAGCTCTTTTTAATCAATTCAAGGTACTGATGTTTAAATATCTCCCGCACTGAAAAGCAATTGCTGTTTAAACCCAATTTTTTTTTTAAAGAAATCATTATCACATTCTCATAATTGGTTATCTCTCAGAAGAAGATAACGCAGACACAGCTGCTATTTCAAAGGCCATTTTATACATGTAGCTCAGTCACATCTGAAACACAGCAGAGATTCTCCCTAATTCAGGAACCTATTTATTGCTGACTGCACTGGGTKACAGTGCTGTGGCCTTAGTTACACTCACACCAGAGGTATTATACGCTGTGATTTGCCCAAGGACTTCTTTCTCTTCAGCAAAACATTTCAAGAGATGCTCGAGACCACACTCAGGTGATTTACTGAGCATCTCCCCACTGGCTTTAGGGAGCTGTTTTCCTCCCCTTCCTTCCCCCAGCCAGCCTTGTAGTGCCCCACCAGCCGCCTCTGCTCAGCGTGGGTGGGTTCAAACCCCGGCGTCGCTCCCACGCTCACCCCTGGAGCCCCAGGCCTGCCTCTCTAATAGAAAACCTCAGGAAAATATCTGTGTGCTAGATAAGGTCACACAACGCTGCTGGGGTCAACAGCCATCTCTATCTATCAGGGTTTTGAAGAGGAAATATGATCTTTCCTTGAAATTGAATATCTCCCTTGTCCGCAGGTAAGCGAGCGCTTYCTCCTGTCTGTAAACTGGAATGCTGCTTCCCCACCCAGCACAGCCACCCCAGCAAGGCTCTTTCTCTGAGAGTGCTCAAATACCAGTGGCCAGGACAACACCCACAGATAAATACTCCTATTATAGTGGGATGTCAATTCCCACRGAGTTTCCTGAGAGCATCCCTCCCYTGTCACTATCCCCCTTTCTTTCTGGTTGCCTCGACCTGTCCCACCTTTCAGCCCAGCAGGGAGGGGATGATCTCCCAGGACGCTGCACCCCTACRTGCAGCAGTATTCCCAGAGAGGGTCCCCACGGCACATTCCCACCCCCACCTCCCCAGGGAGCAGGTGAATCCCTTATCAGCACCTTTTGCTGCGGCATCTGCTCCAGCGAATACAATCAGAGGCTCTGSGAGACTGCAATTCACATTCCAATCACTGATCAGAGACCCCAGGAGACTTCTAGAAGCCAAGATTTCCCACCACTTCACRCTGGCCTTCCTCTGATGTGACCTGAGATAGAGATCTCCAGCTCCACTGCACACATTCCCCAAGGCGTGGACCCCATGACCGAACCCTTGCTTCCCCACCCTCTCCTGCAGGAGCAGAGCTAAACACAGTGCCCAGGCACCGGGGCTGGGGAGTCCCAAAGCATGAAGGACCCTCAAGATCATCCATCTTCCATGTAGTAGAGGCCACAGGGCTTCCAAAACTTAATGACAATGGAAAACCCGAGACATTTCTTAGGAAAATGTACATCTTGACATTGCTATTGCTAGTACTGAAGAAGCCACTGGTGCTTGTGTTGTTCCAACAGTTAATTACCTTTACTTTCAGAAATGTGCATCCTTTTTCCCCTGACAGAAAACTATGCCAACAAATTAGTCAAGCTAATCAGTGCCCTGGCTCACTACCTAACATCTAAGAACAGGAGGAAGAGATGAGATAAAATACATGGGTAATACAGGTTCTAGAAAACTACAGATAAAAATACCCTGGAAACTAGGTTAAATTACCAGGAAGATAAAGCACATTAGAAAACGGGAGGATATGAATCAATAATTTACATTTCAGAACAGTTACTCAGACATTTACAAGAGCTTTCAAACACCTGTCTCCCTCATCCCTCTCTAAATCTTGACCCCGACAATGATCCCCAGCAATTTCTTCAGAACTGAAGTAAATTTTACAACCTCTTGCAATTTGGCTAGACAGGAACATGGCGAGTGAATGGAAAGAGAGAAAATATTGGGGGCATAGAAGGGGATCCAGGGTCTCACTTGATTGCAATTGTTGCCACCAACACGGCGTAGTGATTTCCYACCACTTATAATTTAAACAAACTAAGGCAGTTGTGCTGCTAAACATTGTGTTTAAGGACACAAAGGCTCCCTGATGCTGTTAACACAGCTGGACTGCCAGCTCGGAAATGTCAGCTTTCTTCCCTACGCTGCAAAAGCTCTACTGTTAATTTTGACATCTGGTTTTTAGCGAGATGCATTTCTTGCAGAGCAAATGCGCACTGACAAATCCGGGGCCCTCTGTGTATTTTGGTAAATTGCAATCCATTATGAATATATATCTTGCTGTAATGAAATGTTAGCTTTGCAGTTGCAACGCAAGCTGTCCAAGTATCTGGTGGGAACATTTAATAACAACAATATTTTGCTACCTCGTTTAAGTATTCCTAATACACTTGCCCGGATGAGTTTTTCCCCCGATATATTAACGGCTTAATAGCACACAGGTGAAAGCAGCGAGGTGATATTGACATAAAAAACTGCCCTGGCAGCTCAGAGCCTCTCTGCAGAGGAAGCAGAACATTGACATGTCTGCAGCAGTTCCCACCGGGATCTTGCTGACAGCAAACATCATGGATCAAGACAGTCCTGCGACGGTGCACAGCTCAATTAYTGCACAGCGCTCGCCCCGGGTGTGCTTCGAGGGCCTGGCCACGTGTCCCGGGGATCTGGGGGCTGTGATGGGTGCACTGAGCACGTCCCCCACGGGGAAGGGAGCAAGGCTGGTGAAAAGCACTCCCTGCACCTGCTTTCCAGCACTGCAAAGAAAGAGTCCATGCTCTTTTATAGGACAAACTATTTATTTTTCTCCGTTTAGCCCAAAAGGTTATGAACACAAAATTAGCAGATCCAGATGTGAAGAATCACATCTGTCTGGGGSGGATGACTGAGAAGACAGGCAGGGATGACAGGGAAGCACTGCAAACCCAAGGCAGCGCTGGCAAGCCCGGGTGCCYGCCGGGCCTTGGGACTGTGCCTTCCAACGCTGCTTCCGAGCACTCCTGCACCAGCAGCSACACGCTGGCTGCAGCCACGGCAGCCAAAATACCCTGGGCTGCATTTAGGCCTGACCTACACCGAGATCCATTTGCAACAGCTGGCTCAGTCYGACTCGGCCCTGGATGCGTGTCCCAGTAAATCACCTCCTGTCAACAGGACGCTCTTCCAGAGGACTCCGCGTCAGCCCGGTGGCACACTGGCTCCCTYCGTTCCGGAGGGGCTGGCCGCGTTCTGCTGACCCAGGCGGATATCTGGTGACAGGAATGCTCAGCAATGCTTTGTCTTACAAGATCACGTTGCTCAAGCACAAGTCTCCAGCGAGCAGGGAGCCAGCACAGAGCTGCCCTGCGGCCTGGGAACGCCAAGGTCCCTGCCCGGAGGCAGCCACAGAGGCAGCGCCTCCAGGCAGAGAGTGCCCCAAATCCCGGGTGACCACCCTGACCTCTGGCTGTGCCAGCACACGCAGGAGCTGCTCAAGAGCATGAGGCTGTGCTTGTGCACTTCAGACCTAAAGGAGAGACGATAAAACCCAGCACYGAGACAGATACACAAACCCAGGTACTTCAAACCCCTCAGGCAGGCAATGCTGGTCCCAGATCCACACACTGACACACCAGCCTGGGGCCAGGGAGAGAACAGACCCAGGGAGCAGCCTGGAAAGCCCAGCCCATCAGCCGTTCCGTGTTAGAAGCTTTCTGAGCAAAGCACAAAGCAATGGCCCCCATGGCAGAGCCAGCTCGCAGCAGCAGCCTGGGGACGTGGCCACCCCCTCAACTTGGCATCAAGCTTTTCTGATGTACTGCAAAGTTAGTTAATTTAGCCCAAAACTTCAGGAATATCTGACTCTACCTGATATTAAGGATTCTGTCAGAAATAGATTAAAAAGGAGCCAGCAGTTGAGTAAATTAGAAAAAAATAAAAAGGAGACAGCAGTTGACTAAATCATGGCAAGTTATGACCAAAAAAAAATACAGTGAGGCCTAGACACCAGAAAAACAGACAAAAGAGATATTTAGACACAAGCATAATTTGTAATCTCATTAACTTTGCAAGAATTGCTCTCTATTTTAAATTATATAAAATAAAAATAAAGCATAGCATCTAGAAAGAAAACCTCAAGAAGTCATTAAAACTTTTAATGCTGATTATAATGAAGAAAAATGCATGTAGGTAGCAAGGAAAAGGCAACTGAGCAGCACAGGTACTACAGTTYCCGGGGATTTATGAGCAGCCTTGGTGTGGGGAGAGAGGGGTTTTCCCAAAGCTCTGCATGCAGACTGGATACAGCAGCCATGCAGAGCTGTACAAAACAGGCAGGTAGACAACAAATAGAATCACAGGTTCTCATTTGTTCTAAATTGCTCACCATGTCTTGCTGTAGCACATAAAATGTGGAATGCTATCCAATATATATCAAGACTACAGACATTTAAATCTAGAAGGAATTAGGACCTGGGTGTTTTCATCTCAAATCAGTACCTCATCCAGCTACTGGAACAGTYCTGATCCTGGTTAAAAAATAGCTTGTACCATCTGCTATTACTGTCAAATTTATTATTATACTACTTCGTTATATTTTGATTTAAAGGGCTACTTCACAGGAGGGAAGCAAAGCTCACAGTGGAAAGACTTAACTGACATCAGGGATCTGGATCAGGCCCCCATTGAGCGGAAGAGAATTAATATTAATTCCTAACTTTCCTATTTGAGCATGATGTGCCCCCAGGCTGGCTGCTTGTCTTAGCAGAATCACTATCTCCTGTTTAGGCATGACAATATTTGTCAAGTGCAATGCTCATTAGTCTGCTGTGTGGTCAGGCCAGCAGTGTATAAACACTTGGAAAGATCAGGTGGGGACTAAAGGTCTGTGCTTTGTGGTCAATTATAGCCATCAACATTAATGATGTCACCATGGAGAGCTACACAGGGAGGAGAGAGGGAAGTGCTTTTCCAAGGTTAGTCTTGACAACACACCTTGGCTACAAGCAGCTGGCAATGAAAAATGTAGTGTGCACCTCCAGCCCCTGCCCAACCCTCTCAGTGATTTATTTCAAGAATAGTCTAGTGGCTTCTTTTTTTAATACCTGAATAAGAGACAAGCTTTCTAACCTGAAGTGCATTCTCTTGTATTCTTCAGAATTCACACTGTTGATGATACTTCAACCTGATGTCTAATCAAAGAGAGAAAAAGCAGCACAGGAGCTGAAGAAAGTTTCCCATCTATGCCTTTGTTTTGAACTCTACACTTCCCTCCCCAAACCCTGGGATTTCCCAGCAAAGCTGACATTCTGATCCTATTCACTCGGAGAGAGTTCTTGTCCCAGTTCCTACGCAAATTGGGAAGAAACAATAGGATTTATTCCCCCCTACTCTTGAAAAATTATGTCTTTTTTTAAATTTTAATTGTTATTAAAATGAGGCTACAGGTTTTCAATCTCTTAGAGAAGGATAAAAAAAATCACCTCGAGTCTTACAAAGGCAGAAAGATGTGGCAACACTTAAAAACATTCACTAGGGGAAAAAACATCATTATTGCAAAATTAATGATGTGGATATTCATCTTCAACTGGCAGCATGCCACTTACCACCAAAGGAGAAGGCCCACTCACCAGCCCTCTACTGAACCCTTTGCAGGGCAGAGCTTCAGTGAGAGCATCGTCAATGAAAGCAGAAATAGCACGAGCCTTTGCGATCCTTTCGCAGTTCCCCGAGCCCACTGAGCACTATAAATACAAACGAGCATGAGACAGCAACAGCAGGTCCTGAAACCCCAGCGCAAGTTGGCATAGGCATAACTGTCCTGATGAAACCCCTCCACAGAGCACCAGGTAAGCATGGGTATCCCAAACCAAAAAAATGAACCCAAAAATGCATCCAGCCCTTCCCCAACCAGGAAATCACTTAAGCTCAGTGTTAAGCAGGACTCAAACTCACGTGTTTAGGTTTAGGACAGGTTGAATGCCTTGCTGAAGGAGCAGTGCTTTGACCAGAGCCATCATTTGTTTAACCTATGACCATTCATTTCAGTTTAATTGGCATCCATCATCCTCACCACTGCAGTGTAACAGAGCACTAATATGGGGGTCCTGGCCATATTCCACTCATTTAATTGCATTTGTCAGCCTAAACAGAACCCTCCACGCAAGGTTATTTATGTACTTGTCCGTGGAGCAGCCTGCACAGCAAACTAGCATTCAATATTTGATGCGTTCTCTAAGAAAGAAAACCCCATTTTCTGTAAGTGAGGTGTAGCTCAGTCGGTAATTCAAACTCTCAGCATCCATGAAATCCTGCAATCCATTTATGCCTGCTTTGTAGAGCTGACGTTTGCTTGGTGGTCTAAAGCCTTTTATTTTTCTCTCTTCCTTTCCAGCATGTGCTCTTGTACTTACCAGGGCACTTAGAGTATTATTTAGGTTGCAGCCTGCGATATTTTCAAGCTACTAGAAGATAGTTTCTTAGACATTTTCATAATGTTTTGAAATGCTGATGAGGATTTAGCATTAAAATTAATGGCAGCCAGCCGTGGTCTTTCAGATGTGAAAGACTGTGCAGTATTTTCTGGGAAAAAAAGGGGGGAGCAGTGGGGAGAAGAATGGAGATATAAATAGCCAGTCTTGCTTTTCTCTAGGCAGGATCCTTTTAATCATGTAAAATAGATTTTAAAGATTAAAGACTCTAGGCTCCTTTCTGCCTTTGCTCATGTCTCGTATCACCAATTTTTTTGTATGTAATTTGAATGAAAAAGGACACACATGGTGTTTTCATTTGCATTACCCCAAACTGGAATTTCCCCTTGAAGAACATAGCCCCTACCTCCTCTGCAGCAAGGAGAAAGCCACCATACCTGGGTGGAACAACACAAAACAGGAGAAAAAATAAATTCCAAATCATTAACCTACTTCTTGGACTTGGAACTTCAGTTTTCTGAGCTTCAATTTGAAGCCATGCCTTATAAGCTGAAAAGGAGACAGAGGATATACTGGTCCAGCAGCTATATGTGTGTATGTATGAGCTGCAGCCTCAGATTTCATCCAGACACCATCATACTGCACATGGAAAACCTGCATTAATTGGAGCAGGGGCATCAGCAGTGGGAAAACTGGCTGCACCAGGGGGCAAGAGATCTCTGTCCAGGTCAGAAAGTTCAGTGGTATCAGGGCTGTTCTGCAAAAGCTGCCAGAGGTGGAGGGCAGAAGAGAAAGGCCCACAGAGGAGAGCTCCACGGAGGAACGGTGAATGAACGTTCTCCTTCAGGACAACACAGCCTGGCAAAAATCCAGAGGAGATGCTGGGACGAGAGAGTAGATGAAAGAACTGAAAATCTGGGGCGGAACAGACTGTCCATGCCCATGAACAGTCTGTTGACAGAGCTGGAACCAAGAGATTTCCTTCTTCTGCCACTGGCACAACAAACCCTGTTTTGCCACATCACTCCCTCTCACCAAGACACACAATGCAACAGGATTTGCATCTCAGCACGGGTCAGTCTCCATTCTCAAATCCACGTTTCTAGTGCAAGTTACAATCAATTCCCCTTACACACTGACTGGAGCATCCTTTCTCCACCTCACACTCCCCAGACTTGCAGCTATACTCCCACTCAGTTTCCAGTTGCGACTCTCCTGGAGCAGAAGTCCCTCTGAGGCCAGAGATTCTGAGGCCAACAAAAATCAATGCCRGAATGTATAAATTTCAGTCTCTGTACTTCATTGTACTTCCCAAATGAAGTGCAGGACATCTGGATAATTCTCCTTGATTACATTTATAAATACTCAGAGCATCCTAACTTTGTTCCGTATACTAAAACATCAATGGCCTCATCAGCTAGATATTCTTTCATATTCATAAGCCAAAGAATAGAAAGGAAACAAAGCACACTGTTCATCAGATAYAAACCCATAAACCCTCCTAATGACATTTGGAATTCACCTAAAAATCCAGGCCAAACCTGAGACAGTTTTCTGGTGAGCTGCCTCTCCGTGGGTTTAACAAGTAGAGTCCTGTATCCCACACAATTACKCTGCCATGCACGTGGCCCGTGGGAAGAGAGGTACCTAAGAGCAGAAAAGCCACATATAAATTTAAGAAGCTACTGTCATTCTAAGCAGTRCCTTCTCATTGGGACAGTATGGTTAGAGTGAAAATAAATCACAGCCTAGTTTGTGTTGGATTAAACCTTGAGGGATCATGTAGTCCAATCCCTCTGCATTGACCAGGGACATCCCCGACAAGATCAGGTTGCTCAGAGCCCCATCCAACCTGACCTTGAACATTTCCATGGACGGGGCATCCACCACCCATCTGGTCAACATGTTCCAGTGTTTTACCACATTCACTGTAAAAAAAGATTCTTTCTTCTATCTAAAACAAATGCACACAACTATACCACGAGAAAATAGAACATGTCTGTAATTACAACGAAAGACTTTTTCTTGACAGCCCTGGCAATGAAAGTTCACGAAGCACACATAGCGTGGGAAGTGTCAGCACAAACCTCCCACAAGTGCCTCCACCAGCATAGCCAGGGGACGAGGGCAGCGTGTTCCCAGCCTCCCGGCCTGGTTCTGCCTCTCTGCTGAAAATGGCCACCAGGGTTTCCAATTAATTCCAGGTGGTTTTGTACCACGGGCGCTGATCCACCCGGAGCTGACCCAAGGCGCTCCCCTTGCTGCACAGATAGTGCACATACTCTGCTCGCTCCCAGCCTGCAGATCTGTTTCAAGGTCCTGACCTTAGTTTTTAAAGCCCTTAATAGGCGAGGGCCTAATGAACCTTGGAGACTGCTTCTTATCCCACAGTCCAAAGCCACAGCCGTGATTGCTCTGGGTGAGCAGGGCTAAGTGAGCTCAGGGTGAAGCCCTCCTCGCTCGCTGCAGCCAAGCCTTCTGCCACCAAAGCCTCAGCCCTGGCTCTTAACAGGGATAAAATCCTCAGACACTCATCTGCAGTCCTGCCACAGCCTTCTTCACTGCTGCTGCTGTGGCATTCATTAAAACATAGCACAAGATAATGAAAGGCTGCATTTTAAAAAAAACTACACTGTAGAAAAAAGACATTTCTTCAGGTCTTTGCAGAAAGCCATGGTGAGATAACATCCCCAAGCAGGGGAAGGACACTGTTAGATTATAGAGAAGTAGGTTTGGGAGTGAGCTTGAGAGGTGAAAGTCTTATCCCTGTTGGGCTATAGCAAAGGGACCTCAAGCACCAGCGCCCTGACAGAGCAGCTCTGAAGTGAATAGGACCAGTCCACTTCATCTCTGGAGCAGCACAGCCAGACCCTCACAGCATGACCCTGCCTAGCAAGTTTGTGGAGAGGCCACGGCAGATAAAAGCAAGGGCAGCACTGTGTATGTGGCAGGAATGAACACTATATGCAGCTCAAAGAAGAAATTCCCCATTCCTGGTGTATCAATGCTCCCTCGTTTGCTTATCAGGCTCTTCTCACTCTTGCACATGCAGCCTGTGCTTCTTCTGCTATACAACTATGAATAGAAATGCAGAATTACCCTGCACATAAATGCTGATTTGAAAGCTTGTCTGTACCTCCATCCTGCTTGCCACATGCTATTTCATACTTTAATACCAACTTTAAAATAGATGAGAGGCTGATGAGCTGAAACACATCCAGCTTGTTACTTCCACAGCACTAGCACAGCTCTCTGCCTGCAGCCTTCCTCTCCTTCGTATCCATCTGCCCTTTGCCTCTGCCACCTGCACTGCCCTYCCAGCATCCAAGCACAGCCCTTGCTCAGCCAGAGCTCCCCTGCACCTTCCAGGGACCCACCACGCACAGTTTATGCTGAAGCCCTTGTCTTGCCAAGCAACTCATTCCACTGTTCCTAATCTTTGAACTTCAGCTGGCCACACKGGGCCCTTCTGGACAGCGTGTTCATCTGCTTTCATATCCTGCTCTGTTTTGTAAGCACAGGTTCCTTCAGAAGAATAAGCAGTAATTACTGCAGCCACACCTATACTGGAAATGCCTGTGCAATGATCTGTAGCTCATGCTCACAAAGAAAACAAGAGCTCTAAAGAAATAAGCATCCAGTCACTTTGAACTTCAGTATCTGGTCCTTCTCTGCAGCAGGGACCTGATTCTTTGAAGCCCTGAGCTGCCATTGCCCCCGAGGGACTTCAATCTCTTTTCGTACATGCAAATATAAACAAGAAGTCACACTGTTGAAGTCAAGTGAATTATGCAGGTGTAACCTCAATGTGACAGAGAGGGCTCACGGATGTCAGCAGAGACTGGAACAGGTGCCCTTTCATTTTTCACACGCTGATTTTTCATTCTCAGCCCCCTGTTCCRCACACCAGCACGTGCAGAGATGTGATGCAATGGGATGGCTGATATTTAGGAGAAATCACACGCTTTAGATCAATGCACACTGCAGGTATTCAGCTGGAACCAAATATGTTGGAAGCAGTGTAAACCCCAGGGGGCTTGTTCGCTAATCAATAAACACGAGGAATGTATGCCACTGAGTTATTGCTGCAGTGTTAATTGTAGCTATACAGGATTTTTTTTTTCATTGCTAAAGAAACAGACATCTTCAAGAAGTGTGGCTTTTACGAAACAGACAGGGTAWGAAAAACACACTGCTATTCACTTCTCTGATGATTTCGACTTTAGGGAAGCATAGGAGGTTCTATGTTTTGAGGCTAATTAGAATATCTCTGTGCTGCCTTACACAGGAGAAAGGGAAGTTCATAGTGCTTCCAATCCCCTGGCTTACCACAAGTGACATTTAAGCAGTCACCTGGGGGAAAATCCCAATGGGAGCACTGACAAAGCTTACCATTTGAAAAAGGTCACACCTTCTCTTCTTGCTCTGAATAGATGATGCTGACCTTAAAAACCTTCCAGTCCCGGTCCCCCTTCCTCATAAGCATGTGATGGAGCAGGCAGCCAGGGCACTTCTAGCCGGGAGGAGATGCAGGGCACCATTGCTCTGCAGAATTTTCTTGTGCCTTGTTTTCCTCTTGATAAATTGCAGATAAATCAACCCATCCGCGAGCGGGTGCTCCTGAGGATGGACAGCACAGGCATCAGGACAGGAGCACCAGGCAGGGCTCAGGCTGCACTGGGGAACAGACACCTCTCTCTAAGGTGACTGTCTGGAAAACAGGTGGCAAAAATGCAGTAGCATTCCAAACCTCGCCGGACAAGGCTTTCGGTGTGTGGTGGAAAAAGGGGGATTCACAAAGACCAGCTTTAACCACGGCAATTCAGAGCAGGAATTGCCATCTAGCAGCTCTGATTCAGCCTCTGCAAGAGCCTATTATACACAGACACTAAAAAAACTAGTCAGCTGAAGTTAGCTTTGTTAGACCACTCTGTTGTTTCCTTGATTGAGGCCCATCCTCACTCATCATTTAATTAGAGAAACAAAGGGCAGGCAGAGGGAGAAATAACATATTCACCCTGTGGATGGAAACTAAACCTCTGGTAACACTTTGAGCACAAGGTCAAGCAAGGTTCTCAGAGCAGAAGTCAAACCTGGATTCATGAGGTTCTAGCTCAGGACCTCAGCTGAACCTCCCAGGGTAATCCTCTTAGTCTGAACCTGTAAGTATCAGCCCTACACAGGCTAACTCTTCAACTTTATGTGGGATTTTCATCCTAGCACCAGGCTGTCCAAGTCAAAGTAGCACCATGCCGGGTAGCCGGATGCAAATATAGCTCCCTCCCCCTCCTCAGTACCAACCAGAGGCCAGTCCTCCCCACGGGCTGCAGAGACTTCCAACTGAGTCATCCTGTGGGATGAAACGGGACAGCCCACAGCGGTAATCCCAAATGCTGCAGTATGCTGGAAAATCAGTCCCTGACTGCTGCAGTCATGAAAATACAATAAACATGCCCTATGATTCCATTTTTAGTCGCTTTTCAATGCAGCGCTGCAGTTTGTCAGGCTTTCTTGTCCCAGCTGGAATAGATGAATTGCTGATGCTTTTTAGGACCATTGGCAGATGAGCACAATAGAAACATCGCTCAGATATTGATGACTAATGCACACAGAACGCTTCCAAAAACTGTGTTGCCATCGCAGCTAAACAAAGTGTACTGAATTAACATTCACATGGAAGGAGAGGAGCTCATTTCCACATATTCAGCGTCTAAATGAACCTACGGCACCTCTGTGGAACTCAACTGAAATCAAAAACTGGCCACGGTCCTCTTGAAAGTTTCATGGACCTACCAAACCCTAACTCAGGTTTCAGGCTGGCAGCAAAGCCTGGAATATCTCACAGGGTTTGGGATTTCAGTGTAGAAATTTTTAGCCACTACTACAAGAGCTTCTCTCAGGTCACAGACCTACAGATATCTTCCTCACTTTAAATTATTGTTGCCTTGCTACAGAATTGACATGAATTGCTTGTAAGGAAGAGTCTGGCACATTTCAAAGCTCACAGAAGTCTTTTACCAGCTCAAATGGATTAGATCAGCTTCTTCATGGGAAACCTCCCAGACAGTTTTCCCTTCAGGACTGGAAGTAATCTGCTTGAGCATGGCACAAGACAGGGCTACCCTGCAGAGGTAACAAAAAAAACCTTGCAATGACTGAAAATGCCATCACCACAAGAACTGAAAGCACAGGACAAAGAACCTGATTTAGAAAGAACCCAAACCAGCAATAACCAACACATCCAAGARCAAGACCATGGAGCTACAGACACACTAATGCAGCAAAAGGAAGAGCCCTGTCTGGAGCAGGATTAAGGAGATGACTCATGAAGAAGTTCTGTTGCTGTCATCTCTGACTAAACCTTACACTGAAGTCCAGATACAAAATGAGCTGAGTCGATGGAGAGGTCAAGCACACGGAGGGAACCAGCACTCCCAGCTCCAGTTCCCAGCTCTCACAGTCGTTTGAGCCCTCCTACACAGTGATCCATCCACTTGAAAAATTATAAGCAAAAAAAAGAGATTTTTTTTTTCCTGCCCTGTGTGCTCCTGAACTTCCTATTATGACAGCAATAAAACTCATCAATGCAAAAGCACAGACCATACGAAGTCTGAGATACAGTGCTGGTTGTTTTGTGGCTGAAGTGTCTGAACATTTGCTGCTCCTCCAACACTTTGTGAGGATTGATACTTCAACATACTCAGAAATTGTCTTGAATACTTTTTTCTAGCCCCCTATTCAGGTTACTGTTTGTTCTTCAGATACAAACAAACAGAGCAGGTCTCACTATCTCTGGTTATCTATTTAATGGTATCAAACACCACTCCCTTTAGAGTACCCTTTTGTATGGATTTCAATCCTCTTTGCACAGGTAAAACTTCTATTGACTCGCAGTGTTATTTTGCAGTGCCAYCAAACAATTAAGAACCCTAGATACTGGCTCATATTTCACAGAWAAATATCCATCACTCTTCTTCAAACAGGGATATCACCTCCATGCTCCTGGTTATTGCAGCTGTTGGAAGCCAAACAGGGTGGATGTGTTTTAAAAACCCAGCCTGACACTGAAAGCTCCCTTCCAACAGACTGAACCCATATTCATGAAATTAGTGGGGGGGGGAGAGGGGAGAACAGGAAATGTTCTTGAAAATAGTAGAATGTTTTTATATATCTCATGGATTTCTGTTTCATTAGATATGGGAGCAGTGCCTTTAATGTAACTAACATGTGGCAACCACAGGGTAACCACAGAGRGTAAATCTGTCCTGCAGGAGGAAGCTAAAATGCAGCAGGGTTTGCTTCAACTGCTAGGAAAGAATCAAAAAACCTTCTTAGCTCTGGTCGCAACTGGGGGTGGAGGGGAGGAGAACTGAGAAAACACTAATAGTGACAGCTGAAAACAGAAATATCTCAGCATTTGTGGGTGGGGGAATCAAACAGGTCCCAGCATCCTGTCAGTGCTCCTGCTTATGCTCCAGATTTCTTCTTCTTGGGGAAAAAAATAAAGCAATAGATCTAAAAGTCTTGAGGTGGTCTTGAGATAAATATATTTAATAACAGCAGTTAATCATAGCATTTTCAGAGATGTGCACATTTATGTGCAAAAGCCATGCAAGCCAGAGGAATTGCAGCGAGGCTTGGCTCAAATTGCCCTATTGTTGGGAGATCACAGTTGGTTTCATTGCTTTCCTTCAATATTCCCATCAGGACTGCAGCTCCCTTGCTTTGTTCCCCAGACAGCTCAGCATTTAACAGATGTCCTAAGTAAATCATGATCATTTGGTAGGCTTGGGGAATAGAAGCTAGATGGAGAAATCACGGTCTAATAAAACAATCAAAAAAGTACCAGCACATTACAGGCCATTTCAAAATAAATTAGGGTATCTTTTCAATCTCTACACAACAATTTGTATTTGAAATCAAAAGACCGTATGTCATTGACTTTCCCCTGAGTAATCTAAGTGAGAGAGCTCTCTGAGGTGCAGTAATAGGATGTAAGTGAAGAACTGGGTATTATTTTACCCGTGCTGTGATAATCTGAATGCATCACTGCCCAGCATCATAAACAGTGAAGTGAGAAGAACAAACAGCACTTTCCAAACCCTCCTTGCATTTGGGGACCGGAGGAGGGGGTGGGAGACCAGGTCTCCAGTGAGAGGGAAAGCAAGCACTTAAAACTAAAGCAGAAGCAACACGGTGTTATTTAAAGCCTAAAGAGGAAAACTACAAAAGCTTGCTTTTCACCTCTCCAAGAAGGAAAAAAGGCAAGTCAGAAGCAATGTCAAGAAATAATGTTGCAAGCAGGGAGTGCAGTTCTTAATAATCAGCAGTATTTTAAAGATCTTCTTGAAGTTTTGCACTGAGACACTATAATTAAGGAAAGAAATCAAAGCTTACCAGTTACCATCTGTCTGGAGCAGGGAGGGAGCTGATGCTCCAGGATCTCTTCCACGGAGTAATGCACACTGCAAAAGTACCAGAAAGGAGAAAAAAAAAWAAAAAATAAAAGAGCCAGACAACAACAGCAACCCCATAGGTCACGCTCTGTTTTCCTTCTCTTTTCCAGCCAGCCAGAGGGGTTTCCTCCGGCTCCCCTGGGAGCCAGCCCCGGGCACAGCCCCCTTCCCGTTTGGAGAACGGCCACCCGTGCCCAGCATCCCACCACCCGCTCGGGGAGAGGCTCCAGGATTCGTTGGAATTGTGTCAGGAAGGGGAAACCGAACCTTTAAACTGCCTCTCACACAGGCCGGGGCAAACAATGCAGCCACCCGGGAGCAGGATTATTTAAAGGAAGACCCGGCTCAGTTCTGAGTCTTACCTGAACTAATCAGGGCAAATAAATTATTTTTAAAGCACGAAGACAGGGAAAAGGATCAGTGTAATTATTTTCCAGAACTGTTTTAACGTCCTTTTCAGTGTGAACTGTGCAAGTCAATGCTGCACACACTGAGGAACCCACAGAGGTTGCTCTGCCTGGGAAAGGATTCTCAAATAGACGTTTGCCTCCCAGGAGATGGCTGTGTCTGCTTCCCTACCTGCATCCTCCRCAGCCCACCCAGAGCCGTGCAGACACTGCCCAAGCAGGGCACACAGCTCCCTCCTCCTCTTTTTAATTTGTGTGTTTGCCCACACACAACTGGGATCACGAAGCAGAAGAGTCACCCAGCACAGCAGAGGGAAGGCACATCTGTTACTCTGCACCACACCTGGGAAACAAAAAAAGTGGCAACTGATAATCATATTCAGCAAGCAAACTCCTGCTTTTCCCTAGAAAATCCCTTCTCTCCTCTTCCCTTTAAGTCACAGCACAATGGTCCAGTTCTGTGGGCTTGCATTTGTTTGCCAAGTCATTCACCTTTAATTCSTTTTGTCTGTAATTTTCCTTGTGCTTTCCACAGAGGAGGTGGATAACTCTACATAGAACTCCTATGTCAGCAGGGCCCCAAGAAAAACCCAGGTACAGTTCAGTGGGATACATCYTGCACTGAATAAAACCCTCACAGACTGATCTGTGAGCTGCTCCTGAATTACCAGGGTGATTGGATCTGAGAAACATAATAGCTTTGCACACCAAGCCAGTCCTCCTTTGACTCCAGATGCAAAATTACCATTTTTCTGCTGAAAGGGGGATTTCATGCCATAACTTGCATGACTAAGGTTTCCAGAGAAGACTTTTGTTTAGATAAGGACAAGAGATGCCCTGAGGCTTGTATTGTAATGTTATATGGATATATAGATAAAGAAATTTTTTGTTGAGCTGAGGGTGTGGTGTGATTTTTATCTGCATGATTACTTACTGACAGACACTGGGAACAGCAAAATTCTTCCTGACCTTTTTTCACCCCTGCCTGGTTGGTTACGAGCTCCAGAGCCAGTACAATTCCTGGGTACCACAGGCAGCCCAAACCGCAGCTGGTTCCTCTGTGTGCCCACCATCATTTGATTGGACACTGCACCTTCTTTAAAATAGAGCTGTTCTCCACTTGAAATCCGATCTAGGAAGAAAAAAATTAATAGTCTGGGGTTGACAACGGCCCCAAAGGAGAATGGTCAATAGCAAAGCTTCTTCTGTGCTGGTATTTTTAAGAGCTCCTGGGATTTGCCCTCCACTTGCATTATTCAACAAGCTTGCACTTACAGTGCTTTTGATACACCTTCAACCTCCAGCTCGAGCCATCTGCACTGCAAAGCCACCTGCACAGCTCTGGGTACAGCAGTGCTTGGATGGTCACCAGGAGAGCTCTGCACAGACCAATGCTCTCCCCTGCTCACCACCACTGTGGTGGGTGTAGTCCCTACCTTACAGCATGACAAAGGGGTTTGATAGCAAGAGGTGCTGCAGGGACATCCTTAACTCTCCCCCGAGGCACTTCAGGAACGTCCCTGGAAGCTTCATTGTGTGTCTTGTCTGAGGCCATTCACTATTCTTCTTCTTATCTTCTATTTGAGACAGTAGATTATTTTAGTTCAGATTACTAGATAGCTGTAAAGCTCTTATCTCAGTCTAAAATTAATTCTCAGCAATTTCTTAACTAAAGAGCAAAGCAAGAGATTGGATGGTTTTGGTTCAGTGATATCAAAAATAGACTCACTGAAAGGACAATTAATCCTGATAACTATGAAGCTTTTTCAACCAAATCAGAAAATAAAAAGTCATTCCTGTTTTCCAGACAAGAAAGGACAAACAAAAAGGCTGGCTCTCAAGGCGTGGCATAGAACCTTCAACTGCTGGCTGGAGAAAGCTGCAATAAGGCAAAAGAGAAAGACCATGGCATAAAGACCCTGCCCTGGCTGCCCTTCCACAGCGCACTCCAGTCCCAGCTGGATTCAGTGCACTCACCCTGGACTGCAGTGCCTTGGGAACACGCACAAGCAGCAAATGGCCTCACTCCAAGCCTGCAGCTAAACATGGTTCCCTCCTCCTTGCCTTCTAATTGATATCCCAAATCAGAAACCTTGAGCTTGTCTTTAAACATGAGCATAATCTCAGGCTCAGCCAACTGATCCTCCAGCAGGAATATAAAGACAGGCAGTAATCGGCTCCAGCAGGGAACCAGGGTCAGGAACAAGTCATGTTAAGTGGTATTTCACAGTATGGACTGTCAGGTTTTGTGATATATGATTTCGTGGAGTACTTTGTTTTGTCCACCCATCTGAGTTTCAAAAGTAAAATTAAAGCTTTCTTCTAGCCAGAGAGATATAAGTAGTGCACAAAAGTTCAACAACTGTAGTGTAAGTCACATAATCCAATAGCATCATCGTAACAAACTCCTGGTAACAGGCCCAAAACAGTACCTATCAATTCAAGTCAATGTGCTAAGGTAGTAGAAAAAGAAATATGAAAATATTGCAGAAAATATGAGTACCTCTAAAATGTACTCTAACTCTAGAAGCTTTAAAATATTAAAGAAATATTTTTCCATCCAGTTTCATTGATAACAGCATTTGAAGAATCCTTTTTCAGCAAAAAGTTGACAGTTTGAAAGGTTTKGGGTTTTTTTTTTCCTCCTACTTTTGCTTTTAAACTATCCATGATACAGCACAGTGTCACAGTGGCACTGTGTTAAGGGGATTGAATCCTCTGTTCCTTTAAGCCTGAAGATTCTTCACACTTTCAGCCTTATCCTTATTCAGCTACGGGAAGGGAAATAATSTGTCTTGGATTTTACTCCACATTTCAAAACACCAAAACCATCCAAACAAGAACTGCTTGTGTACAGGGCAAAGTCTTTGTTTTGACTGGCACCCAGGAGGAATTATGACATACTATCATCAAAGCAAACTGCAGATTATGGGGTAAGCAAAACAAGTTTTCTCAGTTTTCCAAGTTTTCTCATCATACAAATACCTTTGTAATTAAACAGGTAAAATACATAGGAGTGAAAACCTTGGAACCAATGCAGTAAATAGATTTTTAAAAATTAGCTACCATCCACACAGAAGATGTTTCCTGAGCATATGAAGAGCATATGCAATTTTATTATGTATATGCTTCTAAATAAAATTCTATCTGATTTTGTGGATATGTACACACATAACAGAAGTATTTAACACATCCACATCACGGTCACACATGTCCACAGATACACTGCTCTGCACTGGAAGAATGCACTTCCTCTGCCTAGTTCTGCATAGGAACTACTAATCTGTCATAAATTACATTTTAGCGTAAGTACTCAGATTGGTGCCTKGGAAAGAGAGGCAGTTCTGAGGCTTCAAAAAGTTTGGGCACCAAGTCAAGACTACAGCCCTAACACTGCATAGAAATCTTTGGGCTGATTTTTGGAGAGATGTTTCTTCAAGAACAAAAAAAAAAAAAGTCGTGGCTATGATATGTCTATTAAACACAGATATTAAGAGTATGAGTTTGAAATATTTCTGTAAGCTTCTTTGAAAACTTATAAAAACTGGGAGATGCAACAACCAATTTGAATCAGATAACACAAAATAAATATTGGGCATACACCAAAACAGAGTCTTCCTGAAAGTCATCATCTCTTCCCACAGCACATCACCACCTTGACAAGATGGGGCAGCCAGACACTGTCACTGTATCTCCAAATTAATAATATAACAGGTAAGGACACAGAGTGAAAATTTTCAGCCAAAATGCAAATAAGGAATTCTACATTTCCAAAACTCTGGTTTTCATCAACTTTGACCTCCACTGGTTTCTTACTTCTCAAACATTTGCTTTTCATAATTCCACTTTTCTAACAAAGCTCTTCCAAAGTCCTCTAATCGATGTGTATTTGTAAAGCCACACAGGTCCTTTGTTGGAGCTTCTATTCTAATCTGGGAACTTTAATTTCGGAGGAGCCGATTCCTTAGCGGTACGGAAGCATCGAGATGAAGGTTCAGTGAACCCAAGGTCAATAAGTCACGCATTTCTTTTGACTAGTATTTGTTCTTGACAAGCAAGCTGCCCACAAATCCCTTTTGCAAGTTTAAGGCTCTGTGTAGCCTGCAGAGACAAAATTAGAATATAAACATCTACTCACTAGAGAAAACAAGGGAGTTATTGTCACTGTAAAGAAGGAGACATCTAAACCATACCCCCTCTGCATTAATTCCATTATTGTGCACAGGCAAGATGACAGTTATACCACCAAGTAAACTGCAGTTATCTAGTCAAATGATCATTTAATGTTCTTTATTTTACTTTTTCTAAGGAAAATTGATTTCTTGCTATTTATGTTCAGGGTATTTCATTGTGCTGTGATTATAAACCAGACTGAACGCGTTTCCACCGACTCCCCGCAAAGTGTGTTTTACAGCCCTTCCTGTTTGTACAATGCAAGATGTCTCTTTTAATTGCCAGTCTGCTTTTTTAAGTAGGATGCATGCTTGTTTGTTTACTCGGAAGCTCTGAGAGAGCCAGGCTGGACTCCAGTCTTCCGACAAGCTGCTGCGAGATACGCAGGGAAACATCCCCAATAACCACGTCTGCTGTGTAAATGGCAAAACCACCTACAGCTCGYTCAACTTCATCAGGGCTCGGCAGATCTCTGACATTTAACTTGCAAGGACAATTCCTAGGGAGGGTCCTGGGTCAGAGCTGTCACTTGTGTCCCGTCAGGTGTTCCCTTCYGTTCTGTGTGGCACAGCCCCCAGAGCCAGCGGCCAGGCAGGCGACACGGGGGCTGCAGGAGGGTTTCCAGGCTGAGGGGACAGGGCGGAACAGCACTGCTGGAGCCGGCCGAGGTTACSCAGCAGGAGCACCGGGATGAACACACATCACCACATCCTTTCTCCCACACACCCGATCAGCCCTGTATCTCTGCCCTGCTCTGCCAGTGCACAGAAATAACGGGGAGTGACAATCCAGGGAGCGCCACAGCAAATGGTGTCTGAGCTGACGAAAGAGCAAGGCATGGCCGAGCTCTGCCGCCAGACCACCCTGCTCCACGTGTGACCCCAGCACTGCGCTGAGCCGGCTCCTCCCGCCATTCCCACCTCATGGCAGGAATCAGCACGAGGCTGAGCAGGGAATTCGCTCCAATTACCTCATCTCTGAGGAAACTAAGTGATCCCTTCCTTGAGAAAGTGCAAATTTCCACCTCTCATCTAGTTAGTTTACCCACCCCCAGGCTGAGAACCCTTGAAGGACAGAAGTTTAGGCTCAGGGTTTCAAACACATTCAACATCCTGYGAATATTTTCTTGTTTTTATTTCCTTCCCGCATCTCAGTATGTAAAACCTTATTGCTGTGGAAATAAAGGTGTGAAAAATCAATCAGGGATCTTTGCAAGCTATAAAAAACCTAACGTAGCATTACAGGTTTACCACCAGCAGTTAAAAAGAAGCTCTCTACGAAACTGTGTGGGAGATATTCCCCATGACACGAGGATTTTGATGGACATACAGAGTATTTTGCATAATCCAGCAACTGTTTACCTAGAAAACCACAGTCACTTTCACAAATACATAGCTCTATAAATATTCTTTGACTGCTGAAGTTCTACTATCCTTTCTTGGTAAAACCATCTCATGTGAAAACATTTGTTAAGAGGGAGGGGTCGGACTTCACTGCAGATATCAATAGACAAAAAACAAACACTGAAAACTGAAAACTGTCGGGGTTTTGTTCCCATCCACTCCCAGCTGTTTGCCTTGACTGCTCAGCTATGAAGAACTACCTTCCTCCTGCTGCATGTTTGCTCCGCGTGTGCCTTGGGGGAGCAGGTGAGGAGCCCTGGGTGCTGCAGGCAGGAGGACACCCTGTCCCGGGTGGCTTTGCCACCATTGCACCACATCGCACCAGCACCAGTGAGTAGCTCCATGGCTCACACAGGGTAAGGACAAGGTAATGTGCTTTCAGTGGAAACTCGAATTTCTGCCTCCTCCTTGAACACCTGAGCACCTCACCCAGCCTTGGTGCTCTCCAAACACTGCCCTGACCACTGCACCCTGCTGTCTCTTCTCCATGCTTTCTGCTGGAATGGGACATTTCACAAAAGAGCAATTCCTATGCCAGCATCTTACCCTAGTGCCAAAAAACATTTRGATTCCAATATTACCCCTGTAGGACTGTGAAGACTCAAAGACTTTTTCTGTTTGTCTTCAGCAAAGATCTGCAGAAGGCATCCTTTTGCCCATCTTGCAGATCCTGCGTCGGAAATGCTGCTGCCCTGATCATCTTTAGCATCCCCCAGACAACCCTGAAACACTCAGGAAAAGGGGGATCTTGGCAGCTGAAATGTTCACACACACACACACACACACACATCTACTAACCCCAGTACAAGACATTTTCTTGGCTGCCCATACAGAAAATTCATGAAATCTGCAGTGAATAGCATGGAACAGAGGTCAGCAAAAATACAAGAGTCACTCCATCAGCATGAGTGTCAGCCCTATGCTGACAGCATAAAGTAAGTTCAACACAGCTTAACAGGGCCAAATCTACATTCAAAAGAATTAAAGGCAAATAAACTCACCTTAATCCAGTCTTGCAAACCCTGGCCTCCTAATTCCCAGCTGCCCAGACTGGAGAGTGTTATGACACCTTGGCAGGACACATTTAATCGGCAGCACGACCTGACCTGTTCTGCAGGGAGAGCCCTTTGTGGGCACATTCCAGCCCTGACCTGTGCTGCAGCATTGCTGGCGCTTACTCTACCGTTACCGCGCGCTTTTCTGTCCCGGGAGCGGCGGATCCCTGAGCGCACGGGCCATTGCCAAGCTCCGAGCTCAGAGCAGCACCAGCTGACTCCAAACACCTCCTCCACGCTCCTCTTTTGGTTAGACAGAAAGTCACTAGCGCTCTCAGTAATGCCTTTCAAATTCCCAGCCATGCCTTTTTAATGGATCCTCCCTAAAACAACAACAGCTTCTAGGAGCAGCCTCCTTGCCGGTGAGATGCACTTCCCAGAATTCTCAAAGGCAAAGAGCTGAGAGGGGGTTTGTCTACACCAGGTGAGCACATTAAGCTCTGCATGAGTCTGTGTGTGCACTCTATTTCGCAGACGAGTCATTAGCTGAGATATTTTCCAGTCAGATTAGGAGGAAAATCCAAGAATTATGAAGTCAAACTTGCAGGGCCTGATTCTCTGCTGGTTTGGATAATTCTAGTGAAAATTTCAGATACTGCAAGTGTAAGACAAAGCTACATGAGAACCAACCTCACTGAAGTCACCAGGATTGTCCATCAGCTTTTAAAGGACATACTGTACCACGTCATTTAGTGTCCATGAAAGTAAAGCTGTTCCCAAGAGAGGTCCAACTGCAAGTGAGAACTACGGGGAGTTGTGAGAAAACAATTGTCCCAGGCTTTGATTTGTTTTGAGGAGGAATCCTCACATCTCTTGGTCACAGCTCCACTCCTCCCAGGTTTGTGAGGAAGCTCACAGTGCTGATGGTACTGAGCTGATGTAAGTGTCAGTTATTTTGGAATCTCTCCAGAGAGAAATATTTTGACAGTCATACTCTGTTCATTATTCTTCCAAGAGAGGAAACAYGCACGTCGTTATCTAAGGGAGTACAGTCAGCCCACCATGCTCTTGCCTGACTGGCTTACTTATCTTGATAAATGCCGGCTAAGATCAGGACTTAGTGCCATTAGATGTGTCTAAAACATGAAGCTGTCATTACCGTGTCAGCACCAAGGATTGTTTCCAACCGTGATAATGGTGGGGCCACGTTTTGAACAAAGACAGACCCGAGGCTGCAATGGCCTGCCACACCAGCTGGTTCCCATTACCGCACAGAGACCTTTCGCTCACGATTATGAGCTTCGCCATTTTTTTTTTTCCTTTTAATTGGAAACCAGAAATATCCTCCCCATCTATGACTCACATTGGACCTAGCAAACGGTTACCTCACGGCTAGGGGCTGGCGGGGTTGGAGCGTGCAGCGGTGCCAAGATCCGTTGGATCCGAAGCCTGGAGAGCAGAGGGTTAAGCAAAGAGTTGCAGACCGCGACCAGCCCGGCCGCASGGATCCCGCGTCCCGCTCCTCCCGCGCTGCCAGAGCTCCAGCAGCGCGTGCCCCACACACGGAGAGCTGCTGACACACAATGCTGATGCAAGAACACACTCTGTAACACCTTTCTGACGCTGGTCTTCACGGCACAGGTCAGCTCTAAGGTGAGTAGTTTCAGACCGACAGTGAGAYGAGAAGGACTTGAATTCATTCCGACCTGACTCAGCCCAACATTTAAGCAAAATACTTAAGTACTTCCCTGTCCAGCAAAGCACTTAAGTATGTGGTTTAATTTATAAAAGGTAAATGTTTACGTGCTTTGGACTGTTGAACTGGCAGCTATTACACTATTACACCAACTGCTATGTACGTACATATAATTATACATAGACAACTGTTGTTAAAAATATATCTATAGCTGGTTTTAATCTCAGGTTTTAGGGATTCTCAGTGGGTTTGTAGAAATTACATAGCCCTGCAAACAAACATAATTACATACATCATTCAGTTGCTTTCCATTTTCCTAGCAGAGATCTGTCCCTGCAAGGCAGCAGCCTGTGCTTTATTCCCCTAAGCCAGCACCTGAAGCTGTGTCGTGTTTCTGCTCCCACCAGACTGAGTGCAGAAGATTCCACATGAATAAAGATTTAAGACTTGCTGCTTGAAAATGTGCGATGTCAAGTGTCCCACTGAGCTGTACTGAGTTGGCTGTGGCAATATCTGCTACCCTGTGCAGCACGATCATTTCAGACTTTAATCCTGCCTAATCCTGTTCTACAGGGTTTCATATTTCCTSCCGTCCTCTTTGCCTGACAGTTTTGGCATCTATACCACACGCATTATTTTACTTACATTGAAAATTAAGATCATCTGGGCATCTTAGAGTAAGGACTTCTGCTGACCACAGGGTCTGTCTGAGGTCCAAAAAACACCACCTTGTGTTCTCACCTTGGAGTTCTGTCCAGTCTCACCTCAAGCCATTTAAATTCAGTTGTACTGAAAGCTCCCCACATTTTGCTCAGTTTACACTTCAGCTTGTGGCATCTCTTATTTATGCTRCATTGTAATGCAAATAGTTTGCAGCTCTGCAGCATAACAAAACCATGATTTCAGAAGAAGCAGMAATCATGTGCCTTTTCTTTTGATTTTTTTCTCCTATAGCAAAGCAACAACTTCCCATCCCTAAAATATAACCARTTAGGGAAAAAAAAAAATGTAATTAACTTCCTAGTAAATGGCTGCAGCATTAGAAACAATTTGTTGAATTGTCTCACTACACTACAGGGTTAACATCAGGTGGAAGCTTGGCCCTTGCTTGAATAGGAACTGCCAGTTTTGGAGCAGGCACTGGGCATCCTCCTCCCCTAAGGAAGGGAAGTGCTTTTTAGGTGCCCAGACACCACAGAGGCCACAACCTCGTTGCGATTCTCTAACAGCCAAGTTTCACATTGTAAAGTGTTTCGCTTCCATAAAGAAGGTAATTATGCCTCCTGAAACGAGGAGAGAGATGAACCCACAGAGAGAACAAGACTTAAAGGGGAGACATGCTTTTGCAAACAACTTAGAGTGGAGACGGTGTACTGCTCGCTGCTAATGCTCCAGTCCCAGAAAAATGACAGGGTTCCTGCGAACAGCTGTGGGCACTGCAATGTGAAAATGAACGTCAGAGACTGCAAGGGCATCGTTTCAAAAGCTGGGTATGTATCTTAAAGCTGTCTTCAGGGCAAGTATAATTCAGAAAACCCAAGAGAAAGAAAATAACAGCAGAGAACCAGCTCCTAGTTCAGAATATGGCAACTTATGATCCCAAGTGGGCAGCAGTAAGAAAGGAAATTGTTAATTACTATCCCCACAATGCCTGACAGCCCCTTGTTTAAGGTAAAAGATCCAAAGGTATCTTATGGACCAACCAGAAAATTTGAAAGGGAAAGTACCCAAGTCKACATTCAGTAAGAGCTCCCTAAGTCACACGGGTGTCAGCCCAAGGTTTTAGGTTAAAACTTTAAATAGCCTGTGAGACAAACTGTTTCCAACCTCCCTACCTGAAGGACAATAAGACCTGGGGTACTTCTCTTCTTTTGGCTCTGCAAACTGAAGTGTTTCAGGGCCTTTTCACCAAGCTCAAAGGGTTCAAGGGATTCACTGATAGTGGGTTTGGAGCAGCTAGACAAGAATCTATTCACTAGGTAATGCAAAGTTGTTTTCACACCTCCTATTTGGAAGGAACCACAGGAGAGAGGAAGGATGGCCCACAGCCTTTGCTGTTAGCAGGGATGGGGAAGTCAGAGTTCATTTCCCCAGTCTGATACCAGCTACGATCGTGCTTCCTCCTTCTGCTGGTATCTCTCTGTGCAGTCAGAAGGACTGTGCTAATAGCAATGCTTTACTTTCCAGACTGCTTGTAATTAGCTACTGCAAGCTTCCCAGTCCCACAGAGGCCCCTAGAAGTGATACCGTACACGATGGGTCGGAACAGAATGGATTTCACCACAAAAGCAGCTGTGGATATCTCAGGCAGGGGTTGAATGCGGTTAATATGCTCCAAAATCATTCTGCTATCACATATTGTTGCTATTCAACAACTAAAAAATACAGATATAGATTTTTATGCCTTGAACTTTCTTCTTTTGACAAAGCGCTTTTGCTGAGAATTTTGGAAGGTTGCTACACTACTTTTACTTTGTTCAAGTGTCCCTAGTGACAACCATATCCTGGAGTGTATTAGAGTTTAAAAATACAGCAGCAAGATAAGCAGTGGCAGGAAGATAGAGGAATTCAGAACTTTGAGACTCAGAAGAAAAGATATTTCTAATCTCTGCTGAAAATATAAGACAAAGTGGATAAGGCAGACAAGCATGAGGAGGATGTTACAAACAGGAGAGGCTGGAAAGGAGGAAGGGAGGGGGAGCTTCTCACACCAGCAAGTGAGCTTGATAGCAAGATGAGAGAGAGGTCACAGCAAGACAAGTATAGCAAGCAAGGAGAGCTCCACAGAGATACAGCCTGGAAGACAGGTCAGGGCAAGTCTATGTCTACGGTTTGCTTTGTTCTTTTTTTTGGCTTTCCACATACTTTCAAAAGGAGAGGTTATCAGATAAGATTTGATGGGACACCATTAAGACAGAAGGTTTTTCCAGCTCTATTGTGTGCATGACATTCCTTCCCCCCTAGTCTCCAGAGATCTCATACATCTGGGGATGTAATTTGCAAAGCACAAACACAGGACTACACAGCAATGCTGCCTTTGGTCAGGAATTTGATCAAAGGTGCAATTTAAAGTGGGTGTTTAATAGCCTCATAGAGTTTCTTTACCCTGGGATTGTACAGCCCAGCCTGTAACATACACTTTTGTGCTACCAACAGGTGCTGGGAACCATGCCAACGTCCTCGTCTCACAGAAAGCTTCTGCCTTTCCTGATGGTGTCCATGCACTCTGGGCCAATGGAAACCTACACCTTCACTGCTATAAGGCAGGAGATACAGCCACCTCAGCTGAAGAACAATAATTGGTACCAGATGTTGATTTCCTGAGGGTTAAATCTACAAGAATATAATATATTGGAAGGGGGGGAAAAAAAAAGTGTGCTTCATAGCAGTGCTGTGGGAATTGAGGAGAGATGTAAACRGAAAGGCTGGTTTCCACTGCAGCAGTCAGAAGTGCCATATTTCTAAAGGTCAGAAGAGTCTGCATAATCAACATGGGAAAAAATACTGGTGTGGAACACTTGGAAAGAAGAATCAGTAACCATAGAGGTGTATAATAGTATCACCAGTGGTGCTGCCAAGGTGAAAGAGGACCTGATGCTGTTAGCTTGCTGAGTACACACTGAGACACCAGCAGATGAGATGGGGGCTGAGGTGGGAGGAAACTATCATTCTAAGATTTCAGCTGCTCTTTCTCAGGAACCTACCAACTCCTCCCTTCTCTGTGCTGTCTTTCCATTCACCTTCACACTGAATAATCTCCAACAGTTCCATTCTCAAAGCATTTTCCATGTTGTCCACCGTATGCACTAAATTTTGACAATTTATGCCTTGTATCAAGATTACTTTAGACTGCTCAATTGTAAAGAAACTCCAGACCTTCCGTTGCCACGTGGACTCAGACAGATGGCACTGGAAAACTGCTCGTCACTCCCTTTCTTGCAGAACTTCTCCAGTTGACACACACAGGATACCATATTGCCCAGCACAGATACTGCTCCCAACAACCCACCCTCGAACCCATTGGGTTTACCCATCCCAGCAGCAGCCAGAGGACACAGGGGAAAGCACAAGCTATGACACAGCTAAATGTAGGGGSTGTGAGAAGAAGACAGGAACGTGGCAGAGGTAGAGGGAAGTGACAGCAGGGATGTAAGGAAGATGGGAGAGCTGAGGATGTTGCAAAGGAAAAATTAAGAGTCTGCTGAGATTGTTGCAGCGGAGGAGCACGCAAGGCTGGACAAAGCCCCACTGCTCGTGCAGCAACTCCTCTCTTGCCATTTAATATTCAGTGCTATTTTATAGCAGCAGGATATCCCTGACTCTTCCCTTCCCTGCTTTGGAATGTAAATAGCAGCTGTCTGTGTGCTGCTGGTGCAGAGCCTTGCTGCAGGCGAGCTCTGCCTGTGCCACCAGCACGGCCTGGCAGGAGGCAGGAGAAAGCCCGGGTTGTCAATYCTGACAAGGCTTAGGAGAGAGATCAGATTTGAGCAGTTCAGCATCAACAAGACTTGGATAATTCTAGACAGGCAGAGRAGAGCTCTAAGTACCCGAGGAACACTCGTGGTGGTGATACTCAGCCGCTTATAGAAGTAGGCGGGAGCAGTCAGGATTATCCTTTTGGATTTAGGTGCCTAAATTCTTCCTTAAGGTCCCCCCTTAGGCATCCATTCCTTCCTGTAATTCCAGCACTGAAAAAAAAAAWAAAAAATCACTGRCCCTTGTCTTCCCTGCCCATGGAGCACTGGTTAAAAATATCTGACTATCCGAATAAATCCAGGCATCCTGGAACCTCATTTGCTCTTGGCAGTCCTGCAGCTGACTTCAGTACAGCAGGCTGATATCACAAAACCATTGAATTGTTTGGGTTTGGAAAAGGCCATTAAGACCATTGAGTCGAAGAGTTAAACAGAAGATAAGTAAAAGATAAATAGATAAGAAGATAAATAACCTACAGAAATAACAGATAAATAGACAAGAAGATAAATAACCTACAGAAATAGGCAACAGTGCAAGGAACAAACAACTACAGCAGGAGATCATGAAACAAAAATACAAAAACAATAACAAAGAGTGATCCACTTGTGTCCTAGTAAAGCAACTCACATCACTGCTCTGACCCTGGGATTGCCTTTGGGTTCTCATCAAATTGACCATGGCCACACAACTGAGGTTTTGAGGGCTACTCATCACTCATCATTTTTCCCTTTTTACTGTAATTTGGCCCCAAGAATCCCTCTCAGGAAGCTTTTCTCTTTCACTCTTCTCTCTTCTACTAATTATAAAGGAGTAGAAATATTAAGATCCCCTTGTAAGGAACCTGAGGATTCCTGCAGAGCTTGTTTCAATGTAAATCTCCTTAGTAACAAAGGAAATGGAGGGGGGAAGAGAAGGAGTGTGCACAGGATTTGCAGCCTGCTTTTCTAGGGGTGTTTGCTGCCAYGCTGTTCCAGGGATGATTCAGCCTCTCCCCGTCAGCACCCCTCACTGCTCCGAACTTCTGGCAAGGATCATCCAAGAGGAATGTGGGTTTTTTTCAAAGTTCTCAATGAGGTATCAGCTGTTCTTTAAAGAGATTATGGTGGGAGCATTCCTAGCACATTGACTCCACTGTGCAGCCAGCCTTGTGATTAAATGGCTCAGCAAAGGTGGTTTCCAAGGATAAACTGTGCCAGGGATGACAACATTTCCTCACCAAAGGGGGGAGAATCTAATAAAAAATAAGGATAGAGGAAAACTGCTCTAGCTCTACAGCTATTATTAGTGTCTCAGAGCATTGTCACTGCTTTGCCTGTGCTGTCAAATGTCACTTTGCATCAGTGCTGGGCAATGCTCAGAAGAAAAATGGTGGAACTCATTGAATTCTGCAATGCATGACTGGGCTYCGCAGCAGGGCCGCACAGAGGGTTAAGTGACCTCTTAATGCTGGTGGGAGCACTGCTCAACAAGTTCAAGTGGGCTCTCCAATAATTTATGCAAACACCTTTTTGCATAGGCTGGCAATTTACGGCAATTTATCCCTTCTCTCCAGCTGCTCTCGCAAAGCATGGAACAGGTACCCACAAAGGAGCTGCAGCACTCCGTCCTCCTGTCCCCTGCAGCAGCTCCCTGCTGAACTGACAGTCCAAACAGGGGGAAAAAGACAACTGAGGCAAGTCAATGACTGACTTATAATGGACACTCCAACTTCTGGGCACACGTGCTTGGAAGCYAAGTCTGGGCCATGAGCAACATAGGTAATGCAGCAGCTCAGCTGAATCCCTACATCCCCCTTCTCTGGAAATACACTTTTCCACGTTCCTTCTACTTTTTGGAGGATCACCCTTTTCATCAGCGATTTTTTTTTCCCCTCATTCATTTTTCAGGGGCAGCTTTCTCAGGGTAAAGCCGAGCAACTTTGCCTCGGTGAAGAACTCCGCGCTCAGCAGCAGATGCCGGCTCGAATTCCTTCTGCTTTGAGGAAGCGTGTTACGAACGCCCTCTGCGCTCTCAGAAGGAATCCAGAATCAGGACGTGCTCTTTTTTCCTGCTCAGGATGGCCAAACGGCTGAGTTCACTTCGCTGGTCACGTGGCAGTTCGCTTCGAACCGCATGTACAGGCGAAGTGGATCGGAGCTGACGCCAGACCCACACGCGCCCTATGGYGTCCTCACGACACGCTCTCAAACCCTGCCTGAGCTCCGAACTGAAAGCCACAGCCACCAAGAAAAAAAGAAACGTATCTACTYTTCCTTCTGATCTTAGTCACCTGCCAACACGTTTTGTCTGCTCTGGCAGAACGCAGGACTGTTTAACGGCCAGCTAAACACAAGTTGAAATGGCAGCTTTGGGGGGGAAAAAAAAAGAAACAAAACCCCCAGGTGCTAGGGATTTATCAAAAATGGGCTAAAATCACACCTTAACATCCAAGCTGTAGACAGATCCYGTATTCTTGAGGTGAATTTTGGGAAGCTAATTTAAGTTCTCCTCTCAAAACATCTATTAGCAATTCGTCACACTTGATGTGACTGGGAGTAATGTCATGCTGACGGCTGCAAGATTTCAGCCAGGCTTGTAGATCAGAGGACCTGATGGATTGCACTTCTAAGTACCTGCACGGCTCTGAAGCCCAAATTGACTGTCTGGCAGTATTCTTTCTGTCCTACTGCACAGGAAAGCTTGATTTTAGGGAAAACCTTGCATAGTCTTGACCACAGKGTCCAAGTTTCAGAACACGAAAAGCTCCTCCTCAAGGAAAAATGGATCTTTATTTTCTGAAGACAACAAAAGACAGCTGTGTATACRCACATGCTCTGACGCAACAAGAGGAAAACCAGAGATAGGCTGAAGTGGTCTTTGTATGCAGACACACACCTGATTCACTGGGAGAAGTTAATGCACTGCCATGAATTCTCCACGGTCATGCTGGAGGGGAAAGACAGCTCTGACAGTTGCTTGATGAGACAGATCCCAGAGCTCCCATTTCATCAAGGGCCCTGTCCCCTCCATCTGCTGGGCAATGCTCCATTACAAGTTTATTACTGGCCATGTCCTGCTATCTCGAGAATCAAAAGCTCCACTAAGCATCTTTTTTCTGCTAGACCACATCAGGAATAAACCCAAAACTAAAGAAGAATGAAAGGCAAAAATAAATCTCAGGCACAAATATTTGAGCTGTTAAGTACCACTGGGGAACTATTAGATTAGAAAGCACAAACAGAATTTAATGATCATCCAAAGATGCAAGTGTGGAAGCATATGAATTCCAACTTTGGACTAAATTMTTTGACAATTGGTCTCCTTTGTTTCTAAGGTCTGATTTTGTATTATGTACTTTAGCAGCAATGCTACTGGTAATGCTTTTCCCCTTCCCTGAAGAAAAAATAGTAATGTCTACTTTAATTTGTTTTCTCTAAGCTGCTGCCTTTGAGCTTTTCAGAGTGACACAGAAGTCTAAGCAAAATTTCACTGACTTCAAACTCTCTTCTTTTGGTTTAATCACAGGTAAGAAAGCTTGAGCAACAAGCACACAAAGGCTACCTCAGGTGTAAAAAAATAAAAGGGTGAAGAAGTACATCAAGTGCATCAGAAGTCTGCCAGGCAGAAAGCAAATGGCTAAATTTATAGAGGTGGTTCCTGCTAACAGAATAGCTGCTCAGCCCCAGCTATTTCATTACTATTGCACTAAAGGGTCCTAGGGATGTTCTTTTTGAGGTGTAGGCAATTCAGAGAGCTGAAACAGCACTGTAATTTGGCCTATGAAAAATGAGTAGGTGTTCACAGTTCATTTCCCAATAGAGAAAGTCATGCACATCACAGAAACCATCATCATGCACAGAACTAATAGCTGCCCTGCTCAGCAGGCACACCCATGCACATTACAGCAGCCTTGCAGGGCCCCAGCTCTCACCACATAAGAACAAGAGACTTTGGTCAGCAACACTGTCAGCAAAGCACCTTTTTTTTCAGTACTACGGACAGGTGAAAAAATATAGAGATGTTATAAGTAAGTAAACAACCAACCCTAGACTCCCGAAACCACAAAACAAATTGAAAACTGTGAAATATTCCCAGAGAAATCTCCTGCTCCCAGTTGAACTGGAATAAAAACACACTGAGACCGTCATAAACACAAAGTGAAAAAGTCAAGGATGCGGGGAGAGGATGCAAAGCTAACAAAATGTTGAATAAACGGAATAAAACACGCCACTGCTTATCAGAATGAGTAACATCAGCTGCGGTCAAAGGGCAACGGCTGGACAAGACGTGGTATTTTCACATTCCTGTTGTAAGCAAAGGAGAGGGTAAGGCTTGGGAACAACAGAGCAACAGCTCCTGATTCCAACAGTCATTCCCGAGCCTATCCAGGGACTCTGCCTTAAACTCAAGCTAAGTCTTAGAAAACCTCAGGGCCCCTCTAGAAGACCATTAGACCGATTCCTGCTTGGATATTGCCAAAGTAAACCCATGTCAAAATTAGACATGGCTGAGTCCAATTTCACCTTGATTAGTATTTACATAACACCCAGGGAAACATGAGAGGAGCACATAAATAATGTACTGTTTGTTGCAGACCTCTCAGRAGGAGAGTTCTCAGCTATGGTATTGATCCACACACACATGTACCAGCTCCCCGTGCAGAAATCCCAAATCTTCCGTTTATGCACAGGAATAAACTTCCAGAGGCTGAGTCCCACAGGTTGGGGTGCAGACTCGGGATTTACTACGCCAGAGGGTGCAGCAGTCAGACAGCTGCATCCTAGAGCCCCGGCTGGAAACACACTAATGATGGGGAGCTTCCAGATTGGGTTAATTTAGAAGACATTTTCCATTTCCTGCTTTCCTTCTAGTGGACTTGACATTTCTGACAACACTCCCTGGAAATGTAAACTTGGGAGAGGCTGATTGTTGAATTTTTCCTCCTGTTACGGATCCACTGCTTAGCCACCCAGTCTTAGTACAAGTTGGGGGGACTCCAAAACAAAACTATTACCTAGGAATGACTCAGTACCACCAGTTTCTAAGGCAGCTGCACAATACAGTATTACTCAACAGCCACAAGCTGTCTGTGCCACCTGTGAGAATAAAGTGAGAATAGTTTCTCTTCCCTATTCTCACTCTTTTCATATTGGAAGGAGGGTTTAACTTCATGCCCAGTCCATGTGGGTAACGATGGAGGGCATCTGGACATTTCTTCTTTACTACCCCTTGGCAAACATCATTAGGTAAATAATTGCAACACTTTACTGAAGAGACTTTTCCACTTCTACTCATCCTACTCTGAACCTCTGGGCTTTTTAAATGACACCACAACCCCCTACCACACTGCTCCCCAAAGCACCTCAGGCAAGCAACAGCTATATCCAATCCTGGTTTGCACCTTGCAAGGTCCTGGGAAGCACCTGAAGATATTTAACCCAAGTAAAATGGTCACGTGGCAAATCAACCATTAAGTCACACCAYAGATGGAACCTACAGGCTTCCTCTGTAGGTTTACAGCCCTGAAGCTGTAAGATTACAGCCCTCAGCTGAAAGCTATGCAGCTGAGGGKGTTACTAGTGGCAAGAGGCATCTCAAGTGCCCAACACAGCAACTATCCCCTGATCAGACACTCATCCTGAGCCAGGAAGAGAGGTAGCTCAAAGATTCAGCCTCACTATTTTCCTGATGCATCAATGTCGCATAAGTTTGCGGCAAATGAATGTCATCCTCAAGCATACTGTTAGGAAAGATTGCTTAAAATTAATTAGCTTAGTAACAATGGCCTGTCATTATGCTACTAAGTCACCAGCACGAGCACATAAGTTACAGTGACAGCTCAGGGTATAAAATAAGTGCCTTTATATTGAAATTTGCAAAGTGCTTAGCAGTCAAATGCCAATCTATTCACTTCTGGTAATATTGCATAGTTTCCTCTTGATAGACTGCTCCAAACTCCCACACAAAGATATGACTTATTTTACTACAGAGAAGTCTTTCTACTTCATACATTGTCCGTGCACAAATATAGAAAGCCTTTTAAAGTGCATTTATTTGTACAGTGTTGATTCATTCCACATCAAGAYGAACGTGAGATTTAAAACATGACTTCAGGAGAAGCTGAAGGTAATGGAACAAAAATTCTCTCTGGGGTGACTTAGCCAGGGATGCATGATAAACCGAAGGTAAGGACCGGATTTCGAGGGGCAAGAACATCAGCAGTTCCCACATGCAGCACTTTACAAGATTTCCCCAGTAGAGAAGGAAATAGTTATTGCTATAATTATTTCATAGTTCCAGTCAGCTGCATTCAGTTGTGCTGTTATATTCCAATGGCAGGAAAATGGAATACAGTAAACTATAAATATCTGTCAGAATTCCTTTGAAAGGACAACAGTTAATTGCATAGCTTGATCTCCTGCCGTGCAGAGCTTGCATTTCAGGTTAGAAAGGTACAGATTGTTATTGATTTAATTCTCTTGAAACATGYGTGGTATAAAACTGTTCAAAAGACTTATGGGGGAGAAATATATGCTTCCAAAGGAAGTCCTACAGCACAAGACTGTGGCAGGCTACCTTCTTGTAAAATGCTTTCTGAAATTCAATACATTCCCTTCCAAAGGCCCTCACGGCCCCCTCAGTAAATTGAGGCTCCTTGCTTCATTTGCAGAAGTGAAATTTAATCAGTGAATCAGATGAAGAACAACAAAAGATTAGCAATAGTATGAGGYGCATGTAAAAAATTATTCTCTGTGTTTAGAATAATTCAGTCCTTATTACACACTCACAGAGAGTGAGCCATTCCCATCTTTCCTGTTTTCCTTTTATCTAGCTTCCAATTCTACCTTTCTCTTTGCAAAATCATTCCAGGCAGTCAAGCCAATACTTTTGACTATTATATCCTCCTGTCTYTGAATCCACTTCTGATTTGGCTTGTGCAAAGTTGGTCTGATGACCCAAAGACATTAGGACTTACATAATTTGTTAAGCCTTGTCCATTTTGGGAATAGATTTCCCATTATAGGCATCGACAGCAGCGAAGGTGAAGCCCTGTTTAACACTTGCCCAGCTCATCTACTTGCCACAAAGGGTAACTTGACCCGGTGTAAATTATGTATCATTGTGATTTTGCCAGTCTCCCTGAGTGCTTGGCCTGCTGCTGGTGCACAGAGAGCCAAAACCCCCACTCCTGGGAAGCCTTTATTAACAAGTTGCACAGCTACTAGTAAATTGCTTACTCCCAGATACCGTAATTAAGATGACACATCTTCCTGACGATTGCTTTAAAGAGACAAAATATTAGTGGAAGAAATACTGCAGAAATGTTTCAGCACCTGTTTATCATGACCATGTGTTCAGTTCCATTTGCACACCCTGCCAACCTTTATTAGGAGAGCTCTGCAAGTTGGAGACTGCCAAATATACCTTCTCAAAATTAGTTTTTACTAGCTTTCCCCTCACTTKCCAGGCTTAGGACAGAAAATCATATTTGCAGTCTTAATCTTCAGGTTTCCCAAGGTGGGTGGGTGAGGTTTTTTGTTGGTTGTTTGGGGATTTAATTTTTTTTTTTTCTTTGAAGTATTAGCTGATCGATAATGCCCACTGAGGAATTAAAATGAAGTGTTTGACTTTAACAAATCTAAGAGTAAATTGAGCACAATATACAAGATACTTGGAAACAGAAGCAAGCTCCATCCAAGGAAAATTTCTAACAGTTGCACCCAATAAAACCGAAGAGATTGTCACTTTTACTCACCCCTAAACACCACGCRGGACACACTGAGCGCTGAAGGCAGTGGCTGTGCACCAGCAATGTTCTAAAACCAGGTAAAAGAATCGTTAAATAGATCACTGAGCCCAACAGGATTTAGGCATCCCTGGCCAAGCATTAACTGGCCATCACTGCGCTGCAGGGCCTGACAGAGACGCGGCACTTGGGAGACTTTACACGGACGAAGCAAGAGGCAGCGAGAGGCTCCGAGCCTCCCGAAACCCGACCCAGGCGCATGCAAATCCCGGGCACACRGCATCCCGCTTCCCAAGGCTGCGGGCAGGAGTCGGAGCCTGCCCGCGTGGAWCGAGTTCGACAGCCGGAACCCGAGGGAGATCGCACAGGCGAAAATACAGGCGGCAACCCAGCTATGGGAAGGGTGGGGAAAGTTTTACTGAGATGAAGTAGGCAAGAAAGAATCTCTGGGGGAGAAAAAAAAAAAAAAATTTAGAGAGAGATTTAAGATAACAGGCAGCGAAAGCAGACAGGATGCAAATGGGGAATTCTTCCAAGAGATTTTTACCACAGAGGATCTCAGGAAGCATTCGGGCTCACCGGTGGATAGGTGAGGAAGACAGCCTACTGAAGACATGGGAGAGGAATACCGGGCTTTTGTCTCTCGAGCTCCATTTCTGTGGTTTAAAGCAAGGATAAAGATAATAACATCCTGTCCTGAAACAATTTCAGGAGCTAAATAGAGCATATACAGTCAAGTAAAATTAAGCTATTGTTATTAACTCTCACCTTCTCTCACCCATGATATCAGATGAAAAAGAGGGTTTCTCTGAAGAAAAAAGCACCATAAGAACAGCCATTCACACTGCTATTACCCATAATAGCATAAATCCTCGATATCTGACTACTACAGAYAGACTTGAACTCTTCCTCTTTCTTATTACAATTCCCTCTCCTTTGCCCACCCAGAACAGGGGCAGGCGATTCCTTCCTGACACTCTGGCTGCCCTGTAGCTGAGGCTGGGAGCTGAATCCAGGGAGRACCCCCTGCTCCCCACACACCTGCCTGGCGGCAAGGCTGAGTGCCCCAGAGCTGCTCCAGCTGGGCTGGCGAGGGGGTTGGACCTTCCACTGCTCCTCCTTTATGGCTTCTCAGACCAGCAAAATCACCTCATGTCAGCATGTGGAAGGAGTTAGTCAATGAGGGGAGGGTCAGATCCAGCCCTCTACGCATTGATTGCAAGCTCACGGCTTCTCCCAAAGGCAAAAAAAAAAAAAAAAAAGGGTACTTGAACCCTTAGAGCAGATAGGCTGAAGCTGATTTATTGGGGTGATTTAGATCTGTTCAAACAAATTTAATTTTGAATACAATTTTATATCAATTAACAGAGTCTCACAAGTGTAGCCATTAAGGAATCTCTTTCCAAAACCAAAGCCAAATATTCAAGATTTATGAGACTGACTTGCCATATTGGAAGTAACTAATTATTCGTAATGATTCTTTGTACTCTGACAGTGATTATGTATTTTCAGTGCAAATGACCATGATGAAGCAAGTGATAAAGGCAGCCCATGTTTGTGAAAGGGATACCAAGCAGTTAAGGCCTGATCGTTTTAGCAAAGTATTGGGGTAGCAGGGAGAGAAACAACAGAAAACAACCAAGCCCATCGACACAATCCCCAGCTTATTTAACATCCTGAAGTGTCTTCTGGTGCATGTTAGAGCTGTAACGAAAGTCTGTGGTCTCTTTTTATTGCCTTAAGCAACTTTGTATTCAGTTTTTTTATTGTGACCTTTTGGTTGTCCTTCCACCTTGGACGTGACAGTCTTTAACAGAGCAAAGCCTCGCGGACTCAGCTCGCAGCACTTGCAGGGGATTGTGGAGTGCATTTGGAGCGAGAGGAACAACGTAGACTTGGGGCCTGATTCCCATTTGCACTGGGTTTTCTTCACGTTACTCTGACGGCACTGGGCAGAAAAAGCATAGTAGCAACCCTACTTCCAGCTCCACTGGATGAAGGAAACATCTCCGGATTCCTCAGCCCTGACGAAAGTACCTGTGAATCGAAAATGATAGTTACGCRGGGATTGGGTAGATTTTCACATCGCCTCAGGCTACAGAGAATACAAAAGCACCGCCTTTCTCCTTTCTCATAACTTCCAGTACTGCCCAGACACAGGAACAGATTAATTGAGAACAAAGTCCCTGTTCCAGTGAGGTGCTCGGCGCCAGCAAGGTTAATGTCCAGGGGCAGGCTCGTGGCGACAGCAATGCCATGTTTACTGCCAGGGCTGCTGCTGCTCTGATGCCACACTCCCTCAAGATATGAACGAGGGTCTAATTTCTGATCCTCAAAAGGCAAAGGCATAGCACGTTGGTCATTAAAATCTGCAGCAGCACGCATGTGATTAAAATGTTAATGTCAATATTGTAATCAAGGTCTGACTCACAGGACAGCTGGTAAGAGACTTGATCTGTATTGCTTAGCCCCGGTCACCTGATGCAGCCCAGGGTTACGGAACCGTCGTGCCCCATCACATGGCAGGGATTGGCATTCACCGGCTCATGTGGCGAGCTGGAGGCTGACTGCCGGAAAGGCACAATCAGATCCAGCCCAGGCGCAATATTGATAAGTTCAGCTGCGCCTGCACTCCGGCGAGAGGAAAGCTTTTCGATACATTTCCTCGGTATCACCTGAGCTGCAGCTCTGCTGCAGAGGCGCTCGAGTGTCTCCCGCCCACCTGCGGTGCTGCTCCCGGGTTGTCCCGTTCCCCGCTCGCCCACCTCTCTTGCTTTTGGAATTTTCTGTGCTAGCTTCTATCTAGTTGAGTTTTAGACATTTAAGCCTGTGGTAAACTTTGCCTGATGTTGTCTAAGCACCGAAAGAGCTATAGTCTGCAAAGCTTCTTTTCAGTAAATTCAGGATTAATGAAGAAGGCCTCTCTATTGTTGGAATGTCTAATACAATTATCCACTCAATGAATGGACTAGGCAGCAGTGGAGGGCTCCCAGGTTTGTGGCGGGGAATTGTCTGTTTTAACATCCATCTGTTTTCATTCCCTCTGATCCATTATCATTCACCTAGAGTTATAACATGATGAATATCATTGTGCAGAATGCCATTTGATGCTGGGGGGAAACAAAACCACTGTAGGTCTGCCTTCTATTGAAAACGTGAAATTGCCTTGGTGGAAGGGACGGCGTGATTGATTCAGAGATGCTGTTTCGAGCAGAGGCATCCTTTCCCGTGCGGACTGTTTGATTTTGTTAATTCCTTTGGATGACCCTTCTACTGCATCTTTCAACGACAAAAAAATATATACAAAAATGAGAATAACTATGGACAATCATAGTGCTGCTGAATTTGTGGAGTTAATTGAAAAAAAAAATAGCATTCACAACTTTCCCCAGAAGGCACCTTTGGTTTATGTTCCCAGTGACATTAAACTCCTGTACGTAAACACGTAAGCGGGATGAGAATCTTGATGACCCTGCTGACAGGAAATAAAGAAAGGAACTTTACAGGCAATTTCCAGTGTCCTTGTTGGTCAGCAAATTTGGAAGTGAATGAAAAAAAGAGAACCAGAAATGCATATTAATGATGGAGGGCCTATAGCACAACGGGACTGAGATAAGCACTAGCAAGAGAAACTTAAAAATGCCCCAGTTTATCTTTTTTAATGACTTACCCTTATGATGTACTTGTAAGCAACACAGAAATTACCTTGTAAATAAAAGCACAGACTCACCAGTGTAAAAATAACTTACTGAACTCAGCGTAAATTCTTATTTCTAGAAAGTGACCCTTAAAATATTGGTAAAGCAAATACAGTTGTTAATCCATTGTCTAACTGGGTGTATCTAAACTGAGACCATTCATTAACAGCCATCTCCTGGATCTTGGTTGTGCTTTTCAAATACCACACATATAAAAAAATACTGTATTGTCACTTAAAGAAACAGGAGAGAAAATACCCTTTGGAAATCCAAGTCCAGCAATACCCAGGGCAGATAACTGTCTGGCTCCCCACCAGCCTGTAATTACCCGAGGAAGCAGGTTTAGATAGATTTAGCTATCTTCCTTCTTTAATTGGCACGCAAAAGATTATAGGATTTTATTAGGACACAAATGACACCGATACGAGTGTGATTGAGGCATGCAATGCATGACTGACTACTTGCATTAAGAGGCTTTGCACTACACATGGGATTTCTACCTTTGGTTTTAAATGGCTTAAATTTAAATGACGTTTCTATGCTACATTTTAAGAGGATGATATTTATTTTAGCACTTGGCTAAGTAAGGTAGGGCAAGACTGTTGCCAGACACCAGAAACCCTTCTAAAAGAGCCTGCTGGCGGCCAGGTGGAAGGGGGTTAATTTTCAACTGCTCTGTTGTTACAATTGGATCAGGAACATAAGAAAATGGAGCAGAGATGGGCATTGAAGTGCCCACATCGAAGCCTTTGATGAGTGTGTTAGACACCCAGCTGCCAGCCTGCCACTGCTGGGGACACCAGCCTGAGGAAGCCAYCATCCCTGGCGAAGACTGAACCGGAACACAAGTGGGAGCAGGTAGCAGGAGATTTCTTGTCTTCCCTTATGTCCACAGTTCCCACCGACACTGAATCTCCTCCATGGATTTTTTTCCCTTACATGTGAATCTCACAGGACTTCTTTATCTCACACCACCTTTCTAATGTCTCTCACATTCAGAACTACAGGCTACCCCCCAAGGAAGGGAAAGTAGCTGAAGATGTAAGGAATTAAGCCAAGTCAGTCCAATGGAGCAAAGGCAGCCCCACACAAGGAAGGGAGCACCCAGAAGCGATGGTAACGTGCTGCAATATCCGACTGTGTGCAATAAAAGGTGATAACAGGAGGATTAAGTCCTGCTACCACTGCGATATGTAGGACGGCCCTGTGCAGGAGTCCTGATCCAGGCACACCTTCCTCAGCRCTGTCCTTGGGACTGGGCACTGCACGGCTGCTCAGGCGGCCACCAAGCCAGTCCCTGCCCCGAGGGAGTGGCCAAGGACCAAGCCTTAGCCGAGGTGGTCCTGGAGAGAGGAGAGGGCCTGAAACTGCAGGGAAACAAGAAGCGAACTACAGCATTGCAGAGCCCGAATGAAACCTCAACAAGATGAGTGGATGGGGAGCAGGAGCTAATGAACAGGGTCTCCTGCTTCCATCTCCATGAGTYTTAACCCTCGGTTCCCGTACACTGCTCCATGTCCCACCTCCAGCTCCGGTTGCCCAGCTCCTCTGTCCTGCACCCTCATCACCAGCTCATTCCCGGATTGTTCCCTAACTTGTCCCTTGCCCCACGGCTTGTTCCCTGGCTCATTCCTCAACTCTTTCCATGTCTCTCAGCTCTTCCTGAGTCCCCCAAGTTGTCCTGGACCCCCAASTGATCCTTCAGCCTGTCCCTCGGTTCATCGTTCCATCCTCAACTCATCCCGCAGCTCGTTCCCTGTCCCTGGCTCACCCTCCGACCCCCAGCTCACTCCTCGMCCCCGGGTTCACCGTTTCACCCCCGGCCCATCCCGCAGCTCATCCCTGGTCCCACGGCTCGCCGCAGACGGTCCCGCGTCCCCGGCTCGCCCCCGTCCCCTCCGCCGGTCCCCGCATCCCGGGCGGCCCCTCTCCGTGCCCGCGGCGCTGCCGGCGGTGCCCCCTCCCCTTCCCGGGGCTCCCCCGGCCCCAGAGGGGCGAGCGGGGCGTGGGGGGCCGCGGGGCAGGAGCCGGGCCGGGGGAAACTTTTCCCGGGGGCGAGGGCGGGCGCCGGCGCCCCCGGCCCGCGCGGAGGGGAGGCGAGGCGGCGGCGGGGCGGGAAGGAGGAGGAGGAAGGGGGGGGGCCGGGGGCACGGCCGGGCCTGCGCCGGGGAATGACGCGCAGCTGGCAGCCCTGCTCATGCGCGGCCGGCCGGGCGGTGCTAGCGCCGCGTCCCAGCTCGGGGAGAATGGGGCGGCATCCGGGCAGCGCCGACTGAGCGGCTTCTGGGGGCCGGGGCTGCGCCGCGCCGCGGGCGGCCGGGCTGGGGCGGGCGGGCGAGCGCCATCCGGCAGCGGGCGGCGGCGGCGGGGGCGCCGCGCCGCGCCGGCGGGGGGCTGCGAGCCGCCGGCGGCGCCCGGCGAGGAGGGGTCGGCGGCGGCGGCGGCGGCGGGCGGCGGCGGCGGCGGGCGGCGGCGGGGGCTGCCCAGGGATTGTCTCGCTCGCTCCGCGGCAAGAAAGTTGGGCGGCGAGCGCGGCGGCGGCGGCGGCCCCCCCGGCGGTGCGCGGCGGCCGGAGCGGGGCCCCGGAGCGGCGCTGCCCCCGGGGAGGGGGCGCCGCGCCTGGATTATCCCGAGCTGGGTCGAGCCTCCTGGATCTGCCTCTCTCCTCCGCGCCGAGTGAATCCGAGGTGTCCTCGTCCTGATCCAGATAAATCTTCC